>OX030951.1:59864587-60614587 GCA_943735915.1 Pherbina coryleti
AAAAGAGTAGCATTGTTAAATTTCTTGTAAAATATTTCGTCAATATTAGCCGACTCTTGTTAATAAAATAAAAATGTCTTTAATATTAAGATTTGCCATTTCTCTGAGTTACAACATACTTGTTATTATTAAGAGATGCTTCTTTTTAAATTCATTGCATACATTTTTTGTAATAATTAAGAAAGCCTCTTTAAAATAAAAACAATGTTGTCAATCATTGTACTACTCCTTTTTGATCTTCATTCCTCTCTTTTTCTCTAAAAAAAAAACTTAAAGTTTTGTTTTACTATTAACAACACTGTCTTTAATCGGAAAAGTTCCTTTTATTGACAATGCTTTTTCTCTCTAATTGCGACGATTTTGAGCTCACAACTGCAGTGAGGGGTATGAAAAGGTTCTGAAGGGTATGAAACCCTTGCAGAAGCACGTCGTGTTTATTTTGGGAATAGTTGGAAAAGCAATAAATTGAATTTAAATAAAAGTGCATCAAATATATTTTATTAAAACAAGTAGGTAAGTAAATCTAAATTGATGCAATTTCTACACGCATGCTATTTTGAGAATAGATTGTTCAGTACAAGCGTGCATGCGAAATAATGAAATGTAAACATTATAAACAAACTTAACATTATAAAAAATATAACAAAAATGTGTTCTGTTTTGTGAAAAGTGCGAAAAATGTGCAAACTCTAACAATTTCCATCTAACAACTTAACTCATTAACTTAACATATGTTTATCTTTCTTTTAGAAGCAATTTTTGCTTACCAATGACATAAAAAGAAACCAAAGAAACAAGCTATACAAATTCATTAAGAAAGGCGTAAATGTAAGCGATGAAATCAAAATGAGATACGAAGAGCTCTACAATGAGTTCTCTATAAAATCAAATGATGCTTATAGAACTTATACCAACCTTATTGGAGAAAAAATTCTTAGAGATCCTAAAAAATTTTTTGATTTCGTTAATGTCAAACGTAAATCAGCTGGATACCCCTCATCTATGTTTAAAGGCAATACAATTTCTTCCAACCTCCAAGAGATCTGTAATCTTTTTGCAAATCACTTTAGAGAAGTTTTCTGTGCTCCCACAACCCAGGCTCTCTATTCCTCACCCTCTCCTAATGCGACAGACATTATAAACAATATCAGTCTGACGCTGGATGAAATTGTTAATGCTATCATGGAACTTGATTCAAACAAAGGACCTGGACCAGACCTCATACCACCAAGTTTGTTAGTTCAATGTATAAACAATCTTGCCATTCCCTTATTTATACTTTTCAACAAATCCTTATCCTTAGGTGTTTTTCCATCCTACTGGAAAATCTCCCATTTGACACCTATATATAAAAGTGGCGATAAAAGGTCGGTTGAAAATTACAGAGGCATTGCCATCTTGTCAGCTATACCAAAATTATTTGAAAAGATAATATGTGATAAGCTGACGAGTCTCATTAATCCCCGCTTAAACGAGCAGCAACATGGGTTTCGGAAAGGCCGATCGACCACCACTAACCTAATGATCATGGTCTCCGATGTGTTAAATCAAATGGAAAAAGGACGCCAAGTAGATGCAGTTTACACAGACTTCAGTAAAGCATTTGACCGTGTCGACCATAATATCTTAATTTTGAAGTTAGAAAAATTTGGCATTTCCGGTGTATTACTCAATTGGATCAAATCTTATCTCTGCGAACGGTCCCAGTTTGTTAAATTTCAAGGCATTTTTTCAAATGAAATACCGGTCACCTCTGGTGTACCACAAGGTAGTCATCTTGGCCCAATACTTTTCAACATTTTCATTTCAGATTTATCTATTACTCTTTGTGACATTCCCCATCTTATGTACGCAGATGACCTTAAAATATATAAGATCATTAAATCAGAAGTTGATGTAACTTTCCTACAATCGAAACTGCTGTCCCTTGAGCAATGGTGTAATCAAAACAAACTTCACTTGAATGTTAAGAAATGTTGCGTGATAAGTTTTTCCCGTAAGAACTTGATACCAGAATGCTTCTTAATAATATTGTTCTGAGCAGAACCAACCATATTGTAACCTTGGAGTTGTCCTTGATAATAAGCTGAGATTTAATCTACATTTTGATAAAGTCTTATCGAGGGCAAATAAACAGCTGGGATTTATAAAAAGACGTGCTAAAGAATTCCAAAATGTGTGGGTAACCAAAACGTTATACTGTACCTTAGTGCGACCACTTCTTGAATATGCTTGCATCATTTGGAATCCAGCCTTTGAATCTCATAGCGACAAAATTGAATCCATTCAAAATCAATTCCTGCTTTTTGCGTTAAGAGATATCTTTGACCCCCGTGACTATAACAACTTGCCACCGTATGAACAAAGACTCAGGCTCCTCTCTCTGATGCCTCTATCATCAAGAAGAACTTTACTGAGTTCATGTTTCACATTTGATGTTATTAACGGAGCTATTGATAGCGAATATATATCCAGCAAAATTACACTAAATGACCCAATTAGACGTACTAGGCATACGCGGCTCCTAAATGAATATATTCACCACACTATTTACGCAAATAATGAACCTATTAGTAGGTGCTGTAAAATTTTTAATAATATTAGCGAGCACTATTCACCATCCATACCAAAATCCACATTTAAGCGAACCCTCTCAAAGTCTCTCTTTGACTCGGAATAATTTGTCCTTTTCAAGCACTGCTCCCTACAGAGTTATGCTTCTTGGTCTAGTCCCCCTCCGTCATCCCCTAAAAGTAGTACTTAAGATATATTAGCGTAGTTTAAGTATTCTTTTGAAATTAAATTAACTAATAAAATATGTTCGTATATAAGTTCCTTTTCTCTTCTTCCTACCTTTTTGGCGTGTTTTTGAAATCATGTCATTCAGGTGGGCGGATTATGCCCACATCGAATTGCATATCTTCAAACACAAAAACAAGGAAAGGAGAGAGAAAAAAAAACAATAAAAAAAAAAGAAACATAATGTTAGAATAAGTGAATTGCCTTGTTTTGGCCAATAAATAAATAAATAAATAAACCAGAAAAAGGAAAATATTTCACAATTACTCAATACTTGGAATCTCTCTACACTGTTGGACCATTTCATAGGTAAGTATACTTCACAACAGTGATAGCAATAATCATAATTGAAAACATAATTTAGGAGAAGGCATTTACATTGATCAGCTCCGTCGAATCAAACCACATCAGATTTCAAAAATTGTGGAAAAGTTTCCACTGGGAATCTACATTGACTTTGAATATAATTTGACTGCATGGCATCGAAACCAGGGAATTGAAACCATTGTACCAAATTTACACTCCACACCTATCAGCATATTATCAAGTTCACCAGTGCGTCCTGATTCACCTAAAACTCCAACTGCGTTGTCGGATGAATCTTTTACATCAGGTAGTGTTCGCGCTGAAAACACTGTAGATTTGGAAACAATTTTACAAAGAACTTCTCAGGGTCGATTACTTTTAGAATACGCCAAGGGAGGAAAATAATTAAATGGAACCAATCGCCGGGTGCTATGTGATGTGGTTATAAACCATTTTATTACTTCAAAATGCACTCGCTTTTAATTATAATGCAATTAATTACACAAAATTTCACCAAGCAATTTCTATTTATATAAATAGTTATAGTTCTTTTATATAAAGAAATTACTTTTTATATAAATGAGTTTTTTATCCTAAAAAAACTGTTTTTAAATCAAAACCAAAAGTTGTTTTATTTACTAGAAGTGTATTTTTAATAACTATGGGTAAGTTTATATTTACAACAAGGATTTTTACATCAACATTGATTTTTTTGAATTTGAAAAGGTACTATTTGCATATTAACACGAACCATTTGAATATTACCAAATGATCTTGTTATTAGAAATATACGTCATTTTAAAGATGACAATACACATGTTTGCGCATACTTTTATATTTTCATATTAACAACATTCTTGTGAATTTCAGAATCAAAAAATTGTATATTTAAAAACATCGATTTTGTAACATTAAAAAGCTATCTTATTGGAAGCAAAAATAAGAGATTTTTTTAAGTAGAAAGACAATTTTCTTTAATGTTACAACACATTTTTTTGGGTGTAGAATTGAAGAACTCTAAACTACTCTTAGAGACATAATTACGTCCTAAAGAGATTCAAAGAATGCATGCCGCTAACAAGGAATGATTTAGGAACTATCACTGGACTGCTAAGAGGCCACTGTAGTTTGAACAAATTGATGTTTTTCATTTGTTTCGAGCCTATATTTTCTGCTGCGATACTTAAGCATTTTGGATATTCATCGAAATGAGGCATTAAGCTTTCCAGTCTGCTTTCTTCTCTGCTTAACAATTTTGAATTAAGGTGTAAAATAAACGACTCTCAACTAATCTAAGCTCAAAGCACAAGTGTTTGCTGCGGTTTCTTTGAGTTCAAATGGATCCTTTCGTAAACAAACAGTTGTTTCAAAAAAGTAATGCGATAACATAGAAAAAAAAAACAGCGAGTTCTGGTCCCAAGTCCACAAAATCAGCTTTAAATCCGAGCAAGGGAAATAGAACCTAATGTGCTGGTCTGTGTGTGTTATAAATATTTTACTATGAACCTTCTGTTTGAAAGGATTGAGAGAATGCTCCATTACAACTATTCTTATTGTTTAAAAAACAATTTTATCAAAAATTATTAATAATTAATTAATTTATTAATTACAAATTATACAAAATTAACTTTATATAAAAAATTCTTCTGTACATGGCTTTGTAACTGAACTCCTCCTAAGCGACTGGACCGATTTTGATGAAATTTGGTGTGTGCGGCTGGGTCTGTAGATGGTTTTGGTCTAAATTTGACCCAGTAGGTGGCGCTGTTCTTGCTGTGGCAGTGTTTAAAGGGGTATTTGAGGGTATAACTCAGAAACGAATTGAGAAATTGTCTGGTTCTTTCACTACAGCATTACTTTTTATGCAAACAAAATTGGAAAAATACAATATTATCTATACTATTATATAAAAGGGTTCTCTCGGATTTTTATCGTTCAATCACGGGGTAACCGCTGAACCGATTTTAATACTTCTTTCACTATTCAATTGCTATAATAAGTGACCCTGCTACTGGGTACTACGTTTTGGGTAAAACTTTTTATTTAATTATTTAAGAATTCATGGATTTTAATTCATACTGCAGCACAAAATAACAGCAAACAATAGCTCACGCTCTTTGTTGAGAGAGAGAGGTGAGATTCTACAACTCATCGCGCTGGTCTCTTGAGTGAATAGTTGCACTCAGTTAATTTCTGCTGCAGTGTTGCCATAAGACCAATACATCGTAGAGATATGAAAATACGTTTTTATATCATATTTATACTCCCAAGCAACGTTGGGAACGGGTATGCTAGTTAAAAATAAACAAAAAAACCTTATCAAATATGTATCAAAATTTTAAATTTTTTGCCCGATTAAAACCGGGTATATCATCTGGTTTTTTATAAAATAATTAAAATTACAATAAATTAAAAGTTGTGCAAAAACTTGACAACATTTAAAAACAAAAAAAAAGTGCAAAACAGAAAAATACTCAGACTTCTGCCGCAATGAGGTAACGTTGAAATTTGTGACGGTTAACAAATAAAAAAAAAATAAATGAATTAAAAACACTCAATGAAATTGACACCAACGACGCAAGAAAAAAAAAATAAATAAAATAAAATAAAAAACAAATCAGATAAATACACACTCACACAAACACATGTGAACTTTTTTTATACGCTTTCGTACTTATTTATTTGGCAAACAGTTTGTTTATTTCTGTTGTTATTTGTTTCTTTTCTTTTTCAACCCCAACGTAGACTTCTTCGTTATATGGTAGCCAAGCGACCTAATGACCAACTTCGGCATGAAAGCCAGAAAAACAAACAGGAAAAAAATAAAACAAAAACAACAGTAAAATACACGAAAATCTATAACGACATAACATCGATAACAACAACAAAAACGAGGACAACAGACAGCAAAAACAACAGTAGCCGTCATATGTATGCATGAAGATATCAAGTTGCGGTTTGGTGGAAAACCGAACGAACGAATTTTATGCCAATTTGCCAATTAAAGCTAGTAAAAAAACAGGCAGTGAGTGTGGCAGGGCAGTAGTGAATGGCTAGATAACGATGTGCTAAGTTGAGAAAATTTTGACATTTACAAAATTGTCTACTAATCCAAAAGCTTGGCTGGCATAAAAAGTAACTTAGAGAGATATCTAGAGACCAGATAGAAAGATGTACAGCAACAGTAGGTTTACTTTAAGGGAACTTTCTTATGAATGATTTACCAAAAATAAATTTTTTTTTACATATGTATGTTCCTTATTCATCCAAAAATTACTTCCTACAATTGTACAAAGAAATTCTTACCAGAAGAAAGTTATAGTTATATTTGTAACGACGTCTGAGCATGAATAGATTGCGGTAAAAAAACTCTAACGCATTTTTCTCGAAACTACCATTTTCAAGCTAGTAGAGCATTTTTCTCCGAGTCAAGTAGACTCCGAATTTAATAAACGAAACAATTTTGATTATTTATAAGAAAAACTAGGCAATTGGCCTCTAAAACTTCAAAAAAATATCGCCTCTTTTTTTATTATAGGGCTGAATAGCCTGACAAAAGGCGATTTTTTTTTATTTTTTCAATATTATCATATAAGAGCGTCAAAATATAATGAAGTATGTATCTTAAAAGCTTATTTTCTAGGCGTCTTGAGTCTAATAATAGAATCCATTTTGAATTGTACGAAAATGTGTTACAGGAAATCCACAAAATGTCATACAGTCCAAAACAGACTTTTTGTATGACGCCCTCTACAGCAGTCAAGAGGAGTTAAAATTGCAAAAAATTATTTTTTTTTATATATTTAATTTACATAAAATAATGCCCAAAGAGAATACTGTTAATATATGTAATAGTTTCTTTAACAAAAAAAATCTTAAAAATGTTTAATTTTTTTTAAAAATTTATAAGTCCCCTTAATAACGAAGTAAATTTTATAGTCTTAGAAGATGTAATTGACTTAAAAAATTTAATGTTTTTATTTTATTATTTGTTAATAAGGCAATTAAAAAACATTTCCATAAAAGTTCAAATTAAAATGTCAATTCCTTCAATTGTTATGAACAGCTATGGGCAGAGAGCGCTCTAGGAGCATTGAGAGCAAAAATTGAGAGCAAAGGCTTATGTAGCAACACAAAATGCAACAACAAATCAAAGACAAAATATAAACACAGAAACGACACAGAAGCTTTAAATGCAGTGGTGCCCATACCCGGTTATGAACGATTGTGTGAGCGTCCTTCGTTAAATGCCGGAGCGCGTGGCATGTAAAATTTGAAGTCAGTCACTACTGCTTGGAAAGTAGGGGAAAGTTGAAAGATGTTCTTTTATTTCTTTAAGAATATATTTCTTGGATAGAAAGAACTAGACATATTAACGTCATTTTACATGAGTTTCGTTTTTAACATGAGTTAAATCATCCTACGTAACCTACTGACCTTCGTAACGTGCGGTTCAAGTTAAGGGCACCCTTTACCTTGGCAACCCAATATTTAATGTATCTTCTTATTGAATAGATAAAATATCAAACTTTTTAGAAAATAATTGTTGTTGTTGTTGTTGTCGTTTTTATTGTTTTAGTATGTCATGTCAAAGTAGACCATGGTATGCCGCTAGTTGTTATAAAAAAATTTTTGTGCATGATTTGAAAAAAAAAAGCAAAACGGAAATATGTTAAGAACTACTGCGATTATTGTCGGTACTAGAATTAAGGGGGTCGTTCAAAAAATATTGAAACTGTAGCATCCAAACATCAACATAAGAAAAAGGTATATTTAAAACTTAAGATAGCTCCAGCTTCATTGTTTTTAAAACTTCCCTCATGATTCTAATACCGACGAGAATGACTGCTGTTTAAATTGCCTGATGCATAAATTATTCAAATCGAACAATTTTTTCGATAAGTTTTTATCACAACCAATCGCGAAAAAGTAGTTTAGAGATAAACGCATTTAAAGTTATGGGTAAATGTTTTCGAAATAATAAAATTTAATTACGATTGGTTTGAGAAGCTTTTCCGATGCATACGGATGAATGGTTTTCGAGAAATTAAGGGAAAGTGCCCGATAATGTGGTTTTCGTAAGAGTTCCTACTATAGTATATCTATTAAAAAAAAAAAAAAAACAAAAACAAAATTAAAAAAAAACTAAAACATTTTCAAAACTCAAAAATTTACAAAATACATATTTAAAATGTATGTAAATACAAATTTTCAAATGTAAAAGGTGGCCTTGATAACACTTCATAAAAAAGATATAAAAATATCTTAATTATAAATATTAAATATAAAAAAAAAATAAAGATATAGAAATATTTTAGAACGGATATAAAAATAAAAAGCTTCCCTATTAAAAAAAAAAAAAAAAAAAAATTAAATACAACGTTCGTGTGCATTATTCCGCCTTACATATGATTAAATACCTAGAACCTTCAACTTCTCCAAACAGCACAAATTTTTTTTGCCCGCATCTTAAAGCAAATTTTATTTTATTAAATTTAAGAACGGTTGAAAATGTTGCAGCGCGCTAAGTAATCTGCTCTTCTTCCAGTTACTTAATATTGGTAAGTTTAGCAAGCTTCCATCAACCACAAGAGTGGTTTGGTTTTCTCCAGCGAGTAGCTAGTAGCTATTTAATGCAAAACCACCTCTGTTGTTGCATTTCTTGTCAGAAAAACACTCTAGCATGTACATCAAACAATTACAACAACTGTAAAAAAAACACTAACCAAAGTATTTGGTTGTATAAAACTTCATTAATCTAGTTACACGTTTCGCCAACTCTTTCGCATAATCAATCAATGCTACTGTGCTGAGCAAAATATGCAGCAGCGTGCCAACGTTTTGGGGTTCTGCTGGTTCTTTACTCTTGCGTTGTTGTTTGAATGTATGTGTTTATTCTCCATGTGTTTGTGTGTATGAGTTTTTTGCTAATGCAATCTTCTGCTGCTAAAACGTTGAATAACTTCAGTAGCATGTCTTTGTCCGGTCTTACAAGATATTTTGTTTTATGTGGAGGGGTTAGGTGGGGTGAAGCGTTTCGCTTTTTTTTAGGCTCACAGCACTCGCAAAAATTATTATTTTTATTGGTTTTTGGTTTAAATCGCAAGAATGAATATTTTACTTTATTTTTATGCGCTCGGATTTGAACACTTTCGATTTCGGCAAAATATCATGGGGATAATTCGAAAATTTTCGTTTTTCGATGTTTGAAAAATGTAAGGTCGAAGCGTTTCACCAAAAAACTTTCCGTTTTCTTGTATAAACATCAACATAAATCGATTTATTAGCCTCGGGCAGACTCCTAAGTCAGCAAGAAACTAAAATACCGAATTAAAGTCATCGAATCCAATACAAAATTCTTTTATTTCCGGCTCAAAAATGAATGAAAAAAATATAATGAAAAATGAGTAAAAAATACGACTGAAAATTTATTATTGAACGAAGAGAAGATGGTGGCGTCCGTAATCAAAATGCCATGTGAAGCTTCTTGAGAACGAGAACTTTCCGTTCATCGCCGTTCGGAGTCGGCGTTACGCATGTAGGTCCGGTTCTCGGTCAATTGTGTACAAACTTAATAACACGCACAACACAATTGATCATAAGAAGCTAGGTCAAAGTCCTTTCAAGGGCTGAAATGGCCAGTTATTTATTTTTTTTTTTTTACGAAGAGAAGATGTGAAAGAGGCGGTATCAGAGGCACCTTCTGATGCAGACACCTCGTTGTTCGAGCCAACGTCCGTATTATCAAGAACGACAAACATATTTGGCACATCTGCAGCCATTGGCGGATCTATGGCCATGAGACTTTCGTCGCTAATGTTTGCCGCAAGAAAGTCGTCATCGCTGAATATGCTCGCGTTCAGAGAATAGATGCCAGTGGCTTCGAAACCAGATCTAATATCCCGCTGAGTCACGGCCTGCATCATGGCCTTATCAGCAAGGTCCGGCATATGTTGTATTTCAAGCTCACGGCCAACATGCGACTGACATCATTCCATACACTTCTGCGTGAACGCGCGCTTGAAGGGTCCGAAGACCGAAACATCTAAAGGCTGCATTTGCCATCTGCCAATGTGATGGAAGAGTTACAACCTCGATACCGTTGGCTATGCACAAGTCGACAACTTCAATGGACATGTGTGATATGTGGTTGTCCTTTATCCCCAGTAGCAATGGATTGGTCTTGGAAGCAGACGTATGTTTGATGAAATATTTTATTTAAAGGATGAATTCATCAGTGTCCATCGAGCCTAAAACATTGTCGTAAATATTCGTTCTCAAGTCGTAAATATTGATGAATTTTCAATTTTAGTTGATTAGAAATAAGGGAAGAAAATCGCAAATGCGAAAAGTTACAGCGTAGGATCATGACCAGGCCGGGAATCGAACCCGGGACCTCTGGGGTAGCAGTCGAGCACGCTACCTAATCGACTACCGAGGCCGCCCAGTATCATATAAATATTTGTTGACAAATTGATTGTTATTTTCCAACCAGATAATAATTTTCCTTATTTTGGACACTAGCAGGATTTGAAAAAAATAATTTCTTAAAAAATGTCAGCATTATGTTGAAATAATAGGTGTCTGTTTCCTTAAATTTTTGGTCTAATTAACCTGTTTGACAAGTTTTTGTCCGAGGTATGTTCCCGTACTCAAAAAAAAAATAAAAAAAAACAAAAAAAAAACAAAAAAAAAAACAAATGAAAAGAGAGCACAATCGAGAGAGTAAAAAATTTCCCCTCCCTGTCAAAAGTTGCAAATTTTAGAGCCCGAACAGAATCAAAGCGATTGGCGATCGGTGATCTTCTCTTCTCGCCAATCGCTCAGAACACGTTCAGAATGAAAGCGATTAGCGATTGGCGAACTATTCAGACTGAATTGTCAGTATGTTTGGTTTTGTGTATGTTATAATTGACATAAACAGAAACACCGACAACAAATGTCAGAAGATAATAAAACTTAAGAAAATAGCACTGAACGTACCCCATCATTAGGAAAAATATGGCAACACTTATCATGTTTGACACCACTCAAAGAGAGGATCGCCAAGTCGCCAGAGAAAAAATAAAATAGATTCCAATCTCGTGAATGTTTGTCGCGATCGAAGACCAGCGAATTGATTTCGCAAGTGTTTATACGTTTTCGTGTATTCTATTCCTTGAAAATGTCCCCAATCGCTAATCGCTTTGATTCTGTTGAGGCTCTTAGTTCGAGAAATTTCTTCTGGCAAACCATGAATTAAACCAAGGACTTATTGAACAACAACCTTGTGTATTTTTCTTTCTAATTTTTCTAGATATCTTGTAAATTTTTAGGAACATTTCTTGTTAATATATTTATGAAAAGAATGAACTAAAATTTCTTATTAGGAAAAAAATCATTATTTTTTTAAACAATGGAAACTATTTTGTGTATACATTGAAAACCGAACTTTTTGGATGAAAATAATGCTTTATTTTAATTAATTAATGAAATTACTTGTTATCAAAATATTTTCCACCGCTTGCGATCACTTTTTCTTAACTTTCTGGTAACAAATGAATTTTGCGTCGGAAAAAGGTTTCGTCCTTTGAGGCCAAGAACGAATCAATCCTATTCTTGATACCTTGCTCAGAAGTATATCGTATTCCAGTGAGGACGTTTTGCATCAAACGAAATAAATGGTAGTCAGATGGCGCCAAGTCTGGTGAATATGGCAGGTGAGGTAAAACTTCCCAGCTACTATTCTCCAGGTAATTTTTGGCTGGTATAGCAACGTGTGGTCGAGCATTGTCATGATGGAAAACTACAGACCTGGTGCCTGGTCGAAAATTCGGGTCGTTTTACTTGCAATGCTCGCTTCAAACGAAACAATTGTTGTCGGTAAAGCTGTACCGCAATGGTTTGGCCTGATTTCAGCACCTGGTAGGGGATAAGTCCCTTCTGATCCCACCAAATACTGAGCATTACCTTAGAACCGCGTATATTTGGCTTTGACATTGATGTTCTTGGATGATCGGGCTTCACATACGATTTTTTACACTTCAGGTTATCAAAATGTATCTATTTTTCGTCGGCAGTAATAATTCGATGCACATCTACTTTTTTTTAAGCGTTTGACGTTTATTTCAGACATACAAAATCGCCTTGCGACATCTCTTGGCTTCAGTTCGTGTGGCACTCAATTTCCTACCTTCTGGATGAACCCTAACGCTTTCAACCCTGAAATTGACTACCTGTGTCACTCCTAGTACTTTTGTGAGCACGAGTCTTCTCTAATTCTTCGTCTTCAATTTTTTTTATTTCTCTTGTCCAGGGCGCTCTTTGTCCTTGATGTCGAAATCGCCACTTTCGAAGCTTTTAAACCACTCAAAACACTATGTTCTAGATAGAGCATCATCACTCAAAATACTGTGTTCTAGATAGAGCATCATCACCGTAAACATATAACAGCAAACGATGACTTTCAGCAAAAGTTTCCTTGGCCAAAAACTATTCCAACAATACTTCCAGCAAATGCTGTTTTTGATTTTTGAAGTTTTCCATGAGAATAAAAAACTTATGTGCACACAAGGTTAGCAAATTGTCTTCGTGACTTTGACAGCTGACCGATGGTGCTTTCAAATGACTTTTATGTTATTGGAGTGTTATAGCGCATGTGTTAATTGGGCCATCTGTTGTAAAAGTTCAGTTTTCAATGCAGACAACGTGTAACGAAACTACCGGTCTTTCGATTCTATAACTGAGGTATGCTCAGCCGCTGTCCAGGACTCGTCACAAAATTTTCTATTTTGGGATTTTAAAATATAGCTTTATTTAAAAATATTTAGTTTTTATGTGGCTTACAATAATTAATAAAGTAAGTTCGTTTGGGCGAGCGATGTGTTGTTGGTTGGAATCGACTGTGCATATTTGACATACAGGAGTTAGTGGTTTGGCTGATGTCTATTGTGTTAGTCAGGCTGCTATTCTTTTTCCTGACTACCCACTTCCGCTCTGACAGTCAAACAATAGTCTTGTTGGTGATGATCTGACGATGCGCCTTCTAGGTGTCTTTTACTTCCCGTGCGACCTGTCGGTGCGCTTAATATAAAATTTTTGAAGTCACGTCCACAATCAAGCGACCTGACGTTGCGCTTCTTAACACATATGTTACTTGACCACCCGTGTGACCTGACGGTGTGCCTAAGTATATAATCGACCAGCTCTTTAGCTTAAACACTGCGACCTGACGGTGCGCTTCTTTACATATACTTGACCACCCGTGTGACCTGACGGTGCGCCTAAGTATATACATTAGCAGCTCTTAAGCTTAAACAATGCGACCTGACGGTGCGCTTCCTAACTTATGCTTTACCACCCGTGCGACCTAATGGTGCGCCTAAGTATATAATCTATCACTTTTCCTTCAACAAAATAAAATACCTTATCTTTTGTCCTCAGTCTTCACCTGGTATCCTTGTCACTTGATTCTTCCGATCCTTCTCCAACCCTTTTTAGCCGTGACAACTCCTCTTTGCCTTTTCCTCCATTTGATCAGCCTTCCGCTCCAATGGTCCGTCAGATACAGCCGTTTAGTGAACCTCTTTCTTCGATGGTCTGTCAGCTACCCGTTTAGACAACTTACTGCTTCGCTTGAGCCTCTCGTTAGGCTATGCTTTGTGGTACCGCGTTGTATTTATGTTTGCTTGTGTCTCTTGTTAAGCTATGCTTGCTTGTGTTTCTCTTTGTAATTGTGTTTGCTTGTGTCTCTCGTTAAGCTGCTCGCTTGTGTTTCTTGTTGTAATTGTGTTTGCTTGTGTCTCTCGTTGTACTATTTGTTGGAATGCTGTTAGGGGAAATACTGGTTTTCAACATGTGCTTCTCTCTAACATATCTCTGGCTGATGCTCACTGTTGTATTGAAATAGTTTGATACGCTTTGCTGAATTTTTGTCGCATTGACCGCTTCTCACACCAACAAAATATATGTACCTTATACTATGCGTTTATGTTAGCACAGGGTATAAGTATAAGTATAACTATAAAAATAAACATAATTTAATTTTCTCAAAATTTCAATTCTTTATTTCAACTCAATTCTTGTCTTCATGATTGTAACTGTGTGCACGCAAAACTAGTAGCAGGTTTTGGATCGTCACAAATAAATTCCTAAGAAATTTAATTCAAAATCCTGAAAATATATCTCTAAGGGCCAGTTTTTCAGTGCGAGTTTAAACTCTAGTCAAGTTAAACCGAGGTTAACGCAGCAAAATTGGACGTTTAAACTCGGTTGAACTAGATATTTTAGCATTCGTTGAAGTTAAATTGACTTAAATTATCATATTATGTGTTTCTTTTTTGCCTAAACCGAGTTTAAACGTCCAATTTTGGTGAGTTAACCTCGGTTTAACTTGACTAGAGTTTAAACCCGCACTGAAAAACTGGCCCTTAGTAGTATTATCAGATCATGTGTCCTACTTCCATATTTTGAGATTCCTATTTAATTTCCATCTGAGGAGAAACACTCTTTTAAAAATTGTTTTGTTTAGATTAACGAAAGCAAATTGCTTGCCTAGGGCGTCTCTTGTATCACGTGGTACTGGGCCCAGCGAGCGCGTGTGTAAAAATAAGAACTTTCCCTTCAAAAATTAAAGTCTCACTTTTATAATTTTTTTCGGAGATAATTTTTTTCTTACACTAATTTTGATTCAAAATAATTCGTTATGCTTATATTTTAGGTGTATTTGAATCAAAATCCAATAAGTACACGATAGTTTTCAAAGTCTTGTCACATACTTACTCACATAAATCTTTTCTGCATTTATATTTCATGAAACTAAAGTGACATTCTTACTCTCGTTCCATGAATATTTAACGCAATTTCATACAATTTATTTTATTTAACCAACTGACAACTTCTCACAAATCAACGCTCACTGAACAAATAATGACCACAACGAGCATCGAACTACTAAGCCACGAATGAGTCAGGAATATGAGAGCCTTGATTAAATAACTGTTATTTATTTTGCTTTTAAATTTTGAACTTTCACCCCATGGCAACTATCAGTATTTTACGAAACTACTTTTTCAAAGTAGAGGGGAAAAAAAAGAAAGAATTGAAAAACAATCGAATAAAAGCTTCTGTTATTTATAGCGATTACTTTGAGAAGCTGTTAAAACAAACAGAAACTTGCGCTGTTCTTTTTGAGTGGATGCTTTTTTTTCGTGCTTGGTCTTTTGTAAACACTAACGGACAAGCACACTGACAAGCGCAAAGACAGACAGAGCGGCAGCCAAACAGACAGCAAGCAAGAAAGCTAGATCTTAGCATTGACAAACGACACAAGCATCGCCTCAACTAATACAAAGACAAACAAAAGTATAGCAAACGCTTTCCGATAATTGTGGGTGTGTAAGGACATTGATTTGGTATTTTGGTGCCTGTTCTTCTTGAGCATAATATTTAGCTTTGGCCCCTACCTAAAGCAGCCACTAACTATTTCTCGGACATTTTGCCATTTAAGTCCTCTTTTTTTGCGTTCTCTTTGTGTTTTTATACAAACTTCTTTTGGGCGGCTTTAAATGTAGTGTAAGAAACGAGCAACCGTTAAGGAAACAAAAATAAAAAACATCAAGTTTGCATTGTAGAAAAAAAAAAAAAAATGTGCAGGATAACGAGTAGCTAAGAAATGAATTGAGTTCTTCCCCTATGTAAAAGCCTTTGGTTTGTATGTGAGTGTTTGAGTGTATGCGTATGTGAGTGGTGAAGTGGAAGTCTTTGTTGGAAAAAAGTCAGAAATTTAAGAAATTGAAACAGAAGTTTGTATGTTGAACACGTTTGTTAACATATGTAAGAGAGGGCGAATATGGCGGCCGGAAGGATATGGTAAGATTACGGCTGCTCAGTTGTTGGATCATCTATTGGATTAGGAATTCATTTTGAGGCTTAAGTGATTTTTTGACTTTATTAACCTGCAGTAAACCTTTATGGTTGCTATTATAATTTCCTTCTTTGAAGTACACCCAAATATGTCTCCAACATTTCTTTTTAATAGCTTCGTATTGAAATTGGTGTGGGTTCAGTGAGAGTTATAATACGATAAGTCTGGATTTTTCATCTGCTCTATAAATTTTTTTTTTTGTTTTTAATTTCGAATTGAATCTGAAAGCAAAATTGAAGCAAATTTAAGCAAAAATTGAATAGGAAAGCAATATTGAAGCGTAGCCTCTTTATTGGAAAGCTGTTCTTATAACTTTGCTTTTTTGCATATTTAATTCTTTAATAAAAAAAATTAAATTTGCAGAAACGTATATTTGTTTTTTATTTGGGCCCAAAGTTAACTTTTTGAAAAAAAGGTGGCAAAATCTATAGAAGGCAGTTAAAATAAAAGAATGTCAACTGCTAAATATATTCTTATAAATTAAATAGAAAAAAAAAATAATAATATTTGAAAAAGAATTAAAAAATGTATTAAAATGAAGCAATAACTGAAACACAAGACTGAATGTGTTCTAATAAAAATATGTTTAGAGCTGAACGGTAGGATTGAAAGATGGAGATGTTTCTTTATATCTCAACCGAAAAATGTTTTACTTATGTAAGATCCAAACATTGATATTTCTTTCTTTATCAAATTCCCAGACATTGGCCTTATATTCGCCCTATCTTTGTCCAAATGTGTGTCTTAATCCTTATCTTAAAATATGTCGTAATCCCTTTCATTATCCAAATCCAAGTTCTTGTCCGAATATTTGCCCTAATTTTTGTTCAAACCTTTATCTAAAACCTCGTTTTTATTCTCTTCCCAATACTTGTCCTTATTCTTGTCCAAATCTGTGACCTTACACCTCTCTTTGAAGAAGTCCTAAACCTTTTTTAAATTCACTCTCCATCTTTTTCAAACACTGTTTAACCGTTTTCTTAATCCTTGTTCAAATCCTTGTCCAAATCCTTATCCTTATCCATATGTCCTCAGGAGCAAATTTAGTTTGACTGGCGAACTGGAAATTTCTACTCAAGTAAGCTTTATCACAACGACTTAAATCATGTATCGCCAACATTCTAATAGATTCCGACACCCTCCTCGCGTTAATATTGTTTGTCTATATTGTGTTATGCAATTAAAATACTGATTTTTAAGCCATTCCTCGCTGTGAAGCCAAGTTTCTGATAACATTAATACATGTAATCTATGAATAAATAGGCGTGGGCAAAACAGTTAGGAATGATTTTCTCCCATGTTTCTCAGCCAATTTTGATTTTTTTTTTTTACGAATAAGAGTAGGGAGAAGGAGTGCATAAAATATTTTTTATAGAAATCTATTATGAAATGATCAGCTATGGGCACGGAGCCAGCTGCGGAGCATTGAGAGCAATTGAGAGCAAAGGCTTATCTAACAACACAAAACTCAACAACAAAGCAAAGGCAAAGGACAAACATAGAAGCATACATAGCAACAACACAGCTTATCGCTCACATTGTGTTCTCATTTGAGCGAGAGAACTGGTGGCGAATTCATTAGGAAAGTAAGAGTGATGCCAAATTTATAAAAAAACTTATTTTTTCACATTAATTTTGTATCGAATCTTATTTCAGGGCAATAAAATTTTTAAATTTAATTTGAATAATATACATTGTGAAGTCGAATTCTTCTTGAAAATTTATTGTTACCAATTTAGAAGACTCTGAAACTGTTTCCAGTTTTTTCGACGGTAAGACAGCGCCATATAGCGTAAAGACATAAATCTTATAATTAAAAAAAGAAAGCATACTTTTGGGGGCATGTTTTGAGGAGCATGCTTTTTTAAGAGAATCTGTTGTCTGAAATGTCAAAATTCCCCAGCCAATCAAATAACCGGGCATTATCGACAGTGAAATTTTGACATTTCGACTCTCCACATAGGTGTTGGACTTGGTAGCATTGAACAAATTTTGTTTGCTTGTTTAAGTTTGCTACCTATTTATCGACAGTTTCCGGTTTTATTGACAAAACCATAAAATTTGTATGGGAGCCCCCTAAGGAGTGGTCGGAGGGAATAGGTGTCCAAGGCAAAAATGTTCCTTTTGCAAAAGTAATGGGGGTCGTCGATACATAATAACCCTAGCCGGCATTCTTTTAAAGGTCATATGCTCAGGTGTGTGGAATAAATATACAAAAACCATATGATTTGTATGGGAGCCCCCCTAAGGAGTGGTCGGAGGGAATAGGTGCCAAAGGCAAAAATGTTTCTTTTGCAAAAGTAATGGGGGCCAGTGAGACATATTAACCCTCTGCGGCACTCTTTTAAAGGTCATATGCTCAGGTATATGGAATAAATATTTTGCTAAATATTTTTTAAAAAAGATGTCATCAAAAGCGAATTGAATAATTCTACGTCTTGTGTTACGACATAGTCGAAACTACTGTATCTGTTTTTTCTTTTGTGCCTCGGACTGTATACTAATATACAAGGTATACACAAGAGAGTCGGGAGGGGGGCACTAGCCCTCCCTGGACTGAAAAAATGTAATATATATTTATTTCCTGTGGGTATATGTTACATTTTAATATATCATTTTCATATAAGTGCACACCAATGCATACCCTTTCCCCCCTCGAAAAATTCTTGCGGACGCCTATGCTCATCTATACAAATTGAAACACGATATTTAAAAGAATATTAAAGAGTAAAATTAATTTCACAAGGATGAGGCATTATTAAAAAAAATAACCATTACAGTGTTAATAAACCTCTAAACTATACATGTGAAAAGTATGCGGTTATTTGGTGATAATCGGACAAGGTACTTTTGTGTAACGATGGTAACCAGGTATAAAAATGAAAAAAAACTTCAAATTAAAGTTTTATGCATTAAAAATGTCAAAAATTAATTAAGTAATTTTTTTGTATACATTTATTTGAGTGTATTAATTCACCCCAAAAAAATATTTCCAATATATCTTACCGTTTTCCTTTAAAAAAATTTTATATTTTCACTCGAATACGGAGCGCGCCAAGTAGCAATATGCCTTAAGTGGACCATATTTTATTTTTTATAGCATGAGATACAACAGGAAGCTGAGAGTATTCCATTGGAATAATTGACTAGTTAAATTTGGCTTTTTAACTAGTAAAGATCCAGTCAATAATAATAATCTATATATATAAAAAAGGAGCTTATGTTTGTAAGGCCGCAATAGACTCTTAAACTACTCATCCGATTAGCATGCAAATTTGTGTATAGAAGTTTTTTGGTACGGTGCGTGTTTGTGGGCTATCAATTTTGATCCACCTTGAACACCAGAGGGCGCTGTAGAACAAATTTTTTACAAAACTGCCTAAAACTCATAAACTGCTAATGCGATTAGAATGAAAAGTGGTATACAGTGAGTTTCATATACGTTGAGTGTTCTGCTGCTATCGTTTTTGACCTATCTTGAACACCAGAGGGCGCTGTAGTACAAATTTTTCCCAAAACTGCATAAAACTCCCAAACCGCTAATGCGATTGGAATAAAAATTGGCATATAGTAGTTTTCAGGTACGATGAGTTTTTTAGTATTATCTTCTTTGACCCACCTTGGACACCAGATGGTGCTGTAGTACAAATTTTTTACAAAATCGCATATTTTTAGTTGTTTTCTTAGGGTACATGTGCAAATATTAACAAAATATTAAATATTTCTTAAATTTAGTAAAATAAAAATAATTTCCGTTATTTTCACATCAAAAACATGAACATATCTTGAAAACTATGAAAAATTTTACTACAACGATATATTTAATACAACATCGTTGCTCAAAAATGAGAAAAAAACAATCAGAAATTTAATTTTGCGATTTTCGAGTCAAATATCTCCGCTGATTTTGTATTCATTTTGTTAAATTGTTTTTTGTCTTAAAGCTTCATCAAAGTACTATGAAAACCTTATTGCAAAACTACCGTTAGTTGAGTATATATATTTTAAATATTTTTTTCAAAATGGTCTGAAATTTTGGAGTTTTCCTCACAAAAAGGCTCAAAATTTGTTTTTGTTGTAAAAATAATTTAAATTCAAATTCGCAAATTTTCAACTCTATTTAAAAATTATAACATTTATAAGCAAAAGTTATTTCAATTTTACACAAAAATTAAAAACCATTTCTGTGATTAAAAAAACAAGGCCTACCTCTTGATTTTTTCGACCAACTTTTTTTTCCAATATTGTGGTTTTATATTTTTGAAAAAATATACAAGCTAAAAAATTAATTTATTAGAAAAAATTATCTAAGTATCTCTTGCCAATCGAAAGTTATAGCCAATAATGTTTATCCAAAATATATATACAAAAACCAAAACGCTGTCTGTGTGATGGCTGGAAACTTCAAAATTACTTAGCCGATAGAGCTGAAATTTTGGCAGTACATTTTTTTCAAGTACGAGATGGCTTAAATTTCTGTCACATCCCCTTTTACCACCCACAAATCAATAAAAATGCTATTTTCCTACGGTTTTCGTCGATTGGGCGACATTTTGGTAATTTAGTCTGTATGCTTACTGTCGGCAAGTGTACTAAAACAGGGTAATGTCCATCTACTATAAAACTGGGATGAGCATTATATAATAGGGTGTGGCTCCGCCCATACAGTTAAAATTTGTATTATCGAATAGCTTTGAAAGTAAAAGTAGCAATACTTATGTACATACAAACTCAAAATGGAGTTACTATTTGGTGATCTCCTGCTGCTGGGAAACTGTAACGGGCAGTGGAAAATAACAGTGGTGTCAAACTATGAGTCTAAGAAAAGTTTTGAATACACCTATTATGTTCCCATATAGTTGCAGGGTGCAGCAAGGCGCTTCGGGAAAAGCTAGTATTCATATAGAAAAAAGGGAGTCCCATCAAATCCCTATTGTATATCTGCACGTTCACTTCATAAGGCGATATTATCTTTGTCACTACCTGAGTCGATCTAGATATAAACGTATGAAGTAATGAGGTATACCAGAGTTCTTCCTAAATAAATATCAAGGTCGATGACAAGGCTCATCGGATGAAAAGCACGCCTTCCTCCCATACAAAGTGATTATATCAAAAAGTTACAATCTTTAAAACGTCCTCAAATATTTATCGAATCAATTGAAATTTTTAGCATAAGCACATAAAATCGAATGAATAATCCACTTACTTCCTGTAGCTTACTTTCCTTTGTTTTTTATTAAAAAAGTACTCTATTTTCGTAACAAATTTTTTTTCGGCGCAACCTTTGCATATACAGGACACTACTTATATTTTGGGAATAAATGTAAAGGCATTTATCGCCATATAGCTTTTCGAAATATTCTCCTTTATGATTAATACATTTTTGGATGCTTTTATTTGTCATAAAATTTATACCATTCTGCTTGAGACACCTCCAAAGCATAGTTTTTTAAGGCATCAACAACTTCTGCTGCGGAATCAAAAAGAAAATTCATTGGGTGTCATATCATAGGTCTGTACCAGAGAACTGCATAAGCCTACTTGAAATCTTCTCAAATCATCAAGTACTTGCTTAAAATATGAGTGAAAGCTTGCTTGAGCTTGATAATTTTCAATCAAGTAAGACTCGTACTTGAACAAGCTCACGACAGCTTGCGACTTGCAACTACGCTAGCTTACAAGCGAACGACACTAACAGCCCTATTCTGCATTTTCTTGATCAAGCGTAAGCTTTATTAGTATTCTGCAGCAATCTTGATTAATAAAAAGCTTTCGAGATTCACCAGAGGAGGTGAGTTTCTTTTCACAGCTAATTGTTCTCACAATAGCATTAAATACAGAAAAGAGCGTGAGAAGCAGCTTGTGGTGCATGAAAAGCAAAGAGAGGAGTGTGAAAAGCAGCAACACTCGATATGCGTACAACAACAGCCGCAATAATTAAACGATTTCTTCTTCTATTTTCCTAATTTGCCACAAAAGTTTATAAATTTGTAGAAAATAATAATTATTATTAATATTATTACTTTAATATTAACCTTAATATTGCCTGCTATGAGCGTTCACAACTGTCTTGATAAATTTATCAATAGCTTGATTGATAATATAATTTATCAATATAAAAGCTTTTTTTCTGTGACAGAATATCAAATCTTGATAAATATGCAATACTTGATAAATATTCAATTTGGTGAATTTATCAAGTACACAGAATCGGGCTGTAAGTCCCAAGTAAAGGAAAAACTTGATGTGTTCGTCAACAAGCTTTAAAAGCTTGAAATTGAAAGCAAGCAACCAACTAAATTAAGTATCCAAATAATTCAATGATCTTGTGAGGGAAACGCTTTATCGCATTAGGAGTTTTTAGGATTCTGTGGACTTCTTGGACAAAAATATATGATTCGATAGCCAAGAGGTTTTTTATTTTCAAATTGAAGATGGCGGATAGGGTTGTAGCCTAATTTTTGTATTTTTACGAATTTGTAGCTGAGGCGAAGACTAGGTAAATATTGGGTGCTGAATACGATTCCAATTTCAGAATTCAAGTATTATGAAATTTTTAACAATAGGGTTGCCACCTAATAATATGTTTTTGAACGATTTTTAAGCATTATCTAACAAAGTAGGGGTCGCTGATATCGATTCTGATGTCAGAATTTAAAAATTTAAGAAAGCTGGTAGGGCTGCCACCTATTTTTTTATTTTTACGAATTTGGTGCTGAGGCAAACACTAGGTAAGTATTGGGTGCTGAATACGATTGCATTCTCAAAAATTAAGTATTATGAAATTTTTAACAACATGGTTGCCACCTAATAATATGTTTTTAACGACTTTTTAACATTATCTAACAAAGTAGGGGTCGGTGATTTCGATTTTGATGTCAGAATTATAAAATTTAAGATGATAGGGTTGCCACCTATTTTTTATTTTTAACGAATTTGGTGCTGTGGCGAACACTAGGTAAAAATCGGTGGCTAAATATGAATCCGTTGTCAAAATTTCAAAATTATGAAATTTTTAACAACAGGGCTGCCACCTAAAAATATATTTTTTATGAATTTTAAACAGTTTTAGGGGGTGCTGATTTCGAATCTGATGCCAGAATTCAAATTTTAAAATTGTTTTGAGGAAAAATAATTCTTTATCGGTTGATTTTTTTTTTCTATTTCACGGAATATATTTTTTTACGTGTCTCGAGTTGTTTTTTTTGTTTTTGATATTTTCGTGATATTTTGTTGTTTTTTTTTTGTTTTTTGAAATGATAAAAAATTCGGTCTTTATAATATAAATATTATTTATTCCCAAAATATAATAGTAACCTTCGTATTATTTTTATCATTACTTTTTTCAACACAATGATAACAATTTTCAAAAATCTTTTTAAGATTTATTTGAAGAAACTTCCAAATACAAATTATATATTTTTTATGCAGTTCGGTATAATAAACAGATAAATTTTTCAAAAATATCTCAGAATATTCTTAGATCATCTAGCCTTCAACTTATATAAGGACGCTTCTGTGACTCTATTAAAAGCTTGTTAACATATTTGTTCTTTTATATCAAACGACTAGCTGAGGTTTGAATAAAATTTCCTTTGTCTACAAAAGGGTCTGCTACTAAAAAAAAACAAGAACAATAAGAAGCAAACAACATTTTAAGTGCAACACAAAAACACGTAATAACATAATAAAAATATTTTTATTCCCATTGCATGAATAAAAAATGAAAACTAACGTAGCGCAACGTAGCACAACATGAGGCAATGAAATGAAACATCAGCACCGAAATAACTTATGCTCCATTGAAATGAAATCAAAAATTCATTACGAAATTTATAAGCACGCAACGCAATGATGTGTATCAAACGCAACGTAAACATAACAAACTACAAAAGTACAAACAATACAACAATACAACGTTAAAAGAACAAGAATAAGAAACGCAACGCAACAGAATGTAAGACGTAAACCATTTTAGGTCCCAAAGGATGCCTATAACAATACCACAAGATGGTATAAAAAACACAAAAGATAGGGAAGTATTAAAAAAAAAATAAATGCACAGTAGTAGTAAGAAAAAAAAACAAAAAAACACGTTATTTACATCTTTAGGGAATAAGATGAGTAACATTCAGAGCTCAACTAAGCTGGCAAAAGTGGCCGGAGTTAGAATTGAAAAAAAAACCACATATGATGGATGAAAAACGCACATCAAGCTGTAAAAAATAAGAACAAATTTGCAAATATAAGAAATGCTACAGCAGCGAAAAAAAAAATGGCCAACCTAAAAAAAAAAAAGAAAAGAAAAAACTATTATGACAAAGAATAGCCTAGAAATTGCTTTAAAAAAGTAGTTGATAGCTACTTTGAAGTAGTCCCGTTAATGCACACAAAAACCGCAACGAACCTTAGATATTATTAAGCAAAAGAAAAGAAGATGAAAAAAAAGAAAATTATGAAATAAAAACGAAATAGAATTCCATCCAACCAAACTGAAATCATGTTTACGCATCATTCTTTGTATCTTATTTTTGCCCGAAAATGTTTGGTCTTCCATCTTTGCTCTGCAAAGTAAACCGTGTTATTTGCCTGCCAAAACACCATTGCGTGGAATCGCTGACAAGCAGTTTCCTTTTGGGAATAATAATAATGGCGCTGCGAAGCACTGATAACCGGAAACGGAAGGAACTGCGGTGAATGAGAAAAAAAAATGTGAAAGCAAACTAGATGAAGTTGTTAAGGAAATTGATAACTGGGTGATAAGAAATAATGTGCTTACAAGATGCAAGAAGAAGCATGCAAAGAAATTGAGAAAGTAAATGATGCGAAAAGCTAAAGTAAAGAGTTACCAAAGGCAAAATTACGGGGGGAAAGTTATAAATAATGAAGTCACAGTAAAATACAAGCAACTTGATAAATAATATTAATTCGGGGGAAAGAAAATTTGATAAAGTAATGCTAATAAAATCATATTTAAAAATTAGCCGATGAAAGTAAATTACAGCAGAATGTGATATAATAAAGAATTATAACCGACAAAGAGAGTATCACATCATAAAGGAATAGGAGAAACAGCGAAAGAAACTTAAAAATATACAAAAAAAAAAAATCGGCTAGGACCAAGTTACAATATTACTAAAACCGTGTTTAAGGCTTGTCCGCGAAATAACTATAATGAAATAAGTTCATATAAAATACGAGGGAAATGAATTTGAAATTTAATGTGACCTTTTATTAATTAAAAAATTCGCTCTCTGAAGAAATAAATTCCTCCAAAATCTCGATTTGGAACATTCATTGCTATAAGAATTTGTAACTTTTTCTTCTGTGAATTCCTGTGATTCCTGTTGTCGGTTACTTGTAATTTCAGGCACAAAACGGATCTTCAAAAATTTCTGACGATATTTTGCTAGTATTAAAAATAGTTCGCGGTAAGAATTAGTTGAAGGATCAGAAGTAATGAACAACATAATAATAAAATCTGTATTTGTATTGATTCTTGAAGATTTTCGGGTATGTTACATTCGTAGTCTTCTACAATATTTATTTCTGTCTTCTGAGTCTCTTCAGAAAGTTGAACTATTAGAACAATACTTTGTTTTATTACCTTTGTGGCATTGCAAAAAATTTTGTGGACATTAACGGGCATGCACTACCAGCTATACAACTCTAAATATTACTTTTTTGTTTCTTGAAGGAAGATATCAAAGTGGTCAAGTTTACTTGGAAACCAACCTGAAGATGTACAGCTAAGTATAATATAACATTTGTTTACCGATCCCTCATCCAAACCAGTTACTGCAGCACTTTTATCGTGATTTCCCAAAAATGTCCGGGCAGTATTTTCGTCGTTTGAAGTTCTAAAACATTTCTTGGGCTTATCAATTATGAAACCCATTCTTCATCTTTGAAGCGCGATTGTATAATTTTCTTCCGTTTTTCTACTAATATTTTATTGCTAGGGGGCTTTACTGTCCATTTCCTTACATCTGATCGGTACGCAATATGCAATAAGTATACAAATGATTTGATACAGGCATGCAGTGTCAACAAGCCATACAAATAAAACTCCCTCTAGGTTCCTTGATGTTTTGTGAAAAGTTAATTTCATTGCTTGGCGCCAAAAATGTAACAAGATTGTTATATTTTTTATAACTTCACACATTCATTGAGAATATATTTTTTAAACAAAATGTACAGTGCCAGATCATTACGTCATTAAAATATGACAAACCTTATTTTAAATTGTGTGATAATTGTTGTTCTTGATGATTGTTCATGTATTTTCTTAAGCTTCAATTTATTTTAATAAAGTTTTTTGGTTTCTTTAGGGTTCATAAAGTAAATTTTCGGTAAATTATACACAAGTTAATTTAAAATTCCATACGAATTAACATAAATTTCTTTCGTTGACTTTTTTTTTAAAAACATATTTTCATAAGTAAACTGCATGTGGTGGCGAGACCCATACGCCAGATAACCCTGGTTCAATTCCATCTGAAACAGAAAATTTTTCAATTGAATTAATTTTTCAATTCGGTCGTCACCTCTCTGCAGACAATGGAAAACCTCAGAGAGTAAATAATGCCACGTATACCTTCTTGAGAACATGCACATTAGCCGTTCGGAGTCGCCATAGCATTATTAGGTACAGTTCTTGATCATTTGTATAAAAATATTTAATAACACGCACATAAGACGTTCGGTCAAAGTCCTATCAAGGGCTAAATTTGTCAGCTTATTTTTTTTTTTTATTTTAAACTGCATCTAAACTTCTTAAACTGGTCTTACTGACTATGGTAAATGCCCTATGTTGCATTACAGATACTTGTATAATATATATATTGTCATATATATATGCAAAATATTTTAATATGCAATTTCCATGGAGTAACAGTTTGGTACCGCACGAAAAAAGAAAAATAAATAGGATTTACACTCAAGCGAACATTCTTTTTTAAATTTTAAAATATTTATGTCCAAAAAAATGTTTTATTTTTTATCAAGAATATACCTTAATTTAATTTTGAATTTTTTTCCCAAAGAACGTGGGGTTTTTCCATTTTTTGACGTGACGAAGTTACGTTATACTGCTCTAGTTTCCAAAAAAGTTGAAAAATGAATTTTTTAAAAATTCATCTGCGTTTCATTGAATTGTTACTCGCTGGGTATAAGAGCTATGATTAAAAAAATAGTATGATCATAAAGGTTAATTCTTTGACTATAATTAAAAAACAATAAAAAAATTTAATACGGCATAGGGACGTAGTGGCAGCTGCGTAAGCAACGCAACTGAAAATTTGTTATATGGAATTATTACTCGCTGAGTATTAGTGCTAGGATTAAAAATACAATACGCCAATAAAGGCCTACTGGAAGCCCTCACAACAAAATTAGACAAAAAATTTCTGACATCATGGGGACGCTGAGAGAGCCGCTCAAAGATCGATAACGCAACATTCATGCAGTGGCGTTGCATTGAATTTTGACGTGACGAAGTTACGTTATACTCCTCTAGTTTCCAAAAAAGTTAAAAAATGAATTTTTTAAAAATTCATCTGCGTTTCATTGAATTGTTACTCGCTGGGTATAAGAGCTATGATTAAAAAAATAGTATGACCGTAAAGGTTAATTCTTTGGCTATATTAAAAAAACAAAAAAAAAAAATTTAATACGGCATAGGGACGTAGTGGCAGCTGCGTAAGCAACGCAACTGAAAATTTGTTATATGGAATTATTACTCGCTGAGTATTAGAGCTAGGATTAAAAATACGATACGCCAATAAAGGCCTATTGGAAGCCCTCACAACAAAATTAGACAAAAAATTTCTGAGATCATAACGACGCTGAGAGAGCCGCTCAAAGATCGATAACGCAACATTCATGCAGCGGCGTTGCATTGAATTTTTACTCAATGAGTATATAACCTACGATAAAAGTGTAAAAAGGAAAATAAAGTTTTTATACATGGCTTTACGACAAAAATAAAAAAAAAATTCCAGCGTCGTCAGGTCGTGAATATAGCAGCTTATGTAACAGAAACGTAATATCGTTTCATGGAATTATTACTCACTCAGGAGGAGTGCTACAGTAAATTTTGTTTAACGACAGCAGGGATGTGTTATTACGCTTCACAACTAAACTACAAAAAAAATTTTGTTGTCATGATTACAGGGATGCAATCACATAATGTAGTAAAAATGCTACAGCCATGAAAAAACGTTGCATGGATTTTTAACTCTGTGACTACTGGTGCAACGGTAAATTTTAAGGAACGAAAACAAAGGTGCGGTCTTCGGGCATATGACAAAAATAAAAAAAAAATTTTACGGCGTGTCAAAAACCCCCAGGGAACCGCCTAATGTGACGCATATGCATCACTTTTGCTGGATTAATTGAAATTAGAGCTCAACCAATGGGGAAGCAAAAAAAAAAGCTAAACGAAAAGCACCAACTCCAAATCCAACAACATCTCCAACACCAATACCAACACCAACACCAACACCAACACCAACACCAACACCAACACCAACACCAACACCAACACCAACACCAACACCAACACCAACACCAACACCAACACCAACACCAACACCAACACCAACACCAACACCAACACCAACACCAACACCAACACCAACACCAACACCAACACCAACACCAACACCAACACCAACACCAACACCAACACCAACACCAACACCAACACCAACACCAACACCAACACCAACACCAACACCAACACCAACACCAACACCAACACCAACACCAACACCAACACCAACACCAACACCAACACCAACACCAACACCAACACCAACACCAACACCAACACCAACACCAACACCAACACCAACACCAACACCAACACCAACACCAACACCAACACCAACACCAACACCAACACCAACACCAACACCAACACCAACACCAACACCAACACCAACACCAACACCAACACCAACACCAACACCAACACCAACACCAACACCAACACCAACACCAACACCAACACCAACACCAACACCAACACTAACACTAACACCAACACCAACACCAACACCAACATCAACACCAACACCAACACCAACACCAACACCAACACCAACACCAACACCAACATCAACATCAACACCAACACCAACACTAACACCAACACCAACACCAACACCAACACCAACACCAACACCAACACCAACACCAACACCAACACCAACACCAACAGCAACACCAACACCAACACCCACACCAACACCAACACCAACACCAACACCAACATCAACATCAACACCAACACCAACACCAACACCAACACCAACAACAACACCAACATCAACACCAACATCAACATAACCATTAACATCAACGTCAACATCAACATAAACATCAACATCAACATCAACATCAACATCAACATCAACATCAACATCAACATCAACATCAACATCAACATCAACATCAACATCAACATCAACATCAACATCAACATCAACATCAACATCAACATCAACATCAACATCAACATCAACATCAACATCAACATCAACATCAACATCAACATCAACATCAACATCAACATCAACATCAACATCAACATCAACATCAACATCAACATCAACATCAACATCAACATCAACATCAACATCAACATCAACATCAACATCAACATCATCAACATCAACATCAACATCAACATCAACATCAACATCAACATCAACATCAACATCAACATCAACATCAACATCAACATCAACATCAATATCAATATCAACATCAACATCAACATCAACATCAACATCAACATCAACATCAACATCAATATCAATATCAACATCAACATCAACATCAACATCAACATAAACAACAACAACTACAACAACAACAACAACAACAACAAAAATCTAGTTAGTTACGATTTCACTGCTCACAAACAACAAAATAACACAATGAAACTGGAAAAGGACAATGACATGAATTTGGATATGGATTAGGACAAAAACTAAGACACACCTTTTTAAACTAGGAAAGGGATTCGGTATATTTGATTAAGTCAAAAATTTGGTCATGGATTAGAACAAGAGGTTGGACATGAAATAGGAGTATAAAGAAACACCGTCACGTCAAAACTTACGGGTGTGTCCACGACACAGCCAACGCTCTTTTTTACTCAATGAGTATATAATCTACGATAAAAAATTAAAAAGGAAAATAAAGTTTTTATACATGGCTTTACGACAAAAATAAAAAAAAAATTCCGGCGTCGTCAGGTCGTGAATATAGCAGCTTATGTAACAGAAATGTAATATCGTTGCATGGAATTATTACTCACTCAGGAGGAGAGCTACAGTAAATTTTGTTTTACGACAGCAGGGATGTGTTATTACGCTTCATAACTAAATTACAAAAAAAATTTAGTTGTCATGATTTCAGGGATGCAATCACATAATGCAGTAAAAATGCTACAGCCATGAAAAAAAGTTGCATGGATTTTTAACTCTGTGACTACTGGCGCAACGGTAAATTTTAAGGAACGAAAACAAAGGTGAGGTCTTCGGGCATATGAAAAAAATAAAAAAAAAATTTGACGGCGTGTCAAAAACCCTCAGGGAAGCGCCTGATGTGACCCATATGCATCTTTTTTGCTGGATTAATTGAAATTAAAGCACAACCAATGGGAAAGCAAAAAAAAAGCTAAACGAAAAGCACCAACTCCAAATCCAACAACAACTCCAACACCAACACCAACACCAACACCAACACCAACACCAACACCAACACCAACACCAACACCAACACCAACACCAACACCAACACCAACACCAACACCAACACCAACACCAACACTATCACCAACACCAACACGAATACCAACACCAACACCAACACCAACACCAACACCAATACCAACACCAACACCAACACCAACACCAACACCAACACCAACACCAACACCAACACCAACACCAACACCAACACCAACACCAACACCAACACCAACACCAACACCAACACCAACACCAACACCAACACCAACACCAACACCAACACCAACACCAACACCAACACCAACACCAACACCAACACCAACACCAACACCAACACCAACACCAACACCAACACCAACACCAACACCAACACCAACATCAACACAAACACCAACACCAACACCAATACCAACACCAACACCAACATCAACATCAACATCAACATCAACATCAACATCAACATCAACATCAACATCAACATCAACATCAACATCAAAATCAAAATCAACATCAACATCAATATCAACATCAATATCAACATCAACATCAAAATCAACATCAACATCAACATCAACATCAGCATCAACATCAACATCAACATCAACATCAATATCAACATCAACATCAACATCAACATCAACATCAACATCAACATCAACATCAACATCAACATCAACATCAACATCAACATCAACATCAACATCAACATCAACATCAACATCAACATCAACATCAATATCAACATCAACATCAACATCATCATCAACATCAACATCAACATCAATATCAACATCAACACAACCATTAACATCAACATCAACATCAACGTCAACATCAACATCAACATCAACATCAACATCAACATCAACATCAACATCAACATCAACATCAACATCAACATCAATATCAACATCAACATCAACATCAACATCAACATCAACATCAACATCAACATCAACATCAACATCACGTCAACATCAACACCAACATCAACATCAACATCAACATCAACATCAACATCAACATCAACATCAACATCAACATCAACATCAACATCAACATCAACATCAACATCAACATCAACATCAACATCAACATCAACATCAACATCAACATCAACATCAACATCAACATCAACATCAACATCAACATCAACATCAACATCAACATCAACATCAACATCAACATCAACATCAACATCAACATCAACATCAACATCAACATCAACATCAACATCAACATCAACATCAACATCAACATCAACATCAACATCAACATCAACATCAACATCAACATCAACATCAACATCAACATCAACATCAACATCAACATCAACATCAACATCAACATCAACATCAACATCAACATTAACATCAACATCAACATCAATATCAACATCAACATCAACATCAACATCAACATCAACATCATCATCAACATCAACATCAACATCAATATCAACATCAACATAACCATTAACATCAACATCAACATCAACGTCAACATCAACATCAACATCAACATCAACATCAACATCAACATCAACATCAACATCAACATCAACATCAACATCAACATCAACATCAACATCAACATCAACATCAACATCAACATCAACATCAACATCAACATCAACATCAACATCAACATCAACATCAACATCAACATCAACATCAACATCAACATCAACATCAACATCAACATCAACATCAACATCAACATCAACATCAACATCAACATCAACATCAACATCAACATCAACATCATCATCATTATCATTATCAAGATCAACATCAACATCAACATCAACATCAACATCAACATCAACATCAACATCAACATCAACATCAACATCAACATCAACATCAACATCAACATCAACATCAACATCAACATCAACATCAACATCAACATCAACATCAACATCAACATCAACATCAACATCAACATCAACATCAACATCAACATCAACATCAACATCAACATCAACATCAACATCAACATCAACATCAACATCAACATCAACATCAACATCAACATCAACATCAACATCAACATCAACATCATCATCAACATCAACATCAACATTAACATCACGTCAACATCAACACCAACATCAACATCAACATCAACATCAACATCAACATAACCATTAACATCAATATCAATATCAACATCAACATAACCATCAACATCAACGTCAACATCAACATCAACATCAACATCAACATCAACATCAACATCAACATCAACATCAACATCAACATCAACATCAACATCAACATCAACATCAACATCAACATCAACATCAACATCAACATCAACATCAACATCAACATCAACATCAACATCAACATCATCATCATTATCATTATCAACATCAACATCAACATCAACATCAACATCAACATCAACATCAACATCAACATCAACATCAACATCAACATCAACATCAACATCAACATCAACATCAACATCAACATCAACATCAACATCAACATCAACATCAACATCAACATCAACATCAACATCAACATCAACATCAACATCAACATCAACATCAACATCAACATCAACATCAACATCAACATCAACATCATCATCAACATCAACATCAACATTAACATCACGTCAACATCAACACCAACATCAACATCAACATCAACATCAACATAACCATTAACATCAATATCAATATCAACATCAACATAACCATCAACATCAACGTCAACATCAACATCAACATCAACATCAACATCAACATCAACATCAACATCAACATCAACATCAACATCAACATCAACATCAACATCAACATCAACATCAACATCAACATCAACATCAACATCAACATCAACATCAACATCAACATCAACATCAACATCAACATCAACATCAACATCAACATCAACATCAACATCAACATCAACATCAACATCAACATCAACATCAACATCAACATCAACATCAACATCAACATCAACATCAACATCAACATCAACATCAACATCAACATCAACATCAACATCAACATCAACATCAACATCAACATCAACATCATCATCATTATCATTATCAACATCAACATCAACATCAACATCAACATCAACATCAACATCAACATCAACATCAACATCAACATCAACATCAACATCAACATCAACATCAACATCAACATCAACATCAACATCAACATCAACATCAACATCAACATCAACATCAACATCAACATCAACATCAACATCAACATCAACATCAACATCAACATCAACATCAACATCAACATCAACATCAACATCAACATCAACATCAACATCAACATCAACATCAACATCAACATCAACATCATCATCATTATCATTATCAACATCAACATCAACATCAACATCAACATCAACATCAACATCAACATCAACATCAACATCAACATCAACATCAACATCAACATCAACATCAACATCAACATCAACATCAACATCAACATCAACATCAACATCAACATCAACATCAACATCAACATCAACATCAACATCAACATCAACATCAACATCAACATCAACATCAACATCAACATCAACATCAACATTAACTTCACGTCAACATCAACACCAACATCAACATCAACATCAACATAACCATTAACATCAATATCAATATCAACATCAACATAACCATCAACATCAACGTCAACATCAACATCAACATCAACATCAACATCAACATCAACATCAACATCAACATCAACATCAACATCAACATCAACATCAACATCAACATCAACATCAACATCAACATCAACATCAACATCAACATCAACATCAACATCAACATCAACATCAACATCAACATCAACATCAACATCAACATCAACATCAACATCAACATCAACATCAACATCAACATCAACATCAACATCAACATCAACATCAACATCAACATCAACATCAACATCAACATCAACATCAACATCAACATCAACATCAACATCAACATCAACATCAACATCAACATCAACATCAACATCAACATCAACATCAACATCAACATCAACATCAACATCAACATCAATATCAACATCAACATCAACATTAACAACAACAGCAAGAAACTTCGTCACGTCAAAACCTACGGGTGTGTCCACTGCACAGCCAACACCTTTTTTTTTTTATAAGCTCATAACTTTTATATTTAAGCAGCTTTCATATTATTCTCAAGAAGTATTTTTAACCATAGATAAAAGTAAATTTTTTCCGCCTCAGACTATAGAGTAAATCCCAAAAGTATTACCATTATCAAAATAATAATATTCAATTTTTTATTTTATTTTAATTCAATTAAATTTTTAATATTTCAATTTTATCCAATTTTCATTATGATATTGAATTTTCGCATTATTCAGAGCAATTCAGAGGTAATTTGTCTGGGGGTTTGTTCAGGAAAAAAGCAGTACGGAACTAACTCGGTTTTTTTTCTTTTTAATTCTTTGAATATTAAAGATCAACATCTATTATTTATGTTAAGAAATATAGCACTTAAGATTAAATTAAATGTCCTGATACAAAAAACACTTATCTTTGGCCTTGATAGTAGAGCGGTAGTTGTATTTAGTAGTAGAAAAAATTTGTGAAAGGATGGTATAGAAACTTGAACTGAATGAGATGCAGGCATGAAATTTGCCTCAGGTTTAAATTAATATTTCAATTTAAATTAACATATCAATTTAAATTTAAATTCCAGTTTCAATTTTAATTTCAATTTCAATTTCAATTTCAATATCAATATCAATATCAATTTCAATATTTTCAATTTCAATTTCAATTTTAATTCCAATTTCAATTTCAATTTCAATATCAATTTCAATTTCAACAACTCAATTTCAATTTCAATTCCAATTTCAATTTCAATTCCAATTTCAATTTCAATTTCAATTTCAATATCAATTTCAATATTTTCAATTTCAATTTCAATTTCAATTCCAATTTTAATTTCCATTTCAATTTTAATTCCAATTTCAATTTCAATTTCAATATCAATTTCAATTTCAACAACTTCAATTTCAATTTCAATTCCAATTTCAATTTCAATTCCTATTTCAATTCCAATTTCAATTTCAATTTCAATATCAATTTCAATATTTTCAATTTCAATTTCAATTTCAATTCCAATTTCAATTTCAATTTCAATTTCAATTCCAATTTCAATTTCAATATCAATTTCAATTTCAATTTAAATTTCAATATCAATTTCAATTTTAATTTCAATTTCAATTTCAATATCAATTTTAATTTCAATTTCAATTTCAATTTCAATATCAATTTCAATTTCAATATTTTCAATTTCAATTTCAATTTCAAATCCAATTTCAATTTCAATTTCAATTTCAATTTCAATTTCAATTTCAATTTCAATTTCAATTTCAATTTCAATTTTAATTCCAATTTCAATTTCAATTTCAATATCAATTTCAATTTCAACAACTTCAATTTCAATTTCAATTCCAATTTCAATTCCAATTTCAATTTCAATTTCAATTTTAATATCAATTTCAATATTTTCAATTTCAATTTCAATTCCAATTTTAATTTCAATTTCAATTTTAATTCCAATTTCAATTTCAATATCAATTTCAATTTCAACAACTTCAATTTCAATTTCAATTCCAATTTCAATTTCAATTCCTATTTCAATTCCAATTTTAATTTCAATTTCAATATCAATTTCAATTTCAATTTCAATTCCAATTTCAATTTCAATTTCAATTTCAATTTCAATTTCAATTTCAATTCCAATTTCAATTTCAATTTCAATATCAATTTCAATTTCAATTTCAATTTCAATATCAATTTCAATTTTAATTTCAATTTCAATTTCAATATCAATTTTAATTTTAATTTCAATTTCGATTTCAATTTAAATTTCAATTTAAATTTCAATTTCAGTTTTAATTTCAATATAAATTTCATTAAGATTTCAATTTCAATTTCAGAAGATAGCTCAGTTGCTAAAAATAGAAAGCATTGTTCTTTCAGCCAAAAGTAAATTCCTAGTAATTTTCTCTACATTAGTTGAGATCTAGCAAGTCTTAGCAACTGAGTGGATCACAGTCAAAGTTATGCAAGACTACTAATGAGTTGGTGTAGCGGCCAACGAAACAGTCTGTCTAGTCTGCTGTATGATTTGCTCTATACAGAGACGTTGTTGTTGTTAGGTGTTTTCTTCATTAACATGCTTGGTCTTAAGCTCAACAATTAATGTTCAATATATTTGAATAAAAAGGTCGCATTAAATTTAATTTAAATAGAAAATGTTCTTGGAATCCTTTTGAGGTCAACTATGAAATAAGGGGTGGTTTAAAAAATAATATTTGTTTTTTTTTTTGTATGGAGACCGACCTACTCTAATATTTATGTGTATCAAAAATACACCAATAATAGAGTACCCGAATTTTATAGAAATGGCCATGGTGCAGTGGGTAGAGTGCGTCCCATACGCCATAGAACCCTGGTTCAATTTCCATCTGACACAGAAAGTTTTTCAATTGACTTAATTTTTCTGTTCGGTCGTTGTCTCTCTACAGACAATAACAAACCTCAGAGAGTAAATAATGCCATGTAAAGCTTCTTGAGAACATGCATATAGCCGTTCGGAGTCGGTATAAAATTAGTAGGTCCAGTTCTCTATCAGTTGTGTTCAAACATTTAATAACACGCACAACACAGTTTGATCATAAGAAGCTCGGTCAAAGTTCTTTCAAAGGGCTGAAATGGCCAGTTTATTATTATTGTTATTATTATTACCTATATTTTATACAAAAGCTGAAACTTTTTTGCAAAGTGCCTACATTTTTTTATTAATATTATGGAATAAATATTGGCGCGATTTTTAAACGTAACCATAAATGGCTATAAATATCGGGTGTATTTTTTAGGGGTTTGTTTTTCGAATAGAGATAAAACTGGCATTTTGTGGTCAAATCTGGCAACTCTAATGTCATTTATGTTCAGTTTGGTTTTCCATTCCATCATGAACAGGTTGACAAAAGAACAACTCTTGCAAATCGGCCGAAAATGAGATTGATCTCGATGCTGATTTTCATCGCAAAATTTTGTTCAGTGATGAGGCTCATTTTTGGTTGAATGGCTACGTCAACAAGCAAAATTGCCGCATTTGGAGTGAAGAAAATCCACATGAGATCCTTGAGACGCCATTACATCCACAAAAACTGACTGTTTGGTGTGCTCTATGGGCTGGTGGAGTCATTGGGCCATACTTCTTCCGAAATATTGCTGGAGAGTCAGTTACCGTTAATGAAGACCGGTATAGAGCCATGATAACCGACTATTTTGTTCTCGAATTGGATGGCGTGAATGTGGATGAGTTGTGGTTCCAACAAGACGGCGCTACATGCCACACAGCGCACGTCACAATCGATTTATTGAAGGAAACATTCGATGAGCGCATAATTTCGCGGAATGGACCTGTCAATTGGCCACCAAGATCGTGTGATTTGACACCATTGGATTATTTTCTTTGGGGATATGTGAAGTCGCTCGTCTACGCCAACAAACCAGAAACGTTAGGGGACTTGGAGGCCAACATTCGTGGCGTTATTGCCGACATACGGCCCCATATGCTCGAAAAAGTGGTTGAAAATTGGACCTGTAGAATTGGCTTTATTCGAGCCAGCCGCGGCGGCCACATGCCCGAAATCATATTTAAACATTAATGGCATAAAATTATCCTTCCAATGAAGCCAAATTGATGGACATTCAAACGATTTTCTTGTGTTTTATTTCAATTCGAAGTTCTATACCTCTAAAAAAAACACCCTTTATCTACCAAACAGCTTTTTAAGCAAAAAATGGAGAACAAATTTTCAAAACAAGCCAAATAAACTACATTAGCACATTGCTTTGAACATTAGCCGTTGCACTCTACACATAAACACACAACACAAAAACATACACACACACAGACAAACACAAAACCAACTGTCAAAAACCGCTTGTCTGACTGCATAAATTTCACAAGCACTTTTGCATAGTTTCCTGCCACCTCCTTTCACCAACAACAACAACTCCTTAATACTTTTTCCACTTTAGCGCTTTATTTCGCTGCTTGAAAGCGTTCCAGCGGATTAGCCATATCTGCAGCATTTAAACTGCTGCTTAACCGAAATTGAGTGTAATATTTTTGAACAAATGTTGTCGCTGGCAATAAATGAGTGGGGCGGGGGCAAAGTTATCTCAATACTTCTTATTTTCCACACCGCTGCATGTTGACGTCCCCTGTGCTGCACCATAAAGGTTAGTCTCTCAATGGCGCAGCTAAGTCGCACCAACACCAAATTGTTTAATATATAAATTCGACTACTTTTCCGCCCACCCCCCCCCTCCCCTTTTTTTCTTCATTTTTTATATTCTTTCCAGCAATTTTCATCTTTGGCGCAAATTTTTGCTAAATGCCAAACATTAGTGTGCAAAGCGCCGCCGCCCAACGCTGTCAGTGCACCAATGCTGCCAAATATGCGATTTACGTCAATTGGGACGTAGCCAGTTTTACTTAATCTTATTTTTACTTTAAGTCTTTATAATATAAGTTGTTTTTTTCTAATTTGAGATTTGTGCTTTTCTTTTTTTTTTTTAGTAAAATTCCATATTTATATCATATTCAATGCGAAATCTTGCACTTGCAGGACCTCGACATCGGCGGTGGTTTGAGTACATAAGAGAATCTTTTGCTTTTGTGTTGCATGAAGTTTTATTAAATGCCTGTGTGTGTGTGTGTTGGCATACATTCATATATGTACCCAAGAGAGAAACAAAAAAAAATAAGTTTTATATAGAAAATTCCACTCTTGTGCTGCTGCACAAACCAAACCTTAAGGTTAGCGAACTTTAGTTTTTGGCAAAATTCTGTTAGCTCAGATCTTGTGCAGCATGGCGCAAATTCTTTTATATTTTTTTTTTTTTTTGCTTTCTTTTCTTATTTCTGCCATAGTCGTAGATTTCAGAAATAAATGCAGCGAATTCAGGAATGAAAAATTATTTTAATAGCAGTTTGAATAGTTTTTGGCTTGCTTTAGATGGGTTTCTTTCGTTTTGTTTTGTATTTGTTGTTTTTGGTTTTTTAGTTTTCGCTTCTTAGTTATTTTCTTTTTTTTTTAGGGCATACTAAGTGGCAAAGGTTGCTGCCTGCAAGACTGTGATAAATTGTTGTTTGGGTGCGCATGCTACAACATTTCAAAGAAACAGCAACAATTTACATAAACGATAGTGCCTTTATTTATATCTTTTATATATTTAAATAAACATTTATTTTGTTTAAATTGAGTAGGTAGCAAGGTTTTGCTTTCGGTATGTTTTTGAATATGGAAAGACATTTACCCTTTTTTTTAAAGTTATTACATAACATAAGTAAATATCATGGCTGCAAAAGCATAGTAATGAATGTGCAGACTTCAGTTTCTCATTTTTCAATGTTATTTTGAACGATTTCTACAAATGGCTGCCTGTCGAATATTTTAATTTTATTAATTTTTGCATTGAAAAATATGATTTTCACATATTCAATACTTTAAACAACAATTTTCAAAGCACATGTTAGATGTACAACTCTGAAAATAATCTGTATTTTCTAACGAACTTTTTAGCCAGGATTAGCTCGCCGGATAGCCGGGGTTCCTTTGTTTTAAATAAAAAATGTAAAAACTTTTTAATAAAAAAAAACCGACTAAAAAATCACTACAAAGTATAATTTTAAATACCTTTTCTCATTAATTTCTTGGTCAAATTTTAAAAGTTATTTATGTGTATTGTAAGGAATATTAGAAATCTTATCATTTCCATTTTTTCTAATTTGTTTTATTATCATCAATTTATTAGTTGCTTTATGAACATAAAAGCTTTAAAATCGGCTCTAATCTTACTAAGTCGAAATCTTTTTATTTTAGTTTTTTCTAATTTGTTTTATTATCATAAAAATATTACTAACCTTATGAATAGAAAAGCTTTTTAGCGATTTTTTCTTTGAGTTGGCAATTGTTGAGTACGCTGAATGTACCCAATGTGTTCCCTGCATTATTTGTGCAGCTGCTACACACTATGTCATATTGAATATGAGCTTTACAAGCTCACCCAAACCAGTATAGAGAGAATGTTCATGTGTACAAAGCTTTTAAAATTACTACAGTGTCACCAAGGCAGCAGAGCATCAAATAAAACAGTTTAAAATAGTGCAGGGATGGTAAAAGATCATGATTGTGTGTCAAAGACTAGCGCCGACTTCAAAGCTTTTATGTTCATAAAGGAATTAATATATTGATGATAATAAAACAAAATAGAAAAAATGAATGAAATGAAAATGATAAGATTTCTAATATTATAATCAGGGACCGTAACTGTTATGACTTTTTTTAAAAAAGTCAATAAATAACAGTTAAAATTTGACTTATATTTTTTCGGTCAAAAATAAAAGTTAAAATATGACTTTTATTTTTTCGGTCAAAAATAAAATTTAAAATATGACTTTTGTTTTTCCGGTCAAAAATATAAGTTAAAATATGACTTTTATTTTTGCGGTCAAAAATAACAGTTAAAATTTGACTTTTCTTTTTTCGGTCAAAAATAACAGTTAAATATGACTTTTATTTTTTAGTTTTAAGTTTTATTTTTTATTTTATTTTTTTCTATTAAAAATAAAGGCACACAATTTGACAGTGACATCTTATATTAATTACTTGCTTACCCGGCACACGTTGTTTTGCAGCCTAAATTTATTTGTCGTGCTCTTTTTGGATTTTCGCGATTTTTCGCTTGCTTGAAAATGATTTTTATTTAAATTTAATTATTATACTGTGCAACACAACTTTCTCAACAAAACGATGAAAGTTCCTTTTCTTCACTTGAAGACGAAAACTAGATGGGGAAAAAATTTGCAGCGTCCTTGTTTATAGTTATTAGTTATAAATAGTATATAATAGTATATATTTGGCCCACCCTGTATAAGTATTTTACATATTTCATTGAGCAAGGATAGGGTATAGAACAGCAAGTAACTCGGGTATGATTTGAGTATCCTATTTCTGTCCGTTACTCATTTCAGTTCTCTGATGTTCTCTTATGATCATTTCAGTTCACAACAGTGACAGGGAACGCAAGGTGCAGTGATAAGCCAGACAAAGGCAGATAAGAGTAGAGTGAATAGAATTTATACTTTTGTTATATTTTTTCACCTTTTAACCGAAAAAATAAAAGTAAAATTTTAACGTGGCGTCCGTGGCGTAGTTGGTTAAAGTGCGTGGCCGCTATGTCAACGAACTTTGGAGACTGGCTGAAATGGCCAGTTATTTATTTTTTTATTTATTAAAATTTTAACTTATATTTTTGACCGGAAAAATATAAGTCATATTTTAACTTTTATTTTTGACCGAAAAAATAAAAGTCAAATTTTAAATTATATTTTTGATCAAAAAAAAAAAAGTCAAATTTTAACTTATATTTCTGACCGGAACAATAAAAGTCATATTTTAACTTTTATTTTTGACCGAAAAAGTAAAAGTCATTATTTTTTTACTTTTTTTAAAAAAGTCAAATAAATAAAAATCTTTTAAGATTATTATTCCTTAGTTAACAAGCATCGCACTACTTTATTCAAATATCGAAAAGACACATTTTTTCCGCCTGACTTTTTGAATCGAAATTTCGAAAATAACAGTTATTTTCGGTCCCTGATTATAATACAAATAAATAACTTTTAAAATTTGACCAAGAAAATAATGGGAAAAGTTATTTAAAATTATGTTTTACATTGCAGTGATTTTGAAGTCGGTTTTTTTTTTTTTGTTAAAAAGTTTTTATTTCTTCCTTTGTAGAGAATATGAAAAATTTTATGTAATAGTATTCTTGAGGAAAATTTTAAACATGAAACTATGTTCATAAAAAAATTTTTTTTATTAATTCCTGAATTTTTGTTGAGTATTTTCCATTTCTGTCTCTTTACAATTTTTAGTGCCACGCCCTTTCTCTAATCCCACCCACTTTATTTACTGTACCTTATAATGATTCTACCTAGCCCTGTGCCAAATTTCAGTTTCCAAGCATCAATATTAACCGTAATATAGTACTTTCCTTAAAGTGCCACACCCTGTGTACAATCTCGCTCACTTTTTTAATGATTCTACCTACCCACCTACCTGCATACCAAATATTAGTACGCTAGTGTCAATATTAACTAAGATATCGTATTTTTATAATATTGACACGCCCCTTTGTTGAATAACGCCCACTTTTTTGGCCGTAATTTGTAGTAACTGTACCTACCCATGCACTAAATTTGAGCACCCTAGTGTGAATATTATTCGATATATAGTGTGTTTTTAATATTGCCGCACCCCTCTGTCGAAAAACGCCAACTTTCTTTACAGTAATTTTTTAAAATTGGGTCTACCCCTGTACTAAATTTCAGTACCCTAGTGTCAATATTAACTGAAATACAGTGTTTTTCTTATATTGATACGCCCCTTTGTCGAATATCGCCCACTTTTTTAAAAAATGACCTCCACGTTCATGGTATCTATCTGTTGACAAAAAATTACGGAAATCGGGCAAGTGCTTTAGGAGTTATCGATGTAAAAAAAAGTTATCGATGTACATACATTTAAAAAAAAAACGAACTTGAGTGCCTCCTCCTTTTTGAAGTCGGTTAAAAATAGCTGATTTTTACGCGAAAAAGATGTTATTGTAACATACAAATGCTTTCATTAATGTGGATATTTCTTTATCTGAAGTTATGTTTTCACTTATATTTGATGCTGACAGGATGAATCTTGAGTAACTTCTAACGCCTGACTCCTGAATTATGTGATTTATTTGCGAAAAATGTTTTTTTAATCAATCATTTCCAAATAAAATTTGTTTACGCACCTGTTTACCAATTTCTTACTCACCAATTTTATTGAGTTTTTAAAATATTTTTATATTTGAATTTAAATTAAATGACAATCTTTTTTTCTTATTTAACAAGGACACATAAGATCTTGTGAATGCCTCTATGATATTTTCGAATCATTTAATGGAAATACGTTTGCTTTTTATGTTATTTGAAAATTGTTTAATAAATTTTTAAATCCCTAATCAGTGGCGTTCCTAGGGGGGGGCGGTCCGCCCCGGGTACCACCATTTTAGGGGTGACACCATTTCGATATTTGTTTTTATTTCTCAAACAGAAAGAAAAAGGCACAAATACATTACGTTAAAAAATGTGTGTCCCATTTTGTCGCATTGAATTTATTTCTAACAATTTGTGTATCAGTAGCTTCATGCGAAATGAGTTTTTCAAAGCTAAAATTAATTAAGACTTATTTAAGGTCTTCCATGGGACAGGCAAGGCTTTCTGACCTTGCTATTTTATCCAGTGAAAACAAGCTTGCAAGTAATATTGATTTCGATGAGGTTGTTTCAAATTTTGCAGCTCTTAAAGTAAGAAAAGTTAGTTTTTAAGATATAAGATTTCTTTGTTTAACCTTATACCTACATATACAAATATGTATCTGAAAATGTAATGTTTTTGTTCCATCAGTTTTTAAGACTGCGTGCATTTGTATTTCTTATTATAATTAAACCCTCCAGGGGCATACATTTTTGGTTTTTGATATTTTTTATATATAAAAAAAACTATGATTTCGGTTGAAAAGCCGCAATAAGACTGCTTGTAGGTATTAGCTTGTTGCGCGCCCGCCGCAGGGTAAAATTCTAGTTTTTTAATTTATTGTTAATTTTTGGAAGTACCTTTAGCGTAATAAAAATGTATTTATTTATTGTTCATTTTAATACCTAATTGCACTAATTTAATGAAAAGTGGGAAAAGGCTGCGGGAGAAATTTCGACGAAGCAAGGGCGGTAACCACGCCCACCATAAAAAAACTTTGTTTATATCATATTTCTTATATATGTGTTCCAAAAAATGCAAAATATTTATAAAAAGCAGAAAAAAGATTTCTTTTTGAATTTGTGCAAATATGGTCTAATATGAACATTTTTTTGAAACTTTCGGGCCCGATTGGCACGGATAAACGTTGACAAAAAAAAAATTTGTTTTGGTTTTGTTATTAGAATTTAAAAACGCATAAAAGAACCTTTCAGCCCCTTGACATTTCCAAAAATCGCAAAATAAGGGACACTCTAATAGGCATGTCATTGGCGGTAGGCGATTGCAATTTCTTATACTAGAGAAACACTTATATAAATGCATATTAGACGCTGTTTAATAATATCTTATGCTCAAGTCATTTTATTATTGATACTTACTCACTTACTTACTATTAATTTTTTTAATCTTCCAAAAAATCAACATTTTTTAAGGCATGTTCCTACTTGGCTCGAGTGAAAATTTAAAATTTTTTTACAGCAAAACGGTAAGAGCTAATGGATATTTTTTTGGGGTGAATTAATACACTCAAACAAATTCTAACATCCATTTTTTTTTTCAATTTTTAACATTTTTTATGTATGAAACTTTAATGTGAACATTTTTATACCTGGTTACCATCGTTACACAAAATTATCTTGTCCGATTATCTTTAAATTTTAACAGCATACTCTCAACATATGCAGTTTCCGTGTGAACTAAAATATTGCAAACATTTTTATTTTTTTGCCAAACTTAAAAATTTTAGTTCATACTTAACCATACTCATATTATTTATGAACAATTTTTATTTATTTTCTAGGTGCTGCCAAACTTTAGTTATTATGGTAACCATCAGCTCTTTCCGATATCGACACGTCAACTTCAAATTAAAGTTTCATACATAAGAAATATTAATTAATCAAAAAAAATTTTGTAAATAATTTTTTAGTGTATTTATTCACCCCAAAAAATTTTTCCATTATCTTTTACTGCTTTCCTTTAAAAAAATTGTAAATTTTTACTCGAATACCGAGCGCGACAAGTAGCAACATGCCTTAAATTTCTCTTTACTGTTGGCTTTACTTGATTCTTACAAAGAACAAAGATAAATAAATGTTATGAGGCATTACAGTCTAAAATAAAAAATAAATAACTGGCCATTTCAGCCCTTGAAAGGACTTTGACCTAGCTTCTTATGATCAATTGTGTTGTGCGTGTTATTAAGTTTGTACACAATTGACCGAGAACCGGACCTACATGCTTAACGCCGACTCCGAACGGCGATGAACGGAAAGTTCTCGTTCTCAAGAAGCTTTACATGGCATTTTGATTACTCTCTGAGGTTTGCCATTGTCTGCAGAGAGGTGGCGGCCGTACAGAAAAATTATTTTAATTCTGGGGTTCGAACCTGGGTTTCCAAAGTTCTTTGACATAGCGGCCACGCACTTTAACCAACTACACCACGGACGCCGGCATTACAGTCTGCATTACGTTAAACAAAAAGTAATAACATTTTGGGCCTTAGGAATTATGTAATGCATTAAATAAGCGAATATAAGGTAAAATGCATTACAAAATTTGAAAAATGTTTTGCTGGGTTCTTACAAATTCTTATTGTTTGTCATATGTTGTTTGTTTTTTTTCGGAAAACATAAAGATAATAATAAAAATACTTAATCTCATCGAATTGGTTTCTTTTTGCATTTAGAAATTTTTTATAGGGGTGACACCATGAGTATCCGCCCCGGGTGTCACCAAGCCTAGGAACGCCACTGTCCCTAATTACTCAGAAGTCTTAAAAGCTGTGAACGTCATATGTGTGTCTGTCATCAAATTTTTAATATGATAGTTAAAACAAAATTGCATTCGCATAAAGTAAATGAATGACAGACAGCAGCACTGAGCATGTAAAACTTGCTCTAACAACTGACAACAAAAACTTTACAACGTACTTTGTTAAGCTTAACTTCATATGCTACAACACTTTTTTCTTTGCACTTTTTCCAGAATTTGAAGAGACGAGTGTATTAAGCGTATTTTATTTTCAGCTTAATTTATTTATTTTTTTTTTTTTTTTTTAATTCATTTTAATATCAACTTTTATTGCACTGTGCGATGTCATGCATTTAGTAGTTGAGATGTTTTTTTTTCGGAGATTCTTCAGCATTGCGGTACTTTTTGTGAATCTTTTTGTGTCGTGCTTTCTATACGATGTAAGAGTGGCATAAAGTGTACCTTGCTGGAGTATTCGAAAAGTTTTAACCAACCAGCGCGCTTAATGCGTACCATTTATTTTCTGGCTCTGATTTCTTTGCATTAATGTTTTGTTTTTCCGTCTTTTTTTAGTTTTGTCTGTATGTTGTTGTGTTGTGTTTTTGTGACGACTTTATAGCTTCTTCTATAATTGCACTCTGGCATCCAAGAAATTCAAGTTTAACAACGTGCACGCCTTCCCAAAAAGACGCTGAAATGCTGAAAGACGCTTGAAAAACCTAAGGAAAAGTGCAAAAACTGCTGCTTAAGCAGCATGTTAGGTTGCGCTGCTTGCTAGCAGAAGACATAGTTATAACTGCAAAACATACCAACAACAAGAATAAAAAAAAAAAATACAAAAAAAAAATACGAGTAACGCATGCATGCTTGTAGCTTAACATGCCAAGATACCGAAATGATTGCTTTCTACAACTCACACATACTACCTTTTACATACATATATACATAAGCAGATACATCTATGTATGAGTATAAATTGTATTTGTATGTGAGTGTGCGTTTGTATCTTATTCAACTGCTATTTTCTGCAACGCTGCTCGCTTTAAGTTTTTCTGCACCGCAGGGGATCGAGCACCATGCAATTCTGTTTCTTCAACTTCGAAGGAAGCTTTTTTTACTTCTTTTGTGTGCTTTTAAGTTTGTACCTTTTTATCTTGTAAATTTGTTTTTTTTTGTTTTCTTGCTAGTAGTTTTGGAGATTCTCATAGATTTTTTTTTTTTTTTTTAATTTTTCTATCAAGTTTTTTGTACCATTTTTATTGTTGTTGCTGCAAAGCTTTTGGGAAGTTACTTCAACATCTTTGAAGAACATTTTTGTTTTATTTCTAAAACGTAGTAGATTGCGTTTTTATTTATGCTGCTTAGTCGTATATCTTTTGGTTTTTTGAATTGATAGCAAAATCAGCTCGATCACGTTTACAAATGTTTCGCAGTTTTTATTACATTGTCTCTTTTGAAAATTACAAACATTCGAAGTAAAAACGGGGCTGTACTCTCAAAATTTATGCACACACACTCTTAGTTTATTCTTAGTAGAAGTTATGCTGTATAGTTTCAACTTTTTGCGTATAAAAATATCAGAAAATTCTCTTACTAGTCGCTTTATGGTGTATGTTTGTTTAGTTTTTGTTCATTATACCAACATGTCTCAAGATGAAGTGCAAAAAGTTAGAAACTAAAACAATTTATGACACTTAACTATCTCACATGTTTGCCTCTCTGAAAAAAGCCCAAAAAATAAGCTCAGAAAAAAAAAGAAATATGACGTCATTATGATATTAAGACAAAAGATTTGTATTGCTTCAAAAACTTTCTAAAGCAGGAAAACCACAAGCAAAATTTGACTTAACCACACATGTAAAAAACAGCCCTCATACCCACTAAACTATAGCGTAGGTTTAGCTTAAAGTGAGAGTTTTTCGGAGGTTTTTGAATTGATAAATTTTCTTTCATTAGTTTTCCTTTTTCAACTTAGGTTTGCGTTGTGACAAAGAATAATTGATTAAAAGGTGGCGCAAAAATAACCTTCCGATGTTTTTTGGCTGTAATTTAAAAAAAAAAATTAAAAACTTTGATTCTTCTTGTGGATTATTTTTATTTGGTCTTTTAATTTTTTTACATCAAGTCGAGAATATGATGTCATGTAAATGGCCGCCGCCATAGTTGATTGTCATTTGAGCACTTTTTATGGCATTTTCCATCACTTCGGCCAAAACTTCCGGCGATAGGTCCTCACATTCTTGACGGATATTGTCTTTAAGAGCTGCAAGAGTCTGGGGCTTGTTGACATAAACCCGCGACTTCAAAAAGCCCCACAAAAAGAAGTCTGGAGCGGTGAAATCAGGCGATCTTGCTGGCCAGTGCAAATCGCCAAATTGGGAGATTAGGCGCCCGGGAAATGCATCCTTCAGCATATCGGTTGTGGCACGTGCAGTGTGTGTGTGCCGTTGCACCGTCCTGTTGGAACCACATGTTTTCCAATCCCAATTCATCAAGTTGCGGCAAAAAGAACTCGTTGATCATTGCTCTGTAGCGCTCACCATTCACGAAAGGTCCGATGACTCCTCCAGCGAAAACAGCACACCATACAGTGACTTTGAGCGGGTGTAATGGCTCTTCGTGGGTTACACGCGGATTTTCAGTGCCCCAGAAGCGTAAATTTTGCTTATTTACGTACCCGCTAAGATGGAAATGGGCCTCATCACTCATGATTATTTTTGATGAAAAATCATCTTATCTTAAAATCAGCAATATTCCGCGTTCTGGAGCAGTGTAGCCTAACATTGTTTATTAACGTGTATTTCGCATGTGTTTACTACACAAATGTCAAAACAGAACTGACATTAGGGGCCAATCGCAAAATTTATAGCATTTTCTGATAGGAGGATTACTTTTGTGCCACCTTGTATTAATAAAAACCTACATTAATTTTATCGCCAAGGAATACTAAAATTGTTCGAAAATGCTTTATGTTTTTTAGCCCATATTCCCCGTATAGTATTTAAGTATTTAAGCCCGCTGATCCCGAAAAATGCAAGTATTTGATAATCTTTGGAGCTGGTGAAATATATACAAGTGAAGTTTTCGCGTTTTCTTGTACAATAGTGAATGAAGCCCTTGGTCAGGTCCAAGTGGTACTCCATGAAATCAATTATAATTGAGATTTTGGTTGCGTTCTTATGTTTTCACCTAATTCAAAATACAACTAAATAATAAACGGAACAAAAATGATTCAAATCATTCTCTACACGCAAAGAAAAAAAAAAACCGTTTATCGCCAGTTTGCCTCAAACGAACTTTGTTTGTCGTGCTTGAAATCGTTATTTGCAAACGTTTCAACCGTTGTCATAATAATAGTCAGTTGCGAGAAACGCGTCATTTAGTTGCAAGAAATTAATTTCGTTTGTCATAAGCGCGAGTGATTTTTAATTTGCAACAATTGAAAAAATTGTTTTCCCAATTGAAAACTTCCTTTTTTTCCCTTCGATGTATAAACACGACGCTTATAGTTCACAGTTACTTTTTGGACAAATTGTTACTACATAAGCAAATTGGTAATTTGCTTAATACGCGGATGGGAATAACAACAGAGATGCGATAAGTACAATTCATAAGACGGACGGACATACACTGAAAAAAAATGTTTTAAAATTGACGACAATTGTTATTAATTGGACGAATTTTGTGTTTTAAAATAGCTTGCAGCAAATTTCGTCAAAGCAAGAGCAAGTGCGTTTACAACTTTTGAAAAATATATATAAAAAAAAGGGAAATTATAAACACATTTTTTGATTAAAAAAAAAATAAATAACTGGCCATTTCAGCCTTTTGACTTTTTTGACCTAGCTTCTTATGATCAATTGTGTTGTGAGTGTTATTAAGTTTGTACACAATTGACTGAGAACTGGACTTACAGGTTTAACGCCGACTCCGAACGGAGTGTTCTTGAACGGAATGTTCTTGTTCTCAAGAAGCTTTACATGGCATTTTGATTACTCTCTGAGGTTTGCCATTGTCTGCAGAAAGGTGGCGGCCGTACAGAAAAATCATTTTTAATTTAAATAATTTTCTGTCGCTGCTGGGGTTTGAACCTGGGTCTCCAAGTTCGTTGACATCGGCCACGCACTTTAACCGCACTTTAACTTTTTTAAAAAAAAAATAAATAACTGGTCATTTCAGCCCTTGAAAGTACTTTGACCTAGCTTCTTATGATCAATTGTGTTGTGCGTGTTATTAAGTTTGTACACAATAGACCGAGAACTGGACTTACAGGTTTAACGCCGACTCCGAACGGCGATGAACGGAATGTTCTTGTTCTCAAGAAGCTTTACATGGCATTTTGATTACTCTCTGAGGTTTGCCATTGTCTGCAGAGAGATAGCGGCCGTACAGAAAAATTATTTTAATTCAAATAATTTTCTGTGGCTGCTGGGGTTCGAACCCGGGTCTCCAGGTTCGTTGACGTAGCGGCCACGCACTTTAACATCTGAAATAGCTTGCAGTGTATAGTTGATATAGTTTTAAATTGATGATAACTGATATTCGTTTGCGGTAAATACAACTCGCAAAAGAAGTGTAGTTGGCGAATTTTTCAGTAGCGGTAAACGAGAAATTTCATTGCGTGTACTTAAATTTTTCCAAATTTTTCGCTGCTTTGAAGAACACGCTTGCACACACACAGTTCTGACAACTATCAGCTGATCGTTTTAAAACAGGCAACCAAATCAATAAATCTGTTGCTGTAACAGCTATTATAAACACAAAACAAACTTCGAAAATGAAACCTTTTTCAAAATCAATAACACTGTGCGACAATTTGGTTGGTTTTAATTGGAGCTTTAGAAGAAATACAAATAAAATTAATTTTTATTTTAACCGTTTTAATTTTTCATACACATTTTTTATTACACATTTACGCGCATATCTTTAAAACGGTAACTCTTTCGGTATAAATGTTAAGGACAGTTTGAAGAAAATTGTTGGATCTATAATTTTCATCTGAATGATTTTACGCTAGGGTTTATATTAACGAAGTTACCATCTTTGGTAATCTTTGTATCCGAATATCTTTGGATGCGCACATGTAATTGTTGTGATCTTTTCCGTGGTGGGTTATTTTATTTTACTTAAGGTGTATGCAAAAATTCAGCAAAATCTGATTGTTTTTGAATAAAAATACAAAGCAACTGAACTATTGAAAATATTGTTTTTTTTTTCTTAAAAACCCTTTTTTCGAAGAAAATATTAACCCCCTTACGTAACTTTTTGAGCAAAAAATGGTCTCAAAATGTTAAAAACCATCCATTGCAAATGTTTAGATGCACTTACTATATAAGATTTGAATTTAGTTTAAGAGTTATAAAAAAATATTTGTGACTTAAAGGTGAAATTTGACCTTGAATTTCTCTCTTATTTGACCTAATCCGATAAAACTGAGTATGAGAGCATAATATATAGCCCATACACTACTAGAAACCATACAGATATTTGAAGTTATTTTTTCGTGTCGCACTGTGTAATCGGTGTCTATAATATAAAACAATCTAATTCTGACAGTTGTCGGTTCAAATAGATATATAGATATATAGATATAGATATATAGTCAAATAATCTAGACTATATATCTAGAGACCGAAAAAAAATAATTTTTTAAGGAAACCCAAAGGATATTTTTAAATGAGGGTCTTATACCTAAAAATGTACACTTTCAAGAGCATGCTTAGTTTTTTTTATTAAAAACAAATTTAATATTAAGGTATATACAGCATTTTTTATAGATCGCTGTGAAAAAAATGTGAAATGCAGTTACCAAGATTGCTCCTCCTAAATTCATCTGAAACAAAATAATGAAAAATATTATTAAACTAGATACTTTAAGCTTGTATTTGTCACAGCTGACTTTGAAAATATTAATTTTTCTCAAAATGGCTGACTTCCGAAAGCAATGTAACAGTTTTCGACCAAATATTCGTCATTATTTTGCCTATAAAAAATGAACGAAGTTACGAAAAAAAAAATCCTATGACAAGTACGAGTCTATTATGAGTAAACTAAGCCAGCAAAAAAATCAAAACGTTCGGTTCACTGAGTTTCGAGAAATCTTGGTCACCGACTTTGAAAACATGGTTTCGAGAAAAACGCGTTTGAAAATAAGGGCCAGCATTGCGCGCTCTAGAAGGCGGTTCACTTACTAGGCGATAACTTTGTTATTTTTTAAGATATCGACTTGAAATTTTCACCACATATTTTTGAGACTTTAAGCTTTAAGAAAATGCAAATATATATAACCCCCCTTAAGATTGATGTTTTCAATATGAATATCAAAGACATGCTCCATATGCTTCGAATTTTTATTGCAATATTATAATTACTCGATGTAGGAACCATGCTGTTGAAAAGCTACTGTGTCCATACTATATTATAATTATTTAATTTTGCGTAACACTATCTAAAAAAACACGCCGAAGCGTTTCACGGCGAAAGCTATGAAACGCATCTAAGCTAAATAAATTCAAGTGGTGACAATGATAAACATTATATATATATTAAAAGGTACTTTGTCTGTACCTGTCAGAAAGTTAATATACCCCTTACGCAGAACGCAGACCGGCTATATTGCAGAAACTAAAAAATTCCTGGTGAACCAGCTCTCTTTGAACTTCGAATCCAATGAAATATGCATTTAAGGTATGATATACGTGTAGCAACCAAAAACAGGAGCTGTTTTCAAAAAAATTTTTTAGAAATAAGAAGTTATTGTGTTTTTTTTTTAAATTTATACAGGTTATTGTACATAAAAAATGCTTAATAAAAAAAAATTTTTTTTTAAAATTCAGTTCTGGCTATTATATAGAGGGCGCTGAAAATAGCATTGAAAAAAAGACATCCAAAACGGTTCGATGGATATGGTCTTTCCCATGTATCGGAAACAAAAAAATCAAATGACATTTTAAGGCATAGACCTTATATTAAGCATCCCCCCTACGCAAGACCCCTGGGGTTTTTTTTTAATGATGATCGAAGTTGAAGTAAAAAGTTCGAAAAATAGATACATTTTCGCGCGCTTTTTTGTTTATATAAAAAAGCAAAAAAAAAACATAGATACTTGAATTTAAGAGGCATGCTTAAAGGACAAAATAATGAACAAAATACAAAAAAAAATCATTGAAATTGAACCAATAGATTTCGAGTTATCTATCGAACCGTTTTAATAGAAGTAGTTTCGAGGAAATCGCGTTTAAATATTTTTATTTGTTGTATGGAGCTTAGACATAGGTTAACGAAAACCGTTATAACTTCTGTTTTTTTTAAATATGGTTTAAAAAATAAGTATGTATATTCTTAAAACTATAAAGAACACATTAAACAAAAAAAAAAAAAAATTTTTTTTTTTTCGAAAAATTTACACGTATTCGTACCTTAACTCGAACGAATATTCGACAAAATCAGTAAAAAATCATCAATAGTTTTGAAGAACCTATTTTCGATAAAAGTACGGAATACTTAGGAAACTGTTAGAAACTGTTTTAAGTTGAAAAAAATGCACAAAGTCTATGGTTCAAACTCGAACTGATGCAGAAAATGTTTTGAATAGAAGACATATTTTCTGTATGATCGTCACCTCTCTCCAGACAATGGTAAGCCCCCAAAAATGAACAATTTCATGTTAAGCGTTTTGAGATAATCGCTCTGCGTAACATAAGCACTAGCAACAGTGACGGTTATTTGTGCTGGAATATTAAATAACATCCATAACATAATACAAAAAAAAATACATATACTGTAAGAAGTTGGTCCAAATTTACCTGGGAAAAATATGGCTAATTATTTAAGTTATTTTTTTTATATTTTTTATTTTTTTATTTTAATCTGTCTTATGTTATTTTTAGAACACAGGTAATATAAGCAATTAATTATAATCCTAGTATGAAAGCACGTCCTGCGACGCACAGTGATGAGATTCATACAAGTTAGACGGAAAATATTATTTTGTGGATTTTTTTTTGGTAGTTTTCGATGTTTTAGGTATAGGAAAATACAAAAAAACCTATTTCAGAAATTTCGGACAAGGGGGCGTGGCAGCTGCCATACAACTGAAACATAATTTGCGCTATATCTAAGAAATCAGATAAGCTACAGTAACAAAATTAAACGTAGATGTCGTGTATGTAATTTCAAAAAAGTGGAAAAAATTTCGGCGGGATTGAACAAGTGGGCGTGGTAGCTGCCATGCCTGTGGACTATATTTTGGTCCATAACTAAGAAATGAGAAAAGCTATGCAATATTTCGATATATAAACTTTTCTCTGAAAAATTAAGGTCAAGTTGGAAAATGAATCAAATTGGATGAAAACCACGCCTACCTCGCCCACACAAAGTGACTTTATTAAAAAGGTAAAATGTCTTAGAATTCCACAAAAATTAATAGATGGACTGCGTGAAATTTTGCGTATGATCTTCGATATTTAATATGCACTCTGAGTATGAAATTCAACGAAATCGGGTGAAAACCACACCTACCTCAGATACAAACTGACTTTGAATATACTTTGGTTCGGTCGTGGGGCTCTTTTAATTTCGGCCAAATCGAAGATCATTGCTTACTAGTTATAAATTAAATTTACAATGAATATTAAAAGCACTAGCAGCTTAGGCTATCGACTTATCACAATTATAAAAAAAAAGTTGAAACCTGGTTTTGAAATGTAAATAAAAAGCATTTTTATGACCATCAAACAGGTAATAAAACACGGAAACCGGCCATTTGCGCACCTTGGAACTTTTAGAGCTTAAAAAAGAGATTATAATGGTTAAAGAATATATATATTTTTTTAAATATAAAATGGTCCTTTTTTTTAATTTTACAAATATTTTGTAATGTGTTGAGAATATTTAAGCACCATATACAGTCTAGTCGACCTCAAATTCAATACATTTCATACTAAACGGTCAGGTCCTAGTTTATACATGCATTTTTAGGACCATCAAACAGGTTAAAAAACAAGGCAACTGGCCATTTGCGCACCTTGGCACTTTAAGAACTCAGAGTAGACATAATAATGGTTAAATAAAAAATTCATTTTTGAAAATACAAAATGGTCCTTTTTTTTATTTTCCAAAACATTTCACCAAACGTTCATTTTTTACGCAGTTATATCGATAAATACCGTTTTATAGCGCAAACATTTTAAAAGATAGGTGATTGAAGATATTTTATTTTGAAAGAACTTATCTTTTTCATAAAGTGTGCCGATTTTCAACTCTTTAGGGTACTGGGAAATATTAAAAAAAAAATAAGTATAACTAAAAAACTCATAAGCAAAAATTTCAAAAAATCACTTTTTGGGTCAACTTTCAAGAATTTTTGCATTTTTTGTAGAAAGCGCAGGTAAATAAAAAAATTAGTCCTGAGATCAATGGATATCATTTAACAGTTTTGAATATGTAAAATGTAAAAATTCGATTTCGACTTTTTCCGTCTAGCATGCCCTTTCGCATCACTGCGCGACGGCTTTTATAATAATACAACAAACAATTTGTGCGATTTATGCACATCACTTTGCAAAAATAAACTTTCTGTGCATACTTTCAGGCTGAAAATTTTAAAAACCACTGTAATAGCACGAAATAATTATAGTTTGAGCGATATTTGGTGTGGAGCAGAATTAGAATTAAAAGATTTATAAATAATTCAACAATTTCAGAGTCTATCTTTTAGACCTTTTCTAATATTAAGTAACCGTTACCCTTTTTTAAACTCTCTAAAATTAAATAAGAAAACCTTAAAGTTATTTTTCTAAAACTTTTCCACACACATCGGAAAAAAAATTGGCTACTATTCCTTCATTCGCAATGATAATCTTAAGCAATTTGGCTACTTGATAGCAAAGCGCTTTTTAATTAAGCAAAACTATCCTTAAGCATTCATTAAATCGCAACGCATCGCCGGAAATGCAATAACTTGTCTCCAGAAGAAGCTCCTATCTGAATAACGACACGAAAGTTATAAACTCTGATGACTGCTGCTAGTTGCCTGACGCCACAACTTCAGTCAATGCCAAGTTGGCAAATTGCAGCACGATTCGCGTTATCAACCGCGACATTCATTCATTAAACCAAACACTTGAGGCAAAAAAAAAAAACAAAAAAAAAAAAAGAATAAATAAAAAAATGCAGCAAGAACACAACATGAATAACAGCAAATGGGGCAAATATTTTTACTGCAATCTTTACAGTTTTGTTGGGTTTTAATTTTATTTCTTCTTTTCATTCATTCTATTTTCTGCTAAGAAAATGAAAAATAATTAGTCCAATTAATGACCACGTAATTAGCTCCAATCTAAACACAATGCTGCTAAGTTTTGTCATTCGTTAGTGACTCAACACAGTGTTGTCACATTTTCGAGCTATTATTTTTTTTAAGCTTTTGCAAAAAATTGCTTCAATTTGTGGGCGACACACCTAGATAAGCAGAACAATGCATTTACTATCTAAACAGAGTTTAAATTAAATCGAAATAATTACAAGGTGATTGGTAAAGAGAGTTAAAAGTCATGTCTAGGTTTAGAACATGATACAATTATACAATTTAGGAGTGACAACTGGCTATTTACTCACCAGTGTCTTGCACCGACTGTCATTTTCCTGAATATTTTGTTTTCTATTTTCTTTTCTTCTTTTTTCGTTCTCTAATTTATACTATTTTTGACAGTTGGTGCAAGTCGAAAAAACTGTCACTCCTTGTATAATTGTATCATGGTTCAGAAGATAACAAGCAGGGTTGAAGTAATAAGGTTGTCTCGGAGCTAATCGTACTCTCTTCTCAGTTTCCACAAATGTTAAAATCAATGAAAAGCAACAACAACAACTTCATCGGCTTAACATGTTATCAATTTTCGCTTTCAGATTTTGTATGAGCTGTCAACTTCGATTTGACATTTATGGACAATCGCTCTCAACCTTGCGACAACTCTATTTATTCAATACCCATGTTAACAAGTTTTTCCAGAGTGTTCTTTTTAATTGTATTGCATATGCTTATCTAAAAATAGCTTTGCTTTCAACTATAAATGCATATCAAGCGTTTAATCTTATTTGTGGACACAACTCACTGAAACTCCAAATTAGAAATGGAAACTACTAACAAACGAATTATCATGGTAATGCGAGATTTTGTTGAACCCAAAGGCAATGTTATAGGAATGACCGCCAGATTGCAACTGCGATAAATCCGAGCTGGAGGCGTTAGCAATACCTGTATAAAATAGTCAGACTCTCAACATTGGGAACATTGATAGAGTTGAGAGAGAAGGAAACATTCAACATCCCTTGTCAGATATATCACCTTGCTTCAGAACTCGACCCCTCCACGTTCATTCTGCAGCAAATATTGACGGAAAATTTTGCCTTGCATGCATACAAGGTTCAATTGACTCAAAAATTCCAGCTACGTTTTGAAGACACCAATTGACCAGCAAGATTTTGCGATTTAACAGCATTTTTATTTTCTTTATGGTTTTGTTTAGAAAGTCCAAGCTAACTCTCCGCAAATGATTCCAAGCCTCAAAATGAACATTGAAGTCGCCATCGTCGAAATCGAACACCAATGTGCAAAAGAGTCATCGAAGATTTCGAAAAAATATCTGCAAGCTAAGTCAAGACCGCCATTTGAAAGATGTATTATTTCACACAAAATTGCTATGTTTTTTGTTTTTATTCGCGCGACTTCGCCACGGACGTTTTCTTTTAACCAATTTATAAAAAACTTATTGAATCACATCACTTCTATAAAAGTAAAAAGTCTGCCGTTTCTCTTGCTCATTAATTAATCTTATATATCGACTCATAACCGCCAAAATATCTTAAGCGCCAAAAAGAAAATTTTACAGGAGAAGGTTTTTTGTAATTATCTTTGCTTAGTGCTTAGTGCTTTTTTAATTTTTTGCTTTTGGTTTAAATTCATAATCTAATTTCGTACACCTATGAAATTTTGACAGACGATGTAAACCATCGCAAATTATCGATTTTCATCAAAAAACATAAATCGGATATTATGTCGCTTAAGATATTTTGGCGGTTATGAGTCGATATTAATACGCAAACATCGAATGTTGTCATACACTTTTTCAATATTTATTTTAGAATACGGACAATGAAATGTATATCATTCGAAAGGTACTGCACCATAGATGTGCCGAATCATGTTAGATTTTAAATTGATGACCTTTGACACGAAATATTAACGTTGAAAGTTTATATTAATTTTAGTTAGGGATCTCAGAACTGGTAAATCGTATAATGAAGAATGAGGTATCGGATGAAAGGTCTGGCTGCACAATATTATTGAATATTAGATTGGTGACCTTTGACCTCAAATATGAGCGGAAAAGAGCATTTATTGAACAAAAGCTAAACAGTAAGAGATGCAAAAACATGATATAAGAGAGAAATTTAGACATTCATAAGATGTGCAAAAAATACTTTGATATTTTTCACCATCGTTTGCGGTTACCCTACAATGAGCACTTTTTCATTTAACAAGTGTCAATATATATTGCGATGGTAAAATTGCTTACAAAGAGTAAATTTTGAAAAATTTCCGTTATTTTGACATCAAAATTATTGTGATATATCGAAAACTATAAATGTTCTCAGTACAATGTTTTTGTATGAAAATTCGTTGGTTGAGAAAAATAACAGTATACGAAAACTTTTTTGCTAATATTTTCCACGAAAAGTATATTAACAAAATTTCCCGTTATTATGACACCAAAAGTATTGCGAGATTTTGAAATCTGTAGATTTTTTCCATGCATTGCATTTCTTCAAGCAATGTCATTGCCTCAGAATGAGAAAAAAACCATGGATATTTCAAATTTTGATTTTGCAAGAAAATTTCTCAGCCATTTTTCAATCGATTTTCATTCAATTTCCTTTGTCTGAAAGTTTAATTAAATCACTTTGGAGAAATAAGAAAAGATTTACCGTTATCTCACCAATTCATTTTCTTATGTTGTTTTCAAAAAAACTCTAAAATATTAAATTTTTGCTCAAAAATTAGACCAGACATTCTTTTTTTGTAATTTTATTTTTTTTTTTCTATTTTCTTCTCTCACACTCTTTCATATACCATATCATTTATTTGCAAAAATTGCTTCATTTTGACACATTATTTAATTAAGTGTTTCTATCATCGAAAATCATGAGCTACACCCTATAATTTTTTTTGATGAAAATTATATTTTTAAAAATGTTGTTTTTGTTTTTTTTATAAAGTTCTACCTACAGCTAAACAAAAATTATCAAATAAAATTATAAACATTATCTAATTATTGTATTTCAAAATAAATGTATGCATTTTCATTCACATGGCTGTAGTTTGAATCTTTTTCTTTCTCTCTCTCTCTGTCTCTTTGTTTATATTTTTCCACATTATTTTTCTAAACAAAAAAGTAGCTGTGTGCGATTGTTGGTGTTGTTGATTTTTCTTTATTTCTTTCTCTTCGATAGCCTCATGGCAAAAATAGAAAAAATATTTATGCAGTTATGAGACCGCGGAGAGAGTAGCTTTATGATCCAAAATGCATCAATCATGCAGTGGAAAACAAGAATTAAGAATTTTTACTTGGTCTTACAATAAAAATAAAAACAAAAATAAATTGAAATTAAAATAAGGACAAGTACTAGGACAAGGATTTGGTTTAGGATTGAGGCAATGATTAGACAAGGGATGAAAGCAAGGACTTGGACAAAGGTTAGGACCAGGAATAAGATAGAGAGTAGGAACACTGATTAGAGTATAGAATTGCACAAGGATTAGGACAAGAATTAAGAAAATGGCTTCGACAAGGACTGAGACATGGGTAAGGACAAAGATTGAAACATACCTAAAACAATATTTAGGACATGATTGGGTAAAGTTTAAGGACAATATGAAAAGGAATAGAACAAGGATTTAAACATACTTGAGCAAAACTTAGGACAAAGATTTAGAAAGAATGTTGAAGCAGGATTAGTAAAAATTTGAACAAGGGTAAGGTCAGGATACAGGATTTGAACAAAGATTAAAACTAGAGTTTGGAGAGGAAGAAGGACAATTATTAGAACAAATATAAGAATAAGAATGAAGACAAATTTGGGAACAAATTAAAGGATTGGGACAAGGATAAAGATACACTGTCATGTCAAAATCTACGGATGACGACGATACAGCCAAATTATTTTTAACTTTTCCAAGAATTTTTCAAAAAAATAAAAAGATAAATAAGATAAAAAAATGATTTTGATATGGTCGAATTTCGACCACAGGTAACACTAGTTACAGGAAAACCACGATCAAAACAAGTGTAGAAAATTTGCATGCCGCGCAACAAATGTACATACATACATAAATATATTTTATACATCAAGTCGGATTGAGTCTCATTGAAAGTGTAGAGAGATAGAGCTGAGAACTCCATACAAAAAAATTCTTTAATATACTGAAGGTGGTCAGTGAATCCCCATTTAACAAAACTGTGTTGGATTAATTCACCACATCAAAACTAATTCCAACATTTTCACACTAATTTCATAAAAATGGAACCAGTACTTTTGGAATTTAGCGGCAACGGAAAGTGTGCACTTAAATTTTTTAAACTTTAAACAGTATAGATATAGATATAGATATAGATATACATATAGATATATAGATAGGGTGGTTTATTTTTTTTTTTTTTTTTGGCTCACAGCATCCCAAAAAATTATAATTTTTTAATTGTATTGGTTTTAATCGCTAGAATAGGCATTTTTCTTAATATCTATTCGCTCGGATTTGAATGTTTTCGATTTTGCCAAAAAATTATAGGGATAATTCGAAAATTTTTGTTTTTCGATTATTTAAAGCGTGGCACCAATAAAATCTTTCCGTTTTCATGTATAAACATCAACATAAAGCGGTTAAATATCCTCGGTGCAGAAGCCAAGGTTGCCCATGTCGACGCATTTCAAGTGATATTGCCGGTCTCATTTGTTGCAATGAATTGAAAAATGCCAAAAAAACCAATAAAAACACATTAAACACACACAAAAATACTAAATACGCATTAAAACGGAGTTTTTGGGGTGAAACGTTTAATTTTTAAAACATGACTGACATCACACAACCACTCTATATTTCACAAACACTTCAAATTTTTTACGAACAACATTAAACCAACACGACTGCTAAAATTACCTTGAATTTGTGTTGAGTAGTTGTCATAAAACACAATAAATTCACTCGATCAAAAAACTTTTGGAAAAAAATTGTTACCACTGTTTTGGTAAATTGTTACTAAACGCTTCGCTGTATCATGAAAAACTGCGGAAATGAAATCAACACGTGACGGTATGACACTTAGTTATATTAAGGCGTTCTGTCAAAATTTCACAGGTGAAACGATTCACCCCAATGAAAAAAAAAAAAGAAAAGTGGGGCAGACATTTTTTTATTAAGTTTTTCTGGTAGGGGCCCTTTTTCAGTTTTGTTACCTAGTCACCTTGTCACCTAGTTACGCCACTGCTTATGATCAAATTGTGTTGTGCGTGTGATTAAATGTTTTTACACAAATCATCGAGAACTGGACCTACTACTAGTTTTATGCCGACTCTAGCTTATGCCTCGAACCTCGCGGTTCGAAAATTTGCTTCGAGTGCTTCACGCACTCGGCCACGGCGGCCACAAGCCGCCAATTAATACAATTTTTTAAGTGAAAGTCCTTATAGCTTAAAAAAGAATATCAATTGAAAAAAATGTCTGTGACAGATGGGGTTCGAATAGGGTTGCCACATTCAAAATGGCATTTGTCTGGATTTTGAAAAAGGATCTGAATTTTTACGTTTTCAACTGGACATTTATTTTTTACTAGTTTAGATATTTACAAAATAAAAATAATAGCAATTCATGACATAGGTATATGTAAATGTGTACATAAAAGAAAACATAAAAAAAAACAAATCTCTTATTATTAATACTAATACAGGCAAAACTCAAAATGTTCAATTACTCATATCATAATTACTCATTTTCTTTCTCTTTAATAAAAAAAAAATGAAAAAATTGAAAATAAAAAATTAAATTGGTTTTCTGCCTCTCCAGGAAATTTTAAAAATTTGAGTTATGTCTGTATTGTTGTTAGTATGCGATATGTTGAAATTAAGTACCCAGCAAACCAAACTTGACGACATTATCGAAATTCCGACTAATTCGTTACTATTTCGAACTGTCGTAAAGAATTCGTTACTATATCGTTACATCAAATTTCGAAACAGTTTCGATTTTGATGCGAATTTATATCGAGTTTCGATATGTGCCGGTTTGTAAGATTTATTCTTATCATATGATATTACTGTTCAAATAAATAAAAAATAATAAAGTTGGCCAGGCAAACAACGTTCCTTTTTTTTAAATAAACGTGTAAGAGTGCAAACTAAACAAGTGCGCATTGCGGTGATTGAGGTAAAATTTGTTTTAATCTAAAATAAATTGTTTTCCGTGGTTGTTCTTCAACAAATGTGAAATGTCGCGTCAAGGTTTTAGTAAAAGTGTAAAAAAAGAAGTTGCAAGGCTTATGGACTCCATTTTTTCGCAAATACTCACATCAATAACAACACCACCAACAACAACAACATCAGCAACAACAACAACAACAACAACAACAGTAAGTGTTTTAATGAGTGACAGCGAGGAGTTTGTTCAATCAAAAATCGAGGACTCGTGGAAAATTTGGATGAAATTCGAAATGAGGAAGTAAGTATTGAACAATTAAATATTGACGCCTCTCAAGGCGAAGAAAGCATTTCAATGGAACTCCTGCATGCGAGCACCACAAGAAATCATGGATCGGCGGAGAGTTTGGAAAAGTTCTGAAATAATCAACTCTGAAATATTCAACCAGAGTTGGGCGTTTTGCACTAAATGGTGAGTGCACTAAGCATTTCACTAGCACTAAATATATTGAAAGAAATTATATTTTCACTATTTTTTTACCAGCTTAGTGATAGTGAAACATCTCTTCACTATCACTTGAGATTTTAGTGATGGTGTTATTTTGTTGCACTACAACTAAATTTAGTGTTAGTGACTAAATCTGCACTACACTCAATTAGTGCAAAATTTGAGCAGTCACTACATGAAAGCTGCAATTAAAAATGTTTCCACTCAACTTTCAAACATTACTGGTTTTGAAATTATTTAAGCCAGATTCGAATAAAAGAAAATTCTATAATAATAAAATATAATTTTCTAAATGGGCTAACAATTTTGAAATTTCAAATTTATATAAGTGCAATTATTCAAAATAAACTGTTGAACTTTTCTTTCCATTGAGTGAAAACTTTCTGTGTTCCAATACCATTAGTGCGGGCATTTTTTTTGCACTATTAATTTTAGTGCAAAAAAACAAAGTTGCACTAAATGAATTTTAGTGAAAATTTTTTCACTATCACTATCACTAATGTATAGTGGGGCTTATATTTTTGAATTCATCAGTCAACACCACTTGAAAGTAATAAATAATTTTTCAATATCAGTATATGTCAGCTGAAGCTGAAACTTTAGTGCACTACCCCCATCTCTGTATTCAACTAACATTCGACATTAATTTCAACATTCCTTTTAACATTTTATTTATAACACAGTCTCATTATATCGCTTGAAATTGTTTAATAATATGAAATTTAAATGAAATAAAATTTTTCATTTTCGTATCTCTAAATTAAACCGTTCTTAATTTAAATGCATACCTTCATTTCGATTTCGTAAACACATTTCGTTCCGATTTCGTAACTACATTTCGTTACGATTTCATAATTACATTTCGTTACGATTTCGAAAAGATATATCGTTCCGATCTCATAACTATATTTAGTTACGATTTCGAAACGATATTTCGTTCCGATTTCGTAACGAAATATAGTTACAAAATAGTTACGACACCTCTTCACGAATTCGTGTCAACCCCTTCATACGATTTTCTTTACTATTTCGCAACGAAATCGGATTCCGAAATCTGAGAGATACCGAAATATTCGAAACGAATTCGTCACGATTTCGGAACTTTTGGTTTGCTGGGTAGTAATACTTAATTTAAAAAAAAAATAAATCAATACTACTCTTTCCATAAATATTTAATACTAGAACGGGATGCTAGCACCAATTTATTTGCGTTTTATTTTTTTAAGAAATCATTAATTGCTTTACAGTCTTCTTTATAGTTTAACCTTTTAATTAGTTCAGATTTCATGAGGTCAATTGGTATTCTATTCCTCTCTTTAGGGCATAAGTCTTTTAAAAGACTAAACACTTTTTCGCAAAAAGCAATACTTATTGATATTGAAAAATAAAAGAAATTATTTTCTTCAAGTTTTTCATTTCCTTATTTTCAAATTTAGAATAAAACGTCGACCAAATTCTATCGTTTGATATATTTTTGTTGAGATGTTCGTACGCATAACGTAAGCAACAGTAGTCTGTGTATAATTCACCACTATTAATATCGTTCTTTAAACCCAAAACTTGTACTGTTCCTTCGAGCTCTTCCCACGAAACCAACTTAAACTTAAAGCCAAATAAATTCAAATGTTTTTTAATGGAATTACCACTGTAGTCGTAGTGTGTCTCCAGATATTGCACAGCTTTATTTAAAATCATTTCAGCTTCTTACTCAAATGCATTCCTTTCTTTGTGGGAAAGTTTCTTTATAATATCTTTCGTTCTATTTCCCAAAAATGTATAATTTTTCTATATTTCTATCTATTTTTCAAGTTCTGCCTCAGTTTTCTCATAACTTTTCCAAAACCAAACACTGCTGAACGAAACTCTGGTAATACATTAGGTATGAAATAAAAATATGCTTCTGATATTCAATCTTGAAAGCATTCTTCGTCTTTATATTAAATTCCGAACGTTGTTAAATCTTTTGAAAAAAACTCCCATAGTTCTTTTCGAGTACTTTCTTCCCTTTTAAAAGGAAATACCTTTTTACAGCTTTCCAAGCTACAATTAGACAATCTATAGCCGGAAACAGCTCAAGTCATCGCGTAGGCACATGGCGAAAAAGATTTCTGTATTCTAGTTTAGAAAACTCAAAATATTCCTTCAATTTTCGTGTGGAGGTCACCGAAGAACTAAACTCGTCTAAGGTTTTAATAACAATATTTTCAATGTCAACTGACAGAGAGTTCAATGCATACTTAACACAATTTTTTATTACATGACAATTGCAGTTTGCTTTTATAATGTTACTGTTGACTTCTAAAAGTTTTTGAAAAACGGAATTCCGAACGCCATAATTAACTGCGGCGTTATCTGCACTGAATGAAGAAATCTGATTAATTTTAAGGGTATTGCTGTCAGTGATCCGCTTTAAATTACCAAATATATCCTTAGATCCGCCGTAAGAATCTTCATAAAAGACCAACAGTTTCTTACAAACTCCTGTTTTCAGATTGAAGTATTGTACAGTGTAAGCATAAACTGTCAAATTCCCTAAACTTGCACCATCATTACTAATATAAAAGTAGAAACTGATTTTGATATCCGCTATAACCTGCTCTAGAGCAAAAGGTGCTAACACGCCTCGAGTTATTCCTGCAGCTTTCGTGCGACCACACGAAATTTTTGATGATATTTTGCTATCGGGAAGTACATCTCTCACGAGTTTCATGTAGTAAACAAAACTGTTGTAACTTAGTCCATGAACAACATTATGGAAAATTGATGATAACTCAGCCCGGGCTATGATGTTATCTTCTGCGGGTTCTTTAACATTTGAATCAAATTTGCTTTAGCTGTCAAAAATTTTCTTCGCGGATTAAAGGTTTTTCTGATGCTTTGTGTGCAAATGCTTCTCTAAAGCTTCCTTCATATTTAATAGACACTTCGACTTGGTAAAATATACACATGGCAGTGAGCTCATATTTCTTTTTCAGCCAACTGGCCCAATCTGCCAATTTGGTTCAGTCCACATTGGAGTATTTCATTCCAATTTGTGTGATTAATTAAAAAAATCAAATCGAAGATGCCCAACCGTGATTGATATCGTTCGAAAGAGAATAGAATTCTACATCACTATGAGAAGGAATAATTGAAAAAAAGTCAACGGTGTCCGTGCACTGCGATTGCAAATTTTACGTTTTCTTTAATTTTGGTGCGCGCATTGTAAAAAACACAAAAGTTTTCTTATTTCCAAGTGAATTTTCTTGTAAAATTAATTAAGTATAATATTTTGAGCAATGGGACCTTCTACCTCAGGTATTTTTGGAACGTCAAATGAAATATTTTAGTACATCAAGTGTCTGTTCGTATTTTTAATGTTTTTTTCCGTGCAGGCTTATAAAATATGTGTTTTTAGGTATATATGTAAGCATATAGTTGTGAATACCACTCAATTCAGTGGCAGACTATTTTTCTTTTTGAAACAACAGATATAAGTAATATGTTAACAAAAAAAAAGTTTGCAGATTTTCTGCGGTTCTAAAGAAAAATATTATTTTTTGTATACCCATGCAATTGAAATACATACATATCGGTGATTCCATGTCAAAACGCCCACGTTTCTGACATCACTATTTTTGAAAATTTTTAAACTCTCTGGGTTGATAGGTCTCCTGAAACGTATTATATCTGCATACTTTGTTTTTTAATTTTTATTTTTTTTTTAAAAGATATACACTGTAAAAAATTTCAAAATATCTTAAAAAATACAATTAGTGCATGTACTCAAACAGCTGTAACTTCGAAACCGTAAGTCGTACAGAAAAAAATCTTGAATATATCTTAAAGATTTTAAATGAGTCTTTCTTGTGGTGTACTCTTTTTTTACTCTTTTTATGAAATATTTTAATTTTTTTAGTCTGAAGTTGTGTGTCACATTTTTCATGGTGATCGCAGTAAATTGTTCACCTTTCGAACATAGTATCGTTATAATACGTCAATTCTTAAGATTCATACAAAATTTTAGCTTGAGATTCCAACAATTGCTATTTTTGACGAATTTTTAAAAAAATGTGTGCAAAATATTTCTTACTTTTTTACCGAAAATCATATATCTACACTATTATATAAAATAAAGTGCAAATGTTTTGTTGCCGCTAAACGCCAAAACTACTAGTTTACATATAAAACTCTTCTGTACATGGCTTTGTCACTGAACACCTCCTAAACGGCTGAACCGATTTTGATGAAATGTGGTGTGTGTGCGGCTGGGTCTGCAGATGGTTTAGGTTTAAAGTTTAACGCGGTAGGTGGAGCTGTTGTTGCTGTGGCAGTGTTTAAAGAGGTATTCGAGAGTATAACTCAGAAACGAATTGAGAAGTTGACATGATTCTTCGAAGTAAAGTTGTGCTGGAGCTATACTAAGCAGTAGTTGACCGTTACAACTAGATGATATACCTGGTTTTACTCGGGCGAAAAAATTTAAAATGTTGATATTTATTTGATAAGATTTTTGTTTATTTTTGTTCATTTTGAATTTTTGTAATTTTTTTTTTTTCATAAATATTAATGGTATAGTGAATTTTAATTTGAAAATGTTGATCAAAAATAGTCGAATTGATATTGAATCATCGATATATGCAAGTAAAAGAACGGAAACTTAAAATGTGCACATCAAGTTAGTGTTACTATTGTTGTTGTTATTGTTGTTGTTGTTGCTGTTTTTGTTATTTGTTTTGTTTTCTTTTATTTGTATAAATTAATAAAGGTTAGCAACTAGTGGCGAAGCTACTATTTGTTTATTGGAGGGGTAAAGTTACTCAACGTTGCTGTGTTCTTCCTGCTTTTGTTGGTGCTTTTTTTTTCTTTTGTTTTTATTTTTATAAAATAATAAACGTCAGCAGTTACTGATATTTTATACATGGACCGAAAATAGTCTCTCATGCATATGCAAAAGGTCAATTGTTCGAAGAGGCTCAGGAGGCTCGAAACAAAGACTTCAAACGCTTCAAAGACGATTTCGCTCTAAGATGTAGTAGGCAGAAGGCTAATGAAGACATTTTTAATAGGTCTTTGATCACTTCAGATCCTTTAATATGTTCAAAAAGAAAGCTGCTAAAGAAACAATTTCAAACTTTGCCTAAAGCAGCTTTGGAGCTCCTTAAATCCGCAAAAAAAGATAATAACGAATATAATAATATCAAAGATAATGATGATTACGAAACAAAGAAGAAGATGATGATAATGATGTTTTTGTTAATGACTCAATGTCAGATGACTAATAATGTAAAAAAAAATTAAAAAATTTAACAACCGCTCTATATTTTTATATTGCATATGCATTTTATTCATATTAAGGACAAAAATAAAGTTCCATTAAAGTAAATGGTTTTATGACGATTTTTATAGTTTCTAATTGTTTTTTAGCTAAAAAAATATAAATTCCTTTACTGAGACGCTTGGTGGATTTGATCACACTTTTTGCTATCAATTACCCCACAGTGCAGTCGTCTGAAAATAATGTCAGTCTTCTTTTTTTTGAAGGCTGCTCTTTTTCAAGATCTGACATGACGGAACTTAAAACATAATTTTATTTATTTCTTTTGTTTTACTTTAAAATGATTACACTGTGCAACAATTTGAGGGTCATGCAATCTAACGGTGAAGCGACTAACGCAGATCGATAGTGCTGGTCTAGACCAACGAAACCCCAAAAGGGTTTTGGAAAGTTAGCTCGCTTTTAAATGTTATAGCCTTTGAAAGTTGAGGTGTTTTATTGTATTTTTCAATTAAATTTTTTATATAAAACTGGAAAAATATGTATATACAAATATACATAAATATACTTGTTGTTTTTTATCTTTTAATTACATAACGGGAGATTGCTTACAAAGCGTAGAATGTGTAAAAAGTCATTTTCTGTTATTAATTTAAGTGCATCGGATTAAGTATTCAGTTTGTAAAAATGAAGTGCAAAGGAAATATCGACAATTTTTGTTATGTTTGTGGTTATTTCAAGCCCGTAAAAAAATATAGTTGCATTAGACCATTTACAAAAGATTTCATACAAGCGTATGAATCATATTTTAATCAAAAAGTTATTTGTAGTGTACCGTGGGCTACGAAAAGTGTGTGCAACACATGCTATGCCAACATTTTAAATTGGAAAGCAAAAAAGTTACTTCACTACGTTTTAGTGTACGTATGTTATGGTTCGATCCGGGAATTCACAATTCTAAAAATTGTTAGGCTTATGAAAATTATGCAAATGAAATGAATAAAAAATTTATTTGAATAGTATTGCTTATTTTATAAAAAACATTATGAAATGTATAATTTAAAATTCTTAATATGGAAAACTCATATAATGTTGAAATTGGTTGACATTTTATCCTTATTTCTCTGAAGAAAGAAGTAAAAAATATTAAATATCATTCGAGTAATTAGCACTTCATTTTTTTAAAATACGCTGCAAGAGGCAAACTTTCAATGCCTGTATCTCTTAAAAGCGAGCTAACTTTGCAAAACCCTTTTAGGGTTTTTTTACTATAGGCTAGTACTACCAACCTGTGTTGGCCGATTCTTCGTTAGAAAATTGTGTTGCACAGTGTTATTGTACCTACAAGTTGCGTGTTAATTTTTTAATATGTTGACAACGACAAAGTGCCACAAGAACAAAATAATTTTCCTATCGCCTAACAGCTGATCGCGCATAACGACGTTTTTCTACAAAAATACCCGAAAACTCTTTTTAACATGTTGATTGTTTTAAGGACGGAACATGGTTTTTTTTTAATAAAACAAAATCGCAGCTAAAAAATAGTTTTTAGCTAAAACATATCTATCCACACTGGACTCTGGACACGAGCTGAAAAATCTGGACAGACCAGACGAATCCAGCCAATGCGGCAACCCTAGGTTCGAACCTGGTCTCGGCTGCCACAACCTCTTGTTGATGCAGATTTAATATATCGACTTCTTTCGTATCCAATAAGCACAAAATCTGATGTTCTCCAATGTACGAGAAAATCTAAGTTTTTCGGTAAGCTATCCAGTTAAATTCTCGAGCTTTTATCTAAGTTTTCGGTCTGCTATCGAAGTTTCACTTCAAAAAGAAATCGTGAAAGTTGTGTGTTAAAAAACAAATATACAGAAAATTTGTGAAAATGCACAAAAATAAAAAAATTTAAACAGAAGTGAGGCAGGTGTTGGAGTTGCTTGTGCTTAGAGAAGGCAGCGAAGGAGGCAGAGAAGGAGGCAGCGAAGGAAGCAGTGAAGGAGGTAGCGAACTTATTGTTGGTGATTTTGTTAGATCTTCTGCTGGTTCTGGTAATGCCACTGCTGCTGGATCGCAAATCTTTAAGTCCTCAACTATGCTGGCAATGCACTGAATCGTGAATACCCCTATTATATTGCCTCAAAATAAGGTAACAAAAGTTGCATTTTGAATCTTGTTTAAGTATTTTTAAGAACTTCCATTTCGTTTATATCATCCACGTGCAAAAATTTAAAAAAAAAAATAAATAGAAGAATAAAATGAATTTCAGACTGTTTTAATAAATTTTTTAAGTGAATCCCACAAACATTAGTTGAGAAAAAGTGTAGAAAAACTGAGAAAATGTTGGAAAACCAATGTTCTAAAATGAAGAATCAAATTGAAATTCAAAACGATATCAACCTTGAGAATAAATGGGGATCTCACTGAGAAAATATTGAATAACTAATGTACTAAAATGGAGAAAATAGGGCGTAATCCAATGGTGGTCAAGTAGATAAAATGTTAGAGAACTAACGTACCTTTATCCTGGGGAATGTCTTGTTTCTCAGACTGAGATCAAATGGATATCTACGCAGAAGATTGGAGAAAAATGCTAGAGATCTGTTTGAAATCCATTGGATAAAGTAAAATGGCTTATTGGATATGTGCCAAAAATCAAATTTTAAAGGAGAGCATTTTTTCGACTTTAACCTTAAACCCGTTTATCGGGTCATATTGACCCGAGGCCATTTTCATTTGCAAAAAAAGCATATTAAATATCAAAAATACAAAAAAAAAATAAACCATTTTATTTGTTGAACTTTTATCTTTGCAACCATGTTGAAAAAATTTTACATATGTAGCATATGTGCATAGCAGAAACAAAAAACTGACATGTGCTCTATACGTTTATCTGGGTCAAAATGACCCAACATTTTCTACCATACAATTTGTATGAAGATTAGTTTTTGTAGTATTTTTTCACTACTTTTTACTGTTGTGCCATCCTTTCTACATTTTTTGTAACTGTGAGTTCATTGGAAGTGAGAGACAGCATTATTCTGTCGTTGGCGTATGTATTTTTCATATTTATGTAGACATACACGTACGAAAACAACTTTTTATGTGGATCTGTTGTGCACGTCTTTTAGTATTTGCGTTTTATGTATCATGCTAAAAATCTATTGGAAAAGCGATGCAACACTCCAATGAAACAATCAATAAGGCCGTGTGTTATTCGGAAACTTTTCACTCGTGGTAGAGAAGAAGTTACTGACCTGAATACAATTATATTGAAATATAATTGTCATTTTTACGGTGCCAAATGGTTGATGATCTCTTGACAACTAAAAATTTTGACGTTATAGATTTCGGTAGTGTATTAGCACGAATTAAACCCTTAAATGCATAGTGTGCTATATATGGCACAACCAAAAAATGTATCCCCATGTCTGAACGAGAGCAGTTTTGGGAAAAATAATAAACCTTTTCGAGTCGCAAGCTCACAATTTTTTTTTCTATTTTTGCTTGTGTCAAAAATTCTCTTGCCGATTGTCAAAATTTATACTAGCCCCTGGGGCTACTTGAATTTTTGACAGTCATATTCACCTCACAAGTGCCAAATATTCTCATTCAGACTGTCGAAATTTCGTCATCTGGGTGAATACTTTCCAAATAGCACACGGTTTAAGAATTGCTTTGAGTTTGATTGGTATGAAGCCAAAAAGCCTTACAGAATCGCTTCGAATGCCACAAGTTTAGGTAAGAAATAAATAAATGATTTCCATTTCAAATAATTTTTTTGTTCATTCTTGTTTCATTCACTGTCTTTACTAGGACAAGAAACCACGACGTAGATGTGATGCATATAAGGGTAACAGCAAAACAAAGGGCAATAAAACGTCTGCTGTGTGTGACCATTGTTTAAAACCTTTTTGACCTTTCCATTATGTTTATTCATGTTAATCGTGTTACCTTCACAAATACAAAGGACCTGATATATTGCAAGATTACGATGATATTGATGGAGCAGATCCATCAATGCCTAGTACATCAAATACAGCTCAATCGAAGCGACAATATCAATCGGTTATAAATCTTTGTTTTTTTTAATTTTGTTTTATTTTTTTTTCTCAACATTCATATGTAAATTGCAAATGTTTTGTTCAAACATATATTTAAAAAAAAAAACAAATATTAAAATTAATATTTCATGAAATAACAACACTTTTTAATTTTAACTCATTGAAAAATGTAAAATTTCCATACAAAATGCACTACGGGTCAATATGACCCAGATAAACGGGATTAAGTTGTAAAACATGTAAACGGGTCTAAGGTTAATTAACTAATATAACTAATCTTTACATGTTTTCTGTAATAAAACTTTGAGGAGTGAAGAACAAATTTACATCAAAAAGACAAATTAAAAAAAAAGGCACATCCGATAATTTCGCAAAACGGCTGTTCTGGTGTTTTAATTTCTGCCTAGTCGAAGAAAGTCGCATTCTGTTCAGACCACCCTACAATTGGGCATTCCCTACAATTGGGCATTTAAGGATTATAATTTGATTATGATTCTAGGATAATTTATTTTCCTAGACTGTGTCAACATATTTCTAAATATTTAATTAAGAATACATATGTTTTTCTTAGTATTAATAGTTAAAGCTTCATTAAACCCTGGAAACCAACAATCTATTTGAATTAAATAAAAAAAAAAGTTATTTTAAAACAACTAATTTTGATTAAACCATAATTTCTAAATAATAGCTATCTTCTTAAAGAAAACCCACTTTTAAGTGCTTGAAAATTGAGCTGTCTGATAAAATGTATCTGCCCCAAGCCTACAACTAGCGATCTTAATCATTTTAGAACTCCATAAAATAGAATAGGATAATTTATTTAATACATTCACAAAACATTTATTTTGATTTAAAGGATAAAACGGCTTGAGAAAGCACGATAAGGAAATCAAAAAAGAATTATAAGCAACGCCGGCTATAAATCAGTTCTAGATAACGCTCAACAAGGTTATTTCAAACATTAAAAAAAAATAAAAAAATAAAACACTTTAAGAGTCTTCCAAATATTGCTGAAAACTTGCTAAAGAAATATTTTTCCAGACTTTTGCTATTATTTTAGAAAAGCAAAGCCAGTAGAAATCAACAGCTCAGCGTTGACTGGGCATAAAGACAAACGTAACTACATAAAAATTATTGTTACTACAGACATCAGTACAAGGAATCCAACAAAAAATAATGGTAAAAAAAAACAACAACCTCAAACTCACAGAGATATTAAATCAAAATATTTTATTAGAGTCACGTACGAGGCCAGGAAATATGAGTTGTTTTTACAACCGGAAACGGAAATGAATGTTGAATTACAAAATGCAGATAGAAGGAAGTGTTGCTATATTTGCACTGTAGTGTATATGGGAAGATAACGAAGAAAGGAAATATTAAATTATAAATAGATGGAGATAAAATACACCCAGATGTATGTTGCATAGTCGGGGATGAGAAAGTTGTTTTTCGAAAACAACAACAGTTTGTTCTAATTAACAATTAACTATTTTCTGAAATTTTACAATCTACGATGAGCTTTTTGTTGAATATTTGCAGTCCTGTAAATATTTCAGATATAAGCAAGACAAGAGAGTAATTATTATGCTGGTGTTTTTTAATTTTAGTTTTAGCAAAATATCTACACCAAAAATTATCAAAACAAAACCTCTGCTATCTTCTTTCATTACAAAAAGAATGACAAAAAATGAATGTGGTACATTTTTTCAAAATAATAACTTCCATTGTTTTAAACCACCTTCTGAACTTACGTGCTTCCTTTTAACAAAATATCTCAATCTTATATCTCACAGACCTTTTAAAACTGCTGCCAACTCACACAATAAATAAGTATTAATAATAATCCATGAAATAAGTAACCTTCTTCGGTCCACACCAAAGGTATCTTGCTTCAATTTCATTCTTTTCTCCACACTCTACTCCTTCAAAATCGCTGCACATTATAAATTATTGCATGTGTGCACATATTCACATATACTCTCAAACATTCACGACATACACACACACAAACACAAATATATCATCATATCGTATTACCTTCCTGTATATATTCTATATTTTTTTATTTCTTTTCAACACTATTGCTAGCAAATCAATTGCATTTGCTTATTTAACATTTTGATTAATGTATTGGTTGATGCCATCAGCACCATCTAGCAAACGAAGCCAGCAGGCAGCCACATAGCTAGATATGAGAACTAATATGTGCAAAGTCACATTTTAGCCGATGAATGAGTGAGCAACGTCAAGCCAGGATGCGGAAATAAACGATGCATGTTTGTGTGCTGAAAATCTGAAAATGGAAATGTAGTGCATGAATGGTTGTTGTATTTATGTGTCTGTGTGTTGCACATGAGGTTATTCCATAGATGGATGGTTCTAACATTTATGTAGTTAAAATTGAAAAATCCCCCAAAAATTTGCTATTAATTTGAAATGCATGAAACCTTCAATACGAATTCAAAGATTTTTCTTTAAACTGATTCAAATTTAATGTTTCTAATATATTGAATTTTATAAAATTTTTCGGTAATTCACCTCGTCTTGAATTCATGATAGAATAACTGGGTACTGGCGCAAACATTATGTTTTTTTTCGGCGGAAAAAAGTATCCTAGTTCAGCCGATAGCCACTTAAACAGGGATTAATTTTATTTTTTTTTTCCTTACATGTTCCAGACTGGTGATATCCTGCACACCGTCAATTTTTTGGCATTTTAAAAAAAAAATAAAATAACATCAAAAACCGCTTCAAAAATTCTGTAAAAATTGTTTTGAATTTCTTAAATGTTAATTAATATATGTGCAAAATTTTAAAGCGATATCTTTTTTTCTTCTATGAAAAAAAAAAAAATCCCGACAGAAAATTTTTTCTTTAGAATTTGTAACCTATATGTACCCTTAATACTGTTGCGTTCATAAAAATACCACTACAATGGCTCATATTATGAAAGTGTCAAAATTACATATTAAAATACTTCCTATAAAGTTGTTAGTTACTTGCTGTTAACTGCATGAAAATGCAATTATAACAGTATATCGCGATCGCTCAAAGAATAGGTTCTATATATAATATGAGATCATTCGATAGCGAACTTGCAAGAAGAGCTGTTCATAATAATAACAGCAATATTAAATTGTCCTCTCTGTTGCAAAATTGGTTTTTTTTTTCTATACTTACTTCAGGAAAGAAATTAATTATTTAGCTATAATATTTTTTCTCCATTTATTCATTTAATTCATTTCATTCAGTTATTTAGCAAACTGAGTCAATCTAAACAGTGCTCTGAAGAAAAGCGGAATACTATTAAAAAGTTAATTATTAGAAATTAATTAAAAGTTAGAAATTAAGCGAAAACTTCCCGGAAAATTGAAAAAATCGCGAAACACGTGGAGCAAAACGTACAAAGAGCATCTGCACCAGTGATGCACACGAGCAGTGTTGCCATATTTTTTTTAAAAAAAACTTTTATTTCCAGAAAGAAAAACTTGTTTTTTGGTGAAAAAACTTTATATTAAAAATTAGTTAAAACGTGTATTTTTAAAATGTGTGCTTTAAAATTTTTGGCAATTCGCTTTGTTATCTCGTTGTCCCGTTATTTTGGCCACTTCATTTCTCAAGAAAATACGGAAGACTTGATCGTCAACTCTGAATATATGTAAACTAAAGCGTAAAGTTTAAAAAGGAATCCCAAAAATTGACCTCCAAGACTCGACGAAGGGAAACCGAGACAAAAGAACAGAAGCAATGACAGCAACAATAATAGCAACAGCGCTGCCATAAAAATAAACTTTGAAAAGGAGTGAAAATTGGTAGTTCAAATGATACTTATGTTTTTGTAGTAACATACAATTTAGTTTATCTATTTGATTCATAGATTCACTAAAATAGAAAGCATCGTTTTAAGGGGAAATATACCCAGAACTTTTTTTTCAAAAAATTTTTTATATTTTCTTAAAGCTTTAGGTCTCAAGAATATGTGGTGAAAATTTTAAGTCGATATCTCAAAAAATAACAAAGTTATAGCCTAGTGAGTAAACCGCCTTCTAGAGCGCGTAGTGCTGGCCCTAATTTCAAACGCGTTTTTCTCGAAACCATGTTTTCAAAGTCGGTGACCAAGATTTCTCGAAGCTCAGTGAACCGATCGTTTTGATTTTTTTGCAGGCTTGTTTTATTCATAATAATCTCGTACTTGTCATAGGATTTCTTTTTTTGGTAGCTTCATTCATTTTTTATAGGCAAAATAATGACAAATTTTTGGTCGAAAATCGTTTCTTTACGTTCGGAAGTCCGCCATTTTGTGAAAAATCCATATTTTCAAAATCGGCTATGACAAGTACGAGTTTCAAGTATCTAGTTTAATAATATATTTAATTTATTTTAGGTTTCCTTAAAAAAATGCACAAACATGACCTTTTTTCTTCAGCCGCTGGGTATATTAATCGTAAAAACTTGAAAAACTGGGTAAAATAAAATAAAACTTTATTTTTTTAGGGAAAAACTTGAAAACTTTCTACCCTCTCAAAAAACTGGCAAAACAAGTTTTATCTGCCCACATGGCAACACTGCACACGAGATGCTTACGGATCCGCTCGGCTTTCACATACAAGTCCTGTGTGCGAAGGTACCGAACTTATGCGACGCTAGCAGAGAATCAGTTTGCGTTTGCACTTAATGGAGAAAACGTCTCATGCGCAAATTATTTTGTTAAGTGCTGTACATACGCAATATATGAATGAATTAAACATGTTTTGACCTTTTTGGGAATTTATTTATTTTTTATTTAAACCCTTATTACGAGCCTCAATCTATCTATCAAAAAACACTTTATCCTATCATTTTACTCAATGAGTGTAAAATTATTTGCAAAAGTATTTTTTTCAATATTCTGCTAGCACACACATACTAAAACAAAAATGTTGCACTTGTATTGGAAGGTCTGCCAACGCTGTGCATCACTGACGTAGTACCACGCGTGGTGAGACTCGAAAGCTTTATTCGAGAATCGAAACACGTACACGATCGAATGCACGAAGTTCTCTCAATCAGTTGGCGCTGAAACTTCAAGGTGTTAAGTTCGCGCCGCTTGGTCGTGTGTTTTGCACTGCACGAAATGTTTGAGGCATATGAAAATGCGTTATTTGCAGGATAATAATAATAATAATGATAAGGATTGTGACAATGATAATGATAGTGATAATGATAATGATACTTATAAAGATAGTGATTATGACATTGATATTAGAACACAATTCTTGTTTAATACCTGCACAACAATTTTTGTCAGTGCAGAGAGTGAGAGAGCTACAAACACAAGCACAAAAATCGAAAATTGTAGTATGATAGTATGTATGTGAACACCACTGCTCTATATGTATTGCACATAATAATTTCTCTCATGCGATATTTTTTTTTGTCGGTATTTTGATTTTTTTTGGAGCATGAATAAATTATTATTTCTTGAACTATTATTCAATCAACTTTATTTTAACATGAATATTTCTTATTAAATTAAATTATAATTCTATTCTTAAAACTAAAAATCAACGGCTTGAATTAACAAAATAATTAGTGAAAAAAAAAACAAATAATTTTAATGATATATTTAGGTATCTCAGCGCTCTTGAAACATATATGTATATAATGCAATTATCAGTCAGAAAGAGCTTTCTTCGTCAAGAGCCTCACATCATAAAACACTCAATAAGGGAGCATGGAAGTTTTTTTAAAAAACATTTTCTTTTAAATATATATTTAGAATAAAGTGAGAGAGTGATTAATAACAACAAAAATAGTTGTTCTTAACAGTCCTATCCTGGCAGCTTAACTAAGCTTACCACATTAACAAAATAGTTAATATTAACAAATTGTTAAGGTATTCTGGTGATAATTTAAAAGCTATTTTCTTAACTATTTTGTTAATGGCAGGAAACATCTTAACAACGAAAGATAGTTCAGTTTTAAGTCAAAAAAATGCTGTGTATATAAAATTAAATAAAAAAATGGATGAATTCTTACTTCTCTTAAGCATTGCACTGAAGAAGATCAAAGAAAAAATAAATCTTAAAGACTGCAAAACACTCGAACATTGTTTGGCTATTGAAAAAAATCAATATTGAAACTTAATTAAAACAATTGAAAATATTCAGTTAATTATTTATTTCTCAACGTTTTCCATCTTGCAGAAAAATAAACATAAGCAATAAAAATAAGCAATAAAAAAACAGCTGACGCTATATACATGTCCAACGCATTTACATTTTCACCATGCGTGGTGAACTTTAACAGCTTTTAAGAGCTTTTAAATTGTTAATGATTTGCCAGAATACGAAAATTTACTTTGCATAACAAGAACATTAACAAGAGCTTCTTTACAATTCTTTGTTATGGCAACAATAGAGCTGTTCAGAGTAACCTTGAACTTGAACTTTTTTATATATTAACCCTTTATATCTTTTAACCCTTGCACTCTCACGTTACTTTTTAATTTTGAATACATTAAATACTACTTATTTTGCGATTTCTGCTTAATTACCATTAAATCAAATACTTATCGATATTTTAACGAATTTTTTTTCATATTAGGTCTGAAGGTAATAATTTTGCCAAATCTATTGTAAATTTAAGAATTTTAAAATATTGAATCATGCTACTTATTTATTTTCTTTTGTTATTTTTTTTTTAATTTATTTATAACCTTTTTCATAAATATTGTTTTTATAATAAACTAGCCTTTTCCCGGCGCGCGTTGCTGCACCCTGCAACTATATGGGTACATAATAGGTGTATTCAAAACTTTTCTTAGACTCATAGTTTGACACCACTGTTATTTTCCACTGCCCGTTACAGTTTCCCAGTAGCAGGAGATCACCAAATAGTAACTCCATTTTGGGTTTGTATGTAAATATTGCTACTTTTACTTTCAAAACTATTCGATAATACAAATTTTAATTGTATGGGCGGAGCCACACCCACTTATACAATGCCCATCCCAATTTTCTAGTAGATGGACATTACCTAGTTTTAGTGCAGTTGGCGACAGAGAGCATACCAACTAAATTACCAAAATGTAGCCAAATCGACCAAAACCGTAGGAAATATAGCATTTTTATTGATTTAGTGGCGGTAAAAGGGGGTGTGACAGAAATTTAAACCATCTCGTACTTGAAAAAAATGTACTGCCAAAATTTCAGCTCTATCGGCTCAGTAATTTTGAAGTTTCCAGCCATCACACAGACAGCGTTTTGCTTTTTGTATATAAACTAAGGGAAATAACGCATATTAACATTATCCACGCCTGAGTATATATTTCATTTAAATATTTACGTGGATAAATCAAATGTTTTCCTTACAACTCGTTTTTTTTCGTATTTAAATTTTATTTATGCCACACACTGACACACATATTCCATACAGCTGCCAAGCAGCCGCCAAGCAGCCGCCAAGCAGCAGCAGAATCGCACTCTGTTCCTGTGCGATGCAGGTGCAGTTTCTTCGCACCAGCAGTTGCAGGTCTTATAGTTCTCATTTAGTTAATGTTTCAAGGGTAATATATCATGGATATTTGGCAAATATGATTTGTGAGTGCGGTGGTGAGTGCAATGCATGATGAATTCATGTAGGGTGGAGTGACAACTCGGTATTTTTTCAAGAATGTCACTCCACTCTACCTGATTTGGTCATGCATCGCACTCAACACCGCACTCACAAATCATATTTTCACAAAAAGAAAATAAAATATACCACTAAATGGCGTTTGATATGGACGCAGCTCGTGGGAAATATTCAATTAAATTATTTTTCAATTTCAATATTTTTATATAAATTTTCCTTAAATGCGATAGTTTTATTTTCAAATAGTAAATATCTGAAAGATATTTAAATATATTCGTGCATAATTTTAATATATTTTTTATTAATTCTGTTAAAATATTTAAATATTTTAATTATTTAAAAAAGTATTTAAATAAATTTTAAATATTTACGTAGTCGATTTCAGTAAATGCGTTATTGGTGCAAAAATGACTCGCTTTTTGGATAAATTAAAAAAGTTTTTGAATAAATTTAATATTTTTTTCACTTAGCGTATATTTTGGATAAAGATTATTGGCTATAACTTTTGATTGGTAAGAGATAATAAGATAATTTTTTCTAAAAACTTAATTTTTCAGCTTGTTTATTTTTTCAAAAATATAAAAACACAATATTGGAAAAAAAAATTTTGTTCGAAAAATCAAAAGGTAGGCCTTGCTTTTTGAATCACAAAAATGGTTTTTAATTTTTGCGTAAAATTTAAATATTTTTTGCTAATAAATGTTATAACTTTTAAATAGAGTTAAAAATTTGCGAGTTTGAGTTTAAATTATTTTTACAACAAAAACAAATTTTGAGCCTTTTTTTGAGGAAATCTCCAAAATTTCAGACCTTTTTTGAAAAAAATATTTAAAATATATTTACTTAACTAACGGTATTTTTGCAATAAGGTTTTCATAGTACTTTGATGAAGTTTTAATACAAAAAAAAAATTTAATAAAGTGTATAAAAAAACAGCGGAGATATTTGCATCGAAAGTCACAAAATTAAATTTCTGATTGTGTTTTTCTCATTTTTGAGCAAGGATGTTGCATTGAATATATCGTTGTAGTAAAATTTTTCATAGTTTTCAAGATATATTCATGTTTTTGATATCAAAATAACGGAAATTTTTTAATTTTACTAAATTTAAGAAATATTTTATATTTTGTAAATATTTGCATTTGTAACAACTAAAAATATGCGATTTTGTAAAAATTTGTACTACAGCACCATCAGGTGTCCAAGGTGGTTCAAAGTAGATACTGTCAAAAAACTCATCGTACCTGAAAACTACTATATACTTATTTTTATTCTAATCGCATGAGCGGTTTGGGAGTTTTAGGTGGTTTTGCAAAAAAATTGTACTACAGCGCCCTCTGGTGTTCAATATAGGTCAAAAAAGATTGCAGAAAAACCAAAAAACTTCTATACACAAATTTTCATGCTAATTGGATCAGTAGTTTAGGAGTGTATTGCATAGTTCCAAAGCAATTCGATATCATAAATTTGGCCTGTGTGGCCAAATTGCCCCTTGTCTAATTTTCGCTCAAATATATAATAGCTACCTCTTGGGCCCATAACGTCTATATATCAAGTTCCACTATCAAAACATGTACAACTCAGGAATAATAATGATTTCTAAAATGTGGGCGTATATATAGTTAGACCACGCCCAGTTTTATAATAGTTGCCGATAGTAACCATACGAACTTATTTACCAAATTTTAGTCTAATACGACCAAACAAGTCTTAAATATAGCATTTTTATGGTATGGAAAAAAGGGGTATGCAATATTTTTACTACGCCTATATTTTTCGCGTAAATGCAAACTAAAGTGAGACTTGCCAAATAATTCCAATATTCCATTTATTTCCAATTACCCTTGCAAATATTTCCCCATATACACCATATGTGCGCATCTGTATTTTTTCACACCTGTATTTTGAAAAAGTTCACTAAAATGCCTATAATTCATGAACCAATACACATACAAAGACCATTTATACAAAAAAACCTTCGTATTGACGTCACCTTCCATGGGAAATTTTCAGAAACAAAATCGGTTCACGCATTACAGATAACATCAATTTCATACACAATGCAACTTATTTTTATATATATAGATTTAAAAATATTTTTCTATATATATTTTAAAATATGTATATGTTTATTAGACCGGTTCACATTTCAAAAATGTAAAAATACTTCGGTGCGCGTCCATTTTCCGAAAGTTCCATTCCTAATGAGAACAAAAATGCCTTAAGACCCAAAAAAATTTGACCTCTAGATATTGCTGAAATCGTTTAAAGGTCATTTTGGAGCTATTTACGACTTAGATCATACTGAATAATATGTTGTCCAAACCGAAACACATGTTGAATATATTGTGATGAAGAATCATTTATAATAATCTAAGCTATTTTCATTTTTTTTATTTTTTTAAAAGATGCATCTGATATTTTTTGGCGGAGCTTTGAAAATGCAATTTAACTCCTTAGTCAGAATTATAGTATTTCCACATAAAATTTTTTTCTTATTTTGTTCGAGTGACATTTTGTTTGTAATTTTGTATTTTTGTGCGGAGCTTAAGGTTTCTTGCTATATAACTTACTGCATTATTTTTGGACCATAACATGAAAAAAAGAATAAAAAACACGACAAACGTTTGTTTTTCCTGAATTTATTTTTTAAATATATGATTTTTTTTATGTTTTTCAAATTTTTTCTATGGTACCACTTGCAGCAAATATTGTTTTTGCTCTTTATTTGACGTAATTGAATTATTAAATTCAGTTATTAAAGCTACACTTTTCTCTGCTGAATCGTTAATAATATGAGCTGAGTGACCATTTGAAGACCACTAACGTATGCGCTGTTATTAAGCCACTCATCAGGGTGAAGTTTTAAAAACTCAGTAGAAACATTCAGTTTTTTAAAAAACAATCTAGTGTTGATTGCTACAAAATCATGCAGATTAACATTTAAATATGTTGGTTTACTTGAAGCCTTTTTTAACGACTTTTCAGTTCCTGGCTTATTTTGTATTGATTCCGCCATTTGAATGAGTGAGTGTCAATACTTAAAGACCTATCGAAAAATGATAACCCTACAAGTTCTTCACCAAGGTACCATAAGTGTTGCTGAAATTTTTTTAATGCAATTTCTGCTATAACGGGGCGTTTGTACCTATATTAAAAAAAAAAATTGTGATATCAAGAAAGTTAAATAAAAAATGCAATTAACTTGTTCACCTTTCACCGTTAAAAAAGGTGAACCATAGAAAAAAATTTGAAAAACATAACAAAAAATCATATTTTTAAAAAATAAATTCAGGAAAAACAAATGTTTGTCGTGTTTTTTATTCTTTTTTTCATGTTATGGTCCAAAAATTATGCAGTAAGTTATATAGCAAGAAACCTTAAGCTCCGCACAAAAATACAAAATTACAAACAAAATGTCACTCGAACAAAATAAGAAAAAAATTTTATGTGGAAATACTATAATTCTGACTAAGGAGTTAAATTGCATTTTCAAAGCTCCGCCAAAAAATATCAGATGCATTTTTTAAAAAAATAAAAAAAACGAAAATAGCTTAGATTATTATAAATGATTCTTCATCACAATATATTCAAATGTGTTTCGGTTTGGACAACATATTATTCAGTATGATCTAAGTCGTAAATAGCTTCAAAATGACCTTTAAACGATTTCAGCAATATCTAGAGGTCAAATTTATTTGGGTCTTAAGGCATTTTTGTTCTCATTAGGAATGGAACTTTCAGAAAATCGACGCGCACCGAAGAAAAAAAGACCTATAATTTTCCTCATATATTTTTGAACCGGTCTAATGTTTATGTTTTTGCTTAAAATTCTATAACTTGTATAATAATAATAATAATAACAAAAATAAGTAGGTATACTAGATTATAATTTGGTAGCCTTGGGGTAAAATGTTAATGTGTTGAGTTAAATAATATAATAATGAATTCCTAAATTAACATTTTTATTTTATACATGTCAACAGTGGTCTAACATAGTTAAAGGGATCAGAACTCTTTTGAGTCGGTTATTAATCTGATCATGGCAGGGTAGGCAAAGTGTTTTTGTTTTGTCATCTATTCAACAAACGTATGTTTTCTTAAATGCTAATCTTCTAGATAGAATCAGCCTCTACTTTTCTTATTTTGTGTACCTTCTCCTATCAACTTTTCTGTCCTCCCTCAGCACGCAAATTTAAAGTAATAAATTTGGATATTTTTTTTTATCATAAAGAAGGAGAACGAACCACCCCATTAGCCGACGAGCAAAAGCCGAGAGTCACTGCGTGCTATCCTTCCTTCTGACCTGATATAAAATAAAATTATAAAATCCGTAAAACTGAAAATATCTTCTTTTAAGACCGTTATATGCTACATACTTCAAAATATTGCCACATATATATGTATCCTTAGTTCGCTCTACGTTAGAATATGCTTCTTGTATTTGAAATCTATCGTATTCTGTTAGTTTGACGGCATCCAGAGAAGATTCACTCGGTTCGCCATCATAAAATTGAATTGGACTTATAATTTGTCATCACATAGAGATCGATGTACTCATATTGATTTAATGTCTTTGGAATCGAGAAGAAATAATGATTTGGTCATGCTTGCAAGGGATATACTCAGCAACCACATTGATTGTTCTGAACTACTTTCGCTAGAGGGTAAGAAGAAGATTCTTTAATATTTTACGATTCTATATTTATCATGACAATTGTGATCCTCATTTGTGCTTTGAATTTTACTCCTTTAGCTTCTGTTTAAATAATGATGATAATAGTAGGATTTTATTTAAAAGAAAATTGTCAAATTTACATACAAATTTATTTAAGTTATACTGTATTTATTATCATCATTGTACTCGATATAAATAAATAAATAAAAAAGTTTTACTATTTTCTAGAATATTATATCTCTACTATATTAATCTAAATTACCGCCTTATAAAATATTTTATTTGAAAAACTTTCGAAACTTCCGCAGTGGCCATAAATAATGAAGAGTCATTTCATAACTATTCAAATATTTATCTGATGGATTAACAAAGTGTTCCAGAAAAATTAAAGAAAAAAAAAAAAACAAAAACAAAAAGAAAAACAAACAAAAAATAATCGTTCTACACCCACTAGTCAGCGCTAGTCACGTGCGCCAAAAACTAAAAGCAAACAACAAAAGCAACAAAAACAAAAGCCAAACATTTATTTTCAATGTTTTCCCTCGTCAGATTTTATCGAATGTAAATAAGATTTTAATTAATTTTTACTAGACAAAAATTCCGAGAATGCGCAGAGCAACTTTTGCAGACCTTAACTGCCAAATTTAGATGGAGCAGAGCAGCAAGCTTAACATGTAACTCACGACCAGCTTTTGACAGCAAGGAAAACTTTTGGAACTTAAAAATTCATTGGTTCAACATGCGGTGCTCTAAACTGTCACCCAAGTAGTTGTCACACAAACATACAAATACAGCAGCACCAATAGAAACAACAACAACAACAGCAACTAGCTATGCTAGTTAGAATAGTAGTTGCTGTATGCATGAGTGCGACATGAGGGAAATCCCTAAGATATAAAATACAACAAAAACTCAGTTGAAAAAAAAAAACCCAACTGTCATCATGTGACGAGAATCAATCTTAAGTCATTTTATAACCCGAAAAGTCATAAATCTAACTTTAATGTCCAGAACGTGACTGCGACACGCAGACGAACGAACCGACAAACAAATATATGAAGAGCTGGACATACACAAGCAGACAGAGCGCCTGAGAGCGCTGCAGCAAGTTGCCAACTAAGAGATGGCTCGAAAAACAAACCAACACCCGGCAACACAAGTCAAAGGATACACTTGAGTGTGGATTGAAAAATAAAGCAAGCAAATGAATGTATTTCCGTTAGGGATTTTGTTGGCGCACGCAGGATATGCTAGGATATGCTACGATGCCGCATTTACACAACGATGCGATGCCGCATTGAATTTACTGTAATGAATGGTGTTGAAGCTGAAGTCATGTAGAAATAGTAGAATCAGTGACGTGGCATTAAAATGGAAATCGTGCTAAAACTAGACTAAACTATAGAAAGTTTAATTTTTTTTTATATTATTTTTTGTTTTTTTGTTTTTGCAATACTCGCAGGACCTGATTGCGCCATATTGCAGCAGCGACATTTGCTGCATGGAAACGCTATTGCAACGGGGTCGCATTTGGATGAACGTGTTACTTATTTTTTGTAGTTTTTTTTTAATTCTATTTTTACTCTGTGCAGGATTTGTTTTTTTTTTTCGTTTGTTTTTGTTTTATCTATCAATGTGGCCATAATTGGAACAACGAAAAGCAATTGTGAAGAAAACAGCCAGCGATGAGAACTGAACGATAGCCTCTGTCGTAGTCTTAATTGAATAAAAACTTGAGAAACATCGTTCCGGCAGAATAACAATAACGTTAGTTCAAATTAAAGGATCCAACACAAGGATGTGTCTTGAAGTGAATTGAGTGGAAGTGGTAGGAAAAGTTTGTTGGCAAAAGTCATTGCATACTTTTTTCCCTTCTTGTTGTTTTTTTCTTCCTCATTGTTGCTGCTTTTTTATTTTTGTTTTGTTTTTTATTTTGTTAATAAAAGCACAAAATTGCATGATCTTTTGTTGTTTGTCTTAACTTTTCTGCACTGTTGAACCAGTTCATAAACTTTGTTTTAATTACTTTTTTGCTTTGGCAAATACAAGATTTCGTCCATTGAAAATTAAAAACAAACAATCAGTTTTGTGAACTCTTTGAAGCTGCATTATTTTGCAAAGTTGAGAAAAATCAATTTTTTAAAAATATTACGGGTATTCATGACGTAGTGTGAATAATTTCTCTTGTAGTTAATTTGAAGTGAAATAAATTTTGTAATTAAAGTTTTCGTTATAAATAAGCCCAAATATAATAAGAATCAAATATGAAAAACTTCATTTGTTTTATTTATAAAAGTTGTATTCTTTTATTTATATATATATCAAAGTAGTATTTATATCAAACATGGCCCTTTATACAAATTTGTTTCTATCCTAACTTTTTCTTTGAGGTAAGCCAAAATCAAAGAACACCTGCAAAAAACAACAACACACACCGCGCTTGTTCAGTGTTCAGCACATTTTCTAGCGAACTTTACAAAAACAAATGCATGCAAAGCCAAAATAAAAAACGCACACTCGATGATGTCGATGCTGAAGCTGATTGTCCCGTTACTTGTGTGTCAAATCATTTTTCATGCAAGCATTGTTATTGTAATAAAAATTAAGTCTTGTTGCAGTGTACTGGCAGTGTACTTCATGACATGTGCTTTTATTGCTTTGTAATGGTGTTTTGTTTGGTTGAATTTTTTCCAAACGCAACGATGAGCAACATTTTGTGTTTGTTTTTTTTTTAAGCATTGGCCCGCGCTTAAAATTTCTTGGGCACCACTGATTTATATACTATATGGGCAATTATGAAAATCTTCTATGATTTTGGCTTAACCGTATTAATAACTCGCATGTTTCTTAAGTTTAGTAAAAATTTTATATGTACGCCCATTCAGAACGCATGAAACAAAATTTCACCCTTGATGTCGAACTTGAAATATGTAAGAAAAAAGATACGAATGATCCCCAATTCTTATTACGACTACAGCAAACGAAAAACTGACAATGATTTACGGATATGCACTTGAAACGTCCGAACCCTTAATTGGGATGGTGCCACTATCCAACTGATAGATATCTTAGTAAGATACTATCACTGCAATCCAAGAAATGCGATGGAAGGGATAGCATTGCTCATGGCAATCATCCTGTGATATCTAGTACTGCGGCCATGCGGAGAAGCATGAGTTTGGATGCGGATTCGTGATTGCCAAGAGACTACGGCGTCTGTCCTGCGATTCAGACCTGTGGGCGAGAGACTTGTCATTATCCGTTTCAAGGCAAAATTCTTCAATATAAGCCTTATTTGTGAGCACGCTCCGACAGAAGACAAGGATGATGAGACCAAAGACAGCTTCTACGAGCGCCTTGAAAAGGCCTATGAGCGCAGCCCCCGCCACGACATAAAAATCGTGCTTGGTGACTTCAACTCCAAGGTGGGAAAAGAAAATATCTTTGGTTCAGTCGGAAAGTTCAGCCTCCACGGCAATACCTCCGATAACGGAATGAAGTTTATTGACTTTTTCGCAGCGCGAAACATGGTCGTTAGTAGCACTAGATTCAAGCATCTCAATATTCATAAAGCAACTGCGCTGTCTCAAGATTAAACGACGCGTAACCAAATTGATCACGTTGTGATTGACGGAAGGCACTCTTCCAGTATTTTAGATGTACGCACGATCCGTGGTGGCAATATAGACTCGGATCATTATCTTGTCGCAGCCAAGATCCGTACACGTCTGTGCGCTACCAAGAATGCACGCAATCCAGCACAGAGAAAGCTAGACGTCGAAAAGCTGCAATCAAAACAAACAGCCGAAGACTTCGCTACTCGACTCTCACTCCTGCTTCAAGAAAGCACTCCTCCGATCGACGATATATGCGCGCAGTGGAATCACATTTCCCACTCTATGCGTATGGCTGCCTAAGAGGTAACCAGTGGCACAACCTGGGGCCTTACTTTATATTGCGATGCGTAAATCAATGCGTTGCAAAAATGAAACTAGATGTGCATTCAAATAGCAAATTGCACGTGGTTATCGCATTACAGAGTACAAATTACGCGATTTATTTTCGCATCAAAATACAGAGTATGGCTCCAGGAGTGTCGCGACACCACTGCAGAAAAAGACGCCGCCTACAAAGCCACCCTGCAGTCGGTTACAAGGTGCTGCTTAAGAGGGTTACAAAGAGAAGAGGAGGGCAAAGAGACGCATTTTCAGGCGAAAGAAAAGAGAAGCGGAAATGCGAGAAAATTGAGATGCATGGTGACAGGAATGAAGTCCGAAAATTTTTCGAAAAAATAAGACTGGCCTGGCCGATGGTTTCAAGACCGGGGCCTCTTCCTGTAAGGATGAAAACGGGAATCTAGTGACAGATATCCAGAGTACACTGAAGATGTAGAGGGAACACTTCTCTAGGCTTCTGAATGGTGACGACGACAAAAATCCCGCCAATAGAGATGATATCCCGGAATCCCCAACTTTGGACGACTGCGTTGAAGTTCCGCTGCTCGACCATACTGAAATCTTGAAAGCTATAGCTCGGCTTAAAAATAACAAAGCCGCAGGAGCCGACGGCTTACCTGCTAAGCTCTGCAAGAATGGAGGCGAAGCTCTATTTGAATGTATACATGAGCTTCTATGCAGAATATGGTCGGAAGAATGCATTCCAAATGATTGGAACCTCAGTGTGCTCTGCCCAATCCACAAGAAAGGCGATTTCACCATTTGCACCAACTACCGTGGGATAAGCCTTCCTAAAATCGCATATAAGATCCTGTCGACCATATTATGTGAAAGACTGAAGCCCATCGTAAACCAGCTGATTAGACCTTATCAGTGTGGCTTCAGACCTGTTACATCCACCTAGAAAAACAAATCGATACACACCATCTTTTTGTCGATTATAAAGCCGCCTTCGATAGTCCAATAAGGAATTATCTATACACCACCATGTCTGAATTTGGTATTCCTGCAAAGCTCATCCGTCATTGCAGAATGACACTAAGCAGCACCAGCAGCACAGTTAAGATCGGGAAGGATCTCACTCCTCCATTCGATACCAAAGGAGGTTTCAGACAAGGTGATTCCTTATCGTGCGACTTTTTCGACCTTAGGATGGAGAAGATCTTCCGAGCTGCTGATTTGAGACGCACAGGCACGATATTCTACGAAAGTATTATGCTGCTGGCGTATGCTGATGAAATCGATATCATTGGCCATAATACGCGTGAAGTCAGTGCAGCATTCTCCAGGTTAGCGAAAGAGTCGAGTCGAATGGGTTTTGCAGTGAACGCGGATAAGACGAAATACCTGGTGTCAGTTCAAAAAAACAGTTCCAGCGTCTTGGAAACCACGTCACTGTTGACAACATCTCCTTCGAGGTTGGTAAGGACTTCATCTACCTGGGATCCAGCGTAAACTCTTTCAACGATGTCAGTATTGAGATAAAACGAAGGATAACTCTTGCCAACAGGTGTTACTTTGGGCTGAGTAGGCAATTGAGAAGCAGAGCCTTCTCTCGACGAACAAAACTCACGTTCTATAAGTCACTAATCATGCCCGTCCTATTATATGCAGCACAAACCTAGACGTTGAGCAGTTCTGATGAAAAGACTTTGGGAACCTTCGAGAGAAAGATCCTTCGTAAGATGTTCAGTCCAATCTACATCAATGGCGAGTACCGAATTCGATGGAACCACGAGCTGTATGAGCTGTACGCTGACATTGACATAGTTAAGCGCATTAAAATCGAGCGGCTTCGCTGCCTAGGTCATGTTGAGCGTATGGCAAACGACGCTTCGGCGAAAAAAATATTTGATTCGGTGCCCGGTGGTGGTCAACGCAGAAGAGGACGCCCACATCTTCGTTGGAAGGATCAGGTGTTGGATAACCTGACTACACTTGGTGTTTCCAACTGGCGCCAGCAAGCGCAAAATAGAAATGGCTGGCGCAATTTCTTACACGAGGCCAAAACCGACTTACGGTTGTAAGCGTCAGATAAGTTAGTAAGTAAATAAGAACTCCAATTTAAAAATCCTTTAATTTATCAAAAAAAGACTTTGTGTAGGCGACTCCCAACGTTTTTGAGCGCAGTTTGAATTTAAAAGAACAAAAAATAAAAAAGGCAAATTATTACCAAAGTATAAATAAAATATCGCAAAAATTGTTGCGCAGCACCTGAATGAAAATTTAATAAATATTTTTTGCTATTTATTTATGATGCCAACATCATAAAAATCAACTTTTACAGATTAAATTTTACGAGAAAAGTTAGATTTGAAAATTAATGACGATTGAGCGTGTTCGTTGCGGTAAAAGCGTGAATTTTACGACCACCAATGCCGCAACTTCAATACATGTTAACATCGGGAAAACATAAAATTTGGTTGGTCATTTCTTAGTAACAGCTGTTTTTGAGATGCTTAACATCGAAAGCACACAAAATACATACATACACACAATACATACACTCAATACATTTGCTATATATTTCTTTTATGGTTTGCTGCGATTTATATTTGCACTCAACTGGAATAATAGATGAATTTGAAAATATGCTAGATACAATGGAGGGATAATACACTTAATATGAGTTACGTAGGGATATTATTTGAAATACATACTTACAAAAAGCTTGCAAGCCGACAATATCTTCACTTTAATAAGTCAAAATATGATACTGTTATGTATTCATAGATAAATCAGCTTTCAGTAGGTTTTGTTGGCTTGCCAGGTTGAATAGTAGGGGTGTTCTTACCTGAAATAAAGTAAAATTATTTGGTTAGTGTGGAAAAAAAACTTAGCTAATGAAACTTATTAACATAGTTGATGGAATTATTATACAGAAAAACCTCTTTAAGGTTCATTTCAATAAGATAGCCTTTAAATAGTTTGTATTCATTTTCAAATAATAACTTCGAACAAAAATTTCCATTATTCTGTTTTATGTAAATTTTCGAACAATAACTATGTACAAAAGGTTCATTATTTTGATTATTTACATGACTCTATCTCTCTCTCTATCTCTCTCTCTTTCTCTCTCTCTCTCTCTCCGATATCAGCAAGAAAACCAAACGAATCCAAACCAACTCCTGCCAAAACAAACAAAACCAATCAAAACCAAACCAAAATTACAAATTCATGCCAAAGTTATATTAAAAATAATATTAATTTTGCGCCATTTTTCGTTGATCGCTTTTTGTTGTTATTAGTTTTAGTTGTGCTATCAATTTTTTATTCAGCTGAACTGTTTTTCCGCTTCCCTGAGCTGACTTTAAATAATTTGTTGATTTATTTAGCTGTCTCTTGTTTTCCGGGTCATGACAAAAAGTTTTCACAACACAACAATTTCGTTGCCACCTAGTTTTGCGATGATTTATATTGCGGTGTATTTAGTAAGGCATAGTGTTTGGTATAATATAGGCTAAATAGTAATGACATGCAGGAAAATAATTAGTAAAAATTAAAATGAACTTAACTGCACTGCTTTCATCTGTTTTTGATATCGAACCATTTTCAAAATTATACGAAATTCTATGTAATTATAATAAATGGTCGAAGAAATATATGCAGAATACTAATTGATCATTTTATAAAACAGCAGCAAACCAACTGTCAGTTTATCTTCATGCTTGTTGTGAATGACGTTAATTGAATAAATTTATGTGGTTTCAAAGTATCACAATATGATCAAATACCCAACTATCACATGAATTGTATTAATTTTACATCAATTGCAAAATCAAAGCCGTGCTATTTATTAAGACTGAATGATTAAAGCTGAATTTCAAGAGCAAAAGGTTGCTCATGAAGTTAGAAACATATAATGCATTAATCCTAAGAGTTCAGCTGGGCTTTTCGAAGCCCATTTTGACTTTGAGTATTCGCCATATTTTTTTCTTGACTCTGCGCACCGAAATATTTTATGGCAACTATCACTTATTTTTTCTAAACATTATGAAACCAGCTTAAGATTATTTTTATTAATAACGTAGATCACGCTCTAAAGCAGTGATCATCAAAGCCCATGAATCAAGAAATAAAGATCATGCAAAGAAAAGAGCCGCCATATTGTAAACAAAACAAAGCTGGTAGGTCTGACGTCATCGGTCACAAATTGTTTTGTTTACGTGTAGCGATTATATGTGAAAAATTATTTCTTGAAGTTTAAAAGAATTATTGGTGTTTATAATTCAGTAATTTTTTGTGTTTTTTATAAAAATTAAGTGTGCTGTAGCGACGTGCAATAATTGCAACAGCAAAATAAAAAATTACTTTAAATTTCGTTACTGCATGAAAATATAAACAAACAAAGTATTCAAACACTTTTTTCGAGAATTAAACTCGTTAATTTTATAATTTTCCACTTTTATTTAAGTTTTCACATGTTTTGCATGAAAAACGTATGCAATATAGCTTTTTTGTGACCGATGACGTGGCACGAAAAAAATACTTTTTTCTCGCACTGCTGACTGCTTGATCTTGTATTGTTGGTTCATGATCAAAGCCTATGCCCGCGGGCATTTGAGCTTTTGTGCTTAAAAGCTTTCTGTCTACATATTAGCTCACGGACGAGCACTGAACTGCGTCAGTATCTATTGAAATTTCATGCAGAACCAACCTGCGGCACATGCATGCTTGTTAGATTGTTTTTTCTGCTGCGCATACGCAACTTATGCTACACTCATAAAAATATCAGTTTTTGCTATAAAATGTCTCTACTTGAATGGGAGTTGGAATTCTTTTTTGCAGAAAATATTTTTTTTTTAACCTCAATGTATGGTGTGCTACCGGACTGTTTCTGCTCGTAAAAAATATAACATTGAACGAGATTATAATGCTTGTCATAGTTTAACATACAAAAGTTTGAGTGAAACTGAGCGTAAAGAACTAGCGATTCGTTCAAAAAAAAACGTTTATTTAAAAAAATAGCAAATTGGCTACAAAGCCAATGCAGAGTCATACAAAGTTTGTGCATTCAAATGTTCAGAAAGCATCATATATAAATGCTCTGGCAAAACATTGCCGGCCTTACCAAGATGGTTTATTTTTTTAAGGAATTGACGCAAGATGTTATGAATTGTTATAAGGATCTCGGATAATTCTCCATTGTGTTAATTTTTAAAAAAAATTTTTTATAATCCACGCTAAGAAATAAATAAAATATTAAAATCAAATTCTTAAAAAATTATACAGAAAAAAAAAACAATCACAAATAGCTAAGACCAAGTATTCCAATAATAAATAATGTTACTAAATTGAAAAATAAAAGCGCTTAGAGAAGTAAACAAATATTTTTTTCAAGCAATGAATTCAAATTGGCGTCCGCGGCGTAGTTGGTTTAAGTGCGTGGCCGCTATGTCAACGAGCTTTGGAGACCCAGGTTCGAACCTCAGCAGCGACAGAAAATTATTTGAATTAAAATAATTTTTCTGTACGGCCGCCACCTCTCTGCAGACAATGGCAAACCTCTGAGAGTAATAAAAATGCCATGTAAAGCTTCTTGAGAATAAGAACATTTCGTTCATCGCCGCTCGGAGTCGGCGTTAAGCCTGTAGGTCCATTTCTCGGTCAATTGTGTAAAAACTTAATAACACGCACAACACGATTGATCATAAGAAGCTAGGTCAAAGTCCTTTCAAGGGCTGAAATGGCCAGTTATCTATTATTATGAATTCAAATTAAATCAAAAACGAAAAAAAAACCTAAAGAATTCTTCGTTTTCTTTACGTTTCTTTGGTATGAATTATGTTATTATGAACAGTAGTAAGCATACGTAAATCGCAAAATTTTTTAAAAACATTTCCCCCTCACGCCTCTCCCATAGATTTGTAATACACCAGAAGAAAATTTTTTCCGGCGCCACTGAATAATCAAACAAGCGAACCATCGAAAGCTGGTCTGAGACTCAAGTAGTATTATTTTTCAGTGCATAGCTTTCAATGAGCTTTTAAACATAAACAAAGTATGCTTGTATAGAGTTTGATGACCACTGCTCTAAAGCAGTGGTCGGCACACGCACACAACCATACAGTGCATCGTATTTTAATGTAACGATGTGCGTACACTGAACCAAATTAGTCGTTAAAAGAAACAACGAACTGAAACAAAAAACAAAAATCTGAAGAAAGCATTTGACGCGAACCTACTCACTCGACAGTTGGCATAAGACTGAAGTTCGTTTATTTAGCTTCGGCTTCACATGCATAAAGGCACTAATACTGATGCGTTGCCCACGGGCATGCTTTTGCCTATCACTGCTCTAAAGCATTCTTTTTATAGGTTTATGTCAGATCTAAGCTCACCACATTAACAAAATAGTTAATATTAACAAATTGTTAAGGTTTCGTATTCTGATGATAATTTTAAAGCTCCTTTCTTTACTATTTTGTTACTGGCAGAAAACAACTTAACCACGAAAGATTGAATATAAATGATAAAATATTTTTACATAAGATATTTTTTTAATAAGATAAAATATAAAAAATGGGAAAGATTCGAACATTGCTTGGCTATTCAAAAAATTTATATTGAAACTTAAAATAATTGAAAACAATCAGTAAATTAATTATTTCTTAAAATTTTCCATCTCACTTGTAGAAAAATACACATAACCAATCAAAATAAGCAAGAAATAAGCAATGTAAAAACAGTTGACTCTTTATATCTACGACATTTACATTTTCACCATGCGTGGTGAACTAAAACAGCTTTTTAGAGCTTTCAAATTGTTAATGATTTGCCAGAATACGAAAATTTACTTCACCTAACAAAAACATTAACAAGAGCTTCTTTACAATTTCTTGTTATGTTAACAAGGAGAATAGAGCTGTTATTTTAGCATTGACCGTGTAAACATCGCAAACAAACAACATAGGCGGTTGCTGTGAATGATTCCCAGTTGCCCGTTGGCAAATTTTACTAATACAAAGCAGGTGTTGTGTGGATGAATAACTCATCGGCTAAATACCATTTGCATGCACACAAAGTTCCAGTTGTTGCTGGAAGTGGTCCTAGCCCAGTTATGCAGCAATTTTTGCGAGTCCAGATGTTGCTGGCCTCATTCATTCATCATTTATTATTCACGAATTATTTCACTCATTACGCATAAACGTCCTGAATTCCTAACGATTTTGAAAATCCAGCTAGTTAATCGTCACATGGAAAATAGGGACATGAATATCCACGTCAGGCATGGACTAACTATAAGTGTAGCTATGGTGAAATTAATTACTATGGTATAAGTAAAGAAAAAAATGTTTTTCGACACTCGTATTCTGGTAGCTAGATTCAAATAGATCTTAAATCCAAAAGGATATCGAAATCAGTGTAACCGTCTGAGAGCGGTTTTTATATAAAGACTACTTTTTTCCCAAAAGTCAACGTTTTTTCGCCGTAAGTTTTTATCAAGTTGAAATAACTACCCCAAAGTAGGGTGCAAGTTAAAGGAATCTAGGGCCACAAAGTTATGAATAAGAAGATTGTTAGATTCGAGAATTTTTTTAGTGCAAAAGTGTTCAAATTTCGGTCAACATTTTGGACATTTTTCACTAAAATCGCTATAAATCCCCTATTTTCCAGTAAATTTTGGAAAATTTAGTATTTCTCTATTTTTTGCGCTCTTGAAATTTTTTATAATTTAAAGGTGTTTTGGCTATTTTTTGGACAGAAATGTTTACCCAAATAAAGGAAACGTTAAAAAAATTGGCTTAGGTTAGTTTTTTTTTATATATAATGATAGAATCTTGGTCCTTACCTAAAAATATTTTGTAAAATGTAAATTTTTCTAGAAATTAGACCCTTATCAGCAAAAGTGGGTCCAAAAAATATTAAATGTTCAAACTTAAACGATTTTTTATTCAAAAATAAGGCACTTAAGGGAAACATTTTATAAAAAAAGAATTTTTTCAATCTTACTTTGAATCAAATCATAGTTTAAACTTGGATATGGACAATATTATAGTCTCAGTAATTAACTTTGGTTCACTTTCTATCACTGAAAAATATGTTTTAGAAGGAATTCGGTTGTTGAAAACTTCCTTTTATGTTGAACGTGATGCCTTGTCTGCCTTTTTCTTAAAAAGCTGTACTTTAAACCTAATTTGTTAGCTAAAAATTACAGACTTATTCCGGCTATTTGACAATATATATATAATAAATAAATTGATAACTGTAAATATTTCCTATTCTCGTTCAATTCTAAAAGCTCCTTTCTTGACACAGCAAAAGAGGTGTGACAGTGAAGTTTGTATGTAGAAATACAGCTGACGCTGGGTTATTCGCTTATATTTTTCTCGCCAAATGAAATAAATGATTATAAATGTTTAATAATACATATATAATGCTTATTAATAAAACAATAAGAACTAAAGAATACAAACAAAAATAAAGAACAATAAGAATAAAAATTATTTCGTCCATTTTCTCGAAATAATTTGAACACTGTCGAAACAAAGTGTTGCCTCCTATAAACAGTACTGATTAAATATGTTGTGGGGGATAATTCAAGTAAAAAAATTAAATTTTTATATTTTTGTTTTTTTAAATATTTGTAAATGATTTAAAAATATTGAAGCGTTTAAAAAGATTGTGAAAAGAAAAGGTGCAGTTCTCTTTTGATTTAGAATATATAGAGGTTAAAAGTTCCATCATAAAAGTGTGCTATCTCTGAAAGCTTCGAAGATATTTCACCACAGGTGGTATCATTGAAAAGGTAAATCGATTGCCTTTATTACACTTGTTAAAATTTTTACTAAATTTCTTCATGGTTTTTCAGACATTACGATTTTACTTTTTTTAAGATTTTTTCTCTCAATAAACTTATTTTAAGGAAATTCGTTATTATGGAAGTCTTTTATTATTAAAATAAAAAAGTCATATTTTTATCCTTCAATTTGATATATAGTTTTTTATAGTAACTGTTAAACTGTCCGGGTTATCACAATTTTAAGAAATAACTTTGAAGCAATATAACTTCTAAAAGAAAAAAGAAAGACATTTTTTTGTGGCATTGTTTTAAAGGTTTCAATATTTAAACATATTATACCATAAGAACTAACAAATTCTCAACGATAAATTCATATTTTCATTTTAAAAAGGAACTTATCAAAATTGGGGTAATTTTTTCAATAAAAGTTCAACAAAATTTTGAAAAATGATTTCTTGTAAATTGACAACCAGAATAGGTATTTGAGAATTCAGCCAGAATTCTTTGAAGTCTGGCTTCCTTTTAAATAGATGGAAAATAAAAATTTCTTTTATAACTTCTGTGCATATATCAGTGTCAAAAAATAACGTTGCTAACTACAAACCCATATCTAAGCTCACCGCTATTTCTAAACTTTTTGAAATCATCGTCAAGAAAAACATTGATATTTGCCGCTAAGAGTATAATTTTACCGGCTCAATATGGTTTCGTACCGGTTCGCTCGACTATTTTACATATAGTCCTTTATTTAGATAGTGTATATCTATATACGGATTTTTCAAGAGCTTTTGACAAATTTTCTCATGCTTTACTCTTAAAAAAACTTGAACTAATACTGGCTTCATTCAATATTTCTGACTTCAATTAAGTCCTATCTTTCAAATAGGCAATGTTCAGCATCTTTTGATAATTTTGAATCTTTTTCTGTTGTAGCAACGTCCGGTATCATACAAGGAAGTATTTTAGGTCCTTTGCTGTTTACTTTATTTATTAATGATATTTCAACAATTTCTAATTATTCCCAATGTCTACTTTATGCCGATGACCTTAACATATTTCTTAAAGTTAAAAATCAACATTATATATCCTGTCTTCAATGTGATATTGACAAACTTCACATTTGGTCCTTGAAAAAGGCTCTTTTCTTAAATTTAAAGAAATATGTTTTCATGTTCCTTGTAAGGACCAAATTCTATGTCCCTCCGCATATCATATTAATGTACGCTGTTATCCCGCGTCTGTCAATTTAAAGATCTTGGAGTTGTCTCTGATAATAAGTTATCTATTTTAGCTCATTTGATTATATTATTAAATCATCGTTTCGTTTGTCATGGTAATTAAATGACATAATGTATAAAATATCGTACACGATTTACTTAATTTGAGGTTGTATCAATTAACTCAGTTAACGTTGTAAGCGAGATTGTACTTTGTCCAGTCAATTTCTCAGTATCTTGGTAAGCATTTCGTGAAAAATACCGTGAAAAATGTCATCAGCTGTAAATAAAATTATTTACCAAGACTCACATAAAAACCAAATATCTTGCCAGAATGAACTCAATTTTCTTCCTTCGTGTGTATCTACCCATATAGGAAAAAAAGTGATATTTAAAAAAAAGAACTTTTAAGAGTACATTTGCAACAAAAAAAAAAACAAACACAAAAAAAAAATAAAATCAAAAATGGTGTGAACCTCTTTCTCAAAGTTGTGATTTTTCACTTTTCGAAAGAAGAAAATTATTTTGTTGCTTTAAAAAAATCTCAAAAATCCAAATATTTCATCCAAATATTACATCAATAAATATAAGTGAAAATATTTTCTGAAAATATAAAACTAATTTTTTTTTTTTTATTTTTTTTTTAGAAGTGGAATTCTTGGAACATTTCAGGAATTTGGAAAAAAGCTCTGCAAGCTAAGTCAAGACGACCATTTGAAAAATATATTATTTCATACAAAATTATTATGTTTTTTTTTATAGTTCACTGAAAACTTAAGTCATATCTAAATAACAGTTTGTTTTATTTAAAAAACAAATTCTTCAGCTCTTGTTGATACAACGAAAAAGAAAAAATGAACTAGCCATTTCAGCTCTTCACAGGACTTTGACCAAACTTCTAATGCTCAAATCATATTGGCGACACAAATAACCAAAAACTGGACCAACTAGTTTTATGCCGACTCCAAATAGCTGACATGCATGTTTTCAAGCAGCTTTACATGGCATTATTTACTCTCCCCAGAGAGGTCAGATCACGGCCGATCATAAAAATTAATATCAACTGAAAAAAATGTCTGTAACAGATGGGGTTCGAACCTAGTCTCGACTGCCACAACATCTTGTTGGTACACATTTAACCCTGGAACGTCATCGTTCGTCGGTTCGACGACGCTTGTTTGCATTTTGATGTTTTTCTCTTCGTTTGCTTTGTGCTGATTTTTTGCAAAGTGTCAATTGCTGTTGCTGTGTGCGGTTGGTCGGCTTCATACAGTGGCGGATCTACATACAGGTTGAAAGGGCTTTTTTTTTATTAAAAAATTTTTAATTTTTTTCCATAAGTACTGACAATTTAGTTTTGATCTTTTTTGTGCAAAATATTAAAAAAAAAAATACCAAACATATATTCGGATACATGTTCAAATTTAACTTATAATGTCATTTAAAAATCCTTATAGTGGCATTTTCTGGCATTTAAGGAGTATATTCACACTTACTCATCAGCTGTTTAAACCGAATGAAACCATCACTGATAATTCTGTCAATTGCAATTGATGCGCTTGAACCAGTAATAGAAGCAGAAACGACCGAAATACTTCGAAAGAGCCAACATAGTGTTTTCGTAGTACGACAGTAGGCATCCGAACATCACAAAGCCGGTCGAAACATGCATGGAAGCGCTTAAATGGAAAGTCCAAATCCACCCAATGTATTCTCCAGATATTGTTTTATTTAAGGAATATTTAAATATACCTTGGTTATGTCTAATAACGACTTGTTTCGATCACCAGCTATGGGCAGAGAGCGCTCTGGGACCGTTGAGAGTAAGAATTGAGAGCAAAGGCTTAAATAGCAACACAAAACGCAACAAAAAAACAGATACAAAAGACAAACACAGAAACAATGCAGAAGGTTTAAATGTAGTGGTGCTCATCAGCTAAGATCGGAGCCAGCTAAGATCAATTAAGCGCAAAGGGAGAGTAAATATGTAGCAACACAAAACGCAACAACAAAGCAAAGGCAAAAAACAAGCACAGAAACAACACAGAAGCTTTCAATGTAGTTGTGCCCATACCTGCTCATCACAAAAGATCACTTCTTATCATGGTATAATAATTACAAGGTAGCATTGACAGTTGCTTCGGAAACCATCTCCTGTCAAAAAATATACTCAAAAAGAGAGCGCTCACAATCGGCCATTGAAAACACAAACAATGTTGAAAACAATGAAGTGAAAAAAAAGACAACAACCTTAGCAGCTGCTGGTTCATTTTCACAAACAGCTGTTTTTTGACAGGAGATGTTTTCGTGTTGAAGAGAAAATAAGCAGTTGTCAATGCTACCTTGTATTATTGTACCATGAGTTCTTATAACGACTTTAACAGATAAGTCGATTCGTGGATTGCATCGAGAGATGATGCCTACTTCCGACGTGATATTTGTCTCCTGCCCGAAAATTTGGTAAAAGTATTGACCAACGATAGACAATTCACAATAGTATGCTTTTGCAATTTCAAAAATTTGTAATAATCTTTCAAGTATTTTAAAGAGTGAAAATGAAAGATGTACTTTTGGACGGTTAAAGCGAAACAATGCGAAAGCATTTAATGGGAAGAGATTTTCAACTTTATGCTTTCATTAATTATTAAAAATTCTTACATTTCTACTATTTTTGTGTGCTCTCGCTTTATCGCAATTATACAGCCGATAAATTTTGTTGCATAATTTAAGATTTTATGGAATTCCTTTCAAGAAATCTCTAGACTTTTAATGCTTTAACGATTAAACGCAAATTGAATTAATTTTGTGACATCAACATTAACAGCGTCGTCTTTTATGATTTTATGCTTGTTATATAAATATATATATACAATATAGAAGAAAATATTTGTTGTTGTTTCTTTTTATAGATAGAGACATAATCAAATTGTCTCGAATGTGCGGTTTTTGACATAGCTTGGCATATTTTAGCCGGTTTTTTAAAGCTTTTATTTGTTATGATGTTTCATCCGTGATTGTACTTTTTATTCTTGACAAAGTAAGCGAATATCACTCTGTATGAGTGTATGTTTGTGTGGCTGTGTCTTATTAGTACTAAATAGATTAAGCAAATTACACGAAAACATGAAGTCAGTTTCAACGCAAATATCGAATCTCGGTGGGACTCTTCATTTTTGTTGCTTTTTGGTTACTTCTTCTTTTATTACGAATATTATTTTTCTTCTTTTTTTTTTTTTAGGCCGTACTTTCCAATTTAGTGCCGTTGTTGGTGCTTTTCGCGCATAACTTGTCAAGTAAAATCATAATTTTATTTAATGACTTGTCATAAAACAAAAAAGACGAAAGCAAGAAGGAAAAAAGTAGTAACGCAAACAATAAATAAAGTGAATTAAATATTTATTGCACGCAGGGAATAATGAGTATTCCGCTATTTTTGATGAGTTTGCAAGTTTTTACTTGTGATGTGTAGTCATTGTCAGTGACAGTCATGACAAAGTATCCATTTAAAATTTATTTTTCTCTTTTAAAGTGGTTTTCTTTTAAGACATGTCACATGTTTGACTGTCAGTTTTCATTATTTTTTTATATAAAAGATTACATTCAATTAATGAAGTTCCAAGTGAATATTTTTTCAAATAAAAACCGTCACTAAAGTAAACAAAACATAAGAATTACATTAATGTTAAAATGAAAAACATTGATAAAAACAAGAAAAAATTCGAAGGATAAAATAGAACAAAAAGAAATTGGCCATTTCAGCCCTATAAACGACATAAGACGAACTTCTTATGATCAAATTGTGTTGTGCGTGTTATTAAATGTTTGTACACAAATAAATGATCGAAAACGAAACGATCCATTAGTTTTATGCCGACTCCGAACGGCTTATGTGCTTACCTGGCTGAGGTTTTTTCTCTCTGAGGTTTGCCATTGGCTGAAGTTAATTGCAATTGAAAAAAATGTTCTGTGTTAGCTGTGCTTCAAACCTGGTTTCGATTTGGCATCGAATGGTTCATGTACTTTTTTAAGTGTGCTCAGCCACGGCCGATACTAAAAAATTAAAATTAAAGAAAGAAATGAAATAAAATTACAATAATAAAAATAAAAATGAAAATGAAATTGAAATTGAACATGAAAATGAAATTTACAATGAAAATTAAAACAAAAATGAAAATGAAAATGAAAATTAAATGAACATGCACACGAAAATGAAAATGAAAATGAAAATGAAAACGAAAACGAAAATTAAAATTAAAATGAAAATGAAAATGGGAATGAAAAAGAAAACGAAACTAAAAATGAAAATGAGAACAAAACTGAAAATGAAAATAAAAATGAAAATGAAAATGATAATGAAAATAAAAATGAATATGAAGATGAAAATGAAAATGAAAATGAAACGAAAATGGAAATGAAAACGAAAACGAAAATAAAAATGATAATGACAATGACAATGACAATGACAATGACAACGACAATGACAATGACAATGACAATGACAATGACAATGACAATGACAATGACAATGACAATGAAAATGACAGTGACAGTGAAAATGACAATGACAATGACAATGAAAATGACAATGACAATGACAATGACAATGACAGTGGCAATGACAATGACAGTGACAGTGACAATGACAATGACGATGAAAATTACAATGACAATGACAATGACAATGACAATGAAAATGACAATGACAATGACAATGACAATGAAAATCAAAATTAAAATTAAATTGACAATGACAATTACAATATTAATAACAATGACAATGACAATGACAATGACAATGACAATGAGAAGGACAATGACAATGACAATGACAATGACAATGACAATGACAATGACAATGACAATGACAATGACAATGAAAACGAAAATAAAAATGATAATGACAATGACAATGACAATGACAATGACAATGACAATGACAATGACAATGACAATGACAATGACAATGACAATGACAATGACAATGACAATGACAATGACAATGACAATGACAATGACAGTGACAGTGAAAATGACAATGACAGTGACAATGACAATGACAGTGACAATGACAATGACAATGACAATGACAGTGACAATGACAATGACAATGACAATGACAATGAAAATGACAATGACAATGACAATGACAATGACAGTGGCAATGACAATGACAATGACAGTGACAATGACAATGACAATGAAAATGACAATGACAATGACAATGACAATGACAATGACAATGACAATGACAATGACAATGAAAATGACAATGACAATGACAATGACAATGACAATGGCAATGACAATGAAAATGAAAATGTAAATGTAAATGAAAATGAAACTGAATATGAAAGTTAAAATTATATCGTAATTAAAGTTAAAATAATATAAATAAAAAAATAAATTTGTGTAAGTAAGAATAAAAATATAAAAAATATATTAAAATTATTATAGTTTTAATTATTAAACTTATAAAATAAATAATAAAAAACTATAAAATTACTTTATATATAGTAAAAATAATAAAAATAAAATAATTAGTATAAATATAAAATTAAAATGGAATAAAAAAATCCAATAAAATTAAAAGTTATAATAATAACATAAATTCAAATCAAAATAAGTAATAATAATAAAAAAAGCTCAAGCCTGTGTTAGATAACACGGGCGCATAGGTCAGACGTAGAATACGTTAGTCATTAACAGCCTTATTCAATAGATTTCCTTAAACAACCTTTAAACGCTTGTTTAGTTACGCACTGTTTAAGGCTTTACGCAGCTTCTATGCAACCTTGCTAACATTGTTATTCATAAACATTTTTTCATTTTCTGCTTATGATTGTAAGGTTTGTGTCTGAACTATAGAAAATCTCTACAAAAATTAAGAATTCCTATGGATTTACAATGGCCGCCGCATAAAAAAATGCTGCAAAGGGCGCATATGGAGCATGTCTTTGATATTAAAAGAAAAGACAAACAAAAATCATGGTTGTATTTACGTAACCTTTAAACGCCAATTTCGGTGTTTAAGTTACGCAGCTCTTAAACAACTACGAAAAATGTTTATGAATAACGTTTTCTTGTTTAAAGCCCGTTTAAAGTTACGCTGCCTCTAAAATGTGTTTATGAATAAGGCTGTAAGACATTTTTTCTCACACTGGTTCTGTGATGAACACACAGATAATCGTACTGCTCTTACACATGATGTTATAATACATAAAATACAAAGCATATGAAAATTAATACAAAATTTGAAGAAGTTAAATTTTGATTTACTTATAGAATCAAAAAAATTATATGTAGCAATATGATTATTTAAATACAAATCAAAAGAAGACATATTTAATATGTTACGACCATACTTAAATTTTCTTCAATGCATGCATAAAGTATTAAAAACTTATAATGAAAGTGACAAAAATTTTCTCAAAATTTTGTGCTCCAGATCAACACCCCCGTATAACGTATTCTACGTTAAAAAAATTTATGAAACAAAAATATAGCTTTGAAAAATTAGAATAAAAATGAAAATATTAAAAAAAAATAGAGTAAAAATAAAAACAAATTGCAATTAAATGAAAAAAAAAAAAAACATACAGTATACCGTGCATACAGTAAAGAAGTGAAACTTCTTCTATGTATACACTCTTTCTCTTCTAGAATAAGAACTTTTTAAGAAATTTTTAAGCAAAAGAAATACAATAAAAAGTTTTTATAAAAAATATTCTGGTTATTTAATATTCATTAATATGGATCTATGGCCGAAAAGCAATTAATTCGGTAACCAATTTGCGTCGTGTTTACATATAGATGTGAATAAACCAGTTGAGAAATATACGTGTTTAAGAAGCAGCCAATGAAAATGTGTTTATTGGAAAGCAGTAGGTAGGCTGGTCGCATCAAAATACGTTGCAATCGAAACAATTGTATGTTTGTGTGTGTAATTTTTTTGTCGTTTAATTTATTTTGTTCGCAACATTCTGTGGCAGTGTACGCTGCTTCTGCTTGATGAATTCTTGTGTGAATCCGAAAGGAGAACGGAAAAATGTGAGAAAACTCAGAGCGTAGCTTTATAGACAGTTTGAGAGTGAGAGTATGATCGTGAGAAAATCAAGTGTTGCATAGTCTGCATATTAAGAGAACAATTTCTTAAAAAGGGATTTTTTTTTTATTTTACATTACTACAATGAGCGATGTTTTTTTTTGCCAATGGAGCTTCAGGTGCATATATAAAATTGTTTTTCAAAAAAATTTTTTGGCATTTTAATAAGGAGTTTCACAGAACAATGTCACAACAATAAATCAACCTCAGCGGTACACTTGATCTTAATTTTCATTTTTATTTCTGCCTTCAAAACTAAAAATCAAAAATTACCTGTTATTTTGTACTCAAAAACTATGGGACAAATTTTAGTTTTTATTTTTGCTTAAAAAAAATTAAGCCTTATAAATACTTTTTTGTTCAAAACCTTAAATGTGAAAAGATAACTCAAAACTTTTTGCACACTCAAACCGGTCTCTGCGTTATACCCAAATCGCAAAGGCGCGTTTGGTCGGTCGCGCTTTGACAGCTAAAGTAGAAACAACGAGTTGTTATGAAGCAATCCATAATTCGACCTCAAGCTTTGATCGTGCTTTGTATCGTAAATATCGTCGAATCTCGTAAGAAGGGGTGAAGTACGATCAAAGCGCGAGCTGCTGAAAAAAGTTGAGAAGTGTTCAACTTGGTCGCGCGTTTGACATTTGCCGATAGCGCACGGTTGTATTTTCATTGAGTTAGCTAAATATATGAGCATTGTTGAGTTGCAGTAGTACAGACATGTTGGCATGGGATTTGTTGTTTCATTAAAATATTTTGTATTGAATGTAATTTAATTTTGACTTTTTTACAAGACAAATCATTCGTAACATCAGTGGCTTATGTTACGGTTGTTGCTTTGTTTGAAGCGAATATTTTTCAGTACCTGCTTGTGTTGTTGATGCTGTTGTTGTTGTTTATATGTATGTAAATTTTTACGTGTTTTGTTGATGCTGCTGTTGTTTATATGTATGTAAATTTGTATGTATATAAATAGATATCAGTTGCTTTAGTTTTTTATAGTTTTTGTTAATCTTCAGCAATGTAATACAACATATAACACAGATGTTTATTTATTATATAAATAATATAACTTCTACGCTGGTTAGATATGCAGAAACATTTATTTATTAAACATAATAAATTGTAATTATTTTCTTTATTATATAAATAACAAAGCATTTAACAGCATATAATTTATTTATTAATAGCGACGGCTATTAAAATATGGATAGCTAAAATGAATAAAGAAATACAGCCATCATGTACTTCTACCACATACATTGTGATTTGGGGATTTCAGACTTTGTGGTATTCTTTTTGGTTTGACTGTGTACAGTGGCATCATCTAAGTGACAAACGCAAGACATGCTAACGCGACATTATGATTTCAAAATTATAAGGTCGGGTGTTTTGACAGTTCATCCCGTAAAGTTGACCAAAGTACGATCAAAGTACGGTCAAAGCGCGACCGACCTAACGCGCCTTTGCGACTTAGCCTTTAAGTGCAAAGCATTCAAGATTAGTTATAAAATGCCCCTTATACGAAATCACTGAGCAAGCTAGATTGATTTGAGCGTAATGAAGATTTTCGTAATGATGCAGGCTCTCACTAGGGTTGACCTGTATCAATTTTTTTCAGAATACAACTTGATATATTTTTAATTCAACATATGTACGTATTAATATTACTTATATCAAACATATTGCTTGCTATTATTAATAATGTTTCGATATAAAATTATATAACAACAATATGTATAAAATACATATCTTGCGCACAGTGTCAAGTTGGCGTCATGGGCGACAGCATATGCTTCATGAATTTGGGTTTCTATATAATTTTATATAGCAATATTATGAATAACAATACAATATGTGTAATATGAGCAAAATTCATAGAGGTTATATTAATATATTGAATTAAAGATGGATATCTTCATTAGTACTCTAAAAATACTAACTTTAGTATTCTAAAAAAAATATTGGCATGGCAACCCTATTATGAGAGTCTACTTTGCAAAAATCAGAATGTGCTCAGGGCAACTCTGTTATTCACTTCTGCTTCGCTGAATCTTTCTCTCTTCTACCCGAGTCATGGCAACCTCCCTATCTACCACACATAGAACACAATCAGCACACAATATGCGGCTTTTGCCACCCAACGGTAATCGAAGCGCTTCAAAAGCACTAAACAAGCGCTTCTTCCATAGCGTTTCACACATCTGGAGCGCTTTTTAAGTAAACCAAATTCATTTTAAAATGTACAGCTAAAAACAAATATTTTTATAAAATATTAAAATTTACAGCTAAAAAATCGTTTAAAATGCGCTTCATGAAATAGTTAAAAAAGCTTTTTAATGTGATGTGCTCTCCTTGGACTATACATAAAAACAAAGCGAGAAAATTTTATTCTTTATCACAATGCGAGGATTGAACTCTGACCGTTGGCATTACAGTCAAATGTTTTACCGCTTTGCTATTTCCCTATTTGATTACTTTTAAACAAAATGTATATAAAAATATGAGCTCTACAACTCTTAATTTATTTTCCCGCTGGGCATCTTTTCTCAGTCTTTTATACAATGTATATCTCTCTCATTCTCTCTACTATAAAACATATCTTTCTTCTCTATCATGTAACGAAATGAAGTAAAGTGACCTTGAAATTTCACTCCTCAGTATTCTCGTTCAAATTTGAGTGTCACTTCAAAAACAAAAAAACAAAAATAAAAACTATGAAAAAAAATAAAGAACAATCATTACAACAAAATTGTAGACAAGGATTAGGTCGAGCATTAGAAAAAGTATGAGAACAGGGACTAGGACCAGTAGTAAAATAAGGATAAGACAAGGATTTCTACTGGGACAAGAATCAGCACAAAGATGTGGACATAGTTTGTAATAAGAAGTTATTAAAACAAAAATTTTTATAAGGATGAGGACAAAGAGTAGGTATTATTAGGAATTGAACTACGAGAGAAAGGTTAGGAATATGAATAAGGCTTCCACGCCCTTTCATTGAACACAAAATCCAAACAAATCCTGCAAAATTTTATTTAAATAGTTAAATACTTAAGACTACAGTTTACTTTTTGTGTTATGCCTCTTTTGAAAAAAACGAAACAAAAAAAAAAAAAAAACACGGACTTTTTCTTTACCATAAATCCTATAGTTTACAGAAGAAGCACAACAAAAAATCATTTAGTTTTTGCTGACTGCAACATATTTATTGATTTAAGACGCTGCGCTTCCTGGTAAAATATTTTCTTAGAGAACAGACAAAAAGCAAGCAAAGTACCTTGGAAGTGAATTGTTCTAAATACTGTTGCCTCGGCTGTTCACTTGATCGGACGATGTACTCAACACTTCACACGTTCTCAATGTACTTAACTGGTCGTAGATGATTAAAGTTTTTAAGGATTTTTTTGTGTGTTCTCTTCAGAATGAAGTTAGGGTTGATTTTTCTGTAGACACTATGTTAGTTGTTTGCTTTTCTAGCACCAAAATATCGCCAAAAATTATTACCAAAAATAAAATTTACTTTTATAATTTTTTGAAAATAGTTTATTGTTAGAAAATAAATATCTGATATGGAATAATTTGCATTGGAACATATACCTTTTAAGTTGCAAATTCGTAAAAAACACTCAAATATTTAGTTGTAAATTATAAATGAGTTAAAAAAGGAAAGCAAAGCAAACATATCCCAAGCAAATAACACGAAAAATAATAATAAAAATTTATACGCATGCATTTTTACCTATAACATTAATAATAGTAAAATTTTTTCCGCTCGAAAAAATAATCTTAGATTAAATAGAGATTTGACCATGCGAACAGTTTGATGGACTTAAATATTTGTTTTGTATTCGACGTAAATTCAACAGATGTTTCATTAAAAATACTGTCAACACATAATTTAATACTTTTTTTACAAAAATAACAACAATAACAACAACAACAAAACCAGCACATCACAATACGAACGAACAACTGCTGGCGCAACAACAAATGTGCGAAAAAGTTTATTTGAAATATAAACACAATGAAAAAGTAATAAAAATAAACGAACTGCATTAAATATGCAAGAAAATAAAAAAAATGATTTTGTGTTAAACCAAAATGGCGCATGACATATTGATGGATTGAGTGATTGATTGATTGATAGATGGCTTTATTGATGACTACTGTCGTTGTTGTTGTTGTTGTTGTTGTTGTTGTTGTTTTTGTGGCTGCTGTTTGAACGAACGTATCCAACGAAGTGTGGTTGTTTATTTAAAATTGTGGTTGATGAGGTGTAAAATTCTGCTGTCAAAATATATGCTCAGGGTTGGGCATGAATTGACAAAGCGTATGTTTTGAAAATTGAAAATCTAACAAGACAGCCATCAAAACAACGGGGTTGGGTGTTTTTACGCATTTATCGCCAATGTGCGAGTAGAGTTTGTTGAACTTTTGAAGCGTTGTAAAAAGAAAACTTTATTGAAAAGTTCCCCACAGCTTACAAGATGATTAACAACATTTTAACAAGCATCAACTTGTTAACAATTTTTGAGCTTGTACATAATTTCTGACACCTGCTGTCAAATTATCACATATCATTAGCTAAATTGTTGACTGAACTACATTTTTCAGATGTTGAAACGGCGGTTTAGGAAAGAAAAATTGTTATAAGCTTCTGGTAGGATTAATAGCAACTATAAGATAACTTTTTTTTTTAATAAAATAAATATTTTTTTTACATTATTTTTTATTAACTTTTATTAACATAAAATTATTTTATATATTGGTAAACTAATGATTAACGTAATGAGTACCAAAATGAAAATAATTGAAAATATGTTTTTGTGAAGATATAGGGAGGGGGGGAGGGGGTAATTCTTTCACAAATCACACACTTTATTTAACTTGACACTTCGTTTAGATAAAACATACGTTATATCATTTTAAACTTTCATATGTTCTACTACTACGCTCACCTTAGTTTAACCCTTTGACGACCATTGGGACACCAGTGACCCTTTTACTTTCGAATTTTTCCTGGAAAAACTATGCAAACGATTTTTCTTAACAAGTTATCATTCAACAGGGAATGAATGTGGCTTCCAGAAAGTACTTAATTTTCATGGGCAGATTCATCCCTTTGCCTATCAGACCACCCCAAAGTCGAAAAATCTTTACTTTTTCTCCCCCTTCTTCTTGCTGCAATATTTTGGGGGTAGGAGAAGCTATAGGTAAAAAATTTTTGGGGAAGTTGCGGGCAGCCTTTCACTTTTAAACAAAAAACAGCAAACAAAGATAGTCCACTCGGGCTCCACGCGACCACCAAATCTGACGGTACCTGTATGTCCCAATGGTCGCCAACGGTAAAATCTAAGACATATTTAATGTTGTTGAAAAGTTGATTTATTTGAAACTAGCATACCTGTTCCCAGCGTTGCTTGGGAGTATAAATATGATATAAAAAAATATTTTCATATCTCTACGATATATTGGTCTTTTGGCCAGTGATGTTAACATAATTTGTTGAAATTACTGTGTTAGTCACGAAAATTTACTGTTTATAATGCAAAATTACTGTGAATTAAAATGCAAATTTTTATATTATTATAAAAATTTTTGTATATAACTGATTTTAGGAACAGTTTTTTAGTAAATAAATGCCAAAATGACGAAAGTCCAAGAGCAGTTTTCAATTTCATGAATTGAACTTAGTGAATTTAACTCAACTTTATAATTTTACACACTTAGTAGTCCTTAGAATACTAAAATGTATTTCTGAGTCTTCAGTTTTTATAAAAACCGTAATAAATATGTTGGGATACTAAAATTTGAGAATTTTAGATATTATTCATTTAAATGATCGTACATAAATCTTCCTAAGAACGCAAAATGGTTTCTTTGGAATTGTACGGTTGTTAGTGCCAGCCTTAAAAAAAACCTTATATTTTTTGCCGGCCGGTAATTGAAATTACTTGATATTTCGAAAAATTACTGTCGTATTGTATGAGCAGTCACATTACTGTGCCGTTAACATCAATGCTTATGGCAACACTGCAGCAGAAATTAACTGAGTGCAACTATCCACTCAAGATGGCAGCGCGGTGAGTTGTAGACTCTCACCTTTCTCGCTCAACAAAGAGCTTAAGCTATTGTTTGCAGTTATTGTCTGCTGCTTATACAATGGTAGCATAGATTAAAATGCATGAATTCTTAAATATTTAAATTAAAATTTATACCAAAAACGTATTACCCAGTAGCAGGGTCGCTTCTTATAGCAATTAAATAGTGAAGGAATTATTAAAATCGATTCTGCGGTTACCCCGTGAACGATAAAAATCCGAGAAAACCCTTTTATATAATAGTATAGATTTAACTCAGTAGATATCAGACAACAGGCTATTTTCTCACGAGATCGTTCATGGATTGTCAAATTCGGCTGCTTTTTTTTTTTTTTTTGTTTGCTTTGTTTTGTATGATTTTTGACAATTCGTGTTCGATTGAAAAATGTCACACCTACCTGATTAATTATACCATGACACTGTAGCAGGAATTAACTGAGTGCAACTATCCACTCAAGAGACCAGCGCGGTGAGTTGTAGAATCTCACCTCTCTCTCTCAACAAAGAGCTTAAGCTATTGTTTACTGTTATTTCGTGCTGCTTATACAATGGCAGCATGGATTAAAATGCATGAATTCTTAAATAATTAAATAAAAAGATTTACAAAAAACGTAGTACCCAGTAGCAGGGTCGCTTATTATAGCAATTTAATAGTGAAAGAATTACTAAAATCGGTTCAGCATTTACCCCCTTGATTGAACGATGAAAATTCGAGAGACCCCTTTTATATAATAGCATAGAGTATAGATATAGATATAGATAAAAATAAATTTGTGTACATTTTTGATGCATTGGGATATATAGGTCCCGTCAGGTTTGGTGGTCGCGTGGATAGCCCAATGGACTATCGTTTTTTGCTATTTTTTGCATTGAATTTTCATTTTCTTATGATGAAATTTGAAGTTATTTCGATCATTGGCGAAGCAAAATGGTTTTTTGCAAAAGGCACAAATAGTAATTATTCGATGGCCCTTGTGTTGTTTTGAGCAGAAAATACATCCTTACATCCCGTTTCAGTTTTGCAGAATTGTCGGGCAGGGAAGTGATATCCGCAAGCTTAAATCTCTTAGGTACCTGTCTTACAACTTCGCGGTTGGTGACCGTTTTGATCATTTGAGTAGCCAGTTGCCCGCGGACTTCCAATCCAGATATAGAAAATGAATCATTATTCGAAGTAGAAATTTTGTTGTAACCACAGTGCATAACGGCGGATTTACATACGGGTTGAAAAGGCTTTAGCCGCCATCCCCATTGAAGAATTTTTTTGTGTGGAAAAAAAAAATTGAAAAAAGCGCTAAAAGTCGTTTCAGCCTCCCACTTGGACTATACAGTTCGTAGCAATACTGAAATAAAAACACAAAATCAAAAGTGTAATTTTCTTTCTAATAGTGGTAGTTTGGCCACTCTACGACTATTGGTCCAAAAGACATTTCCAAAAAAGGTCAAAAATTCGTAAAAAAATCCCAACAATTTTTTTGTTACGGAGTTTTGTTTTGCATCAAATGAAAGATCCGATTTTTTGGAAAATGTAACTTATTTTGTGGTATTTTGAATAGTCGTACCACCATTGGAAAGGTTATTTTTCAACCTTTCATTGAATAACAAACATTACGTCGTAGCAAATATAGAAGGCCAGATATTATGATAGAATTTTTGGAGTTTTTTCACAATCTTTTTAAATATTTTGGGAATATCTCTTAAACCCTAGTCATATAGAGGTCAAGGTACCATCATTGCAAAGGTTATTTTTTAAACTTTCATTTGTCAATCTTTAAAACAGATTAAATACAACGAGTTCTCATGAAGTAAATCAAAATTCAACCTCAAACTTTTCGTGCGCATACTGTCAACGAGAGAAAATAGTGGTATACATTTTTACCATTGACGACCATTGGGACATATAGGTCCCATGATTTTTCACACTTTTGCAGGTTGAAAAAAAATTGTTTTTTGCCACACTTTTGTTTAGTAATTTGGAGTCGCTTAATACGAATCCGTTGTCGGATTAACGAATTTTCCGGCGGTTCAGGAGCGGTCGTCAAAGAGTTAAGTGGGCGTTATACTCTACCCTTTCTTGATACTATCTTTACAAGATACCTGTCAATTTATTTACCATGTTTCATCATCCTATATAAGAGCTCTCCTCTTTTTGAACTTACACCGGAGAAGTAAACATTTCACTCAACAAAATTTCAAATTTTCTTATTTGTAAGCAATATACCACAAATTTAGACTTGTTGACATTTCTTTGAAATCTCTTAAATAGTCTTAACCACTAGTTTCAAATAATGATATTATCTAAAATTGTCAAATATTTGAGCTTTGTCCGCTTCTGTGCCAAAGAGAATGATACTGAAAAGTTCTTACGGAAGATTCATCAATTACTTAGACCAAAGACCTAAATGTAATTCAAACCTCAACGGAAGTTAATCTTATAGATGAGATAACCATTTATATACGAGTACCTGTGAGTTATACAAATTCGTCTAAGTTGACATTTAAACATGACTTGCTGCTATGGCAGCAATAATCCGGAAAACAGAGATATTCGTCTACAAACGATTGATTTTTTTTCAACATTAATCGACAGGAAATCAACATAAACGATGCTGTATGGATTATTTATGCTATGTGAGCATATATTCATAAATATGCGCCATTGTTGGAATATTTAGCTGTATAATGAAGCGCATATTTAGTCCTTAATGTTGTCGTTCTTGTTGTTGTTGTTGTTGTTGTTGTTGTTGTTATTGCTATGGCAATCTTAACCCATCCTAGACATGAACTAATTTGTATATTTAGTCAATTCCAGTTAAGCGAAAATTTATGCATTTCTATTATAATCAGTTTGTCTGTAGAATTCTAACTCGCTTTCTCTCTCTCTTTCTCTTTCAAGCAGTCTATTTGTCTGTCATTTTGTAAGTTTGACTGCTTGTGTTTATGTGTGTGTATATGTATTTCCGCTTTAGTTCATGCTGTTTATTTGAGCTTCTGCTGAGTACACTTGCTGGTGGAGTTTACTGTTGGTTGTGTCACTTAAAGGCTCTCGTTATAAACTGCATTCATTCATTCATTCATTCTGTATTGTAGCATGGTACTCACATATTGGACACGCCGTCAATTTTGTCCATTTCGGTACTGTTTGGAGTTGGCCATTTAATTGACAGATATTAATGCTAATTAAAATGTGACTGGCAGGATACTGAATTAATTTTGGTTGTAATGTAGTTAGATGAAACTTTATCTAATATTAACCTGGTATCACGGGCTTACTTACACTTGCATTAAGAAAAAGTCTTTTTTTTTTAGCTTTGAACCGAGGATTTTAGGCGTACTGCCCATTCAGTCAATTTTGCCTTGGTTCGAAATGGGGTGATAGATTAAAGGGAGGAAAGGAGCAATCAAGTACAACATATGTAGAATGTTCTAAGAGTGCCGGAAATTAGAAACAGGTGAATTTGAATCTGAGGGAAGTGTTAAGCCTAAACCTCACTCAATTCAAGTTATAAGGCAAGCTCATCCACACACTTCTCTACCACCAACTACGACTTCAAGTCGTAAATTTGCAAAATGCGAAAGGTTTAAAGCGTAGGACAATGGCCTGGGCGGGATTCAAACCCGGGACCTCTGGGGTGGCAGTTGAGCACGCTACCTACTCGACAACCGAGGCCGCCCCAACTTTGATCGACTCTATTCTTAATTTCATCAACTACATTTCAGAACCACACAAAACTCCAATAATTTTATGTAACACTCCACTGCCATGCAGGTCAATCCAAAAAAACAAAAAAATTATCATCAGTACTGCAAGGTTTATATTGGCATAACCTGCATTATTATAGTTCACACTAAGTTTATATGAAAACCAGCTAAAAGGGGTAGAGTCCCTCTGTTTCAAAACAGCCAACGATATTTTAAGTGAACTATAAACAGGTGGATTGGTTCTGGTAATCCAAAGGCAGTTTTTTGCTCCATGGGGCTGCCTGGTGGTCTTTTGCGGAATTCATGTGTTAAAAACTGCTCCATCTCATCCATTCCGATCAAAATTTCGATAGAGCCAGGCGTTGAAAATGTCGGATCAGCCAACGCTAAGTTTTCGATTTGTGTCCATGACGATACTTTGATGGTAGCGATTGGTAGATCGTTCGTAATTTTTGACAAAATAAGCGTGTTGATTTTGAAGTGCTTCTCTGAGAAGAGCGGTGAAAGCGTGAGAACAGCTTCTACCACATTGTGCAGATCCAATTCCTAGAACGGAAATCGAAGCCGACTTCCTCGGCAAGCAAAGTCTTTGCATACAAGCTTCTGCGACAAAAGACGCGTGTGAACTATTATCAAATAATGCACGGGCCGGTGGCGTAGTTGATTAAAGTGCGTGGCCGCTATGTCAACGAATCTAGAGACCCAGGGTCGAATCCCAGCAGCGACAGAAAATTATTTCAATAAAAAATGATTTTTCTGTACGGCCGCCACTTCTCTGCAGACAATAGAAAACCTCAGAAAGGAATCAAAATGCCATGTAAAGCTTCTTGAGAACGAGAATATTCCGTTCATCGCCGTTCGGAGTCGGCGGTAAGCCTGTAGGTCCGGTTCTCAGTCAATTGTGTAAAAACTTAATAACACGCACAACACATTTGATCATAAGAAGCTAGGTCAAAGTCCTTTCAAGGGCTGAAATGACCAGTTATTTATTTTTTTTTTTTTTTAGGTTGCCAACGTCCAGTGCTATCTCTGATATTCGTGATTGCGGTAGCCGAAAGGATAGCCTTTCCAACGGATACGTAATGCGATGTTATGCTGTCATGAGCAGCGGTTGAGATGTTAGCATCAGCGATCATCGATTGAAGCGGCATGATTATTTCTTGTGGCGGCGCCTGCGGTTGAAAAAGCGGTGTGAAGCGATGTGGGATGGCGCTGTCGGCAAATGCGGCATGTCGACCAACTGCAACAGTTTGAATCTTGGTGCCCTTTGCTAAGGCAGTTCAAGCAAGCGCATTTGTTGTTAATAGCGTACGTTTTAGCAGCAGCGTCAAGATTGTTGAATTGATGCGTATATTTTATGCATCAATCACAACATCAACATCAATATCATCAATAACATCAACATCAACATGAACATAAACATAAACATCAACATCAACATCAACATCAACATCAACATCAACATCAACATCAACATCAACATCAACATCAACATCAACATCAACATCAACATCAACATCAACATCAACATCAACATCAACATCAACATCAACATCAACATCAACATCAACATCAACATCAACATCAACATCAACATCAACATCAACATCAACATCAACATCAACATCAACATCAACATCAACATCAACATCAACATCAACATCAACATCAACATCAACATCAACATGAACTTCAGCATCAACATCAACATCAACATCAACATCAACATCAACATCAACATCAACATCAACATCAACATCAACATCAACATCAACATCAACATCAACATCAACATCAACATCAACATCAACATCAACATCAACATCAACATCAACATCAACATCAACATCAACATCAACATCAACATCAACATCAACATCAACATCAACATCAACATCAACATCAACATCAACATCAACATCAACATCAACATCAACATCAACATCAACATCAACATCAACATCAACATCAACATCAACATCAACATCAACATCAACATCAACATCAACATCAACATCAACATCAACATCAACATCAACATCAACATCAACATCAACATCAACATCAACATCAACATCAACATCAACATCAACATCAACATCAACATCAACATCAACATCAACATCAACATCAACATCAACATCAACATGAACTTCAGCATCAACATCAACATCAACATCAACATCAACATCAACATCAACATCAACATCAACATCAACATCAACATCAACATCAACATCAACATCAACATCAACATCAACATCAACATCAACATCAACATCAACATCAACATCAACATCAACATCAACATCAACATCAACATCAACATCAACATCAACATCAACATCAACATCAACATCAACATCAACATCAACATCAACATCAACATCAACATCAACATCAACATCAACATCAACATCAACATCAACATCAACATCAACATCAACATCAACATCAACATCAACATCAACATCAACATCAACATCAACATCAACATCAACATCAACATCAACATCAACATCAACATCAACATCAACATCAACATCAACATCAACATCAACATCAACATCAACATCAACATCAACATTAACATTAACATCAACATTAACATTAACATCAACATCAACATCAACATCAACATCAATATCAACATCAACATCAACCTCAACATCAACATCAACACCAACATCAACATCAACATCAACATCAACATCAACATCAACATCAACATCAACATCAACATCAACATCAACATCAACATCAACATCAACATCAACATCAACATCAACATTAACATTAACATCAACATTAACATTAACATCAACATCAACATCAACATCAACATCAATATCAACATCAACCTCAACATCAACATCAACATCAACATCAACATCAACATCAACATCAACATCAACATCAACATCAACATCAACATCAACATCAACATGAACTTCAGCATCAACATCAACATCAACATCAACATCAACATCAACATCAACATCAACATCAACATCAACATCAACATGAACTTCAGCATCAACATCAACATCAACATCAACATCAACATCAACATCAACATCAACATCAACATCAACATCAACATCAACATTAACATCAACATCAACATCAACATCAACATCAACATCAACATCAACATCAACATCAACATCAACATCAACATCAACATCAACATCAACATCAACATTAACATCAACATCAACATCAACATCAACATCAACATCAACATCAACATCAACATCAACATCAACATCAACATCAACATCAACATCAACATCAACATCAACATCAACATCAACATCAACATCAACATCAACATCAACATCAACATCAACATCAACATCAACATCAACATCAACATCAACATCAACATCAACATCAACATCAACATCAACATCAACATCAACATCAACATCAACATCAACATCAACATCAACATCAACATCAACATGAACTTCAGCATCAACATCAACATCAACATCAACATCAACATCAACATCAACATCAACATCAACATCAACATCAACATCAACATCAACATCAACATCAACATCAACATCAACATCAACATCAACATCAACATCAACATCAACATCAACATCAACATCAACATCAACATCAACATCAACATCAACATCAACATCAACATCAACATCAACATCAACATCAACATCAACATCAACATCAACATCAACATCAACATCAACATCAACATCAACATCAACATCAACATCAACATCAACATCAACATCAACATCAACATCAACATCAACATCAACATCAACATCAACATCAACATCAACATCAACATCAACATCAACATCAACATCAACATCAACATCAACACCAACATCAACATCAACATCAAGATCAACATCAACATCAACATCAACATCAACATCAACATCAACATCAACATCAACATCAACATCAACATCAACATCAACATCAACATCAACATCAACATCAACATCAACATCAACATCAACATCAACATCAACATCAACATCAACATCAACATCAACATCAACATTAACATCAACATCAACATCAACATCAACATCAACATCAACATCAACATCAACATCAACATCAACATCAACATCAACATCAATATCAACATCAACATCAACATCAACATCAACATCAACATCAACATCAACATTAACATCAACATTAACATTAACATCAACATCAACATCAACATCAACATCAATATCAACATCAACATCAACATCAACTTCAACACCAACATCAACATCAACATCAAGATCAACATCATCATCAACATCAACATCAACATCAAAATCAGCATCAACATCAACATCAACATCAACATCAACATTAACACCAACACCAACACCAACATCAACATCAACATCAACATCAACATCAACATCAACATCAACATCAACATCAACATCAACATCAACATCAACATCAACATCAACGTCAACATCAACATCAACATCAACATCAACATCCACATCAACAATAACAACAACAATAGCTGATTTGTCCTAACAACAACAATTCGGACAAAAATTAATACACATCTAAAAAACACATTTCCAAACTAGGAAAGGGATTCGATATATTTCATTATGTCAAGAATTTGGTCTTGGATTAAAACAAGAGTTTGGACATGAAATAGGAGTATAAAGAAACACTGTCACGTCAAAACCTACAGGTCTGTCCACGACACAGTCAACTCTTTTTTCTTTTTTTTTTGTGAAGAAGTTCTTTTTTAAGCAATACTGGGGAACTATGCCATATGGTTGTCATGCAATAATCATGTTTTTGTAAAACGGTTATGATTAAAGATAGAGGTCCTTATAGGGGATAAGTATCAATAATTCCAGAAAAGAAAATATTATGAAGGCTAAGTCTGGCCACCATTTGGCTATAGTTAAAATATAAAATGAAGTACTTAAATTTGACTTGATAAAGCCGAACTACATATTCTGCAGCTACTTGGAATATTACAGGAATCACTTGATAGTTGTTACTTTCTTGGGTTTTCGACAGTCACACGAATTAGGCATAATGCAGTGTAGATTTGGGTCTATAGCGTACAGCTTGTGCATCATCTTATGGCCATGACCTCATTTCCCTTTTTGGTTTATAGATTTCAGGACGATTGAAGGGATAGATGGATCGCGAAAAGTATTCTGTTAAGACGCCCATCTATATGACTGGAAAGAAATTTATGGTGATTTTTTTAAAAATTTATGTCAAACGAAAACTTGTGATTGTTGCGTTTTAATATTGAGCAACAATTTCTTTTCACTAATTTTTTTTCCTCGTTTTAAATTGAAACTGTTTAAAAAGAATCTTATGAAAGTTGTGAAAATTCTCGTATATTTTAATCCCTTACGAAAAATCTCTGATTTGTTTGACCATTTCATGGTGGTATATTGTACCCTTTTTCACTCTCATCCTCACCATGTTGTTAAGGGTCACATAAAAATATCACTGCCAACAAAAGCAGCTTAAAGTCTAAAGGCTCTAAGCGGCATGTTCATTAGCAGTTTTTTGTTGTTGTTCTTATTTAATTATGTGTTGTTGCTGTAGGTACCCAGCCCATGTGTCATACAACAGAGCGCTATATGTTGTCGGGTTTCTGCTTAAAAATGTGCTGCTTAAAAATGCAAACAACAAAAACAATAACAACAACAAGATGACTGAAACATCTAACATCAACAGCAACAACAACGATGTATATTCTATACTTTCTGTTGATTTAGTTTTTAATTATTAATTTTGCAAAAGAAGAACAACAACAACAATAATAACAACAGCGAAAAGAAGCACTTGCAAATAACGGATGTAGCAACGTAGGTATCCACTTCCGCTGTAGAGACGGCTTTAATATAAGCTGCTGCTGTTATTTTTGTTGTTGGTGTTCTTGTTGTTGTTGTTCTTGATGTTGTTGTTGTTTTAGTGGTTGTTGTTTTTGGGTGAATGTGCTAAGGCCATGCTTAGTGGCTTGATGGCGCTGTTGTTGCGGATGTTGCCGAAATCCTCCCATGTTTGCCATTAAAGCGGATTTTCTCGCTTCACTAACAAATAAAGCGCGCCTAAAAATATGCAATGCTTATAAATTTTGGAACAGCGAATAAGCGCTCCATCCACCACCACCACCATTTCCACTCCGAGAGTAACGTTTTAGTGCATTTTTGTTTTTTTCTTATATTTTTGGAACAAAAAATTAAAAAGTGCCAACAACATTGGCAGCCAGCACCAGCACCAGTACAACTAGGTGCCTGGTTGTTAGCATGAGGTGGAGTATCATTGTTGTTGTTATTTATTTTTGTTGCCTTTTAATGTCCCTGAAAGCTACCCTGGATTATGCACTGCAACGTTTTATTTAAGTTTCTCATTTTGTGGTGTTAATTTAATTCGTTGTTGTTTTTGTTCAGCTTTAGCTACAGCTTCGGCTATGGTTTGGCTTAATGCTACTCCAAAGTCCTTTGCAATGACCTCTGCTCTTTGGCCACCCACTTTTTAACCCGCAATTATTTTGTGTGTGTTTTTTTTTTATTTAAATTTTTCAACTCCATTCCGACCCTTCGCCGCGTACTCATTGTGCTCTGTTTATCTGTTTGTTTTGGCTTGGTTTGATTTCACTTTTTTTTTTTCTTTTTTACGCCGTGCTTTTTTATTTAACTCTTTTATGGTTGGTTTTGCGCTGTTGGCAGTGGCTGGTTGCTATGCAGCGTCATCTACTCTATCTGACTGTGCCACAAAAGAGGGTCTCACATCTTGCATTACGTGTTGACTCTTGAAATAATGTCACGAGGTCGTTTCCTTTTGGGTTAATTATAAATGGCACAGCATGGAATTTTTTACTGTTTATTCACATAAAAATACTTTGCCAAAGCGGCAAAAATTGTGACACTGAATCTACATGAGATTTTTATGGCCAGGCATATTTAAATGATGGGATTGTCACAGCAGTTTAACTAACAGCACACACCGGTAATCGATTTGCTGGACCAGCGGAGTGAGGAATATGCTAGTCATAGCGGAAGAAAGCAATTAATTTTTTAAGTGGAAAATTTGGATGCTATTAACGGTCGATATGCTATGTGCGTGTGATGAGAAAAAAGAGAGAGAGAGAGAGAGCGGAAAGTGGAAAGGACACGTTTATTAATGATAACAGGTTTTGTTACAAAGCTAAAAAATTGTCGATAATAACAAATGCCAACCACAAGAACTCATCACAAGTAATGATTCATATGTTGGCTTCCATTAGAACTCATTTATTTGATGGTTATTTTACTGTCGAAAGCTGTGCACAGGTTTTTATTTTTATTTTTTTTTTTTTAATGCCTGTTACTAATATATTGGGCTTTTCATGTGAAGAGGACACCAAAAAATTTTAGTCAATCTAATTTGGTTGCTTTACGATTATGTTAAAAGTCTCTAAATTTTGAACTTGTATGCATCAAGCCACATTCATAATTTATTCAAAATGGAATAAATTCTTTTTTTTTTAAAACTGAAAATTTTTAAAAAAAAAAAAATATAAAATAATACTTATGGGAAATTTGATCAAGTTATGATCAAGTTTTTCATAAGAAAAAAATTTCACATAATTTTGTGTTTGAAAATAAATTATTGAGCTTAAGGCCAAGTATGGTAATGAAGAAAACAACTAAGAACAACTGCTCTGTAATTACAAACTTTGATAGTAGTAACAGCTTTAAAGAGAGCTTATCTTCTTTATTTTGGCGTTAGAAAAAAAAGTTTTCTTAGGGATTAGTTGTTGTTTGTTTATTAAAAATAACCATATGTGTACCGTTATTGAGTGATCGTGCCATTTGAGTGAGCGTGCAGAAATTCAACTGAACTAATGTTTTCACAGTGCTTCAACGTGGTAGTTCATATAAATTCAGCTAGTTGAATCCCTTAGTTTAAGCAAAATTTTATTAATTCAAGGTTGGAAAAGCCTTTTTAAAGTGTGGTAGTATTTTTTGTAACTAAAGAATCCGTGTTCGTTTCATCTGTTTTAGAATTGTGAAGATGCCTAGAGGAAAATTGCTGTCGCCTGAAGAAAAAGCTAAAATTGAGGCATTTAATGAATCATTGCTTTCGACGCGTGAAATAGCGGCAAAAATTGGAAGATCTCAAACATTAATATGCCATTACTTAAAACTACGCGGATCTTATGGTAAAAACGTGAGATATGACAGAAATACTAAAGTTACCCAAAGGCAAAAACGAGATATAATCCGATTGGCCACTAAAGAAAAGCTAATGTCAACAGAGATTGTGAGAAATCTCGATTAACCTATAAAGAGCAGACGTGTTCGACAAATTTTGAAGGCATCAGACCGCGTAGTTTACACCAAACGCCTCAAAAAACCTCCCTTGACTGCCGCTCATAAAGCTAAGAGATTGGAATTTGCGGAAAAATATATTCAGTGGCGTGAACAGTGGTTTAAAGTCTTATTTAGTGACGAGAAACGTTTTAATTTAGATGGTCCTGATGGCTTTCAATATTATTGGCACGACAAGTTGGTCGAAAAAGAAGTCTGCATGAGTCGAGCATCGTCAGGCGGTGGAGTAATGATTTGGGCCGGTTTTGCCATAAATGGAAAAACGGAAATATCATGGGTTCCTCAAAGAATGAACTACTCTATCTACTGTGAACTCTTGGAAACAATGATGATAGAGAGGGCAGAAGAACTTTGTGGTACAGACTTCATTTTCCAGCAGGACAACTCCGCAATTCACCGCTCTAGAGAAACGATGGACTTCTTTTGTCAAAAAAATATTAATGTTCTTGATTGGCCCGCCCGAAGCCCAGACTTGAACCCTATCGGGAATCTTTGGGGAATCCTAGCTCGTGGTGTTTACGCAAAAGGGCGTCAATTTCATTTAGTTAATACACTGAAAACTGCAATAAAAGCGGTCTGGGCTGGCATACCGACTCAAAATTTAAAAAACCTTGTTTTATCCATGCCTAAAAGGTTAATCCAGGTTCTAAAACGTAACGAAAAATGTACTGATTACTAAAATAAGTATTTGAAGGTTGCTAACTATGAAAGTTATTTTAATTTATCTAATTATCCTAAAATAAATTATAGTGAGTTTATGTGAATTGCCGCTCTAAAATATGTGTTTAAGTTAAAAATGACTAACAAAAATTAAAAATATGTGAATTTATTTTTTCAAACGAGTTTTTACATAAACATATAAATATTCAAATACGCTTTTGTTTGCCTGAACTAGCTTTTATTGAAAATAAATAAAAAAATCGAGAAAACTTATGTGAGTTTATGAGAATTGCCACTAGTGTATGCTTACTACTGTTCATAATAACATAATTCATATCGAACAAACATATTAACATTCACTATTTTATGCACTGTTACAAAAAATGAGAAAACTTTAAAATAGTAATTCATAATTTCATTTCAATTTTTAAAATTCAATTTTAATTTAGTTTTTATTTAATTTAAATTTAAATTTTTATTCCGGTTGCACACCATACATTGAGGTTCAGAAAAAATATTTTCTGCAAAAAAGAATTGCAATTCCCATTCAAGTAGAGACATTTTGCATAGAAATAGCAAAAACTGATATTTTTATGAGTGAAAAAAAAAAACAATCTTACAAGCAGGCATGTGCCGCAGGTCTGTTCTGCATGAAATTTCAATATATACTGTCGCAGTTCAATGCTCGTCCGTGAGTTAATATGTATACAGAAAGCTTTTAAGCACAAAAGCTCAAATGCCCGCGGGCATTGGCTTTGATGATCACTGATTTAGAGACATGCCTAAAAGTTTAAATAAGATTGTGTTGCCCTCTAATGGTATGTGACTGAAAGTATATAAAAGCTCAGTTACCTAATATATAAAGCGTTGTTTTTTCAGCCAAAAGTAAATTTCTAGTAATTTTCTCGACACAAGTTGAGTTCTAACAAAACCTTAGTTACTGAGTGGATCACAGTCAATGTCGTGCAAGACTATTGATGAGTTGGTGTAGCGACCAACGAAACAGTCTGTCTAGTCTGCTGTATGATTTGCTCTATACAAAGCATTCGTTGTTGTTAATTGTTTTCTTCATTAACATACTTGGCCTTAAGCTCAACAATTAATTTTCAATATAATTTGAATGAAAAGGACGCATTAAATTTAATTCAAAAATTTTGTTTTTGATTTTAAATCTAAAAATAAATCTTGAGAGTTTAAAACGAATAAGTCGTGTAATAAAATATGCAATGAACAATTTTTGGAATGACTTTTACGCTTTTAACCAAAAATCGACAAATGCCAGGCCCCCAAAACGGGCCTGGATTTTCATTAATTACTTTAAAGAACTTAATGTTACCTAAAAGAAGTAAGACAGGTAAGTAAACCTCTTCGTTGATATGTGATTCGTGAAAATTATTCAATAATTACACAGGTATACGCGGTTTTGGACCTGAGAAGACGGAAGTGGTACTACATGCATTTTGCGCGCTGAATACAAATCCACAGTCCGTTTTTCTCAATCAAATCAAGTTTATGAGTTATAGGCAAAATTAAAAAAACAATATTTTTTCTGATAACTGCACTTTATCTTTTAAAAGCATAAGCCAATTTTAATTGTCTTAGATAGATTTGATTAAACAATACTAGACCTAACTATAACTGTTTACAAAAGTTCATAGTCTTTTGTAGTTTTAAGGATATCAGCCTTCAGATATCAAAAAATTTTAAATTCTTAAATTTTTTTCATGTGTGCCACCCTGCAACTTTGTTTTCTTCCATTTATTATTCAGAAACTTATTTTTTCAGATAGAATATCTTATTAGCTTTAATAAATTTTAACGTAGAATACGTTATACGGGAGTGTTAATCTGGAGCACAAAATTTTGAGAAAATGTTTGTCACTTTCATTATAAGTTTTTAATACTTTATGCATGCATTGAAGAAAATTCAAGTATGCTTGTAACATATTTAATATTTCTTCTTTTGATTTGTATTTAAATAATCATATTGCTACATATAATTTTTTTGATTCCATAAGTAAATCAAAATTAAACTCCTTCAAATTTTGTATTAATTTTCATATGCTTTGTATTTTATGTATTATAACATCATGTGTAAGAGCAGTACGATATCTGTGTGTTCATCACAGAACCAGTGTGAGAAACGTACACACATATTCCATACAAGCAAGCAGCAACAGCATCGACACGTACACACATATTCCGACAAGCAGCAACAGCATCGCACTTTGTTCTCTTGCAGTTGCAACCTTAGTTCTTATAATTCTCATTTCGTTTTTGTTGCAAGAGTTGTATAAGAGGGATATTTGGCCGAACGTATTAACCTCCTCAAATAATGCAATATTGTAGGTTAGAGTGACAACTCGACATTTTCCCACCAAAATGTCCTACCGATTGTCATTCGCCTGCATATTTTGCCTTATAAGTTTGCTTTTTTTTTTTGTTTTTTCTTAAAACATACATTTCTTATTTTTTTTTTTTCTTAAAATATACATTTTTTTTTTTTTTAATCAATTTTTAGTAAGTAATTAATTTGTAATTTTTATAAAGTTCAAGCGAAGAACTTATTTGTTTTCAGTCAAAGTTTTTGTTTTTTTTTATTATTTAAGCTTAGGTAATATCGCGAAGACGCGGGTTCAGTTTCGGCGGCTGGAATGATTTTTTTCAATTTCGCATTATTTATTATTTTTTTTAAACAATTTTTTTAATAAATAATTCTATAAATAAAATTTTGAGCAATAAATTTACTTCTTTGCAGTCATTTTATTTTGTTTTATTATTTAAGCTTAGGAAGTTAATATGTATTGTCTGTGCATATGTTTAGAGTACATTTTATTTAATTTTTTACCATTTCTTGCAAATAATTTAATTAATTTTATACATTTTGTCAGTTTTTTTTAATAATACTTACTTTTAAATGAAATAATTTTTTTTTAAATAATGCAACCATTTGAGGAAAAAAAATTATAATTCAATTAAACATCCATGCGAAATCATCATAAAAATTAAAAATAAAATTTACTCTAAGCATATGCACATACATATATATTAACCACCTAAGCTTAAATAATAAAACAAAATAAAATGATTGTAAAGAAGTAAATTATTTGCTCAAAATTTTATTTATAGAATTATTTATTAAAAAATTGTTTAAAAAAAGTAATAAATAATGCGAAATTGAAAAAAAAATCATGCCAGCCGCCGGAATTGAACCCGCGCCTTTGCGATATTACCTAAGCTTAAATAATAAAAAAAACAAAAAGAAAATGACTGAAACCAAATAAGTTCTTCGCTTGAAATTTATAAAAATTACAAATTATTTACTAAAAATTGACTAAAAAAAATAATAAAAAAATGTATATTTTAAGAAAAAAAAATCATGCCAGCCACCGGAATTGAACCCACGCCTCCGCAATCATATCGAATGAAATTGAATTTTGCGAAAAAATGCCAGCTTCATAGAAATTAAACAAAATTGCGAAAAAGTGCATTGTTGCAAATTTTCGCTATTTTTGTTGATAGAAATGGCAATTACAAACACAATCACAAAATTTAAATGATTTGTGATCTTCGCAACAAGAAGAAAACCTGTTTTTCTGAGGTAAGCTTAGGTAATATCGCGAAGGCGCGGGTTCAATTCCGGCGGCTGGCAAGATTTTTTTTTTCAATTTCGCATTATTTAATATTTTTTTTTAAACAATTTTTTAATAAATGACACGGTGTAACAGTGAAAATAAACTCGGCTCGAGACATAGTAGAGGTTGTAGGCCTGGTTAAACATAAGATAACTGCATACTTAGTTTTTTGAATATACCCTCAAAATCTGGATTTGTGGTCAAAAAACCGATTTTCGGTAGGTGCATGTATAGTTTGTTATGTAACTCCGTTATATCTAGCTCAATTTTAAAAATTTAAACATTGATAAAAAGAAGAAAAATATACCCTTAATATAATGCATAGACCGTTTTTTTACAAAAAGAATTGACAAAGTTACAGGTAAAATCATTTCAAAATTTCTCATTTTTTTTTAATTTTTTCAACTTCAACAACGTTTTGTTAACAAATTTTGTTTTGTGGGACTATTAGTTTTAGCAGAATTCTGAAAGCCTGTTAAATTTTGCGTTCAACAAGCTATCATTTACTTCAATTGGCTGAAATTCAAATGCACTATCGAATTTTTAGTATTCGTAATAAAATACAAAAAAAGGTTTTTTTGAGCTTTTTCGTTTATATATATTATCATAAAGCTGGTGTATTGCCCGGATGTGACGGAACTGTTTTCAGTTTTTAACCACAAACACGCTCCGAATGAATGGCGTTTGTTTATTGAGGGATCTTGCAAGAGTATGATTTATTTAAACACTTTTTGTGTGATTCTTGATATGTTAAATTCTGATATATGTATATCGCCGACTTAAAGGCTCTAACAATACTGTTTGGAATGCAAGGTGGATATACCAAGTATCCTTGCATTATTTGCGAATGGGATAGTCGAATGGGATAATAAATATAAGCAAAAGGAGTATCCACTGCGTGCTTCATTTCAAGTTGTCAAGAAATATGTTTTGAATACTCCACTGGTGCGACCTGAAAATGTAATCCTACCGCGGCCTCGGTAGCAGTGTTGCCAGATTGAGGTAAATTTACCTAATTGAGGTAATTTTTGACCAATTTTTTGGGCAAAGGTAAAAAAGGTAATTTTTGACCAGATGTGGTAAATTTTGCGAAAATAATAATTTTTTAGACTTGTTAATTTTTCGAGTTATTGGCAGTACTGTTACCTCACTGAACATTCTCACAAGTAGTTAAATATTCTTGTGAATCATCCTTTGTAATAAAAAAATCTGAATTAGAGCCTGAACAGAATCAAAAATCGTTGCGACCAACGACCCTCTCTGGTCGTCGAACGCAGAGAATGTGTCCAGAATGATGATATTGGGATTAACGATTCAAAGTTGCTTTTATTTAGTATTTTTTTATTTATTTTTTCTTGTATTGGGCTCTTCAATTGTCTGAATACAACACACACAGACAAGAAATGTCAGAAGATAACAAAAAACTAAGCGAATTTCATGAAACACAGCCAAATCTTAGCAAAAATATGGCAACACTAATCGCACTCAGAGAGAGAATCGTCGGTCGCAAGAGAAAAAATAGAATAGATTCTAATTGTGCGATTTATCGTTACGCAAAAAGAGCTGCGTTTTTTTCTACATTTTGCATGTATTTTCCAACAACAAAGATCGGCGGGCGCAACGATTTTTGATTCTGTTCAGGCTCTTTTGCATGTATTTTCCAACAACAAAGATCGGCGGCCGCAACGATTTTTGATTCTGTTCAGGCTCTCAGCCATCTTTAGTTGCTGAACAAAGGCCCCTTTTACATTGGTCAATAATTGAAAGCAATTTTTTGAGTTTGTCGGCTAATTGCGGCGAATTGGCTGAGAAGGGGGAAAAAATTGACGGTACGCTTGTATTGTATCAACTTTTTGGGTTCAAAAGAGAACCAATGTAAAAGGGGTAAAAGCAACAAATGAATTAAATTCAAAAATAGCGAAACAAAATAGTTTATACACGTCAAGAGGGGACGGTTAGCTTGTTGATGAGAGATAAATATATGTATACTAACAAAAAAATTATAACGGTTAATCATTTAAAAATTTTTTATATAATTTTTTATTTTGGGATAAGGTAAATTTTCTCCGAAAGTGGTAAATTTTTTCGCAAATAGTGGTAAATTTCGGTTCGTCTCTCTGGCAACACTGCTCGGTAGTCGAGTTGGTAGCGTGCTCGATTGCCACCCCAGAGGTCCCGTGTTCGATTCCTGGCCAGGCCATGGTCCTTCGCTTTTAACCTTTCTTAATTTTCTATCCTCATCTCTAATTAACTGAAATTAAAAATTCATCAATATTTACGACATGAAGTTGTAGTTGATGGTAAAGAAGTTTGTGGATGAGATTGACTTATAACTTGAATTGACTGAGGTAAAGGCATAACACTTGCGTCTGATTCAAATTCATATCTTTCTTTGGCTTTCCACAACGCTTAGAACATCCTACACGTGTTTCACTTGATTGCCCTTTCCTTCCCACTAATCTATCATCCCATTTTCGAACCAAGGCAGACTTGACTGAATAGGTATTTCACCTCGAACCAACTTCAGACTTGACTGAATAGGTATTCCCCCTGAAATCCTTGGTTCAAAGCTAAAAAAAAAAAAAAATCTGATTGCAGCGTTTCCTAGGTTAAGTGAGGCCAAAATCAAAGAAAGTATCCTGCACGTTCAAATCTTTTAAAAAAGTTATTTATTCATTTCGGTTATTCTAAGGTTTATTTGTGGGGCCACAAATTCGGAAAATTTTCTTGGACACTGATTTCGTTTCTAAATTAAATCCAGTTGAAAAAAAGAGCTTGGAATAGTTATATTTCGTTATGCATTTATTTCCTCGGCAAGAAGAAGAGTCGAAATTACTTAGATGTTGTAAATGAATTTTTAAGTGCCTACGAAGAAATGGGCTGCAATATGTCAATCGAAATACATTCTTTGCACTCCCATAAAAACTTTTTCCCGAATAGCCTTGGGCAGTTTAGTGATGAACAAGGAGAAAGGTTCCACCAGGAGATGGAAGCTATAGAAACCGGCTTTCAGGGAAAAAATTCCATAAACATACTGGTAGACTACGACTCCCTAAAACGTGAAATCGATTATAATATATATAAACGAAAAAGGTCAAATAAACATTTTTAGAAAAAAAAAAAAAAAAAATTAAAATTTTTTGTATTATATTACAAATACTAAAAATTCGATAGTGCATTTGTATTTCAGCCAATTGAAGTAAATGATAGCTTGTTAAACGCAAAATTTAAGAGGCTTTCAGAATCCTGCTAAAACTAATAGTGCCACAAAACAAAATTTGTTAACAAAACGTTGTTGAAGTTGAAAAAATTAAAAAAAAATGAGAAATTTTCAAATGATTTTACCTGTACCTTTGTCAATTCTTTTTGTAAAAAAACGGTCTATGCATTATATTAAGGGTATATTTTTCTTCTTTTTATCAATGTTTAAATTTTTAAAATTGAGCTAGATATAACGGAGTTACATAACAAACTATACATGCACCTACCTAAAATCGGTTTATTGACCACAAATCCCGATTTTGAGGGTATATTCAAAAAACTAAGTATGCAGTTATCTTATGTTCAACCAGGCCTACTACCTCTTCTATGTCTTGAGGCAAGTTTTTTGATTTGTTTTCATTTTGTAACACCGTGTAATTCTATAAATAAAATTTTGAGCAAAAAATTTACTTCTTTGCAGTCATTTTATTTTGTTTTATTATTTAAGCTTAGGAAGTTAATATGTATTGTCTGTGCATATGTTTAGAGTACATTTTATTTTAATTTTTTACCATTTCTTGCAAATAATTTAATTAATTTTATACATTTTATCACTTTTACTTTTAAATGAAATAATTTTTTTTTAAATAATGCAACCATTTGAGGAAAAAAAATTATAATTCAATTAAACATCCATGCGAAATCATCATAAAAATTAAAAATAAAATTTACTCTAAGCATATGCACATATATATTAACCACCTAAGCTTAAATAATAAAACAAAATAAAATGATTGCAAAGAAGTAAATTATTTGCTCAAAATTTTATTTATAGAATTATTTATTAAAAAATTGTTTAAAAAAAAATAATAAATAATGCGAATATGAAAAAAAAAATCATGCCAGCCGCCGGAATTGAACCCACGCCTCCGCAATCATATCCAATGAAATTGAATTTTGCGAAAAAATGCCAGCTTCATAGAAATTAAACAAAATTGCGAAAAAGTGCATTGTTGCAAATTTTCGCTATTTTTGTTGATAGAAATGGCAATTACAAACACAATCACAAAATTTAAATGATTTGTGATCTTCGCAACAAGAAGAAAACCTGTTTTTCTGAGTTGCGCAACATGTTTCACGATTTTATCAAAAACACAACATGTTTCACTTCTCGATGGCCCGTCAGATTCGCTCACGAAATTCTGTTAAAATAACATTTTGGAGGTCTTCTCTTTTTATGTTTTTGTCATAAGCAGAAAATGAAAAAATGTTTATGAATAACAATGTTAGCAAGGTTGCATAGAAGCTGCGTAAAGCCTTAAACAGTGCGTAACTAAACAAGCGTTTAAAGGTTGTTTAAGGAATATTGAATAAGGCTGTTAATGACTAACGTATTCTTCGTCTGACCTATGCGCCCGTGTTATCTAACACAGGCTTGAGATTTTTTTATTTTTTGCCAATATCTTTGACAGTGTATGAGTAATTTAGAATAATCTGAATTTTTATTAAATTTCTTTAAGAAAATCTGATGGTGGAAACTTCTTGAGAAATGTTTGACCCAAGCAATTTGACAATTTTGGGTACTGAAAAGGGAGTACGATCAGCCCCGAGGTAACCTTATTAATTCAACCATGGATATATTGTTTTGCAGGAGCTTCTCACGAGGCAAGCAATCCAAGCTCTCTGAAAAAATTTCAAGTTTACTTTTCCAAGTACGAAATATTGTCGAAGGAATAAATGTCTAACTTCAACTCACAAGTGTTTGACAAGTTATATCGAGGTGGAAACCTATAATAATCACGAAAATGGAACTTGCTGGAAGTTTGATTTTTAGTTGGGAAGTTTTGTGGACTTATGTTAAATCTATTTTAAGAACGAAGTTGTTTAACGCGACTTGTGGGTAGAGTGAAATAGTAGAAATCATCACGTAACAGTTTGCATTTGTGTGTATGCGTACGAGTGCATACCCAGCTAGCATTTTCAATCGTAAGCGACTCTTCCACGATCGGAGCTTGCGATTAAATAAATCGTCGACGATGTCGTATTCCGATCGCGGAAGTTCAGTACAATGGGAGAAACTGTGTCAAGCCGGTGACTCTTCCATTCGAGTCGTCTACGATGCTCAAAAAAGAATCGTGTAAGATGCTTTTATTCCTTCTTCAAACGATTCTTGAATCAATCGCCTAATTGAGTCGTCTACGATGCTCAGGAAAGATTCGCTGAAGAGTCGTGAAACTATTGCCAAGACGATCTTTAATTTACCCCAAATGCTTCAAAATAAAAAGTATTGCTCTGTAGTGTTAATTTTGTAATTGTAATATATGTAATTAGTTTAAACTCGTATAAATAAAATAAAAATAATTCAATTATTAATTAAAAAAAAAAAACAAAATTCAGACATAGAAAAAAAAAAAGCTCAAGCCTGTGTTAGATAACACGGGCGCATAGGTCAGACGTAGAATACGTTAGTCATTAACAGCCTCATTCAATAGATTTCCTTAAACAACCTTTAAACGCTTGTTTAGTTACGCACTGTTTAAAGCCCAGTATGCTGTAGAAGCGGAAAGAAACTTTCCATAAGGAATGCATTGAGTTTTTGACAGCGAAAAGGCAGCGGCATTTTTTTTTCGCTACTTAGTACGCTGTAGAGGTGAAAAATTTGTTCAATGCTATCAAGTACAACCACCATGTGGAGAGTTGAAATGTCAAAATTTCGCTGTCGATTATATGTCCGAGCATTTAATTGGCGCCAGAATTTTGACATTTCAATAAGAAAGCAGTACGACCTCGCTTTACGCAACACTCGATAATCGCAATACTCAAAAATTTATATTGTTGACTCAGTAAACGCAACTTAAAAAAAAAAAAACACAATTATCGCAACTTCCATTTGCGTACACTTCCATAAACTTTTATATTATTTACTTTCAGTTCTTCTTTTCTTGTAAAATACATTTTTGATGTACGAAAAATCTCTTAAAACAATATTTAAGGAAACTAAGTGCATATCTTAATACATAAAACTACAATATCTAGGATTCAGAGCCATAAAGCTTTATGTTAAGAAGTTTAATTGCGTTTCTTCAACATTAACTACGTCAACTGGCCGAATTTCTATTAGTTGCATTGAGCTAGGTCGTACTGTAGTTGCTTTTTTCTCCACACAAACATTTTTGACTCTACACTAATATTTCGGGTGTAGAATTATATGAAGAAATTTTCGTTTCTACAGCATACTACACTAAGGGAAAAAAATATTAAATTTATCCAAAAACTTTTTTAATTTATCCAAAAAGCGAGTCATTTTTGCACCAATAACGCATTTGAATAAATCGACTACGTAAATATTTAAAATTTATTTGAATACTTTTATAATTTAATTAAATATTTAAATATTTAAACAGAATTAATAAAAAAAATATTAAAATTATGCACGAATTTTTTTAAAATATCTTTCAAATATTTACTATTTGAAAATAAACTATCGCATTTAAAGAAAATTTAAATAAAAATATTGAATTTAAAAAACAACATATTTAAATTGAATATGATATTAATGGTTTATAGTATTATTTTCTTCATATTGCGTCCATCAAATGGCATTTGCCTGTATTATTTATTCTCGCTTTACTTTTTTGTTCTCTAATTTATACTATTTTTGACAGTTGGTGCAATATTAGGGCACCAAATGTGAAAAATAGTATAAACTAGAGGGAGAAAAAATAGATTTACAAAATATATACAGAAAGAAGCAAAATATGTAGGTAAATGACAACCGGTGCAAGATATTTCATAGAAAATATCAAGTTGTCACTCCACCCTACATAATTTAATTTCTTTGCCAAACATGCATAATATATTGCTCTTGCAACAATAACTAAATGAGAACTGTAAGAACTGCAAATGCAAGAAATAAACTCAGGAACAAAGTGCGATGCTGTTGCTGCTTGTCGGAGTATGTGTGTAAGTGTGCGATGCTGTTGCTGCTTGCTTGTATGAAATATGTGTGTACGTGTGTGGTATAAATAAAATTCAAATACGGGAAAAAAACGAGTTGTAAGGAAAATATTTGATTTATCCACGTAAATATTTAAATAAAATTGATACTCAGGCGTGGATAATGTTATTATGCATTATTTCCCTTAGTGTAGGCTTAAGGTTTTACGCAGCTTCTATGCAACCTTGCTAACATTGTTATTCATAAACATTTTTTCATTTTCTGCTTATGATTGTAAGGTTTGTGTCTGAACTATAGAAAATCTCTACAAAAATTAAGAATTCCTATGGATTTGCAATGGCCGCCGCATAAAAAAATGCTGCAAAGGGCGCATATGGAGCATGTCTTTGATATTAAAAGAAAAGAAACAAAAATCATGGTTGTATTTATCATGGTTGTCTTTCGCTACTTGGTCATTATACTTCTTCTCTTTCTCACACTGGTTCTGTGATGAACACACAGATAATCGTACTGCTCTTACACATGATGTTATAATACATAAAATACAAAGCATATGAAAATGAATACATAATTTGAAGGAGTTAAATTTTGATTTACTTATAGAATCAAAAAAATTATATGTAGCAATATGATTATTTAAATACAAATCAAAAGAAGACATATTAAATATGTTACGACCATACTTGAATTTTCTTCAATGCATGCATAAAGTATTAAAAACTTATAATGAAAGTGACAAACATTTTCTCAAAATTTTGTGCTCCAGATTAACACCCCCGTATAACGTATTCTACGTTAAAAGTACACTTGTAAATATTGATAATTTTTGTATTGGTTAGAAAACTTTAAAAACGCTGAACGGAATTAAGTGAAATTTTCACTATTCTCATAAAAATTAATTATAAATGATTTTTATATGCTCAGAATTTTGAAATATTTGATAGCGTCGCAGTTATTGGTTGATAAACTGGCCTAAATCGCAATTTTTAGTAAAATTTTGCGCTTTTTTATATTTACTGCCTAAACAGTACAAAATGTATATCATGTATAATACGATGTATGGACAAAAAAAAATATCGATAGTTCAATAGTTCAATAGTTTTTTCCTAATATCAATGTTTTAGTGAAAAATTTAGTCAATTTCTTGCAAGCAGTTCTTTTGTTGATTGACTACGAAACTGTCATTGCATGTAGCGCACATAATGTTGCTTTAGTTTAGCCACAAAATGCAGCACACTGTTGTAGCGTGTCGTTTTGAAGCTGTGCGTTGATTATTTGAGTTTTTGTTTTAAATCATACGTGCGTTTATTTCTACATTGCAATTAAGATTTAAGACATGGAAAATACAAATGTGTTTAATTCATATTTAGAAAAGTAAGTTAATAAGTTAATAAATAAATAAAGTTGTATATTTGTATGCAAATATTAAGTGTTTACATTCGTTTATTGTTTTTGTTGTGGTTCAGTAAAGCGTAAGGAACTTCGTTTTTATCGGCGGTCCCCAAAACACACTGATTTTTATTTACTAAATTTTATGATGTAGTGTTATTTATCTTCATCACCAACCGGTCTCAAAAAGTCAATAATTTAAATATAATGGGATATGATAAGCAATTGTGGATTTTAATATTCATATGATTCATATTAATTGAATAAAAAATTCAATTCTTAAAACATTACTCAATTTTCTACACATAAATTTTGAATAAGAACGAAAAATTTCTTCCCTATGCAGTGCTGATTGAAAGAAGGGTAAAATTCGTTCATAAATATTAAATTCATAATTGTATATGAGCAAGTAGTTGACATAATTTCAGCTAACAAGACGTCACCCCGTTCTGGGTTAAACATAAAATATCCAAGTCTCACATTACATGCTGAAATATTCTAGTACCTATGCGGTACTGTTGCCACCATTAAAAAATATTGTCAAAAAGTTATGCTTATCATTATTTGGCGTACTTACAGTCAACGTTCAAGATTTCACAAAAAATCAACCAGTTCTACTCAGTTCGGAGCTTATGCAAATACTCAGCAAATTCATCTTATTTTCTTGTGCTTAACAAGCACAAATATTTTACCTCGAATAATGTTTGTTTATCTTGCTAAATTATTTGCCCTCATGCTCGAGCTCATGCTATGCATGCTTGCCACATAGCTGAGAAGAACTTCTAAGAGAGAGGGACAGAGAGAAGAATAAGAAAAGTAGATACTTTAAACGACTAAAGTTACACACGCTGTTTCGACACTAATTTATCTACTATACGCAGTACACAGTACAACTCTATCTACTATTTATCTTGGCTTGTTTTTTCACTCTCTAAAGGAGCAACTTTTTGAGATATTTTTCTTAAGAGTAGCGCTCTAGCAACAAGAAATTCTTATATCAACAAAGTTAACCGAAAACCACCCTTCTTTCTTCTGCAGTAAGCAGATGGTGGTTCAAGATGCGTCAAAATGTAACATTCCGTCATCATCATCAGCAGCAGCACCATCACCAGCAGCACCATGAGCAGCAGCATAGTCGTCGTTGTCTAGTCTGCTGTTTTAAATTTAATTATTTAGCAAACGCATAAGTTATTCCAATTAGTGGTCTAATTAATTGGTTGTTGCTCGAATGGTTTTTCTTGCCATACTCATGGTTGTTGGCGAAAAAGTTTGAAAGAGAAAAAAAAAATTACATTTTATTTATAAACATATTTCAGCAGCTCGGGTGGGTAATTATTTAAATCAGCTAAGAGCTCTGGTAGCCTCTTATTTGTTATGGTGGTGATGGATATGGATGGGTAAAAAAAAAACTTGACCAACACAATATCGCTGCACATTGAGTGGTCGTGTTACTGAAGCGTCTTGATTTTTAGCGCATATTTTAAAAAGTTTTACCATCTTTTCGATGATGAGAAGGATAACTTTTTTGATTTCACTCTAATAATCACGCGGCTTTGTCTAAAAGGACATGGGAGTGAAATTTTTAAGGCGCAAATTTTTTGAATTCTCAAATTGCTTGAAATGTTTAAGTTAAAAGCGCCTTATTCTCCTTTTCCAAAAATGGGAAACTCAAGAGACCAGCAAAATTAAAGTCTTTTTTATTATATCTTGAACCAACAAAATATCAGAGCTAAAAGAAGCTTACATTGATATTGAATTAAGAAAAAATTTTTGAAATTTTGCAAAATGTGTCTACATAACGAGGACAAAATCATTTTATTATAAAGAAAAATATTACTGTATTCATTATGTGGAGTACTTTATCTGGTACATTCTGTTCAAAATTGAATCGGGCTGTGCCAATAAGTGTCGCTTATTGGGTTAATTATTCTTCAATATTTATTTTATCAACTTTAAAATAATCACCATCGGAGCTGATACACACATGCCAACGTTTTCTCCATTCTTGAAAGTATTTTTGGTATTCCGATTTTGGAATGGCCTTTAGCTCCCTCTGCGAATTATCTTTGATGACTTCAATCGTCTCAAAATGTTTTCCACAAAGTGACAATTTAAGTTTGGGGAATAGGAAAAAGGCACACGGGGCCATATCTGGTGAATATGGTGCTTACTGAATGATATTGACATTGTTTTTGGACAAATAATCGCGTACAATGCGTGATGTGTGAGCTGGTAAATTATCGTGCTGCAAGAACCATAATTCTGACCTCTTTCGTCGAATATTCTCGCACAAACGCTTAAAAACAATCAAAAAAACATTGAGTGTTGACTTCTTACGGAAGGAATTCCGGGTATACGACACCTTGAGAATCGAAGAAAACAGTCAGCACCACCTTAATTTTTAAACGACTTTGTCGTGTTTTTTAGGATTCGGTTCATCCAAATAGCACCACTCTGCAGATTGTTGAGCTGTTTTGACGTCATACTGATACACCCAAGTCTCGTCATCAGTAATGATGCGCTGAATATCCGTATTGTCCATTAAAAGCATCTCCTGAGCGACAGTTTTGCGAAACTCTTTTTGAAGGAAATTCAGCTATTTTTGCACAAGTCGCGCTGCAACGCGTCGCATGCCTAAAACATCATGTAAATGTATATATCAATATAAGGGGTTTTCACGGTTCAGTGCATTTGGCTGTGCATTTGAGCATGAGCAAAAAATCCATGCTTTTTTTCTCTTTACACTAACAAAATGTACATACAATGAGTTGGTTTAATCCACATGGAAAGTCGTAGAAAATCATCGCACAAAATTGCTCACGATTTAACTTCATTTTTTTACCAAGATGAATGTTTCAGGTGTCTGGAAACAACACAAATAATACTCGTATGACAAAACGTTCTGACTACGTTCACCATTAAAAATATTAAACTTTACGGTGACAATGTCAAATTTGACATATTCTCATTAGTGTTGCCATATCTCAAGACTTAAAAGTCAAATATGTTTTGCCGTAGTGGGATTCAAATCCGAGGCGGAACGGTTTTAAGACAGTGAACCCGCAGCTCAGATTAGCTGACTTGCTGACAATTATCGACTTGCAGTTTCTAGGGAACACCACAGAGAGGTTTGAGTCGGCTCGAGTCGATTTCGAAATGGATAATGCTGTCGTCAATTATTCTTAAAATGGATAATTATGATGTTTTTTTTTTAAAATCCAAATGTAAACATGATTAAGGAACGCAACGATATCTTTATATGCAAATTAAGAAAAAAAAAATCTGGTTATGAATCTGCACTCACTCAATTCATTAACAATACCAAAAACAATAACTCGGCACCCAATACAGCAAAATTCTTTCAACTCATCTCATTCTTTATCATTAATTAAATTTTAATTAATTCAATCCAAGAGAACGAACATTGATTGAGCAAATAATAATGAAATGTGAAAATATTGTAAATATTTGCAACCTTTGTGTACAGCAGATATGTGCGCTTGTATTTGTTTGTATTTATTAACATGGATGTACATATGTAGGTATGTATGCAGCTCCATGTATTCCATTTTATTTCTTGTTTGTTCTGTGTGCTGGTGTCTTTGTTGTTGCTTGTAAGCCACTGTATTGGGGGACATCAACATCATGGTCGATGTTACTTCATGATGTCCTTCATGATGAAATATTATCCAATATGTATTTGCGTACATATCAATAACCAACGGCAGGATAAAAATTGTTACAATTGTATTTTTTTTTTATTTGTTTATTTCTTGTTTTCTTTTAACTTTTGCCTACTTACGCAGCAACGTTTTAATTCATTTTGTTGCGTTCATGTTGTTCGCATTGAGAAAAAGCTTTCCGCACTGACACTCGAGAGATGGTGAAATAAGAGAGTGTGAAAAAATTTGTCATTTTTGAAGTTGATATGAAGCGGGTAATGATAAAATTTTGACGCATGCAAATGGAGGATGGAGCATGCCACACTAATTAAACTTGACTTTTTTTTTGCACACTCCAACATGAATAAATTTTATAAATAAATTATGATGAAATTATGCGAAATTAATAAATTTAAATTGAAAAAATAGATTTATTGTTAACTTGTTATGTCACCCTGTACAGCAAAGCTGCGAATTGTATGGGTCAGCTTTGCACTGGTAGCACATCAACAGCTTAAAAGCCAACAAAAAAATAACAAAAAATATGTTATTGATCAGTCCACGTTAATTGTTGCAGTTGAATTTCTGAACATTTCAATCACTCAATCTGCAGGTTATCTGGTGTTGTTGGTGCTCTGTTTTTATTTGTTGTTGTTGTTGTTTGCTTTTGCAATTTTATTATGCGCAACAATGCGCCATGGTCAACACTTCCTTTTTGAAGTGCAAAAACTGCAGTCAGAATATTGCAAGTGTTAAATAATGGAATATTAAATCAGGCAGAGAATTCGGTCTACTCTTATGTAACATTTTTATTACAGCGTCATGAATGCTAAATTTCAACTGCGCTCCACTTAACTAGGCATACATTTAGCGGCCGTCTTTTTTTTTTTTTTGTTTTTTTACTCCACTCATTTTTTGTTAATTGAAATTTATTTGTTTTTTTTTTTACTTTAAACTAAATCATTTTAAAATTGAATACATTTAACTTAATCTTTTGATAAATTAAACAGAAATAATAAGGATAATGTGGCGTCCGTTGCGTAGTTGGTAAAAGTGCGTGGCCGCTATGTCAAAGAACCTGTAGACCCAGGTTCGAACCCCAGCATCGACAGAAAATTATTTGAATTAAAATAATTTTTCTGTACGGCCGCCATCTCTCTGCACACAATGGCAAACCTCAGAGAGTAATCAAAAATGCCATGTAAAGCTTCTTGAGAACGAGAACATTCCGTTCATCGCCGTTCGGAGTCGGCGTTAAGCATGTAGGTCCGGTTCTCGGTCAATTGTGTACAAACTTAATAACACGCGCAACACCATTGATCATAAGAAGGGCTGAGGTCCTTTCAAGGGCTGAAATGGCCAGTTCTTTTTTTTTTTTTTTAATAAAGAAAAATAGTGCTCTATAAGCTGTTGTCAGGATATATTCTATTAAAGGGTGTACCCCAAAAGTCTCTGATTTTCATTCGGGCACAACTTTTTTTGACAAGCGTAGAGCACTAAATCTATGATATCTATCAACGACAAGCATAGGGGTGTTATGAAGAAAACAACTTACAACAAGAACGGCTGTGTATAGAGCAAATCATACAGCAGACGAGACAGACTGTCTCGTTGGCCGCTACACCAACCCAACAGTAGTCTTACATGACTTTCAGTGTAATACACTTAGCTACTAAGATCTGACTTAACCGCAAATTTTGCCGACAAAGTTACTCGGAATTTTTTGGCAGAGTGGACAAAGCTTTTCATTAGTAACTAGAAATCTTATCTACTTTCGATGCACCCTGTCCAGGTTAACCTTGATCATGTCATACTTTTAGGCATAGCCTTTAACTTATGCGCATCTTTCGAAGGCCGATTACAACGTTTTACCGCTATCAGAGCATGTTTAAGTTGTGTTACTTTGTTGTTATTCTTTTCCACAGTTCCGTTCAGGGTTCAGCTTGTTTGATTGATATACACCAGGGGTGCGCAAAAGGCCGTCCATGGGCGGATAGCTTTCACACGTATACGACAACTTTCAATTAAAAAAGCTTTTCAGTCGGGGTTCGGACCAGTGTTGCCAGAGAGACGAACTGAAATTTACCACTATTTGGGAAAAAATTTACCACTTTCGGAGAAAATTTACCTTTTCGCAAAATAAAAAAAAATTTAAAAATTTGTAAATGATTAACAACCGTTATTATTTTTTTTTTAGTATACATATATTTATCTCTCCTCAACAAGCTAACCGTCAACTCTTGACGTGTATAAACCGGGACTTACCGGCTATTTTGTCTCGCTATTTTTGAATTTAATTCACTTGTTGCTTTTACCCCTTTTACATTGGTTTACTTTTGAACCCAAAAAGTTGACGATACAACACAAGTGTACCGTCAATTTTTTTGCCCTTTGTTTTCAGCCGATTCGCCGCAATTAGCCTAAAAACTCGAAAAATTGCTTTCAATTATTGACCAATGTAAAAACGTCTTTGTTCATCAACTAAAGATAGATAATTCAGATTTTTTTTTTTGTTACACAGGATGAGTCACAAGAATATTGAACTACTTGTGTGTTTGTTAAGTGAGGTAACAGTACTGCTAATAACTCGAAAAATTAACAAGTCTAAAAAAATTATTATTTCCGCAAAATTTACCACTTTTGGTCAAAAATTACCTTTTTTACCTCTGTCCCAAAAATGAGTAAAAAATTACCTCAATTACGGAAATTTACCTCAATCTGGCAACACTGGTTCGGACTATTATACTGAATAAAATATTATTCAGTCGCTGTGTAAACTTCATGCTGTGTGGTTGCGGTTGCTTACTACTGCGTTGGCTTATTAAACACGACAACTCATCATTAGTGCGTTTGTTCGTTCAGTCGATGCGATCAGTCGTTGTGCGAGCTTCATGCTGTTTAGTTGCGGTCGTTAGCTCTTGCGTGGCCTTATTGAATAACATGGTATAATAATACAAGGTAGCATTGACAGTTGCTTGGGAAATCATATATTGTCAAAAAATATACTCAAAAAGAGAGCGCTCACAATCCGCCATTGAAAACACAAGCAATGTTGAAAACGTTGAAGTGAAAAAAAACAACAACCACAGCAGCTGCTGGTGTATTTCCACAAAAAGCTGTTTTTGACAGTTTATGTTTTCCTGTTGAAGAGAAAATAAGCAGTTGTCAATGCTACCATGTATTATTATACCATGATTGAATAAGACAAGCTACCATTCTTGCGTTTGTTCGTTCATTCGATATTTTGACTTTGTGCAAGCGGGTTGTCTTAATCATTACGCTCTGATTTTATTTTTCAGGCACAACACCTGATCGTATGCTGTGATCGCACGAATTAACAAACTAGTGCTTTTCGTTCAGTGTAAGCTTTGCAATACAAACACAAAATGTGAATGTATAATTTTGCGCAACCCTGATGTACACCTAAGCGGTGGGAGAAATTTGTTATGGAAACTTTGTTGGTTTTTGTGCTAAACACAAAACTAATCAAATGTTCATTTTTATTTAATGGTCAGGCTCTACCAGAAAAATCTTTGAATTAAATTTAATGTGACTGTTTCATTCAATTATATTGAAACTAATTGTTGAGCCTTAGGCCAAGCATGTTATGAAGAAAACAACTAAAAATGATTAGTTGTTATAACAACAACGACTCTGTATAGAGTATTAAAATATAAAAATATCAGTGACTTTTGGGGCATTTTCTATGGGAGGCCTATGAACTGAAATATGAGTATTAAAAGAGAATTTTCTTCAAACATACTAAACTATCACAGATACCAAAACTTCATGCAAGAACATCCCAATAAACATTTTGGCGAGGGGTGGTTCGTTAACGAATTGCTTATGAAACTTTTTTTAAATTGTTTTCGAATAGTTTCGTTACGACTGCATCATAGGTTGGCTTGATGCTTAAAAAAAGCACCGATTGAAATTATGACTTTGTTAAATTCTATTGAAGATGTTTTTAGCCCAATCTAAGCAAAGAAACAATTTTTTTCTAATTAAATATTTTTTTGTCAGTCTCAACGATTCGCTATCGAATCGCCTTTCAACAATTTTATAACTCGTTAGTGAATCAATTCTTTAAATTTAAGCGATTCGTTAGCAATTTGCTTCTCTAATGTTTAGCAATTCATTTACGAACCATTACTTTGATTTTTAGCGACTATTTTCAGTTTTAGCGTTACCGAGTGACTTGAGTTATATTTAACGATTCGTGAACTAATTCTTTTGTCCCCAATTATTACCGATATTTAGTTTATGATTCTTATTTAATAAGCAAAAAATTTGTTATTGCTATCATATATATTAATACGTAAACACAAAATTTTACTTTCCTTTATACCCCTTTTAAAGACAACAAATTCGAATGAAACTTATATCATCACAATATAATTTTTATTCAAAATTTCTGTCATTAGGATAAGATAAGATTCGTCTCGGTGAATCGTTATCGAATTGCTTTCTTTATTTTTGGAGACTCGTTAACGAAGTGCTTCTTATAGTTTTGGCGAATCGTTAATGAATTCCTTTTTTCGGATTTGACGATTCGTTAACGAAGGAGGAATTTCTCCCGCTCGCGATATTATAAGTGAATCGCTTCTAATAGTTGCTAATGAATGAAATGTACGAGAATGCGATTCGTAAACGATAACATTAGTGAATCATTTTGTTTGTTGGGATGTTTTGAATAATTGGTAGATCTACACAAAAAGACTAGTATTAGTAATATTAGTTTTGTCACTACGTTTGTAACGCCCATAAGGAGGCGTGGTAGGTATAAAAAAGTGTGTATATTCTTGATAAGCATTACCACCCAAGTGGATTTAGCAATGTCAGTCCGTCCATCTGTCCGTCTGTATGTTTGTCTGTGAGCACGATTACAGCCATCATTTTGAAGTTACACGGAGAGAAATATTGTTCTTATACATATTAAGCAAATATTTTACTTGATTTAAGAATATTTAAAATTAATCCTCATTTGCTCAAATAAAGAACAAAAAAGTAAAATTAAGAGAAATAAATTTATAATGAGCATTTATTTCTAAAATTAAGAAAAATAAATGATTGCTTGAAACAAAATTAAAATACTTGATCTTAGCACATAAAACAAGACTTGAATCAAGAAAATATTTTCTCAATTTAAGAAATCGCAGAGAATTCTTTTGGCTTACAGCAAATTGTTTACTTGAATCGAGCAAATTTTTCTCACTTTAACTTAAATTGACATGCTTATAATTCACAACATGTTTACATGAAAACATGTCTAATATGGTGCGGATTGACAAACTATGGCATGGTTGGAAGGCGCAGCTTATCTGTTTCTTTATTTGGAAACATGTAAGCGTCTACAAGATATATTTAGTATATTCGAGTAGTTTTTTTATGATCGTTTAATCTACATCCTACATCTTTGCTGAAGGATTTTCATTAAAATAAGAAAATTAAATTAAAGTGGCGTCCGTGGCGTAGTTGGTTAAAGTGCGTGGCCGCTATGTCAAAGAACTTTGGAGACCCAGGTTCGAACTCCAGCAGCGACAGAAAATTATTTGATTTAAAATAATTTTTCTGTACGGCCACCTCTCTGCACACAATGGCAAACCTCAGAGAGTAATAAAAATGCCATGTAAAGCTTCTTGAGAATAAGAACATTCCGTTCATCGCCGTTCGGAGTCGGCGTTAAGCCTGTAGGTCCATTTCTCGGTCAATTGTGTACAAACTTAATAACACGCACAACACAATTAATCGTAAGAAGCTAATTCAAAGTCCTTTCAAGGGCTGAAATGGCCAGTTATTTATTTTTTTTTTTTTTTTAAGAAAATTAAATTTCTAATTTCAAGCAAAATATTCTTGTGTTGAGAAAATTGTATACTTGAATAACGAAAATTATTCTAGTTTTCAGTAAATTCTTTGCTTGAAAGAAGCAAATTGTTCTCAATTCATGGAAAATCAATATCTCAAATCAAGCAAATTATTCTAGTTTCCAGCAAATTGCTACTTGAATGAAGCAAATATTTCTCACTTCAAGCAAATATTAGTCTTGAATATAGAAAAAAAATATTCTTGGGTTTTACTCAAATTTTTCTTGAACTAAGCATTTTTTCTTAATATCATATATTTTAAATTTGCTCAATTCAAACAAAACAATGCTTGAATTGAGAAATTTACGCTTAAGTGTAAGCCGACAGCCTATTTTCTTGGTTCAAGTACACTAAGGGAAATAATGCATATTAAAATTATCCACGCCTGAGTATCAATTTTATTTAAATATTTACGTGGATAAATCAAATATTTTCCCTACAACTCGTTTTTTTCCCGTATTTGAATTTTATTTATACCACACACGTACATACATATTCCATACAAGCAAGCAGCAACAGCATCGCACACGTACACACATATTCCGACAAGCAGCAACAGCATCGCACTCTGTTCTCTTGCAGTTGCAACCTTAGTTCTTATAATTCTCATTTCTTTTTTGTTGCAAGAGTTGTATAAGAGGGATATTTGGCCGTACCTATCAGCGATTGCGTGCTGAAATAATGCAATTATATGTAGGGTGGAGTGACAACTCGACATTTTCCCACGAATGTGTCGTACCGATTGTCATTTGCCTGCATATTTTGCTTTATTAGTTTGCTTTATTATTGCCATTAGCATGGTTACTTTATTTTCTTTTTTCGTTCTTTAGTTTTATACTATTTTTGACATATGGTGTCATAATATTGCACCGACTGTCAAAAATAATATAATATTAAGGAACGAAAAAAGAAAATAAAGTAACCATGCTAATGGCATTAATGGACGCAGCTCGTGAGAAATATTTGAAAATATTGTTTTTTAATTTCAATATTTTTTATATAAATTTCCTTTAGATGTGATAGTTTTATTTTCAAATAGTAAATTTTTAAAAGATATTTAAAAAATTCGTGCATAATTTTAATATATTTTTTTATTATTTCTGTTTAAATATTTTAATATTTTATTTAATTAAAAAAGTTTTTAAATGAATTTTAAATATTTACGTAGTCGATTTATGCAAATGCGTTATTGGTGCAAAAATGACTCGCCTTTTGGATAAATTAAAAAAGTTTTTGGATAAATTTAATATTTTTTCCCTTAGTGTATACAATGCTGGATTTTTTTCTCTCCGGTCATCATCACGAAATTCGATATTTAGCATAAATATAAAAAATAAAGATCAAGTTCGAAAATGAGTAAAATCGAATGAAAACCACGCCTACTTCCCATTCAAAGTAACTTTATCACACAGTGAAATCTCTTAGAATTTCACAAAAATTAATATATGGCCTTGCATATGAGCTTTGATATTTAATATATTTAATATATCCTTTGAATATAAGATTCAACCAAATCGAATAAAAACCACGCCTACCTCCCATACAAAGTGACTTACTTCATCAAAAACGGAAAATCTTTTTTAATTCCACAAAAATTAATTTATGGACATGAAATTTCTCAAATGAGCTTAATATGCACTCTAGGAACGAAATTCAACAAAATCGAGTGAAAACCACACCTACCTTCCTTGGCCGTTGGAGTAATTTAACTTCCGCCCAGTCGAAGATCATTTCTTACTAGTTTTTAATATAAGAATTCCCCTTATTTTAACATAAAAAACGCTTAGATATTTTTAAAACAATAGATTCCCTTAGTACAATTTCCTTTTCATGCAAGATCATCACCGCAGAACGAGAAAAAATTATCTACATTTTTTGTTATTAACTTGGGAAGAAAATTTCTCCGTTATTCTACAAGATTTTCTCTTATTTTTTTTTTATCCAAAAGTTTAAATTAGTGAATAAACAAATTTTTTTGTTGGTCATAACCGGGTATGGGCACCAATACATTTAAAGCGTCTGTGTTATTTCTGTGGTTGTCTTTTGTCTCTACTTTGTTGTTGCGTTTTGTGTTGCTACATAAGCCTTTGCTCTCAATGCTTTCTCTCAACACTCCCAGAGCGCTCTCTGCCCATAGCTGGTCATAACTAACTAACTTGATATTTTGTATATGTCTTGTATATGTTTATATATGTCAAAAGGATTTTTTTATTTTTTTTTTTTGTGATTATTATGATATTTTGTTATCAGCTTCCAAACATGGAAGAGTGACAATTTAAAAGAAATTGATAAGATGACAATTTTTGATCCATTGTCTTTGATAAAACTAGGACAGAGAAAGTAACCTTGAGTTTGTATCCAACCCACCCGATATTCTAGGGTTTCACTGCTTGAATTTAAACTAGCAAATATGATCTGTTTCACGTACGATACTGAATCGTCGCATAAATTCATAAATATTTTCAACACTTTTGGATTCGGCGAAAAAATTTGGATAGAAATTTCGAAAGACAAAATTCAATAGGAAATTTCTTTATTAAATTTTAGAGTAACTATGACTTGCCACAATGATGAGGCATATTTTTATCATCTTTCACCTTCAAAAACAGTGGTGAATATTAGGTGAATAATAATATATTTTTTCATTCTATGTTTTTATAATATTTTATAAATATATTCTAAAACTCGGCTATTTGTAAAGGCATGTTAGACAAAATTAAAATTTATAATTATATTTGCAGGGGAATCTTAGTATTTAAAATGACGTAGACTTACTCAAAGTTGGCGCCCACTAACAATTTGACAAAAACTGAAAATTGGAAATATTTTTGCATTTTTGAAGGATTGAAACATCTTTCCAACATTTGAAGTAAAAAATGAAAATTAATATATGATAGTTTTTCCGCTTTTTACCTGCACAAAACCGCCATTTATGTGCAAAACTTAAAACAAATGTTTTAAAATGTTATATTTAGAATAATTGTTTATTGCATTTAAAAAAAAAAGAAACAAAATAACATAAAAAAAATCTTTTAGCAATAATATAGCAAATATTTAAAATACTCTTCAATATAACTTTAAGAATATATCATTACAAGCTTTTTTTTTTAAAGTGCCGTCATGTAATATAAACAAAAACAAAAACTTTCATCTCAAAAAATCTTGTGATCATTCCAAATAATTTTATTTTTTTTACCTTATTTTCATTAAGTAATTTTGTTCTTTATTGGTTGTGTTTATTTTTCATTGGAATAAAACGTTGATTGATTATTCAACTTTTTTCTTGAGAAATATTTCTCATAACTTCTTTGCCAAATGAAACAGAAAACAGAAACCATAACATCAAAAAAACCAAAAGAAAAACACAACAAACTGTAAGTAAAAGAGCGAAAAACAAAAATTAAAACTGAAAAATCAAAGTGAAGAAGAAAAACTTTCTTCCGGTTTCTGTTTCGCGCTTCACAGGTTGTTTGTTAATTAAAAGCCAACAAAAGCAAGGCAAAGAAAATTGCCTGGCGAAAATCGGAAATTTGTTGGGCAAAAAGATGTACTCAAAAATTGAATTTTTAATAATGACAATAATGGACGAGGGAGGAAGGTAAGAAGACGAGAAAGAAGAAGAAGGAAAGGTTGCTTTATACAAAATGAGGAAACATATTTTCAATATGAAAGGAAACTAAGATAAAGTAAAAATATTTTTCTACCGTTTACTTTGTTTCTTTTGTCATAACGATGGCAAAGTGAGATAGAAACTTTTTAATGAGTTGAGATAATTAAAACCTTTAAGCTAAAAACAATTTGAAGAAAATTCATGCAAAAAGAAAAGAAGTTTAAGGCAATGATTTTCATATATTTAGTAATTTGGGAAGTTAATGATAAAAAAAAACATTAAAGTGGTGCCAAGAAAATTTTGAATAAACATTAATAAAAAATGTTTTTTTCTTAAAGCATATACATGTAAATTACATTTTTAAGGATAGTGAGAGCTAAGTTTGAAAATTAGAGTTTGAGTTAGAGTTAGAGTTAGAGTTAGAGTTAGAGTTAGAGTTAGAGTTAGAGTTAGAGATAGAGTTAGAGTTAGAGTTAGAGTTAGAGTTAGAGTTAGAGTTAGAGTTAGAGTTAGAGTTAGAGTTAGAGTTAGAGTTAGAGTTAGAGTTAGAGTTAGAGTTAGAGTTAGAGTTAGAGTTAGAGTTAGAGTTAGAGTTAGAGTTAGAGTTAGAGTTAGAGTTAGAGTTAGAGTTAGAGTTAGAGTTAGAGTTAGAGTTAGACTTCGAGTTAGAGTTAGAGTTAGAGTTAGAGTTAGAGTTAGAGTTAGAGTTAGAGTTGGACTTAGAGTTAGAGTTAGAGTTAGAGTTAGAGTTAGAGTTAGAGTTAGAGTTAGAGTTAGAGTTAGAGTTAGAGTTAGAGTTAGAGTTAGAGTTAGAGTTAGAGTTAGAGTTAGAGTTAGAGTTAGAGTTAGAGTTAGAGTTAGAGTTAGAGTTAGAGTTAGAGTTAGAGTTAGAGTTAGAGTTAGAGTTAGAGTTAGAGTTAGAGTTAGAGTTAGAGTTAGAGTTAGAGTTAGAGTTAGACTTCGAGTTAGAGTTAGAGTTAGAGTTAGAGTTAGAGTTAGAGTTAGAGTTAGAGTTAGACTTAGAGTTAGAGTTAGAGTTAGAGTTAGAGTTAGAGTTAGAGTTAGAGTTAGAGTTAGAGTTAGAGTTAGAGTTAGAGTTAGAGTTAGAGTTAGAGTTAGAGTTAGAGTTAGAGTTAGAGTTAGAGTTAGAGTTAGAGTTAGAGTTAGAGTTAGAGTTAGAGTTAGAGTTAGAGTTAGAGTTAGAGTTAGAGTTAGAGTTAGAGTTAGAGTTAGAGTTAGAGTTAGAGTTAGAGTTAGAGTTAGAGTTAGAGTTAGAGTTAGAGTTAGAGTTAGAGTTAGAGTTAGAGTTAGAGTTAGAGTTAGAGTTAGAGTTAGAGTTAGAGTTAGAGTTAGAGTTAGAGTTAGAGTTAGAGTTAGAGTTAGAGTTAGAGTTAGAGTTAGAGTTAGAGTTAGAGTTAGAGTTAGAGTTAGAGTTAGAGTTAGAGTTAGAGTTAGAGTTAGAGTTAGAGTTAGAGTTAGAGTTAGAGTTAGAGTTAGAGGTAGAGGTAGAGTTAGAGTTAGAGTTAGAGTTGGAGTTAGAGTTAAGGGTAGAGCTAGAATTAGAGTTAGAGCTAGAGTTAAATCATTGCAACGGGAGATATGGTGAGTGTCTCCGGAGAGGAGATTTTTAATTTCTGCCATTACGTTCTGGATAATTAAGAATAACTGTCGGGGGAAATCCACAGGCATATGTAGTGGCTGCGCTAAAAACTCTTGAGATCCCGGAGAGTAGAATCAGTTTGTGTTACCTAGGTTCCTGAACACTAAATTATCCCTGACAACACGAAAAAATTTGAAAGTGTGTAAGAATCTATATTTTTTTCATCCCTCTTTTCTACTCTCAACCCTCCTATTCCTATCGAGGTATAACAAAAAAGGCTAAAATTTGAATACCCGGGGAAGCGTTGTTTCTTGTGTTCACCCACCTCATCACTAGATTTTATCTAAAATCTAATCTAATAGAAAGACAAGGCTATAAAGCATGTTTCATCATTTTCTTCACTTTTTTTTTTTTTTTTTTTTTTGTGTTAAACGAACTAGTCTTTTTCGTGACCGATAATAAAAACAGTTAAAATGCTTTCTTCGTTCTCAACATTTTAGAGCAATTTAACAGTTAAAAATCTTTCTTCGTCCTCAACATTTTAGAGCAATTTAATTTTGACAAAAGACACTCTCTTTCAACTGGACACAAAACAGTTACTTTAATAGAAGAATACAAATTGATTTTCTGAAAACTTTTGGAATATGATGAAAGTGAAAAATACTAGGCAAAAATAAACAACAAAACAAACAATAACAACGAGAAACCAAAAAATAAACACTTTAATGGCGCACAACAACAGCAAACAGACGATGAAAGACGCCAAATTGTCGTCTTCGTGTCCTTGCCTTCATTCTATATATGTAGGTTTTATGGTGCTTCTATGACGTTTAGACCAAATAAACAACTTACACAATCCTAACCCACCCCCCCCCCCCATCCCCAGAGGGAAGGAGTAGTAGCAAAAAGTCCAACAATATCTTAGAAATCGACAAAAGTACCTTTTATGACAAGAAACACTGGATTGAAGTCGTAGGTGATGGAGGATGAAATATAAGCAAACGCAATTTTAAAGTCTTAAAGGATATCGAAGCATGCCACCGCAAAGATTGTGAACAGTTTTTAAAGAAATTTGTTTGTTTTGTCTTGTTTTTGCTGTACTTTGTTATGTTTTTCCTTACCCTAGAAAAAAAAAATCTTGCTTTTAGCCCGAAAAGTTTTCAAGAGCTTTGTTTGACATTTATAAAAGCTGCTTGCTTGTGGGGGCGATAAAGATTCCAGGAAGAAAAAAAAGGGATTTATATAGGAGTTCAATATTTAAGAAATTGGGCACAAACATTGAGCCAAGCCAGGAGTGCTAATAAAACAACACTTTAAGCTGGCGATGGGGTTGGCTAAGCACAGAACGAAAGCCAAGAAAGCGAGCAGGTCAAAAACTTGCCAGGATTCAATGTTTTGTAGTTATATTGGTGTAAAAGACGTTCGATTTTTTTATGTTTAGAGTTTCATCGCAATCAAAATCAACAGCTAAAGTGATGAGCTCAAGAACAGGACGTAAAAAGTAGAGTGTGCAGAGGAAAACGTCAATAAAAATATAATATATAGACAAAGTTATATGACAAGGCAAAGGATTGTGTTCTACGTACTTGCGTTGTTATCTGTATCGATCCACATTTTGAGCATATCTGGGTTTTTAGGATTCAAGCACAAGCCATGGCCAAAACTTGGCGCAAATAAATAAAATAAAACGCCAAAAAGAAGACAACATAAATATACTTCAACAGCAATAACTCGAACAGTATAATTTGAATAACAACAAAAACAATAATAAAAGCCAAAACAACACATTATTTTTTGCTGCTTTTAAAGTTATTTACTTAAAAATGTTTTGATTTAACATACCACTCATATTTTAACTGTACATGTAGAAAACTGTCCAACTTGTCTCTTAAGAAATTTTCATTTGTTATTCAAATTAAGGAGCCTTGAGATTAACAACAACTACAACAACACTAATAATAATACAATGAAAAATGCAAAGCTTTGTGTCACATGCTGCACCAATAAAGTTTACATATTCATTGAAAAAATATCCTTTGTTCCAAAAACTGGGTCATCATTGATTAGTTTATTATAAGGTTAGCGTAAAATTAAGTACTTGGTGGAAGAAAGAAAAATACAAAGAATTGTTTTTTGCTAGTTGCGGTAATTAAGTTTAAAGAAAACTCATACATTCATCTCAAAGTTTGTTTCAAGTTTGTCATCATCGTAGATTTAACAGATCAATATTTATAATAAAACTAAAAATATATATGAAATCCAATTTCTTATTGATTTGATTTTTGATTTCGTGAAGATTGACCAAATCCAAAGCAGCTTTTATGATTCAATCACAGATCAAATCAACTTTAGAGCCCGAGAACAAGAGCACAATCGAGACATAGACTAAAATAGAGATTGACTAGGATTTGATTGAGACCGAAACGGTGATAACTCATAAGCTCCATATGAACCAAGAAAGCTTGAATGTGTTATCTTCACCATTTTTGTTACAGGAAAAACCTTTACTTTAGACAGACTCAAATCGTTTTAACAAGAAGATAACGACAATAAGAAAGATATGTAACGAACCCTCTGTTCGGTTACCTAAGTGCTGAGGTATACCCAGCGGTTGGTCCAAAGGTTCTTACAAAAAAAAAGAGATTTGGGTTAAATTTTGAGTAAATTTTTCCATTTATTAATTCAGGATTAAAGCTATTCTTAAAATAAACTTCCAGAAGGGTATTACCCTCTTTGGGTAGTGATTTATATCTATTTCCTAACACCTTGAAGTGTACAACGTTTCTCGGGTATGCTCCAGATAAACTATATACGGTATTTTCTAACGCCTCGAAGTGTACAACGCTTCTCGGGTATATTAAAGATACGCTAGATACGGTATTTTTTAACGCCTCGAAGTGTACAACTCTTCTCGGGTATTCTAAAGATAAGCTAAATACGGTATTTTATAACGCCTCGAAGTGTACAACGCTTTTCGGGTATATTAAAGATAAGCTAGATAAAATATCTGATAACGCCTCGAAGTGTACAACGCTTCTCGTATGCTAAACTACTAGTCAGAAGAGACCTTGCGTACAACACACGACTCCGCAGACTAACTTCATTGCGCATGTGCAGCGGCTTTTATACTCTTTTCTTTGTGTTGCTTGTGTGCATGGTAGAATTACAAGGTAGGGCCGAGTCGCTTAAGGCCAAAGCACATAGGAGGCATGCATGCTTCAAGCATCTGACATTTGTGATTGAATATACATATTCTTATGAAGTAGCCCACATTAAAAGCATGCACGCATGCATGATGCTTGAAGCATGCCTGAAGTTGGCGAACTTTTAACTTTTTGCAGGCATCAAAGCATTGACAGAAGACATGTGTGAAATAAAAGCAATATCAACACAACCAATAAGCATAAAATATCCTCAAATTCCATTTTTAGTTGTTTTTGATTAAATTTAATGTATTTTCACTACTTTTTCTTTAAAATTTCTATTCAGTTTAACATATTTGAAATTTATCACATAAGCGATGCATGCTTTCAATGTGCTTTAACCAAGCATGCTTCACAGGCATGATGCATGCTTGAGGCATGCATGCTTTCTATGTGTTTTGGCCTATACTCCCCTCACGCGTCAACGAAGAGTGGAGAATAAAAAAGGAGGCTAATTGTCTAAATGGCGAAGTTCGTAGAAACCGCAAATGAAATAAAAATATTATGTTTTCAAGTTGTAAATAATGCGGACACGTGTGTTCAGTTTGTGTTAATTTGAGTGAAAATATTGTAAAAACATTATAAATAAATCTATAAAATGCCGAGGAAGTGTTCAATTTGAAAAAAAAAATGGAAAAAGTTTAACCTAAAATCAACTGCGAAACATGAACATAAAGAAACTCGAGATGAACAGCTTTTGAAAACTAGCCCACTTTTCTCTGCTTTCTACTCTATTCTTCTCCGAGTTGGCCCTACCTTATAATTCTACCATGCTTGTGTGCTTCTTCTTCGTAATGTCTGTTTCCAGTCGCATGTTGCAGAGTCCGTGTTGCGGTTTTCATGTTGATGTTACCTTGTGTGGCTGCGTGAATGTTGCTAAATGAAATGATTAATCGACTATTATGTATGAAATTCAATCAATAATTTATTTTGGTTTCTACAATGTTTACCCACATATTTATTCATATTCATATTTATATTCATATTCATGTTCATATTCATATTCATATTCTTATTATAATTTAACAATAATTATAATATTCTTATTCATATCCATATTCATATCCATATTCATATATATATTCATATACATATTTGTTATAATTTTGTGAGGATTAATATCGCCTGAGATATTGCATTCTCACAGATATTAAATTGAAAAACTGGATGAAAGCAAATTTCAAGTAATCAGTTCAAGAAAAACAAAAGAGAATTGAATAAACAGATAATTTCATGTTTGTCATAATAATAAAAACCTAATAAAAATTGAAATTTTGTGAAATATTTTAATATACCTCTTAAAAGAAAAAAATAAAAATTATTCTGAGAAATTAGTTATAAAAAATAATTCAAATAATCAATCAGAACTTAATCAAAATCGATCTTGATATCGAATTAAAACTCAAGACTAGACCCACCAAAAACTACATGGTTAAGAACCAAATCAATATAAATATAAAAATTAAAATCAATATCAATATCAAACTCAAAATAGAAACTAGTATAAAAGTTAAAATTAATATCAATATGTAGATAAAGACTAAGACAAATATCAACCAAGACAAACATCAATATCACTATCGAATTCGAAATTAATATCAAGGTCAAGATTAAGAACAAGATCAAGATCAAGATCAAAATCAAGATCAAGATTAAAATTAAAATCAAGATCAAGATCAATATCAAATTCAAGATCAAGATCAAGATCAAGATCAAGATCAAGATCTAGATCTAGATAAAGATCAAAATCAAGATCAAGATTAAAAATAAAATCAAGATCAAGATCAAGATCAAATTCAAGATCAAGATGAAGAACAAATTCAAGATCAAGATCAAGATCAAGATCAAGACCAAGACCAAGACCAAGATCAAGAACAAGGCCAAGACCAAGACCAAGATCAAGACCAAGACCAAGACCAAGAACAAAAACAAGACCAAGACCATGACCAATACCAATACCAAGACCAATACCAAGACCAAGACCAAGACCAAGACCAAGACCAAGACCAAGACCAAGACCAAGACCAAGACCGAGACCAAGACCAAGACCAAGACCAAGACCAAGACCAAGACCAAGACCAAGACCAAGACCAAGACCAAGACCAAGACCAAGACCAAGACCAAGACCAAGACCAAGACCAAGACCAAGACCAAGACCAAGACCAAGACCAAGACCAAGACCAAGACCAAGACCAAGACCAAGACCAAGACCAAGACCAAGACCAAGACCAAGACCAAGACCAAGACCAAGACCAAGACCAAGACCAAGACCAAGACCAAGACCAAGACCAAGACCAATACGAAGACCAAGACCAAAACAAAAGCGAATATTTTCTGTTAAATAAACATTTTATTTATTTAACTTTGAATGCACTTTGGTTCGGCCGTGGGGATATTTTAACTTCGGCCCAGTCGAAGGTCATTTCTTACTATTTTTTTTTTTTGTTTTTTAGTTTTTTTTTAATTGTAATTTTTTGGAAAGAGTTTAATTTGAGATGAAAAACGATGTAAAAAGGTTGAAGTAAAAACTGTACTACTCTTCGAAATAAGTTATCCTGGTTTCTTTAAAAGTGTGTCATAACATTTTTAATTTTTCTTATTTTAATCTTTTATATTAGGCTAGTTCTACACACGAAGAAAGTAAATGGAGTTGATAATGACACGAAATTTGTTTTATACATAAGTCTTGGCAAGTATGTAGTTATATTTCAAGTTGTTGATAGTTTTTACACTATCTGATAGTGGCCAGTCAAAAAATTCAAATTTGCAAATTTGGGCTGAGAATTCTTTAAATGTTCATTAAAAATCGGCAAAATAACGTTTTATAAAAAAAAAAACTAGTCCCCTATCAGAAGACAACATATATACAACTCATATAACTAAAATATTACTTATATCCACAGTATTTTTCACGAAAATGCTTACCAGCATATTGAGAAACTGACTGGACAAAGTACAATCTCGCTTACAACGTTAACTGGGTTAATTGACACAACCTTAAATTAAGCAAAACAGGTTCGTTATTTTAAATATTATATCTCGATTCATTACCATGACAAACGATGATTTGATCGAAATATAAATTCTCTATATTTTTTAAGTGTTTCGGCTTAGAAGAATAATATTCATTCATTATTCATTAGAAAGAAAATATTTTAGAGAAAATATTAAAAATTTCAATACTTAGCTATTTACACAATAAAAAAGTACTAATATCATAGAATACAACTGCAGTGAAAATTTTTTTCTATATATTCAGACACAATACTTATTTAGTCTACTAACTTCACTAACGAGAAGTGACATCCCAGGAAACTGAGAATTTCACGCTTTGAGGGTGATTTAAATAAAAAATATATTTCGAAACGGCGTTATTTTAAGGGGCATTTCAGGCGCCGTAATGGTTTACAGTTTCTATTGAGAAAAAATGTATTTTTCACAACATTTATATACGAAATAAGCCGGGCCGTCCAAAATTCCCCAGTTTGTAGAACTACCCATTGATAAAAATCATTTCCTGTTTGTTTGGCCCGAGTACAAATTTAAACGGATGGCAGGAATTGGCTCTTATTCGGCACGTACATTAGTTGCACCCTAGATATGATTTTGCGTACTTGATTTTGGACCACGCCTCTTCCGCCCCTTTACAAGTAATACAAATCTACATACTTACGTACTTTTTCTTAGCAAAAATATTTGTTTTAACTATTAATTTTAAAAAAATTCTGTCATTTTGACACCAAAAATATTCACACATCTTCAAAATTATACAAATTGTTAGTACAACGTTTTTTTCTAATAGCATCGAAAATGACAAAAAAACTATCAGACATTCGTAGTTTTTACGTTCGATGCAAATAACTCCGTTGGGTTTTGAATATATTATTGCATTAAAATTTTTTTCGCTGATAAATACTATTCAAGCACTTAATAAAAACCATTTTTAAGGTGCCGTAAGCTTAACATCTATATTTTTTTTCCAAAAATGATCTAAAATATTGACTTTTTACTGAAAAAATTACTTAAAAGTAGCTTTTTGTTTAAAATATAATAAAACAAGCTTTTTCCCGGTGCGCTTTGCTGCACCTTATCTAGATAAGTACCGGAAAATGTTGCAATGCCTTCAGCGTTATTATATCTAAACCATCTCGTACTCGAAACATAGCGGTCGTTCATAACTTACGTGACCGATTTTCAATTTTTTTTTACCCCCCTCCGGTACTCTTTGTAGTGCATTTCAAAAACACTCCTCTACACCCCCATAAAGTTACGTAGTATATGAAATAAAAAAAAGTCAATTACGAAGGTCAAACATGAAGATGTAAGGATGAAAATGGTTTGAAATGTTGGGTTGTATTAATTTCTATTTTTTCGAGTTTTTTTATTTTTGGTCACATTACTATATCTGAGACCACCTCCCCCCATTCGCTACTTATCGTAGTACATTTTAAAACCTCTCTCTCTACTAAATTGGTAACGTAATTTATGAATGACCCCATAGTTACTGCGCAAATATGAGCTCAATCGGCTCAGTAGCTTTGCAGTCTATAACAGCGTTCTCTATTGTACATTTTTTGCATTTTTCATTTCCCAGTAGCAGGATATTACCAAGTAGTAACTTCATTCTTACTTCTATGTTATTTGTCTTTTACTGCCGTAGCTTTTCTGTGTCATAAATTTGGCTTGTATGGGTTGAGACACACCCCTTTGTAAAAAGCATCCACATATCAAGTTTCACTATCAAAACATGTACAACTCAGGAATAATAATGATTTCTAAAAAGTGGGCGTATATATGTATATAGTTATACCACGTTACCAGTTTTAGTATAATTGCCGACAGTAAGCATACGAGCTTATTTACCAAATTTTAGTCTAATACGACCAAAACCGTCTTAAATATAGCATTTTTATTGATTTGTGGGCGGTAAAAGCGGGTATGAAAAAAAGGGGCATGGAAAATTTTTACTATGCCTATATTTTTCGCGCAAATGCAAACTAAAGTGAGGCTTGCCAAATTATTAAAATATTCCATTTATTTCCAATTTCTCTTGCAAATATTTCCCCATATACACCATATGTGCGCACCTGTATTTGTTCACACCTATATTGTTGTAGTAGTTCACTAAAATGCCTATAATTCATGAACCCATACACATACAAAGACCGTTTGTACATAAAAACCTTCGTATTGACGTCATCTTTCATGGAAAATTCGTTCATGGGACGTCACCAGAAACGAAATCGGTTCACGCATTACAGAGAACATAAATTTCATATACAATGAATCTTATTTATATATATATAGTTATCTTATCTTATCTTGCCTCTTACCAAAGATCATATAATATAAAGATGAGTTACGTAGAACATTAAAATGTAACAAATAATTTTCAGACCAACACGATAGCTTTTGTGAGTGCGATATGAAAAAGCTTTTAATTCTTGCTTGAGAGAAAAGTTTTCCGTTTCTCCATGCCCTTCCTCACCGCATGATCTACTCATCATCAATTGCTTACATTCTCTTCATTATGATTTTGATAGCGAACGAGTTCAGTTGGCTTGTTTTATGCGTCGGAGAAAAAAAAAGTTTTTCTTGGTATTGAAATAGTCATTGAAGTTTTTCAATTGCATTTCTATTGTTTCCCTTCTTTTCTTACCACAGTATTTTGTTTGATATTGTGTGAATAGTTATTTAATTGATTTGTGGTTTTGATATTTATTTCGGATTGAATTGATATCCAAATATTTCACTTAATACGATTCATATGATTTTGATGATCTGCCCTGGATTTTATTTTTTCATTCGATTGGATCATATGATTGGATTTTTACTTAATTTGATTGCTTTATTTTTTTAAATGGAAGGAAACGGAAAAAGGCTAGCAATAAATAAATTCTGTCAAATTGTAGGAAATCAAAAAGAGATTTTCCAAAATTAAAATTATTTAAATTTCTTGATTTTGTAACACCCTTTTTCGTATGTGGGTGCAGGAATAATATAATTATATATATATAAATATAATTAATTATATATAAATTATATTATTAATAAATTATGTAATTTAATCTATGTATATCTATACATAAAAGAGGTTTTGTATGTAAATACGCAATAGAATCCTAAACTACTCATCCGATTAGCATGAAAATTTGTGTACAGAAGTTTTTTGGTACGGTGCGTGTTTTGAGGCTTTCTATTGTGATCCACCTTGAACACCAGAGGGCGCTGTAGTACAAATTTTGTACAAAACCGCACTCAGAAAAAAACATTGGTAAAATCAAAATTTTACATTGGTATATCGGCCAATTTTACATTTTGTTTCATGCTCAAAAGTTTATTCTTTTGTATTGAAATAGCTGAAGCTATTCTTTTAAAAATTTTCCCCTTTTAAATCAATGTGTAAAAGTTTTGAAAAAAATGTTGGAACAAAATGGGTTATTGTATAATCAAATACTACAAAATGTTTTTTTTTAATTTTAAAATCTTGATTTAATATCGTTTAGCTTTTTGAAATGAAATGTTACAAATGTAAAAACAAAATTGTTCAGGTTCAAGCAAGCGCCACACTTACATTCGTAGATTTCTTGCAAGTCCCATTCCAGCAGCAAATCTTGCAGTGACTCCATAATTTATTTTTTTTTTATTTTCCACTTTACTTTTGCTCCAACTATTTTTCTGGAAAACACACGAACGAACGAATCGAACCAAGGATTTCAGGTGGAATACCTATTCAGTCAAATCTGCCTTGGTTCGAAATGGGGTGATAGATTAGTGGGAAGGAAAGGTCAATCAATTGAAACAGGTGTAGGATGTTCTAAGCGTGGTGGAAAGCCGAAGAAACATGTGAATGTGAATCAGAGGCAAGTGTTATGCCTTTACCTCAGTCAATTCAAGTTATAAGGCAATCTCATCCACAAACTTCTCTACCATCAACTACAACTTCATGTCGTAAATATTGATGAATTTTTAATATCAGTTGATTAGAAATGAGGAGAGAAAATTAAGAAAGGTTTAACCCTAGAATACTAAACATAGCCTGTGAGGCGAAGCAATTTTTTGTTTTCCAAATATGATCCAAATATGTGGCCTGCAAAAAAGCCTTTAGTATATGTAATGTATTTTAAAAAATGAATTGTTTTTGTTAATTTTTTTTACTTAATATGTAATAAACATGTTTTTGTCTTTGTTTTAATATATTTTTATTTTTTTTAAAGTAAAATATGGATTTTATATAAAAATCGCCTCCCAGGCGAAGTTTAGCATTAGAGGACTAAAAAATATGTTTAGTATTCTAGGATTAAAGCGAAGGACCATGGCCTGGCCGGGAATCAAACCCGGGACCTCTGGGGTGGCAGTCAAGCACGCTACCAACTCGACTACCGAGGCCGCCGAAATAAAGATTTTTCGTTTAACTAACATAAAACAAATTTCGTCAATTTGACACCAAAAACATGAACATATCTTGAAAACAATGCAAAATTTTAATGCAACGATATATTTAATACAACATCGTTGCTCAGAAATGAGAAAACAACGATCAAAAATTAAATTTTGTGACTTTCGATTCAAATATCTGATTTTTATACAGTTTGTTGAATTTTTTTTTTTTTTTTTTTGTCTTAAAAAACCTTACAAAAAACCTACCTTATTGCAAAAATACCTTTAGTTGAGTATATAGGTATATTTTAATTATTTTTTTCAAAAGTTCTGAAATATTGGAGTTTTCCTAAAAAAGGGACAAACATTGTTTTTATTGTAAAAATAATTTAAATTCAAATTTGCAAATTTTCAACTCTTTTTCTGTAACTGTAACTGTTATGACTTTTTTCAAAGAATTCAATATATAATATTTATTTTTTGACCGATTTCTTTTTGGTCAAAAATAAAAGTTTAAGTTTGACTTTTATTTTTTTGGTCAAAAATAACAGTTAAAATTTTACTTTTATTTTTTCGGTCAAGAATAAAAGTTAAAATATGACTTTTAATTTTTCGGTCAAAAATATAAGTTAAAATTTGACTTTTATTTTTGAGTCAAAAAAAAAAATTGTCAAAAAAGAATAGTAGAATAGTAGTAGTAGTTCTTAGTAGTAGAAATAATTTGTTTTTTTTTCTGTCTTAATGCAAATGTTATGAAGTACCTATTTTGTTTAAACAAGTATATAAGTAATTAAAACAAAAAAACAAAATAAAAAACACGAAATATAAAATTTTCGTTTTTATTTTTTCATATAGATTTAAAATGATGATACATTATATTACTTCAGAATATAGCAATTCCAAATAATGTAAGATACATAGCATAAAGTGCACTTTAAAGTACAGATTTTTTCTTATCTAATTTATTTTTCTAGTTTAATCTTAATCCAGATTTGAAAATTTTGTTTCAATATCTCAAGTTGTTTGAATTTTAAATCATTTTTTCTTCTCCTGTAAACTTTTCAAAAGTGACGTTAAGTTATTTTGCATTTTAGGTGACGATATGTAATATATTACCTTTTTATAATGTGCGTAGGGTATTGAAATACAAATCATGCCTACATTTTTGTTTTTTTACTCAAGACAATTTAGCTACAATTCGTTTGCAGACACATCGTTTGTTGAGATCTTTCGTAAACTAAACAATTTCATGTGCTCTCTATGCTTCTCAATATTATACTCACAATAGTCGCTTGCTTGTTCTCCCACTCTCATAAGCTTTAAGTCGTTCGCTCACTGACTCTCACAAAGCTTAAAAGTGGATTTATGATAAATCCACATTCGATTTTGACTGTGTCGCTGATTTGTATGGCCGTGGCGCATCTTTATATTATATGATCTTTGCTCTTACTATTATATAAAAATGAAACTTCAATTATTGCCTTTTTGGCGTTGATGCAAGTAAACTCAAGAACGGCTGAACGGATTTAAATGAAATTTTGACTATTGAAATTGTAATTAATTGTGGATTGACACCGTATACTTCAAATTTTGAAATATTTCAAAGCTTAGAAGTAATTGGCTAAGAAACTGGCAGAATTCGGTATTTTTGGAAAAATTTGGCGTTTTTTCCATTTTCTGCTTAAACCGTAAATGATAAGGGAATATGATATATGGACAAATGAATGATCTTGCCGATTGCAACAAAAAAGTTGGTGGTGACGTGCATCTGAGATCAATAGTTTAGTTGTAAAATTCATATTTTATTGAAAAATTAAATCATTTTCTTGCAAGCATTGATTTGTTCATTGGCTTCGACGCTGTCATTGCTTGCAGCTAGCAGAATGTTGCTTTGGTTTCGCTACAAAATGCTGCTCAATGCTCAGAAAAGAGATTCTCTGCATGGAAGCAGAGAGAGATAGCTCTTTGTTCGCGAACAGCAGAATGCAAACATGATACAATTATAAGGTAGGCCCAATTCGGAGACAAAAAAAAAACGAAAAATCAAAGCAAAGCAGAGAAATTCAAAACATTGGCGTAGGTATAATGTAATTTTTAACAATTGACGTTTATTCGTTCATCGATAGGGATGTATAATTTACTTTTAACAGTATGAATCTGGGTATTGGGTATTGAGTACCCAGATTTTATGTGGAATAATGTAAGAAAAGTAAGTAAAAACCCTAAAAATTTAACAAAATTAGTTTTGTTGTAAGATATAATACAAAATGAATAGTATGTTAGCTTTTAACGAAGCAAATAAAAGTGAACTTTTTATATAATTTTCATTCGACTTCTTAGTTCGACTGTTCAGTAACCAATTTATTTGCATCGCTTTGTATTGTTTTTTGACATTATACCTACGCCTTTGTAATTGTTTTGTTGTTGATTTGTAGTCATAGAGAGTGTGTTTTTCCTGGGCCTACCTTATAATTGTATTATGGAATGCAAAATTTAAAACGAATATCTTGAAAATTTTCTATATTATGAATAATTGCTCCTGCACATAAAAATAAAAGAGCCTTAAATAAAGCATGAGTTAATAAATGAAAAAAAGCTAACTTATAAAAACCAACAAATAAAACTCCAAGCGCGTCGTTTGTTGCTGCTGCTTCAATGTTTAATTATTCAGAGAGAGTTTTTCTATTCAAAATGTTGAATAGCTACGTGCAGAATTCTTAAGTTTCAAAATAGAAGTGCATGAAATTTATGGTAACAATTTAATCTTAAATTTAAACGCCGTGCGATGTAAAATTACATCGCTTTGAAGCTGCGCATTGGTATGAGTTGAATGGTTTTTTTACCATGTTTTTACATTACATAGCGTTAGTGTATGATTTTGTCACTGAATAAGACCTATGAAAATATTTTATTGAAAGTGATAAAAAAGTATTTTTAAATCATTCCATAAACATAAATTTACATTTGAAAAGGTAAGGACTTATTAAAACCAATATCTTTCCAAAACAATTCACGTTATCAAATACGAGTTTTATATAATTGAGCTACAAATTGTAATTAGCCGAAGTGCATTGCATAAAATGTATTTTCATACCATTTAATAATATGATTAAATAAGTAGGGGAATGTCGCCTGTTAAGAGTCATGTTTCCTTAAATCGACATAAAATTGTCTGTGCCTTATATTTTTCCATGGTTGTTATACCGAACGAAAGTTAATTATTTAAGCTTACTTTTTCCCAAGAGACCCTATCGATTTAGTTACAACCAAACAAATTATGAACGATTGCCTAAAACCTTATTTTTTTACTTAAAAAAAATTTGAGCCTGGTTATGAGCCACCCCAGAAAATCAGTTGGAAATCAAATAACTTGATGTGAGATCGACACAAATGTAAAGATTATAAATGAATTTTATTTTTTTACGAGAAAGCTGCTTTTCCCACTGGCAGTTATATGTTGGTCTTTCTAGGATAAGAAATCCATCAAACCAATTTATTCAATGTTTTTTAACACATCAAAAAACATTGTTTATACAGAAATTCTTACAAGATTGCAATTAATATGTCATGAAAAAAATAAAAAAACGATAATGAAGACAAATTTAAAAAAAAAAAAACGTTACTTTATTTTAAGATACATTGCGGGAAAAGCCGCGGAGGTTTTCTAGTATATACATATATATACATACAAGGTATTTCAGTCATTTTTATTTATTATATTCCTCCCTATGTCCGTCTGCCTTCATATGGATTGCATTCATCGCAACTCTGTTGCTATCTACGTTCGCGTATTAAGCAATCCAATCTATATATATAAAAATAAGTTGCATTGTGTATGAAATTGCATCTATGTAATGCGTGAACCGATTTTATTGTTGAAATTTCCCATGAAAGGTGACGTCAATACTAAGGTTTTTTTGTATAAATGGGCTTTGTATGTGTATTGGTTCATGAATTATAGGCATTTTAGTGAACTTATCAACAATACAGCTGTGAAAAAATACAGGTGCGCACGGTATTTGCAAGGGTAATTGGAAATAAATGGAATATTGGAATAATTTGGCAAGTCTCACTTTAGTCGGCATTTGCGCGAGAAATATAGACATAGTAAAAATTGTATACCCCTTTTTTTCCATACCCCCTTTTAGCGCCGAAAAATCAATAAAAATGCTATATTTAAGGCGGTTTTGGTCGTATTAGACTAAAATTTTGTAAATAAGTTCGTATGGTTACTGTCGGCAAGTATACTAAGACAAGACGTAGTCTTTCTATATATACGCCCACTTTTTAGAAATCATTATTATTTATGAGTTGCACATGTTTTGAAAGTGGAACTTGATATGTAGACGTTATGGGCCCAAGAGTTAGTTACTATATATTTGAGCGAACATTGGACAAGGGGGAATTTGGTCACACAGGCCAAATTTATGATATCGAATTGCTTTGGAACTAAATGTCGTATGTAACTATGCAATAGACTCCTAAACTACTCATTCGATTATCATGAAAATTTGTGTACAGAAGTTTTTTGGTAGGGTGCGTGTTTGCGAGCTATCAATTTTTATCCACCTTGAACACCAGAGGGCGCTGTAGTGCAAATATTTTACAAAACTGCCTAAAACTCACAAACCGCTTATGCGAATAGAATGACAAGTGGTATACAGTGGTTTTCATGTAGGTTGAGTGTTTTGTTGCAATCTTTTTTGACCTATCTTGAACACCAGAGGGCGCTGTAGTACAAATTTTTTGCAAAACCACCTAAAAGTCCCAAACCGCTCATGCGATTAGAAAAAAATTGGTATATAGTAGTTCTAAGGTACGATGAGTTTTTGACTGTATCTTCTTTGAACCACCTTGGACACCAGATGGTGCTGTAGTACACATTTTTTACAAAATCGCATATTGTTAGTTGTTACATATACAAATATTTACAAAATATAAAATATTTCTTAAATTTAGTAAAATTCAAAAAATTTCCGTTATTGTGACACCAAAAACATGAACATATCTTGAAAACTATGAAAAATTTTACTACAACGATATATTTAATGCAACAGTGTTACACAAAATTACGAAAAAAACAATCAGATATTCAATTTTGTGACTTTCGATTCAAATATCTCCGCTGCTTTTTTATATATTGTGTTAAATTTTTTTTTTCTCTTAAAGCTTCATCAAAATACTATGAAAACCTTATTACAAAAATACCGTTAGTTGAGTATATATATTTTAAATATTTTTTTCAAAAAAGGTCTGAAATTTTGGTCTGAGGTCTGAAAGTTGTAAAAATAATTTAAATGCAAATTCGCAAATTTTTAACTCTATTTGAAAACTTTAACATTTATAAGAAAAATTGTTTCAATTTTACGCAAAAATTAAAAACCCTTCCTGTGATTCAAAAAACAAGGCCTACCCCTTGATTTTTTCGAACAAAATTTTTTTTCCAATATTGTGTTTTTATATTTTTGAAAAAATAAACAAGCTAAAAAATTAATTTTTAAAAAAAATTATCTTAGTATCTCTTACCAATCAAAAGTTATAGCCAATAATGTTTATCCAAAATATATATACAAAAATCCATAGCTGTTAAATTGCGATTACGATTAGTAATCAATTAGATTATTTTTTAAAAAGACTTGTAATGATTATATAATCCTTAAGCAAGAATTTTATGATTAGTAATTGATTATGATTAAAAATAATCAAAAAATAATAACGATTAGCTACTTGATATTACGCAAAATAATCAAAAATAACCAAAAGTAATCAAAAAAATAATTCGATTACTTTTAAAGATTATCTTTGATTCTTTTTTGATTATTTTAAGAATTTAAGTCTAAAGTACGGAATATTTTGTGAAAGTGATGATGAAATTAACACAACTGGTTCTTCACAGGACACCGTTAAACCCAATTAGTGATCCCAGACCAACTCTACTGCTACTTGCATGACAGTTCAAGTGCTGAAATGATTTGGCAAAAGTATGGCTTGTAGAAGGAACCACTCCTTTCATTCAATACTCCTTTAATGCCCTCAGTGTAAGTTGAGAGACTATTTTTTTTTCCGGCATAGTAAACACTCCAAGACGGCAATCATTGTCTGATTTTTCTTTTGAAAAATTAGTTGTAATGAATGCAAATAGTAATTTAGAGTATTATTAAATTAAACAAATTAAATGAAGATTTTATTTTTGTTTCGTTTATGTTGTACTATAATACATTATTGTTCTCGTTCTTGTTTTTTGTTAATCTTTTCTTTATAATGAAATACATAACTTTGATTTTTTTAAATAAAATTTAACAAAATTTTTTGTACCTAAGACCGAAATTCTTAAAATAATCAAAAAAGAATCAAAAATAATATCGAAAAGTAATCGGATTATTTTTTTGATTACTTTTGATACTTATTTTCCGTAATCTCAAGTAATCGTTATTATTTTTTGATTATTAGTAATCGTAATTATGTGATTACGATTATAAACAGAAAAGAATCGTACTTAATCAATTATTTTACCTTTTTGAAAAAAAGAATCTAATAAGTAATGATTACGACGAGTAATAATTACTTAACAGCTATGCAAAAATCACAACGCTGTCTGTGTGATGGCTGGAAATTTCAAAATTACTTAGCCGATAGAGCTGAAATTTTGGTAGTACATTTTTTTCAAGTACGAGATGGCTTAAATTTCTGTCACACCCCCTTTTACAGCCCACAAATCAATAAAAATACTATATTTCCTACGGTTTTCGTCGATTTGGCTACATTTTGATAATTTAGTTTGTATGCTTATTGTCGACAACTGTACTAAAACTGGGTAATGTCTATCTACTAGAAAACTGGGATGGGCATTATATAAGTGGGTGTGGCTCCGCCCATATAATTAAAATTTGTATTATCGAATAGCTTTGAAAGTAAAAGTAGCAGTACTTGCATACAAACTCAAAATGGAGTTACTATTTGGTGATCTTCTGCTACTGGGAAACTGTAACGGGCAATGGAAAATGACAGTGGTGTCAAACTATGAGTCTAAGAAAAGTTTTGAATACACCTATTATGTTCCCATATAGTTGCAGGGTGCAGCAACGCGCGCCGGGAATAGGCTAGTCTGCTTATATAGTAACAATTTGTCTAAAAAGTAACTCTGAACTATAAGTGTTGTGTTTATACAACAGTGATGCACAGCGTTGGCAGAACTTCCACTACAAGCGCAACTTTTTTGTTTTAGTATGTGTGTGGAAGCAGAAGACTGAAAAAAATACTTTTGCAAATACTTCAACACTCATTGAGTAAAATGACAGCATAAAGTGTTTTTGATAGATAGATTAAGGCTCGTAATAAGGGTTTTAATAAAATAAATAAATAAATTGCCAAAAAGGTCGAAACATGTTTAATTCATTCATATATTGCGTTTGTACAGCATTTAACAAAATAATTTGCGCATGAGACCTTCACTCCATGAAGTGCAAACGCAAACTGATTCTCTGCTAGCGTCGTATAAGTTCGGTACCTTCGCACACACGACTTGTATGTGAAAGCCGAGCGGCTCTGAGAGCATCTCGTGTGCATCACTGTTATACAACGAAGGGAAAAACAAACGAAGTTTTCAGTTGAGAAAAACAAATTTTTCAATTGCTGCAATTTGAAAATCATTCGTGTATATCACAAACGAATTTAATTACTCGCAACTAAATGACGCGTCTGTCGCAACTGACTATTATTATGACAACTGTTGAAACGTTTGCAAATAACGATCCCAAGCACGACAAATAAAGTTCGTTTGAGGCAAACTTGCAATAAACGTTTTTTTCTTTGTATATAAAAAAATAAACTTTCTTTTGATCGCGTCTAGATTCAAATCTATTACAGTTGGGTTTTTGTAGTAAAGAGCGCTTAGCACAATTGGCTATAGGCCTTTCGTTTTGTCTTAACTTTTGTGCAATTTCAGTAAGTTCGTAACGTTTACATAGCAAAGATTTCTCATGTCAAACGTTTCGTAAATTATACGAAGCTATGTTTTATTCGCAATCCAGTTCTAGTTTCACATAATTCATGAAATTTTTCACATATGTAATATGTACTATTTTGCTTCAATGTATATGAATAGTGTGAAATCCTTGCTCTGAAAGGTCTATAACTTAACATCATAGATCGACCTGTCCAAGTGACTACACTAACTAATGCCTTAAAAATATTTCCTTGGCCCATACTTCAGGGTGATAATCCGAATTTATTGCAATGTTTTTATTAATACTTTAGCAAAAGACAATCTAATGGAAGAACTGAAAGGTGGAAGGGAGAGAAAATGTTACAATGCTACATTTTCATTGAGTTTCTTCGGGGCTTAATAAACATGTTCGAAAAACATTGATTTTATGTTGGTTGCATGTCATAAAATATTGACACACTGTCTGGATTTGGAAGAAAAATAAACACAAGCGTCTCAAACTCATTGAAGCACGTCGAGTTTATGAGTTGGTATCTATGGTAGTGCTTGATATGTTAACCTGTGTGTGTGTGTGAATGTGTGTGGGTACGCATGTGTATGCACCATGAAATTAACATCTGTGTTGCTGCTTTGCTCTGTTTATGTAGATGTTGTAAGTTTTCATGTTTTGATATTTTCATTGAGAAGATAAAATTGATGTTCACCTCGATGTTTGAGATCAATTTTTCTTTTGTTTTTTGCTTTTATTTTCATTGTCTAACAGATTTCATTATTTTGATTTTGAGAACAATGCAAAAAAAAAAGAAAGAAAATTTTATACTATTTCTAGCTTTTCTTGATTAGCTAGTTATTGTAACAGAAATGTTTACATTTTTAGTTTTGGATACTTTAAGGCCCATATATTAAGCATGTTTGAAAAAATGTTGATTTTTTTTTATTAAGCTTTGAAACCAAAGTTAGTTCTTCGTTCAAAGGTTTATTTCTAAGTTTTAAGCAGCTAAAAATGTTTTCTAAGCTACATGAAGACCTTGATGTGGTTAATTGGCGAAGAATCTTATGTGTTCTTTTGACCTAATATCATGAGTGAATAGTTTTCTATTGAGTAAATGCCATACAGATAGTTTCCAAAGTCAAAAGAAACAAATAATTTAATATTATATCGGCTGAATTCATCTTCCGCTTCATTGCAAGTGTATCGCTAAGAATCTCAAATGTATCTGGAACAGAAATTCTTTTATATTATTAGCTTGATTTTGTATTAATTTAATGCGGGTTGGCTCATCATAATTTTTTGTTGTTCTACTTATAGTTATTAAAATTTTTTAAGTGCTTTGGGATTGTTGTGGTTTTTTTTTCTTGTTCTTGCTGCGGCTTTTGTGGGCGCAATTTTTATAAAATTCAATTTAAATAATAATAACTCTGTCAGTTTTTGTTTTTTATTTATGCGTTGGCTGTTTTGTTAGCCATTTATTTTTTGTTTCGCTTTGTATTTAATTCATGCCGGCATAAAAAGCGCGCAACGTTGTTGTTGTTGTTGTTGTTGTTGTTGTTGTTGTTGTTGTTATTGTTGTTGTTGGTATTGAGCTTGCGGTAAAATTTGCAACACCTGTGCTGCTTTTTTCCATAAATAAAATCTGTTTTTATTGTTGCTTTCGTTGTTGCTATTCTGGTTAGTCTTTATTGGATGGTTTTTTGTTTTGTTTTATTTTTTTGAATTTTTTTTTTTATTTTTTATTTTAATTTATTTGTTTAACATTCAATTCTGCATGTGATGTAATTATGAACAATTTTCATTATTTGCTCTTAAAGTGGTTTTGACTGTTCTTTCCGGGACTACTTTTGCGTTTGGTTCTATGAGTGCGTTTATGTGTTAACGTGTGCGTACGTGAAGAATTTCAACAATTGTGAAAACTTTTTATTTAATTAAGTTTTTGTTTATATTTATTTTCTTTTTTTTCAAAAAATTTAATCAGATGTGTGAATGAGCAGAAAATTAATTTCAATGGAGATTTATTGACGTTGCCCTCTGGTTAGGATGAAATAGAGTAAAATAATTAATATTGATATTGAACGTTTCTATTTTTTTTTCGTTTTTGTTTTGTTGGTTGAAAACATTTTATTTGAAAATTGTTAACTTAAATAGAGATTGATCGGTAAAGCGCATTGATTGGATTATAAAATAAAAAATTATGGCAGCATTTTTTTTTTAACACTGCTGCAGAGCAGAGATTTTTACTATTTAATATTATTACTTATTTGAAATATAATTAATTTACGATTTTAATTATGAATAAATATTAATTTTTTTCCCAGCCAACATTTCGCCGAGGCGAAGCAAAAGCGATACTTTTTGAAGAGATTTAGACGGGATTCCTTTTGAGCGAAAAGAAACCGATTCGCTATCGTTACTTCTGGGGGATACTTTTTTTTACAAATTAAAACACCACAGTTTCGCCCTTTTTTCGTCTAGGCGTAGAAAGAGCTATATCATTGGGGCATTTTCAAAATGTATGTAACTGTTTCTTTTGTAACAACTTTAAGCATTGTTTTGTTTTGCTTTTTGGTATTTGGCGTTTGATTCGCTTATATCTCTTCTAGGCGATGTAAAGAAGAAGTCAGAAATAAAAAAAAAAAACGATGCAGTAAATATTTTCCCAGTAAAATCCATATGATTTCAAAGCAGAATGTATTTATTTGGTTAGAACTGGGGTTTAAAATTGAAAAGGATATCGTCTACTTCTTACTAGAAAGATTCTCTTTCTGCTCACTCGACGGAATCACTTTCTGCTCACTATGAAAAATCGCTTTCTTCTCAACAGGAAGACTCATTTTTTTGCTCTTTTAGAAGATTTCGCCACGATGGACTTTTTTTTCCCAAAGTATTGCCACATGAATGTTGACAGTTCCATTCGAAAATTTGATGTTTTCCATAATCAACCTACTCACAAAGCTTTGGTGTATGCGCGCTCATTGTGTTGTTTACAGTGGTTTGAAAATTACGTGAAAATTTTTGGGTGATGAGTTTTTACGATTTTCGATTTATGATTCATTCGGTTTAATGAGTTCGAGCGAGGTCGTCGTTCTCTCCAAGACAAATTTCGTGAAGGTCGTCCAAGAATGGCTGTTGTGGCAGAAAACATAGATGCTGTGCGTGAACTCTTGGAATCATACCGGCATGTGACATGCTGTGAGATGAAGTTTTCCTTGCGCTTTAGTGGGACTAGCATGCATTCGATTTTACATGTGCATTTAGGTGTCAGGAAGATTTGTTCCCATTGGATACCACATAATTTAACGGTTGCTCAAAGAAATGCTTGTGTCGATTTTTGCAAGGAAATGCTTCAAAATACTAAAAAAAAAGGTACAAAATACAGCGGAGATGATTCGAAACAAGTCCTCGATATCACCATAGGTGGAAAATCAAGGATCTATGCCTATGAGCCCGAAAAAAAACAAGAATCGCCCATACACACAAATTTGCGATATCGAATAGTTTTGGAGTTATAGGTCACTGGTAGAATTAAATGGGCGTTGGAAGAGGGGCGTTCTAAATTTTCAGCAGCCCATATTTTCTGTATAACTATCGAACTATAAGTCACACATCAATGAAACTCGGTTCGAACTCACTATTTTTTCGTGTCCTTCCACTGGCATACAACGCCATAGATATGGGGGGGTTCGGGGGGTTCAAACCCCCTCCCCCCTTAGCAATCCAGAATATTTTTCTATATTAAATAAAAACGCAAATATTCCAAAATATTTGATTTTGCCATATTATGTGTGAAGATAAATTGCAAATTGTGTATTTTTAACTGCTTATTTTTGTTAGCAGATATTAAATTAAATATAATATAATATATATAATTTTAGTTTGCTTCAGTAAACCCCCCTTATGAAGTACCTATCTAAGGCGTTGCTGGCATACATTTGACATTTTTGATATCAAATAGTTTTAGAACTAAATGTCGCATAGCAATGAAATTCTCAGTATGGGGTTACTTATTGGTCAGGTCTTTCTACTGGGGAACTGACACTTGAATTAGAAAACGGGACAGAATAACAATGGAAGTAAAAGTCAGATTACATGAAATTCAGAATGGAGTTCAAGGGGGTATGGCTCCACCCATACAGCCAAATTTTTTATAACGAATAGCTTTGAAAGTAAAAGTCACCGCACATTGAAGAGTTACTATTTGGTGATGTCCTGCTACTAGGAACGGGGGTTGGATATTAAGCGGTGTTGTGTCAAACTAAGGGTCTAATAAAAGTTTTGTATACATCGTTGTTTCGCATACAAAAAAGGTTATTTTATTTGTAAAATTTTGATTTTTTTTTTTTTATTTTGCCATTTAATAGCCATGTGTATGCCCCATCTACTCACCAAATGGTTTTTTTGAAATTCTTATTGGTTCAGAAGTTAGCAATACCAGCTATGTGAAAATAGTGCCTATTGAAATTATAAAAAAAATGTTTTTTTCGTCTCATGAAAAATTGTTCAAAAACACATAACATTTACTTCTTTGTATGCGCAACCACGATATTGTGGTGTACACTCATTGTACAATCATTTTACTTTTCCACAAAAACATCACACAATACTTTTGTAAGAAAAATAACCGAAAATATGTATGACCAAGAAAAGAAATTCTTCCAATATTGTTTTTCATGTCAATGACACACATGAACATTATGACACACACGTATGGTAAAGAAATGCTAACATTTCATACGTATACCCAAATACCTACAGCGAAGTGAAACATGAGTATTTCACTTGCTGCACATGCAGTTCATTGCTCAGGTGCTTGACCGTACTTATTGGTGACAATGGCAAATCAAATTTCTTTTATTTCTTTCTATTTTTGATATGTCAAATATCATAAATAGGGAAATGCAATTTGTTTAAAATTGATGACTAAATGCATTTGTAACATGAACAAAAGGTTGAACACCATGTTACATTGGGCATTTTGGATATACGAATGAAATGCAAGATGTGTCAGATAATTTGTAAATTAGTATATAAGTTGGAAAATTTGAAATAAAAAAGGAGTCTCAGTTTGATACTAGAACTTTCCTGTCTTGTCATTTTACTGAACTCAAAAAGGGCATTAATTGCTCGTCTGCCGAGTTTTAAAGCCTCGCTCTACAAACCAAGGCTTTCTATTGCATTAGTCGCGGTATAATACTAATGCAATAGTAATAGAATTTAAAACACCTATAAATATATATTGTATGGCGATCCTGCCCCATAACTTAACTGAAATCTTCCTGTTTTTAACGAAAAATAAAATTTTTATTTTTAACAAACCTTTTTAATGGACAAGGAATTCCACAAGATTTTTAACAGCTTGGTAGACAAGATAGCAGAAGAGGAATATAACCCCGCTGAAGGTATAGAAATTCAAGCACCACCGTACGTTCCTACACCAAACCACTGCGTACCCAAGCCGATAACAATAGAGCAATACTTGGAGAGGAATAAAAGAAAACTACAACGTCCTGTGGAACCAAAACCGGCAATCATCAAGAAGAAATCAAAAGGCGGAAAAAAGAAACGCCTGAACAGAGAAAAGGCCGAATTAAGACGACTAATAGGACTCAGCAGCGGACCGCAAAAGAAGCTATTTTTCGAAAAAATAAAAGAATTAGAAAAACCTACACAAAAATAATATTATAATGGGATGGTGGAGCAAAGTCAGCAACGCAATTCTGATAGCGATTGCAGGATACGAAGTGGGCGCCAACACCAATAAACCAAAAGAAATTAGAGGAGAATATTGGACTACACTAATAATAATCATCTTCCTACTAATCCTAATTATAGGTATTAAAAAATTAAACGCATATTACAAAAATTATGTCAATAAAAAAGTGAATAACACTATTGCTTGAATAATGAAAAAAAAAAATCAATATGAATTGTAAATGGACCAACTAATAGATAGTTTAGCCAAAATTATAACGAATCTTAGAAAATCGGGTAGTAAAGGATACACTAGCAGAACACTAATTTTAAAATTAGAAGAAGTAGAACTCATCAACAAACAATTCATAGAATTTAGCATAACCAGGGAAATAAAAGAAGGACATACAAAAACATTTTATAAGTATTTTGAAAAAGCGAAAACACTATTACAGCAAAAACTAGACACATTAGAAACGATCCCAACTCACAGCATGTCAGAGACGGAAAATTCTAACGCAAACCCAACTCCCCAAGTTTCAAGATCAACTCCTAATTCTGTCACAATGGCATCATTTAACTTAGAGCTATCGTTAAAAAGTATACCAGAATTTTCTGGAAATTTCAAAGATCTCACTTCATTTTTAAAGATAGTCGAAATAGTATATAACTCATTAACATCTGATGCAAAAACTCAGCTAATAGATTTTGTTGTTCACGTAAAATTATCACCAAGTGTAAGAACAGCAATAAGTGCTAGTGAAACAAATGATTTCAACGCTCTTAAAAATTCCCTACAGTCAAGATACAAGCCCACAAAAACAATAGCTCAAGTACAGCTAACATTGAGCAAATTCATACAAAAGAATATGAAGGTACAAACGTACAATGAAAAACTCTTAGAATTAATCGCGGAACTAAATGAGTTGCAAATAAATGAAATTCCTCAATGCAACGCGATACAGAAAAACACCATAATTTCGCTCAATAACACCTATGCATTAAACATATTCAAAAATGGTCTTAATGCAGACATTAAACCCACAATATTTGCGTCTAAGCCTAAAGATTTGAATGAAGCCGTACAACTTGCAATAGAACTAGAAAAAGACTTTGCTAGTAATGAAAATCAAGTATTATATTTTCGTAATGGAAACAATTCAAATAAGCGGAATAATAATAACAATAATAAAAACAATAACTATAGAAATAATAATTATAACAGAAACAGCATTTCGAATCGCAATAATAGAAATTCGAATTATAACAATAACAATAACAGAAATAATCATAGAAATAATAATAATAGAAATAATAATAACTGGAATGATAATTACCAGAATAATAACCGTTACAACAATGGACAAAACAACAATAATAATGGTAGACGAAACCGAAATAATAATGGTAATAACAACAATAATAATTATAATAGAAATAGCGTACATATAGTTCAGGAAAACTCCGAAGGCCCGGAGATGAAAAATCAAATTTAAAACTTTCATCCTCCGGAGCAGAATTGAGTAAAATTTTTTCTATTTCTAAAAACACTACTAATTATATACAATTAGACATAGGCACAAAAACTAGCTTAACATTTTTAATAGATACAGGGGCTGATATTTCATTATGTAAATTAGGTGAATTAAATGAAGACCTTTTTATTGAAAAAGAACAATCGTGTTCATTTTCTGGTATAACAAATGAAAGTGTAAAATCTATTGGAATCGCAGAATTAAATTTTAATTTATATGAATTCGAATCAAAACACAATCTTCACATAGTCAATGATAATTTTCCAATACCAACGGACGGAATCTTAGGGAGAGATTTTTTCACAAGATTTTTATGCAAAATTGATTACGAAACATTCACGATCTCATTAACTTTACAAGAAACAGAGATTACAATTCCCATGAAATCTTAAATACATAGAGACTACTACATTAAAATAGAAAAACGATCCGAGCTAATATATCCGATACAATTAAATATAACAGAAGATAGCATTATTCTAAGTAAAGAATTGGAGCCAGGAATTTTTATAGGAAATACAATAGTTCCAGGAAAAGGCATTAGTCATGTTAAATTTCTAAACACAACAGATAAAGATGTAATATTAAAAAATATTAATTTTGAAATAGAACCATTAAGGAACTACGTTTTTCTCACTAAATCGGAAAATCACAATAAACAAAACAATAAAGACCGATTTAGCAAACTATTACAATTGTTCAAAATTGACAATAATGACACTAGAGCAACAGATGAGTTGATAAAAATTTTTAAAGACTATCAAGACATATTTCACCTAGAAGACGAAGTTTTAACAGCAAACAACTTTTATACACAACATCTTAATTTAACCGATAAAACACCAGTTTACATTAAAAACTATAGACTTCCTCAAACTCAAATAGAGGAAATCAATCAACAAGTTCAAAAACTACTTGATGACGATATAATTGAACATTCAACCAGTCCATACAACTCACCATTACTTGTTGTACCTAAGAAAAACGATGGAGACAAAGATAAATGGCGACTTGTAGTAGATTTTAGACAATTAAATAAGAAAATAGTCAATGACAAATTTCCTCTAACGAGAATTGAAGATGTATTAGATAAATTAGGAAGAGCAAAATATTTTTCAACTCTAGACATGACAAGCTCATTTCATCAAATTAACTTAGATAAAGAATCAAGAAAACCAACAGCATTTTCTACATCTAACGGTCACTATCAGTTTAAACGACTACCTTTTGGTCTAAAAATTTCATCAAATAGTTTCCAACGTATGCTAACAATAGCACTTTCAGATCTCGATAGTAAAGCATTTTTATATGTAGATGACATCATAATTTTTGGATGTAGTTTGAAACATCACAATGACAATCTGAGACAAGTCTTTGAACGTTTATCAAAATTCAATTTAAAATTAAACGCAAAAAAATGTGTATTTCTAAGGTCAGAAGTTGTTTATTTAGGTCATCTAATAACAAAAGAGGGTATTAAAACGGACCCAGCAAAACACAAAGCAATTCAAAATTATCCGATACCTAAAGATTCGGACGAAGTAAAACGATTTGTAGCTTTCTGTAATTACTATAGACGTTTCATAAAAGATTTCGCTAAAATTACAAAATGTCTTAATGATCAAACAAAAAAAGGGAAAATATTTGAATGGACAGACGAATGTCAGCAAACTTTTGACATATTAAGACAAAAATTAATTAGTTCTCCAATATTGCAATATCCAGATTTTCAAAAACCATTCATTTTAACGACAGATGCTTCAAATTATGCTTTAGGTGCAATCTTATCACAGGGGGAAATGGGAACAGATTTGCCAATAACCTATGCAAGCAGAACTTTGAATAAACACGAAATTAATAAACCCGTAATAGAAAAAGAATTACTTGCTATACATTGGGGCATTGAATTCTTTAGACCATATTTATATGGTAGAAGATTTATAGTAGTAACTGACCACAGACCTCTCGTTTCACTCTTCACACATAAAAACCCCTCTTCCAAACTAACTAGAGTACGGATTGATTTATCAGACTACGACTTTGAAATTGTATATAAAAAAGGAAAAATTAATACAAATGCTGATGCATTGTCTAGAATTAAGATAGATTCCGATATGCTGAAAAACATGATTCCAATAGAAGACTATTATACCAAACCAACAAAAATCTTAGCAATTACACGTGGAATGAATGCAAAGGGTAAAACAACTGAAAACAACTCAGATAAGAAAGACATATCTCAAAACGAAAAATATACGAATATATGGGAATGTACTTCATTACAAGATATTAAAAATGTGCACAAATTGAAATTTATAATTAATACCAGTATAAATACGAAAAGCAATGGTACCATTGAATGTATAAATAATAGCTATCATATGAATATTAGTGATGATCTTGCAAAATACGTTTTGTTTCTAGAGAAGCTGATAATCTATATGCATAAGCAGAATATTAAAGATCTCGCATTAGCTAGCGACGATGAAATTTTCAAACTGATATCAATAGAATATATGAAAAGAATTTATGATGAGGTATACCAAAGATTGATAAAATCTAAAAAATATAAGAACCTTAACTTGAATATCATCTTGTATAAACCTTTGCAGTACATTAAAAGTAAGAAATTACAAAATAAATTGATCGAAGAATTCCATAGCTCACCATTGTCAGGACACTTAGGCATTCGAAAAACTGTACTAAGACTCAAACAAAGATATGTTTGGAAAAATATGAGAAAAATGGTTAGAGATTACGTTGTGAATTGCGATAAATGCTTAAGAAATAAGCAAACGAAACATATTAAGGAAGAAATGAATATCACTGAAACCCCAAGTACTAGTTTTGAAATAATAGAAATAGATACAGTAGGACCATTAAGAATTTCAAACAATTATAGGTATATATTAACAATGCAGTGCGAACTAACAAAATATGTTGTAGCATACCCTATAGAAACAAAGGAAGCAAAGAATATAGCTAAAACTCTAGTAGAACAGTTTATTTTGAAATACTTATGGTTGTTTTAAAGTATTAAAATCAGATAGAGGCACTGAATTCAAAAACGATTTAATGAATGAAGTATGCAAATTATTAAATATAGATCAAAAATTCTCAGCACCATATCACCATCAATCTATAGGAACGCTAGAAAGAAATCACAGGGTACTAAATGAATACATGTTAAATTTTGCAGAAGATTTAGAATGGGACAAGTGGATACCTTATTATACATTTGCGTATAATACCACACCTCATGTTAACAACAATTATTCTCCATACCAGTTGATTTTTGGCAAATTACCAACTCTGCCATCGGACGCACTTTGCACTAATACTAAAGTTTATAATTTAGAAAATTATGCTAACGAACTTAGGACTAGGATTAAGAGAGCATTAGATAACGCTAAAAATTTAATAAATATAACAAAAGAAAAATCGAAATTAGAATATGATAAAAATATTATAAAAAGTTCTTTTGATATAGGAGACTTAGTACTAGTAAAACTAGAAAGTAGAAAGAAAAATCAGAGTCCCTACATTGGTCCATATAGAATACTGGAAAGACAAAATTGTAATTCAATATTAGAAATAAATAATAAAGAAAGAGTATTCCATAATAACTCATTAAAATTGTATAAAAAAAAAAAAAAAAATTGTAAAATAAAATAGATATATATATTCTTAATATAAATAAAATAAGAACGTATCAGACACATTCTCATTTACAATACATATTATATGCATTAACTATATACAAAAAAAAAAAAAAAAAAAAAAAAAAAAAAAAAAAAAAAAAAAAAAAAAAAAAAAAAAAAAAAATTCAATACTCTTAATTTGTATTCAGATTTAAATTTATTCAAAATCTCATAAATTTTATCTTAAGGGTAAGGGTGTGGTGTACACTCATTGTACAATCATTTTACTTTTCCACAAAAACATCACACAATACTTTTGTAAGAAAAATAACCGAAAATATGTATGACCAAGAAAAGAAATTCTTCCAATATTGTTTTTCATGTCAATGACACACATGAACATTATGACACACACGTATGGTAAAGAAATGCTAACATTTCATACGTATACCCAAATACCTACAGCGAAGTGAAACATGAGTATTTCACTTGCTGCACATGCAGTTCATTGCTCAGGTGCTTGACCGTACTTATTGGTGACAATGGCAAATCAAATTTCTTTTATTTCTTTCTATTTTTGATATGTCAAATATCATAAATAGGGAAATGCAATTTGTTTAAAATTGATGACTAAATGCATTTGTAACATGAACAAAAGGTTGAACACCATGTTACATTGGGCATTTTGGATATACGAATGAAATGCAAGATGTGTCAGATAATTTGTAAATTAGTATATAAGTTGGAAAATTTGAAATAAAAAAGGAGTCTCAGTTTGATACTAGAACTTTCCTGTCTTGTCATTTTACTGAACTCAAAAAGGGCATTAATTGCTCGTCTGCCGAGTTTTAAAGCCTCGCTCTACAAACCAAGGCTTTCTATTGCATTAGTCGCGGTATAATACTAATGCAATAGTAATAGAATTTAAAACACCTATAAATATATATTATAATATGTTCCTCACGGAGAGAAAAAAATCAAGCATTTTATGCTAGAATCAAGCAAATAAGCTATCAGTTTACAATGAAGTGTAAATTCCTCAATTCAAGCATTATTTTGCTAGAATTGAGCAAATTTTAATTGCATTATATTAAGAAAAAAAAATTGTTTAATTCAAGAAATGTTTGCTTGAAAATCAAAAATACTTTTTCTACACTGAACCAAATATTGTTTTTAAAATCAAAGAATCTCGTTCATAAAGCGAAATTCATTGATTTTTAAGAACTATTCATTGCCCCAAAGAACAAATTCTTTGGTTCAATGACTCGTTGTTCTTAATTTTAAGGAACAGTTCATTGTTCGTGTTCATTAAAATTTTGTTCCAGTTCTTGTGCTGTGGTATCTAAAAAACCATTAGAGAATTTTATCTCAATAAGAAACTGATTTTTTAAAATATATCTTGATATTGTTTTAAAATTTCTAAGGACAGACTAACTTATTGTAACTGTTGTATATGTCATTAATTAATCATTTTTCTTCAAAACATATCAAATAATTAACGTAAGAACAAAGATTCATTGAATCAAGGAACTCGTACTTTGGACCAATTTTAATGTATAATACATTGGAAAAAAGAACTTTTTCTTTGTTATTAAGTACGTTTTTGGTTCTGTGTATATTCTAGACTGATATGTGCTTGAGTCAGAAAAATTTGTTTGATTCAAGTTAAAATTTGCTGAAAATGAGAATAATTTGCTTGATTTGAGAAATTGACTTTCCTTGAATTTAGAACAATTTGCTCGATTTAAGTAAACAATTTTCGTAATATTAAAATATTTTGCTTGATACACAGAAGGAAAAACCTATGGACTGAGTACATTAATTTATGTGCTCATGACAGAAATTTCTGCACACAGAAATTTTACATTTTTCCTGTATTAAGTACATGTTGAAATCTGTATTAAGTACATGTTGAAATCTGTATTGACTACATATTGCTTTTAAGCAGTGCTGTAGTCAATGAAGAATTTTATGTACTCATCACAAAAATGTTGAAAATAAATTTATGTAATGAGCACAGTTCCCACATAGATTATTGACCCATTACATAAAATTTGTACAACATTTATGTGATGAGTACAGTATTTCAGAACCATATTCATGTACTCAGTACATTTATTATTTACTCATTACATAAATGATTTACCAATTTCATATTTGTAGTACATAATTTTATGTAATGAGAACATACATCATTGACTCATTACATATTTGAGTACATAATTGTATGTAATGAGTACATATATAATTGACTCATTACATATTTGAGTACATAATTAATTAGTGCATATAAGAGAGCTGCGCAAGCATACGATAAATGACTTGCAAGCCATCTATCATTGTGTTTTATTGATTTTTTTTTTACGATCGGCCGACATCAATACGTGAACGTTTTTTAAGGTAATCATATCGACCGACCTCTCAACCTGTGCGTTTCAAGTTCGAGACCCCCTTTGAACACCCTAACCCATATTGGTATCCTTATTTATGTATTGAATAAATGCCTTACTTTAATCGCATAAGTGAGACATGTACTGAGTGCATATTTTATAAATTAAATAAATGTGTCGCTTTAATCGATGTGTACACGTGCTCTGTAGTGAGTGAATAGCACTTTTACCATGCTGTTGTGCAAGCGAGAAATGAACTGAGTCTATAGTTTATGTATTGAGTACATTTCTTGTAAAACGTTACTTGAGGACACGTTGTTTATATTTATTGAAGTCTGCAATGTATTCAACATATATTTCGCTGTATTGAATACATTTTTATTTATTTTATAAAATTTATTTATTTATATTTTACTCATTATAAATTTATTTTTCTTAATTTTAGTTTTTTATGCTTGATTTGGGCATATGAAGCTTAATTTTAAATAATCTTAGACCAAGTAAAATAGTTTCTTCATATAAGAATATTATTTCTCTCCGCGTTTAAGTCACACATCAATGAAATGCGGTACGAACTCACTATTTTGTCGTATCCTTCTACTGTTCACCCATATAATTCAAATATTTGATGTCGAATAGCATTGGAACTTAATGTCGCATAAAACTAGCACAGGCATTGGAGAACGGGGCTTGTCTCCACCCATACAAGCCAAGTTTTCGATACAGAATAGCAATCGAAGTAAGTCACAGAACATTGTATTTGAGAATGTATTCACCACTTTCGAAAAAAAAAGTTTGCCGCAAACTAACTTCGTTTGTCGTGCTTGAAATCGTTATTTGCAAACGTTTCAACAATTGTCATAAAAATAGTCAATTGCGAGAAAGGCGTCATTTAGTTGCAGAAAATTAATTTCGTTTGTCATAAACGCGAGTGATTTTTATATTGCTTCGTTTGTTCTTACCTTCGTTGTATAAACACAATGCTTATAGTTCAGAGTTACTTTTTGGACAAATTATTACTAAATAAGCAAATTGATAATTTGCTAAATACACGGACGGAGATAGCAACAGAGGTTCAATGGGTACAATTCATAAGAAGACTGACGTACATAGGGAGAAAGATATTTAATATAATTAGTAATAATGAATTTTATATAAAATATATTTTTAAGGTAATGACAACTGAATATTCATTTGTGGCAAATACAACTCGCAAACGAAGTGTAATTGGTGAATTTCACACTTGCGGTTAAACGAAAAATTTCTTTGCGTGTATGTTTTCAATTGACCGACTTGTGCGAGCATGGTCATAAAAAAACCAGATTATTTCTCGAATTAAATTCTTTAATGTTATTCATTATGTTCACCGCTATATTGCGAGACGACGGCCTATGGTGACCAAAATCGTGCGATCTTTTCAAGACCTTGTTCGCAAAATGTTCATCATGTCTTAAATTTGTTATGACTATATCCTTATGAGTACTTGGGACATATTTTGAAGACTCAGTACTCAATGCTTGTTAACAAAAATACTGCGCACTATAAAATATCAGATTTTTTCCGGGGACATCCTTTATAGTACGATGTGAAAAAAAAAAACCGCTTCATTTAATTATGTGCTTTAAATTTTAAGTAGAAGTTTTGAATTTTTTATTCCAAAAACTCCAAATTACTTCTTAGGCAGTCACAGTATTCGAGTGGGTGCTCTGCTGCTACCCCAGATGTCGCGAGGTCGAATCCCAGTCAGGCCATGGTTCTACACTTTAACTTTTCTGCATTTTCTATCCTCATTTCTAATCAACTGAAATTGAAAACTCACCAATATTTACGACTTGAAGTTGTATTAGGTGGTAGAAAAGTTTTTGGATGAGATTGCCTTACAACTTAAATTTACCGAGGTAAAGGCATAACACTTGCCTCAGTTTGGAACTGACATATTCTGCGGCTTTCCAATACGTGGATTGTTCTACACATGTTTCAGTTGATTGACCCTTCTTTCCCACTAATCTATGACCACATTTCGAATCAAGGCAGACTTTACTGAATAAGTATTATATTTACTTGATATCCTTAATTAAAATTAAAAAAAAAAAAAAATAGTTCCGAAAAACCAATTTTACTTAATTTTCCTGTTTTGAGTCAATATGATAGTTGATTATTCTGATTTCTATATTGCTTGCACTATTATGTATTCTTAAGAATTTTTTCTTTTTTATATAGTCGCTCTACTATCTCTTTGGAATGGTGGATTTGCCTCGTCTTAAGTCATTTGAAAAAATGTTACTCAATTCCATAAAAATAGAGTAAGTTAAGTCATTCAATGCCATAAAAATGAAATTTTAATTCCTCCAAAAAAAAAATTGTTTTTCATTTGAAGAACCAATTTAACTCTTTTGAGGAATTTAAAAATACCCAATATTAATCTGCAAAAACCACAATATAAACAACGAAAAACATACGAAAACATGCTTTTTCCCGACAGTAAAAATGTGTGTTTTTCCATCACTCTCACTACCTCGATATGTCTACGAGATATTATCACGTCAACTGCCATAAAAAACAAACTTAAGACTACTAACAGATGTCTTTATTATTTAACAATCAACCCACAACAAACAACAAGAGTGATAAACAAGCATTACCATCAAACAGCAAACATCAAACATCAAACACCAAATAACACAAAACAAAATAAAATAAAAAAATAACAAATAATATTTTATTTTTAGTCTTCGAAACAAAAATAAGAACACATCTTCTAAACTTAAAACACCACAACACATGTTACACCATTGTTTTTACCCAAACACATGCACAGTTTCCAATACTTTCTCGTATGCATTGATTTAAAGTCTTGATAGATGAATGGAATTTTAACGCCATGGCCTCATGGCACACTGACAAAAACAACAACAAAAACTTGAGCGCGTATGTACAGTAAAGGGAAAAGTATTTGCATATAGTTTCCAAGCACTACTCAAACATATCCGCAGATGAAAAAAAAACACGTGTTTCTAAATATAGTCCATAACATTCTGTATTTATTTGTTTACATTTTGTATTTGTTTATCATTAAAAAAATTAATTTTTATATTAATCGAAGAACACTTATATTTTTATGTTTTTGAGTGTAATTTAAGGTAATGCTTAATTTTTATTATTCCTTTTAAAATTATAACCACTTATTATAAACTTGGCTTTATTGAGTGTTAATTGGAAAAAATTTTCAACATTAATAATTTTCTCAATTACTATGACCTCGACGCTGTATGAAAAAACTGGAGAAGTAAAGTTCGTTTGATTTTCAATAAAAAACAAATGTTCCCATTTATGAAAAAAATTTAGTGCCAATAAATTCTAATAATAGCCAGATATCGGTTTGTTTTTCTTTTTATTTATTTTTATTAATATATCTTCAAGTTTTCTGACTCTCAAATTTTCAGTGTTGCCTCTGCAAGCAATTTTTTTGGGGCATTCAAAATATTTGAATTAATGTTTATCTTTATTGTGTTTAATTTTATTTTTATGACTTTAATGCTTTTGTTTTACTTTGAATTTCTTGAAAACATTTTTGTTTTCCTCTTGATGATTGATGCTTATCCAAAGAGCGGGACAAAAGTGTCAAAATGTGCTTAAACTTGATTTTTCAAATAATCTGCTGTGTGTGATATAAAGCCTACTAAACAGGGCGATGGAAGCGGATGTGAATGACAGTGTGACGATTGATGGCAACACATCTTAATTATGTCTGCATGAACAATTCAAAGAAAATGTCTTTAAGGGGTCATTGTAGCTGCAATTTTTGAAAACCATTTATTTTGGTCTATCTTGGCAGTAAAGAGATTTTGTGATTTTATTTCGCATGTTTGCTTAGTATTGTTGGAAAAGAATACATTTTTTTTTTATTTTGTAAGTCACATTTCTTGGTAGAAAAATATGCCAAAAACCGGGTTAGATATGATTTCAGCTGTCTAGTTGATCTGAAAAAATGCGATATAACTCTAAATTGAACCAGCGAATGTATGATAGAATAAAATTTTTGGCAAAAAAATTAGAAGAAGATTAAAAAATCGTCTGAAAATCGGAAAAATCGCAACCGACCCTTATTCATGTGACAGCTGCGAGGGTTGCCTTTTAAGTTTTGCGCCTAACAATGAAAAAAAAAAGGTTTTATCGGTCAAAATGCTTTTATTGTTTTTCAAAGTATTCTTCAAGATGATCAATTTTGCATTCGTTTGAACCAATTTTTGAAATATTTTGACCACTTTGAATTTGGTACTTGTATGTACTTCAAAACCAACTAGTTTTGAAGACCTCAAAGGTCTGTTTTGGCGTAGAAAAACGCTTGCCACGCATTTTTTTCTTAATATGATGGAACAAGAGCAAGTCATTACGTGCCAGGTCAGGACTCTAAGGCAAATGACTCATCAATTCCACGTTTTGAGTGCTCAAAAACTCTTTTGTTAGAGCAGATGTGTTGAAACTCACATTATTGTGTTGGACATTATCTTCCTTCGGTGGTTGAAGGTTATCTTCAAACAAATGATTGTGTATCTTTCAGCATTAACAGTCATCTGTTACAGAAGTGGTACAGTTGCGATATGACAGGCATCTTTGGGTATTAGTGTGACAAGAATCAATAAGATATTGTATGATCGTTTGGTCGTAAATAAAATTTATTTGCTTTCTCGTGTTGATTGTTGCAAGAGAGTTGGTGCAAGGAAATCAAGATGCCTTAAAAGCTTTGTGTAACATTTACACAGGTCACAAATCATGGATTCGATATCGAAAAAAAGCAGCAATCGGCTATATGGGTCTTCCAAAACGAACCTAATCCAACAAAAATTGTTCGCGGAAGAAGCACATCGAAGCATGGTTGTCTGTTTCTACGACACTACTAATAACTTTTTTCCGTGTAATTAATCTGTTCCATTTTTTTTTTTCTTTTATAGAGTGATCTTTAATTTTAACAAAAATGGAAAATTGGGACAATGAGACGAGAGTTTGGACTGTGCGCCGCTTTCATGTATTGGAGTCCGTAGTTTCCGTCCAAAGAAAATATAGGCGAACGTTTGGTGGCACTCCTCCAAAGCAGATGGACCATTATGAGGCTCGTGAATAATTTTGCCGAACGTGGAACAATCGTAAGAAAGCCTTATAATCGAGAACACCCAGTTTACCAGCGGGAAGCTATCGCTGCTGTTGGTTCTGCCATACAAGACAATCTTAGTGTTTCGATAAGGAGAGTATCTTTTCAAATGGGTATCAGTAGACAGTCTCTGCAGACAATTTAGCAAAAAGGAAACAATTATTCCCATATAAAATCCAACTTACAAGCAAACTGAATGCAGCAGACTTGCCGATTCGCTTGGAATTTTGCGATTGGATCATTCAAATGGCGGAAGAGAACGAAAACATGTTTAACTGTATTTTTATATCTGACGAGGCCCATTTCGATTCAAACGGCAATGTTTATAAACAAAATTGTCGAATTTGGAGTGCTTCTAACTCACAGGTACTGCATGACACGCAGTTGCGTCCACTTGGCGTCACAGTGCGGTATGCAGTCTCATCAAGGTTCATTGTCGGCCCTTACTACTTCGAAGAAAACGGACTTACTGTTACGATCAATGGCGACCGTTACTTAAAGATGCTGAAAGAGTTTTTCTTTCCAGAACTACGCCGAAAGAGAATCCCATTCAATTCTGTATGGTTTCAATAAGATGGTGCAACTTGCCACATATCCAGGCCTGTTATGACAGAATTGCAGCGAAATTTCGCCAATAAGCTGATTTCCAGAAACTCCACATTCCGTTGGCCCCCAAGATCTCCTGATCTTACTGCGCCTGACTTTTTGACTAACAAGAAGTTTACAAAACAAAACCAACAAATTTAAATGATTTAAGGGCCTACTAAAGTTTTTTAAGCGAAAAAAACTTCGTATTAAAAGTTTTAATTTTAAGCTACTGTTTATTTTAGGTAATTTTTTTTACATTATTATTATTTATGTTTTGAAGAAAAGTTTTTGAATTTTTCGATAACAAATATTCAACCATATAGCAGTAATCAGTAGTTTAGTAAAGTACCTTAATTTTTCAGCCATCCTGTACATCATGACAAAGCGAAGTCTCACACATCTGCCCAAAAAAGACCTTGTTGAATATGGTACAGGCGAGCGAGTCGAAATTCCTTTTTCCAAAATTCCCAGTGTCGAAATTCACCTTCATAAAATTCCCTTTTCCAAATTTCACCCTTTTTCAAAACTCTCCTTTTTTAAAATTACCCTTTACAAAATACCCCTAGACAAAATTCCTCTTTTACGGAATTCTCCCTTTGTAAATTTCTGCATTTCGGAACTCTATGCTCCCAGAAAAAAACTAAAAAAAAACAAAACGAAACCTTCAACAAGGTAAAGCTTGCGCCTTATCCCTCCATATCAACATATTCTTTTTTAATTTTTTTTAAAGGGTATTTTGTAAAGGGGTATTTTGTAAAGGGTAATTTTATAAAGAAGAATTTTATTATGGGGAACTTTAGTAAGGGGAATTCTGGAACTAGAATTTTTGTGAAGGAAGAATTTTGTTAAGAAGAATTTTAAAAAACGGGTATTTTGAAAAAGGGAATTTTTTTAAATAGAATTTTTTATAGGGGAGTTTTAACCCCATCCCAAGGTACAGCTCTAATTTGATACATAATGACTTTGTTTTGTATCCGGAAAAAAAGTACGTGGTCAACGTTTTTAGACCATCGAAGAAGCATTTGTGTATTTATATCAGCAGAGCCTATTGTTACTCCCATTATGTGCATGATTTCGATAAGTTACGTTAATAAAGTTTAAATAAGTTTTTTTTTTGTATATGGGTCAATTACAAAAAAAAAAGGTACACAAAGAGGTTTTCATGTTTTGTTTTTAAAGTTTATTAAATTTTCCCATTAGAGTAGTAAAATTAACTGAAAATTAATGGAGAATTCAAAGTTGTTTTCAGGCCCTGCAAAAAATCATTTTTTCTATGGTTTTTATACGATTTTTGTATTGAACGTCACACAGCAGATATACGGGAAAAATCACTAAAAATTTGAAAAATGTTGTAAATGAAAGCTTACTGTGATGTTTGTTTAGTTATTTAATCATTTAAAACAGCTTTTGCAGAAATTGCCATTTCAGTTACAGAAAAAATAATTTCTTACCAAAAATACCTATATATTTTACAATTTTAACGGGGAAAAATTAAAATTTTTCTCCAAAAAGACATCAACATAGAGGTTATTTTCAAAGTAGTAGACTTGCAGCAATAAATATTAAAAAACTGTTAAATAATAAGTAATTTCAGAAAAAACAACAGAGTGACGTTCAATACATTTTGTGACGTTCAATACATTTTGTTGCGCTTAACCAAATAATTTAAATCAAATTGGGAGTTTAACAAAAAACAGGTTTATTCCTTTACAAAAAAAAAAAAGCAGATATTAAGTATATAATTCAGCTTTACATAAAATTTTCATCCAATTTTTGTTTTCTTAATTTTTTTTTTTTACAAAAAATTAAAAAAGTCAATAGCTAGTTGAATTTGTATTGAAAATTTATTAAGACTTCACGTTTTACAATATAACTTCTGAACCCTTTAAAACCACATCTTCATTTTATGTCATTGGAAAGGAAACCTAACGTAAAAACGTAAAAAATGAAAATTATAAAAAATAAAAAAATATTATAGCACGTTTTGCTGGCAAGGTATTGAACTTAAATTTTTCAAAACTTTTGTACTTGTCCTCAAAATAGATGAAATAACTTTTCCAATGATACTATATTACCGGTAATCGGTCTCAAGTTGATTGAACTACGTTGTCTCCAAATAGACCCTATTTTGGGCGCGAACAATTATTCTAAACTAAAAATTTATAACTTCGAATCTGGTTTTCAAATCAAAAAACCAATGCAAGAAAAATATTTGAGAGAAATCGGAGATGGTCAGTGCAACTGATGACTTCAATGTGAAATGGGCGAAATCAGCTAGTAAAAATAAAAAGCAAAAATCAAGTCAAAGTCATACATAAGTACCATTCTTTTTGCTTTAGTTTATATTCTTCATTTCGCTCCTTATCTAGCTTTATTTTTTCCCGATATCTTCGTGCTCCGTCAGCAGGCGTTAACTTTGCTATTTTACTCTTAAATATACAAAAACGAAATACAAAATGAATACTTCAACCGATGGTGTGACATATCTTAATAGTGACGTTCAATACATGTGCCACTTTTTAGTTTTTTTTTCTTAGGAATTTTATTTTGCAAATATACGAAAACAAAGAAATTAATCAAAACCTATGAAACAATGATTTTAAACTTGGATTTTTTGATTTACTATTTTTGCTTAAAAAAACTCCGCGTGACTTTCAATACATTTTTACACGTTCTTATCATGATGAAGTGAGAAAACACAAAAAAATGTACTTTAATATTATTTAATCGTCTTAATTTTAAGAATTTCGTGAGAACTAATCTCTGCACTTTATTAATATAACTTTCTTGTCATCTATACCACACCTAAATTAAAACAAACGAAGCGTAAAAAAAGTGACGTTCAATAAAATGCTTGGGGACTAAATGTAAATCGAAAGCCGAATTCGCGATGATAATGTTTTGAGAATAACAACAAAATAAAACACAAGAAATAAATGCGATCATTAGAAAACGGTTATTATATGTTATATTTTTGCATTGTTTTCAACTTTTTTTTAAGCGAGTACGTGAGAGCAATATAACATTCTTCAAAACAAATATGCTACCAATTTTGGGATTCTGAAAAATATGTTTTGTCAATAAATATTCTTCAGTGATCACTTTCTCATGGTTTATTTGTTTTTTTCTTTTTGTTTTTACCTAATAACAGAGTTAAAAGAGCGGGGACAAAAAAATACCATTTTGTATGCAATTGACCCATATATATATTTATATATGAAATCAATATTTGCAAATGTTTCAACAGTTGTCATAATAATAGTTAGATGAGAGAAACGCGTCATTTAGTTGCAGTTAATTAATTTCGTTTGTCATAAACGCGAGTGATTTTTAAATTGCAGAAATTTAAAATTTTGTTTTTCCCAACTGAAAACTTTGTTTGTTTTCCCCTTTGTTGTATAAACATAACGCTTATAGTTCAGAGCTACCTTTTGGACAAATTGTTACTATATAAGCAAAATGGTAATTTGCTTTATACGCGAGAGAAGATTGCAACAGAGGTAAAATGATTGCAATCCATAAGAAGACGGACGGAAATAGGGAGAAAGATAATTAATATAATAAATAATAATGACCGAAATAGCTTCCGGTATATACACAAGAGATATATTTTTATGTTTGTGTCAACTAAATATTCGTTTGTGGCAAATACAACTCGCAAACGAAGTGTAGTTGGTAAATTTTTCAGTTGCGGTTAACGGAAAATTTCTTTGCGTGTAGCCCTTTGCAACCAAATTTGCCCAAATATGCACTAAGGTTGAATTATTAGCAAAAGTTCAAAAAGTGCTTCACTGTATACGCTTCTCCTAACCTACCTAACAATTAATAAAATTCAATTTTAAATAAAAACAAAAAAAAAATTTAATTTTAACCTTCAAGTAAACTTTATAATTAGAAAGACAAAAGAATTTTTGGATCATATTGACCCAACTTGAAATTGCATAAAAAACATACCGAAAACTTCCTAAGTGGAAATTGCATAGGAAAGTCGAGGAACAAATTAAATAAAAAATGTGTTTTTGGATTTATTTAGTGCGAAAATTGAATTGATGTGGAGCAACTTTCACAAACTGTGAAGCGGTGATCCGGACAAACGTACTTTACGCATTTATCACATCGAATGCTGTGTTTATTTCAATTGGGTAGAGGTGGGCACATATGTCAACGTACTCTTTTGCGTGTTTTTGGTGCATGGATGAGCGGTTGTAGTTGTTGCTTCTGATGCTGTTGCTCAGAACTTTCTGATCTAACACTTTCTACGAGAGATAGAATGAAAACACAACGTAAAAAATCACTCGATCAGTGGTGTCAATTTGACCCAAAAATACTTATTAGGGAAATTTTTTGTACAGGCCAAATTTGACATGTGTGGACATATTTCATGTCAAATTCATAAAATTCGTACATGGTTTACAAATTGAGCCAAAATATCTAGCTGATTTGAGCATAAATAAGCGGAGAAAGGCGCGTTTAAATTTTTTTTTTGGGCCAAATTGACCCAAAATTCGCTTGAAGTTTAAGATAATATCTTAAGATAAGATAAGATACAATAATAACACAAGAGAAAAAATTTTCTTCTTATATTTTAAAAAATTTCAAAAAATTTATGGATAAAGACCCCTTAAAAAGGAACAACACGCCATATAATGCACAAATAAAAATAAAATATTTCATCAAAAACTTTTCGAACTCAAATTTCAAGCAGACTTCCATGATAAGCATAAATTTTAAAATTTAATGAAACGCAAAGCATTTTTTGGATATGAAGACCATTGCAACTGATACGCTGAAAATAAAGAATTTTCCTAAATTTTAGTTTTTTTTTTAGTTTCTTATTTATGTTTCCTCTAAGCATAACAAGTTGACTACATCGGAAGCTGCATTTTATTTTGTATCTTATTAGTAGTTTTAGCTCTCAGGTGTATTTTAGAAATTTCAACGAAATAAGATAAAATTAACACACAAAAAATTTTATATCTACTTGATATAATAATATATTAATGTTTTTTATATAACAATACGCATTATGAAAGTTCCCTACTGATTTCATAGAGAGTTGTAGGCTATGTCTACGAGTTTATTTGAATACAATTCTGCACCATTCTGTACAAGTTCTCTTAAAGTGGATACTGATTTAATTTCATTTATGCCACATTTCATACCAACAACAAATAAATCTTGTACATTTGAAAAATATGCTTTGAACTTCTTATCAATATACAAAGTTGTGCATAAGATTTACAATAACTACATTCAAACTTACAGAATCAAAAACACAATAAATCTTGAAGCACGTTTTCGATTTTACTCCAACCGGATATAAGCAAAAACAAAAAAAAAAAACATCTTTTAATCTTAAATCTTGCAAACTTATTTCTTCAATTGCAAGATCTTGTTGAAATTAAAAAAAAAAATTATAAACAAAAAATAGTACGGATACTTAAATCTTAGGAATTGTTGCCAGGTCTTTTTAGACCTTAAGCAATTTATCTCAAAATTGAACTTCAAAAATTGAATTTGCTTCGCTTTTTGTTGACTTAATTCACTTTGTTTTCATCACGTTTTCTGTATTTTGATTTTTTTTCCAAACTATAAAAACATGAGTTTATGTATTTTTTAAGCAACAATTGATTTCAGAAAAAAAATAGTTTATAACCATGAAAGTATTTTACACTTAAAACAAATTTTTAAATTTTAAATACAAAAATTTTCAAAATTATCTTAAGCCATGATTCTTTGATTTTCTCTAACCTATGCTTAGCTAAGATTTTAAAGTAGATATTTTGTTTAAAAAATTTACAATTATTTAATTGAAACTAACTGCAATATGTCCGATAGATTATAAGATATGGAACGTGGTACAACTAGTAATACACAGACAACATTGATCCAATCCATCCAAATAATGGTTGGTCATTATTTCTGAAAATAAAAACCTAGCATTCGAATCAAAGGCCTCTTTCATAAAAACTAGTCAGTTTTCATAAAAACTAGGTTTTTAATCTAGTTCTCGTAAAGAAAAAAAAACGTTTATAGCCAGTTCGCCGCAAAAAAACTTCGTTTGTCGTGCTTGGGATCGTTATTTGCAAACAGTTGGCATAATAAAAGTCAGTTTAGAGAAACGCGTCATTTAGTTGCAGGAAATTATTTTCGTTTGTCATAAACGCGAGTGATTTTTAAATTGCAGCAATCGAAAAATTTGTTTTTTCCAACTGAAAACAAATTGTAACTACATAAGCAAAATGGTAATTTGCTTAATATTGCAATCCATTGGAAGACGAACGGACATAGGCAGAAAGATAATTAATATAATGAATAATAATGACCGAAATAGCTTGTGGTATATATATATATATATATGATATCTTATACATAAAAATAAGTTGCATCTCTTATATATAAAAATAAGTTGCATTGTATATGAAATTGATGTTCTCTGTAATGCGTGAACCGATTTTGTTTCTGGAAATTTCCCATGAAAGGTGACGTCAATACGAAGGTTTTTTTTGTATAAATGGTCTTTGTATGTGTATTGGTTCATGAATTATAGGAATTTTAGTGAGCTTTTTCAAAATACAGGTGTGAAAAAATACAGATCCGCACATATGGTGTATATGGGGAAATATTTGCAAGGGAAATTGGAAATAAATGGAATATTGGAATAATTTGGCAAGTCTGACTTTAATTTGCATTTGCGCGAAAAATATAGGCATAGTAAGAATTTTCAATACCTCTTTTTTTCCATACCCCCTTTACCGCCTACAAATCAATAAAAATGCTATATTTAAGACTTTTTTGGTAGTATTAGACTAAAATTTGGTAAATAAGTTCGTATGGTTACTGTCGGCAACTATACTAAAACTGGGCGTGGTCTAACTATATATACGCCCACTTTTGAGAAATCATTTGTATTCCTGAGTAGTACATGTTTTGATAGTGGAACTTGATATGTAGACGTTATGGGCCCAAGAAGTAGTTACTATATATTTGAGCGAACATTAGACAAGGGGGAATTTGGCCACACAGGCCAAATTTATATCGAATTGCTTTGGAACTAAAAGTCGTATGTAACTATGCAATATACTCCTAAACTACTCATCCGATTAGCATGAAAATTTGTGTAAAGCAGTTTTTTGGTACGGTGCGTGTTTGCAAGTTATCAGTTTTTATCCACCTTGAACACCAGAGGGCGCTGTAGTACAAATGTTTTACAAAACCACCTAAAACTCCCAAGCCACTTATGCGTTTAGAATAAAAATTGGTATATAGTAGTTTTCGGGTATGATAAGTTTTTTGACAGTACCTTCTTTGAACCACCTTGGACACCAGATGGTGCTGTAGTACAAATTTTTTACAAAATCGCATATATTTAGTTGTAACATATGCAAATATTTGCGGAATATAAAATATTTCTTAAATTTAGTAATATTAAAAAAATCCGTTATTTTGACGTCAAAAACATGAACATATCTTGAAAACTATGAAAAATTTTACTACAACGATATATTTAATGCAGCAGCGTGCTCAAAATGAGAAAAACACAATCAGAAATATAATTTTGTGACTTTCGATTCAAATATCTCCGCTGCTTTTTTATACACTTTGTTAAATTTTTTTTGTGTCTTAAAGCTTCATCAAAGTACTATAAAAACCTTATTGCAAAAATACCGATAGTTGAGTATATATCGACTCATAAGCGCCAAAATATCTTAAGCGACATAATATCCGATTTATGTTTTTTGATGAAAATCGATAATTTGCGATGGTTTACATCGTCTGTCAAAATTTCATAGGTGTACGAAATTAGATTATGAATTTAAACCAAAAGCAAAAAATTAAAAAAGCACTAAGCACTAAGCAAAGATAATTACAAAAAACCTTCTCCTGTAAAATTTTCTTTTTGGCGCTTAAGATATTTTGGCGGTTATGAGTCGATATATTTTAAATATTTTTTTCAAAACAGTTCTGAAATTTTGGAGTTTTCCTCAAAAAAAGGCTTAAAATTTGTTTTTGTTGTAAAAATAATTTAAATTCAAATTCACAAATTTTGAACCCTGTTTAAAAGTTACAACATTTATCGGCAAAAATTGTTTCAATTTTACGCAAAAATTAAAAACCATTTCTGTGATTCAAAAAACACAAAAACCTTTGATTTTTTCGAACAAATTTTTTATCCAATATTGTGTTTTTATATTTTTGAAAAAAAAAACAAGCTAAAAAATTAATTTTTTAGAAAAAATTATCTTAGTATCTCTTACCAATCAAAAGTTATAGCCAATAATCTTTATCCAAAATATATATACAAAAAGCAAAACGCTGTCTGTGTGATGGCTGGAAACTTCAAAATGACTGAGCCGATAGAGCTGAAACTTTGGCAGTACATTTTTTTCAAGTACGAGATGGTTTACATTTTTTCACACCCCCTTTAACCGCCCACAAATCAATTAAAATGCTATATTTCGTACGGTTTTCGTCGATCTGGCTACATTTTGATAATTTAGTTTGTATGCTCACTGTCGGCAACTGTACTAAAACTGGGTAATGTCCATCCACTAGAAAACTGGGATGGGCATTATATAAGTGGGTGTGGCTCCGCCCATACAATTAAAATTTGTATTATCGAATAGCTTGGAAAGTAAAAGTAGCAGTACTTACTTACAAACACAAAATGGAGTTACTATTTGGTGATCTCCTGCTACTGGGAAACTGTAACGGGCAGTGGAAAATGACAGTGGTGTCAAACTATAAGTCTAAAAAAAGTTTTGAATACACTTATTATGTTCCCATGTAGTTGCAGGGTGCAGCAACGCGCGCCGGGAAAAAGCTAGTATGATATATTTTTAAGTTGATGACAACTGAATATTCGTTTGCGGCAAATAAAACTCGCAAACAAAGTGTAGTTGGCGAATATTTCAGTTGCGGTAAACGAAAAATTTCTATGCGTGTAGGTACCATCTTCAGAGTGGCGAAACTGTTTCGAAAATTGGATCGATCAAATGCAAAATTTGTGTTGATCATCTTGAAAAATACTTCAAAAAACAATAAAAGCATTTTCACCACTGTTACCCACTGTAAACCACTGTTTTTTCATTGTTAGGCGCAAGACTTAAGAGGCTACCCTCGTATAAATATAATTCTTGATATAATTGAAAGTATCAGTGTAATTTTATTCGCACATTCCTCGAAACGAACAACAAATAATTGTTGTTGAGTTAGAAAAATATGCAAATGGCACCACTTCCGGGCTTATGAGATAAATAGCTAATGAATGAAATAAACGATCTGGGGAGAGTAAAAAAACTTACCTTATACTACGTGAATATTCATCAAACGTTGCGTGGTCTTGGCCTAACAGATGGCAGCACTGCGTATAAGATTCGAAGACGTCTTGCTTTTTTCTTATTTAAGTTTTTTATTTTTATTCGTTTTGTTTTTGTTGTGTTTTCGTTTATTTCCTTACTTTATCTAGGTATTTATCTTATCAGATCGATTAATCGGAACGCACGAATACACAAAGGAAATTAAAAATTTATTGTTCTTGTTATATTCGGTCTAAGTTTTCGATATTTTCTTTTTGTTTTTTGTTATTTTTTTTGCAGTTTGTCTATTTTTGCTTTTCTTCATAGAATAGGGAACCGTTTAATAGGGTACGCCAATAATTTATAAACATGATGCGCTCGAAAGTTGTTTCGCGTTACGTGTTGACTGCAGACACGTTTGAAAATGATGCATTGTATCGACACAGAAACGACGCATTGTTAAAAATGTGAAAAAAAATAAATTACAAAAAAAAAAAATTCACTCTTTCCTAAATTGGTTTGATTGCATATCAAAAATTGAATAAATTTAAGTTCTTGTCAGGAAAAAATATCTAGTGAATTTATAGCTTATTTTTTTGTTTTTTGTGTGTGTGCTACTTTTGATTTATTGAGATTGCTGAGGGGCGTGGCGTCTATAGCAAATGTTGCTTATTTATGAACACACTTAGCTTTGGTTTAGTTTTTTGTTTTTTTTTATTTTTTAATTAATTGTTTTTTGAGGTTGAATGTTTTTAATAGCTTTGCGTTTGGTTTTTTTTTTTCGTTCTAGCACCAAGCAATTAATTTCGTTGGCAACAATGTTTAAGTTAATGGCAACACTGTCATTATCAACAATGTCAATGGCAACACTTGCTAGCTTCAATTTGTCGTCGATTAATTAATTTTAATAGCGAACTTGTTCTATTTTCACACGTGTCGCTACTTTATTTGAGTTGAACTTAATTAAATGCAATTTGTTGTTAATTTAATTTTTAAAATTTTACAGATATTAAATTTTTAACTATTTATTTTTAATGTAAATTTTATTGATATGTTTACATAATTGCATTTATTTGCAGTTGTTGTTGTTGTTGTTGTTATTTTGTTGTTTAAGTTTTAATTATTGTTGTAATTTGGACTATGAACTCAGTCTATTGCTTTGCTTATTTGTTGTTGGTTTATATTTGCTTCTTGCGCTAAATTGGTTTCAATTCCATTTCGGTTTTATTTTGGATTCAGTTATTTTAACAATTCCTTAATTTAAACTTATATAATTTTTCAAGGATTTGTTTCACGTTTGAGAACTGAGATTTTCATGAATCTTCGTTATAAGTTTCAATTCCACTTTGTGTTCTTTTGTCTTTCGAGTATGTCTGTAAAAGATATAAAAAGGATACGCATTAGAGTTTGAAGTAAAAATTTTTATTTAATTATTAGAAAATATGTCACATAAATTATATTTTTAAGCATTCTCGCAAAAATTTATGTTTAATCTTAAATACAGGAGGTTGCTGCAACATTGTTATATTTTTACAATAAAAAAAAAAAACAAAAAAAAATTGCTGTTATGTAATTATAAGATATATTAGATATAAATTCAAAAGATATACTCAAATTTCATGTATTGAGTAGTAGTTTCTTTATTTTTATCATCAATATATTAATTGCTTTATGAACATAAAAGCTTTGAAGTCGGCGCAAAAAGATTTCGACATAGTAAGATAAGCGCCGGCTTCAAAGCTTTTATGTGCATAAAGCCCTTATTAAATTGATGATAATAAAACAAAATAGAAAAAATGAAAATGATAAGATTTCCAATATTATAATACATATAAATAGCTTTTAAAATATGACCTAGAAATGAATGGGAAAAGTTCCCTGCAAACATTTTCTGAGTACCTCAAAAAAATGACTGTAAAAAGAGTATTTCTTATGCGTGTTTTATGAGTACCCAAAAAAAAGACTCATAAAGGAGTCTTTGATATGATTCTAAAATGATTGCTCAAAAATAAGACTCAAAAAATAGTATTTTTTATGCGTGTTTTATGAGTATTAAAAAGATTCATAAAGAAGTCTTTGATATGATTGTAAAATGATTGCTCAGAAATAAGACTCTAAATAGAGTATTTCTTATGCGTGTTTTATGAGTACGCAATAAAAAGACTCATAAAGAAGTCTTATATGATTGTAAAATGATTGCTCAGAAATAAGACTCTAAATAGAGTATTTCTTATGCGTGTTTTATGAGTACGCAATAAAAAGACTCATAAAGAAGTCTTTTATCTGATTGTAAAATGATTCCTCAATGATTCCACCCCTTATGCGGGTTTTATGAGTACGCAATAAAAAGACTCATAAAGGAGTCTTTGATATGATTCTTAAATGCTTGCTCAAAAATAATACTCAAAAAATAGTATTTTTTATGCGTGTTTCATGAGTATGCAATAAAAAGACTCATACAGAAGTCTTTTATATGATTGTAAAATGAATTTAAATTTTTCTACTATTACTTTTTATTTGAAATGTTTAAAGAAAGATATTGTTGTCATTTTTTTTTTTATTTTTCAACTATCAAATATTTTAAATAAATTTGAATCTAAAAATATATTTCAGTCTAAATGGATCATAATTACTTCTATGCGTTCTGAAAGAATCCTCAGTATGAGTCCTTAAAATTATATTCCATGATTCTTAAATATGACTATCAAAAGTGTCTTAATTTTGAGTCCAAAAAGACTCATTTATATAAAAGATTCTTTATTATGAGTCTTTAAAGAGTCCTTTTCATGAGTCTTAAAAGAGTGCTTAAAATGAGTCTTAAAGGAGTCTAAATTTTGAGTCCAAAAAGACTAATTTATATGATTTCTAAAAGAGTCATTATTATGAGTCTTAAAAGAGTACTTAAAATGAGTCTTAAAAGAGTATTATATATGAGTCTTAAAAGAGTCTTAATTTTGAGTATTAAATGAGGCATAAAACAGTCGTTATTATGAATCATAATTTGAGGCCCACAACCAACGAAAATGTACTCATAAAAGAGTCTTTTTTGAGCGCATTATGACGATAAACGCTCATTTATATGAGTCTTAAGAGACTCTTTTAAGAGTCATAATGTTTGCTGGGATTATTTAAAATTATTTTTTACTTTGTAGTGATTTTGAAGTCGGATTTTTTTTTTGTTAAAAAGTTTTTTTGAATAATAACTAGCTCTACTCTGAATAGTGAAAAGCAACTCACGGTATTTCAATGATATGTAGCCAAACATATTAATATAACATTTATTAAAAATTTCATTTTTTCTACAAAAAAAAAAATTATTTGATCAGGCCCATTTTTATATAGTGCCCATATTTATGTATAGTTTGGTAAAAGAATAGCTTGGTTTTGTTTGGAAAAATGTTCCTTATTTTTTTCTGGAAAGTTTTCATAAATGCCTCTATATAAGTGTTTTGTTAGTAAACTCTCTTACGAAAAATGAAAATTCTAGTCAAGACCTTGTCTCCTTTACATCTAAAGCAGGGATCGTAATTCTTATAAGCGATATCCAAAAACTCAAAGTTTATTTCTTATTTTTAGATTTTTATTTTATTCCTCAACAATAAATATTATCTTACGATTTTTATTTTATTCATCAAAAATAAGAGTTATTTTTTAATTTTTATTTTTCTGTTCAATAATAATAGTTATTTTTTTATTTTTATTTTTCCCCTCAAGAATAAGAGTTATTTTTTGATTTTTATTTTTTCGCTCAAGAATAAAAATTGTTTTTCAATTTTTATGTCTTCGCTCAGAAATAAAAGTTATTTCTCAATTTTTATTTTTACGCTCAAAAGTAAAAATCATTTGTTCAGTTTTATTTTTTGTAGGTAAGGAATAAATATATAAAAAATCATAAAATTTGTATGGGAGCTCCCCTAAGGAATGGTCGGAGGGAATATGTGTCTAATGGAAAAATGTTCCTTTTGTAGAAGTAATGGGGGTCGATTCTACATATTAACCCTCTCCGGCACTCCCTTAAAGGTCATCTGTTCAGGTGTAGAGAATAAATACCCCAAAATCATAAAATTTGTATGGGAGCTCCCCTAAGGAGTGGTCGAAGGGAATAGATGTCTAACGGAAAAATGTTCCTTTTGTAGAAGTAATGGGGGTTGGTCATACATAAAACCTTCTCCGGCACTCTCTTAAAGGTCATATGTTCAGGTGTAGGGAATAAATACCCCAAAATCATAAAATTTGTATGGGAGCTCCCCTAACGAATGGTCGGAGCGAATAGGTGTGTAAGGGAAAAATTTTCCTTTTATAGAAGTAATGGGGGTTGGTCATACATATTAACCTTCTCCAGCACTCCTTTAAAGGTCATATGTTCAGGTGTAGGGAATAAATACCCCAAAATCATAAAATTTGTATGGGAGCTCCCCTAAGGAGTGGTCGGAGAGAATAGGTGTCTAAGGGAAAAAATTTTTCTTGCAAAAGTAATGGGGGTCGGTGATACATATTAACCCTCTCTCTTCCAGCACTCCCTTATACGATTTTTTAGTATTTATTCTTACACCTGAACAGGGGCTTGACTGACCCCCACTATTTCTGAAAAAAGAAAATTTTTACCTTTGGGACCTATTTCCTTCGACCACTCCTTATGGGGCTCTCATACAAATTTTATGAATTTTATATATTTGTTCCCTACCTACAAGAAATAAAACTAAACAAATGATTTTTACTTTTGAGCGAAAAAATAAAAATTGAAAAACAATTTTTGTTCTTGAGCGAAAAAATAAAAATTAAAAAATAACTCTTATTCTTGAGGGAAAAAATAAAAATAAAAAAATAACTCTTATTCTTGAGGGAAAAAATAAAAATAAAAAAATAACTCTTATTCTTGAGGGAAAAAATAAAAATAAAAAAAAAACTCTTATTCTTGAAAATAATGAAAATAACAGAAAAATAAAAATAAAAACATAACTCTTATTTTTGATGAAGAAAATAAAAATCAGTAAATAATAATTAAATAAAAGTTTTATTGGTAAAACTCAAAAAATAAAAATGATTTCTTATTTCGATAAAACATGTATTAAGCAGCATATTAAAGCTATCCAAACTGTCCTTCAACATTTGGAACATGTTGATTTTTTGTTATTTAATTTTTGGAAATAATCGTTATTTTCAGTCCCTGATCTATATATAAAAAAAAAGTATTTATATATTATTAAACATATTGATATAATAAGTTAATAATAAAAAGCAATGATTATGTCCTGGAACTGCAGTACTTTAACGTAATGAAGTCTTGTATAGCTAACAATAAAGAGCACAAGCTGACGTTTTTAGTGCACTACATCTGTCCAATTCTTAATAAAATGTTTATTCTTTGCCATAATTCTGTCATATTCGCGCATTGAAGTCAAAATTAATTTTGATGCATTAGCGGAAGAATCCAATAACAATAACTGAATGCAAAAATTAAAGCTTTAACGTCCATTACAAAAGATGTGGGGGGAAAACGTAAGTAATAAAGAGTGACGGGCTGTCATGTTTTTTGGTTGGCTTCGCAGCTTGCGCTAGAAAAGAGTGTCGCAGTGATGTTTTTACTGGAGTAACATAAATTTATAAACACATGCATATGGTTTAGTATTCGTGTGTATGTGTGTGTGTATGTGTGTGTTTGAGAGAGTGTGAGTATGTGACTCTATAAAACAAAAACAATGAATAGCATTTTGTGTTAATGATGCAGTTTAAAAAATAAACACACACACATATTCTCGCTACATTCATATTGAAACTGAAAATGAAAATTTGCTTAGCATATAATAAGGCGCAAAATATATTATGTGCTGCATATTGTTAAAGTTGAGCTAAACATTGTTATTGCAGCAACTCTTTGTACTTGTTTTTGTAATGAATTTTCTGGCTGTTGTTGTTGTTGTTGTTATTGTTTTTATTATAACGCTAGTTGTCCTAGTTAAAGTGGTCGTTCGTATGGCTCTTCAAGCTGCTGCTGCTGCTGCTGCTGGCTTCGCGCGTTTAACTATCGCTGCTGCATTGCCAAAGCTTAACACATCAGAGTTTGCAGCAACAACAACAGGCACAGTATGGACAACAACAACAGCAGCCACAAAGCAGTGCAGTATGTCAGTGTATGATGTGCTGAAATAAGCACACCAACACACACACATACAAGCGACAGATACTCAGGCACACTAACATTAATTTATGCAAAATAGTAATAAAAACAACGAAAATGCAATAATGAAGAAGAAGCATAAGAAAAAAAACCACAACAACAACAACAGCAAAACGCTGCATTGCAACAATGTTGCTTCTTCGCCTAAAAGTATGTAACGAACTGCTATTTAGTGGCAGTATGTGTAAAATAAATCGCGGCACTCTGCGTCGCAACGTCATCCGTATGCAGAAGGACATGAAATTTTACAGTAAAAATCTACAGTATATAAAGTGAAGCATGCTAAGCAGTGGAACGAATGAACGAACGAACGGGAAAGAAACCGAAAGCAGACAGGATTGAGACCAACACAGGAAGCAAAACAGGATAACACATATAGATAGCACCATTTTAGTGGAAGGCAAGGAAGTTTTATGCAATGCGCTTCCTTGACTTCAATTTGCTGAAAGCTGAAACCGAAATTGAGTGCATGAAAGCAAAATCAAGTTGAAACCAAGCAATATCAGGCAAATGCAAATGAAAAAAAAAACCATAACAACAAAAACAAAAACACAAAAACTTTAATTTGCTTATCAACAAAATTGTCGGCTCTTCAATTTGTTGTTGCATAATTTTTACGTTTTATTTATTTTTGTTTTTTTTTCTATAAAAATTGGCTTGCATTTCTTGATGTTCTTGAGGTTGAGCTGAACGGTGTATGTATGTGTATGTGTGTGTAGATGTGTGTAGCGCGGTAAAGAGGTCGGCGAAAAAGTCATTCGCAAACTGGAGCATTTTCATTATGCAGACACGAACGTAATTTTTTTTCTTTTGCCTGCCATTTTCATTTTATTTTTTTTTTATTTTATTTTGTTTTTTGTGCTGCACTTATTATAACTTTTCTTTGTATATTTTATTTATATATAAACGTCAGTATATATTTGTTCGCTTATTACATAAGTTTGCAGAGAGAGCCAGTTTAAGGCAGAATTATTTTTTTTTTTTTTTATTTCCACTTCAGAACTTTTTATTTAAATGCTTTAATTTTTAAATTTGGCTGAAAAAAAAATGTAAAACTATCTAGAACGCTGCATTTATTCGAACTCCTCAGCATTAAAAATAGCACGTAGAGTGGATTATAATTTTGTTGAAATCTTCTTTTTTTTAATATTAAGCATGCATTTCTTTAAATTCTACTGAAATAGGAGAGAAAGTGTTAAAAAAAGATAATTATATATAGTCCAGAATATCTGATTTTTTAAAAAATTCCTTCTATTATATTTTAGCCAATGAGATTTAGAAGTTGTGTATCGAATACAAAATCGATTTCTAAAAAAGTTGTTGAGAAAATTGTTTCAACACGAGTTAAATCTCACTCAACTCCTGTTTTAGGCGGTCTTTTTTCCACGATTTTTAAAAATACGGTACAACAATATTTTTTTTACACGAATTTTGCGATTTTGCACGATTAAAATAATTTTTTTTTTTCGTCCACAAACAATTTTCATGCTGTCCCCATCGGTGATCGGTAATCATATTTGAAGTATGCACTTCGTAGGACGTAATAATTTGTATTGTTGGTAGTTTTTTTCTTATCATTTAACCCTTTGACGATTATTGGGACACTGATGATCCTTTTACTTTCGAATTTTTCCTGGAATAACTATGCAAACGATTTTTTTACAAGATATCATTCAAAAGGGAATGAATGTGGCTTCCAGAAAGTATTAAACTTTCAAGATTAGATTCATCCCTTTGCCTACCAGACCACTTCAAAAATCTATACTTTTTCTCCCCCGTCTTCTTGCTGCAATATTTTGGGGATGGGTGGAGTTACACGTACAAAATGTTTGTAAAAGTTGCGGGCGACCTACTACTTTCTAACAAAAAATAACAAAAAAGAAGTCCACCTCGATTATCCACGCCCCAACCAAATCGGACGGGACCTTTATGTCTCAATGGTCTTCAACGATAAAAACCTCTGACATATTTAACCCTAGAACTGTATCGTGGGGTGAAAAAGCACCCCAGACTGGCATTAATCTCGCGCCAGAGACAAACGTCTTTCGTTTACGGCCCGGAACCGTAACCATAATTCTGTTTCAACGTCTGAGAGTAGAGGGATCATGCTCGCGGCATCCGTACCACGTGCTTGCTCAAGCAGTGAACATAAGAAGTGCGTCTGGGGTGCTTTTTCACCCCACGATACAGTTTGTGTATATTTTTCGTCATCTTAAAGTTTTTTTATTTTCGTGTTGTTTAAACTTTTTGGACAAGTAATGAGTGTATAGTGGCCCCACTTCACATATATTGACATAGGTAGTATATACGCTCCCTTCAACTTGATTAGTCACACTTGTTTTAATAACAAAAAATGCTCTGCTCTCAATATTGGTTACAAAAATAACAACAACTACTTGGAATAAATGCTTTTTGAGTGTATTTACCAACAACAACCAAAAATGTGCACTCTTTTAAAAAAAAAAACGGTACCTGCTAACAAGTATTTAAACAGATATAAAAATATTACAATTCTTGCTCGTTCATTACATTAGACTTAGTACGAAGTTAACTTTGAATGATGAAATTTTTTTAATCAAGTGTTTTTGAGACGTGTTTTATAATTTCAAATAAAGATGTTTTTTTCCAATTTTAACGAAATTCTTATTCATTGTAACGATCTGTGCGGCAAAAATCGTTTTTTCAAATTCTTGCTATTTGTGCACTTTGATTTCTCAAAATAAATAGCATTTTTGGAAAATTGGCCAAAACCACTATAATACCCCTTAAACATAGTATCTCCCCTTTAGAACCCCGTTGGAGTTACTAGATTTAGTAAAAAACTCGCTGAGATATCGTTATTTTAACGAAAAATAAAATTTTTCCTAGTTTTTCACGTTTTTTGCCCTTCTTGTTCAATATTCCCGGACCCTCCAAACTTTTGGCCAAACAATTTAGTTCACGTGATTCTAGGTCAAAAGACGAAAAAAATGAGCCCCATGGAACCATCAAAGTCACACTGTGTCCGAGATACGGGCCCTTGAAAGTTGGGGTGTTTTTTTCACCCCGCGGTACAGGAATAGGTAAAAAAAAATAGCGATACAGTTCTAGGGTTAATTTTGTTAAAGAGTTGATTTATTTGAAATGAAAATAAATTTTGTTGCATTTTTGATCAATTTAATTTAATTTTTCTTTTTTTTTATAAATTTCGAAGCATTTTCGATCTTTGACGAAGTAAAAAGGGTTTTTTTTTGCAAAAGGCACAAATAGCATTGGTTCGATGGCCTTAGTATTGATTGGAGCAGAAAATACATCCTTACGTCCCATTTCACTTTTGCAGAGAGAATGATCGGAGAGAGTAGTGGCCTCCGCAAGTTTGAATCGCTTATGTCCCTGTCTAACTGGGGACATCGCGAGGTGGTCTCTTGTGGTTGGAGAGCGAATCGACCATTTGAGTAGCCAGTTGCTTTTGGACTTCCAATGCAGATATAGAAAAAGAATCAGTTTTCGACGAAAAGATTTTGTGGTGACCAATGTACTCATTATGCACACTCAAATCAAAGTGATCGCAGAAAAGTCATATTTTGGTCTTTGATTTGCGATCGTGTTCGTAGTAAGACTGCAATAAAATAACAAAATCATAATAAAAAAATCAAAAAATTAACAGTTTATTTTTGTTTTAATGGTGGCACATTAAACTCCCTATGACTCAGAGATATATTTTCAAAATAAGTCAAAATATTTCAAAATTTCGTTAGAAAATCCCAAAAATCTATTATCTGGCCTTCTGTATTTGTTACGGAGTAATGTTTGGCATCGAATGAAATATCAGATTTATTGGAAAATTTAACATATTTTGTAAATATATTGAACCATTAGTCGTAAAGAGGTCAAAGTATCACCATTGGAAAGGTTATTTTTATAACCTTTGATTGGATACCAAACATTAAAATACGCCGTAGCAAATAAAGAATGCCAGATACTACATAGATTTTTTTTTTGGGATTTCTTAATGAAGTTTTAAAATGTTTTGGGTATATCTCCTAACTAATAATAATAAAGAGGTCAAAGTACTACATTGCAAAGGTCATTTTTTAAACTTTCATGGGTTAACTCTAAAAAAAGATTAAAAGCAGCGACTTCTCATAAAATTAATGAAAATTCGACCTCAAACTTTTTGTTCGCGTACTGCGAACGAGAGGAAATATTCTCATACATTTTTACCGCTGACGACCATTGGGATATATACATAGGTCCCATGATTTTTCACACCTTTGCAGGTAAAACAAAAATGTTTTCTTGCGACACTTTTGTGTAGTAATTTGAGGTCACTGAATACGAATCCGGTGTTGGATTCGAAAATTGTCCACTGATTCTGAGCGTTTTTGGAGGCCACACTGGGGTAACTAGTTACCCCACACCGAGAAACGAATGCTCAAAGCGTCGCCATGCCTTCTTTCGGCTTTCTATGTAATGGAGTCACATCTCGCAATTGTCTACTACCGGCAGATGTTGTTACTTGTATCAATTTCAAAGGTTTTTAGACCTCTAACTTCATTTTGCAGTAACTGAGCCTGGGGTAACTGGCTACTCCGTGTGGCCGCCAAGGCTTAAAATAATTGTATGTTTTATTAAAATCAACCCTTTTTTTACACGATTTTATGGAAAAAAATTTAAAAGTTTTCCAAATTACACGATTTTTCTAAGTTTTAAAACACATCACAAAATTTAACATACTATGTTGGATGTATTCTTTTACACGATTTTTTTTACACGTTTTACTCAGGAACATATCTACCGTGTAAACAAAGAGTTGACTGTAAAATTTTGCTAAAATTATGAAAAAAAAAATAATGCATAGAATTCTATTTCTTAAAATATGTATGTTGATTTTTTTTAGTTCTTAACTCTGACGAGGGCTTCGAAACCAACCAATTTTGAATTTGATATAAACAACTTTTCTTTGTCATTATTTTGCAAAAACCAAAAAAAAAAAAATATATATAAATATATAAATATGGCAAACATAAATCAGTCCAAACAACTGAATCCTATAAAAATATTTGTCATTCTCTTTATTTGCCTGACGAGTTGTATTAGTGTCAACTCATATATGAGAATGTTCACTTGCATTTAAAAAAAAAAAAAAAAAATGCTACCAAATTCAAAATACTACATTTTGAGTGATTTGTGAAAAAAGCATTGCATAGCTTAAGGGATTTATTTATTTTTATTAACATTACAGTTACAACAACAGCGTGCATATCAAAGAAATAAAGTTTATGCCCAAGTGAACACAACCAATTTTAGATTCTATATCTCAATTGTATTTTATGCTTTTATTTTCTAATTTCTATATTTATTTTATTTCATAACAAATTAAGGCAAATAAAAAATCCTTGAAAATAGGGTAGTATTTTGTAGGTTATTTTTTTATTTTATAATAGAAAGTTATTTATTTTCACATTGCTAAAGTTTTTAGGTTACCTTTTAAAAAAAAAGGAAGATAAAAAAAATAAATCTACAAAGTAACTTAATTTTTAAAAGAAATTCATGAACAAGGATTAAGAGCAAATAAGGAATTTAGTACTTAAACGTAAAAAAAAGCTGCTGGCATATTTTTGCCGATGAGTGGTTTTCAGGAATAATGCAGAATGATTCAAATAGAACAATAAAAATTTTTGATTTTACATTTTGTTGTTTAGGAATAAGAAGACGACTTAGGCGTAATAATGACCGAAATAGCTTGCGGTATATATCGCTCGTTTTCTGCAATAACGGTATAACTAAAAAAACTAGATTTTTCAGGAGAAGCATTTTAAGTTTTGAAAAGACATAGGAAATTAAATCACTATTTTCAAAATATGAACAAAACATCAAATATACACACAAAGAAAAAAAAACGTTTATCGCCAGTTTGCCGCAAACGAACTTCGTTTGTCGTGCTTGAAATCGTTATTTGCAAACGTTTCAACAGTTGTCATAATAACAGTTCAGTTGCGAGAAACGCGTCATATAGTTGCAGGAAATTAATTTCGTTTGTCATAAACGCGAGTGATTTTTAAATTGCAGCAATTAAAAACTTCGTTTTTCCCAACTGAAAATTTTGTTTATTTTTCCTTTCGTTGTATAAACATAACGCTTATAGTTTAGAGTTACTTTTTGGACAAATTGTTACTACTAGTATCAAGTTTGGTCGAGATTCGACCATTTAAAAATTGATTTTTTTTTTTTTGTATTTTTATTGAAAACATTTTTTTCTTTCTTCACTCATATGCAAACGTAACCGAACTCATACCGCACCAAACGCACCACAAGTAGGAAATCACAAAACAGTAACTCAATTCTGATTTTCCATGTTCTGTGATTTTTACTTTCAAAGCTCGATATCAAAAATGTGGGTTATATATGCGGAGCCACACCCCTTTGTCCAATGCCCGTCACAGTACCCTACTTCCCTTATTCTACTTTCTAGTAGAAATGCTTCAAAAGCTATTATATAGCAACTTTGAGTTGTATGAGTGTTTCTACGCCCCTTTGTCAAGGAAGGAAGTTCTTACCATGTTTCATTGATTTGTGACTTATAGTTCAGAAGTTATACCGAAAATTTGGGCTAATGAAAGTGCCTCGCCTCTATTTCAACGCCCATCAAATGTAACCAGTAGAATGGAACGTCTGATTTGAGGTCGAATTGCCCACCATAGATATTCGATGCACTCCTTTTCCCTACTGTTATTGATATAAAAAAAAAATTATCAAAATTGGTTGAGAAACACGGGAGAAAATGTTTCTTAACTGTTCTGCGTACACCTATTTATATATAGATATATAATAATAATATGTATAATATATAAAGTAGATAAGGAAATGGCTTAAAACATATATTTGTGTATATAACTTTGGAGTGGTTTGAAATATTTGAAAAATTTTTTTCACAGAAATTATTTTTTTAGCTGTAGAACTTTATAAAAAATACAAAAACAACATTTTGAAAAATTTAATTTTCATCAAAAAAATCATAGGCTCATGATTTTCGATGATAGAAACACTTAATTAAATTATGTGTCAAAATGAAGCAAATTTTGCAAATAAATGATATGGTATATGAAAGAGTGTGAGAGAAGAAAATAGAAAAACAAAAATAAAATTACAAAAAAAGAATGTCCGGTCTAATTTTTGAGCAAAAATTGAATATTTTAGAGTTTTTTTGAAAACAACACAAGAAATTGAATTAGTGAGATAACGGTAAATCTTGTCTTATTTTTCAAAAGTTATTTAATTAAACTTTCAGACAAAGAAAATTTAGGGAAAATCGATTGAAAAATGGCTGAGATATTTGCAAATGCATTGCATGGAAAAAATCTACAGGTTTCGAAATATGGCAATACTTTTGATGTCATAATAACGGGAAATTTAATAACATACTATTCGTGGAAAATATAAGCAAAAAAGTTTTCGCATACCGTTATTTTTCTCAATCAACGAATTTCCATACAAAAAACGTTGTACTGAAAACATCTATAGTTTTCGAGATATGACAATAATTTTGATGTCAAAATAACGGAAATTTTTCAAAATTTACTATTTGTAAGCAATTTTACCATCACAATATATATTGACACTTGTCACATGAAAAAGTGCTTTTTGTAGGGTAACCGTAAGCGATGGTGAAAAATATTAAATTTTTTTTGCACATCTTATGAATGTCTAAATTTCTCTCTTATATCATGTTTTTCCATCTCTTATAGTTTAGCTTTCATTTAATAAATGCTATTTTCCCGCTCATATTTGAGGTCAAAGGTCACCAATCTTATATTCAATCACATTATGCAGCCAGATCTTTCATCTGATACCACATTCTTCATTCTACCTCTTCCCAGTTCTGAGATCCCTAGCTAAAATCAATATAAACTTTCAACGTTAACATTTCGGGTCAAAGGTCATCAATTTAAAATCTAACATAATTCGGCACATCTATGGTGCAGTACCTTTCGAATGATATACGTTTCATTGTCCTTATTCTAAAATAAATATTGAAAAAGTGTACGACAACATTCGATGTTTGCGTATTAATATATAAGAAGATTGTTACTATATGTGACCCGGTCTACGAAAAGGGACCTTCGGTGTAAAAACAAGTTTTCGAGAAAACAGCTGTTTGTAAACGTTTAATTGTCGCACACTGAATGGCGTCTTTTCATTTATTTCAGCTTATCCTCTATTCTTACAGAGTTGTATTTCTTAGTCAATTAATACGAGTTCTTTTTTTTTAGTTAACGACCAACAGTGAAGAGGTGATTACGTTTACTGAATCATTTTTATGCGTCTTTTGATTCCGAAATAAATTAAAAATGAGTGTAGATGAAGAGGTTAGTTTCGTTCCTGACAAACTTCATTACGAGTTGGAAACTTCTGCTTTGCGCCATTAGAAAGAGAACACATTAGTCTATCCGAATCGCGAAAAAAGTGAAAAATGATATTTTCACACCGAAGGTCCCTTTTCGTAGACCGGGTCACATATAAGGAAATTGGTAGTTTGCTTAATACGCGGACGGAGATAGCAACAGAGGTGCAATCCATAAGAAGACGGACGGACATAATGAGAAAGATTATTAATATAATAAATAATAATCACCGAAATAGCTTGCGGTATATATATATAAGATATATTTTTAAGTTGTGACAACTGAATATTCGTTTGCGGCAAATACAGCTCGCAAACGAAGTATAGTTGGTGAATTTTTCAGTTGTGGTAAACGAAAAATTTCTTTGCGTGTACAAGTACTACTGTAATGTTCATGGCTTAATCCATACAAAGTGACAAAAAAAAACTGGAGATTATCGATATATAATACGATCTAATTGGAAATATATTGAGGTGAATGAATCACAAATTCTAATCTCCTGCAAAAATTAAAGAAGATATCGTTACCAAAATTGTACACAGCATAGATCATGATAACACGAATGTTGCTGTGTAATTAACTCAATTTTTATGTTTTTTGGATTGTAACGTTATTGAAGAAAACGAGCGTTATATTTATTTATGTATATGTTTATGTATTTATGTATATTTATGTATATGTATATAAAATATATTTTTAAGTTGACAACTGAATATTCGTTTGTGACTATTCGATTCGGTTGTGAATATTCAGTTGCGCTCAACGAAAAATTTCTATGCGTGTAGTCTGTTATAATTCCACAAAAATTTATCCAATAATGACTTGAAATTCCCAGCAAATTTGAAAAAATAAACGAATTGCCCACTTCAGCCCTTGAAAGGACTTTGACAGACAGAGCTTCTTATGATGAAATTTACAATTGTGTGAGAATTGGACGTACTACTTTTATGCCGACTCAGAACGTCTAATAAACATGTTCTCAAGAAGCTTCACAGAGCAATAAATACTCTTTTGTTCTGAAAAAGCAAAAAAAAATTAATTAAAAATTGAAAAAAAAAATGTCTATGCCTGGTGCAGGATTCGTGATGGGAACCTCGTGGGGTTCCTAACAGTGCTACGAACGTTCTACGCTCGTTAGTGACTATATCAATTTTTTTAAAATATTTTCCTGCTAGTTTAATTTCAGCTTCTTCAGTCCGAACAGACTTAAGAGATATTTATTTTTCCTTTAAATCGGGTCATCTTTTTTCTCTTAAGCTTCAGTGAAAATAAGTAAGTCTTGTTTGCAAAAAAAAAAAAAAAATTTCTTTTGCTGTTTAGAAAACCAAAACTGTAGATGTGACATTTTTACAAACTACAAATTTATTCTATTGGTATGAGTCCACACTTCGGGTCATAGTTTTTTTTTCAAATTATATTATATTGTTATATTTTTGATAAAACTTCAGATTATCAAGATAAAAACATTTTTGTTTAGTCGATAGACCTCTCATAATTTCAAAACCTTAAATTTTTATTGTCTTGTTTTTTTTTATTTTAAAATGTATTTATTGATATTTTGTTAAATATTAATGGCTGTATTCATAAAAAATACAGTAATCTTATACGGCTTTAATAAGAAAAAAATAAAAAAAAATTTTAAAAAAATGAAGCGTATTCACGGGTTGATACGAATTGCAAGAATGCGAAAATTCACGATATTTTTCGCACTAATGCGTGAACATCAATATTGCAACTTTAGTGAAAAAACTTTGTTAATACGACAACTGAAAGAAATATATTGCCACATTATTACAAAATCACAAAAGGTAATTAAAATCATCTTAAGGCTTTTTAAAGTTTTACCCAGATAGCAACTATGCTTGAAAACAACCAAAACATGAATCAGCTATTTAGCATCACTGCTTGTGCGTTTTCGCAATAGGTTTGAGCAGTTCGTAAGAGTTCAAGAAGAGTTGCAAAATGTGTTTGTAGTTGGAATGATGCGAAAATTCGCAATCTTGCATATTCGCATCGTTGCAACTATGTTTCGCATCATCCCGTGAATACCCCTATTATTCATAAACGTCCCAGCAGTTATTTTGGAGTCAATTGAAAAAGTGAACTAGTTAATTTCTAGCGCAGTTCACAGTAGCTCTGAAAAAGTACAAAAGGCGTTCAGAACTATTTCAAATTTGGTCCACTTTTCTGCTGGGTAGTTTGATATATTGTTGACAAAATTTGTGCTCAGATGAGAACAAAAAAAGAACCCCAGCAGAAAAGTGGACCAAATTTGAAATAGTTCTGAACTAGTTCCAAAAAGGACCAGTACTAGTTCCACTACAATATCCTTTAACATTGAACAAACTGACGCTTTTTGCGGGTTGATGTTATAGGAAAAGATAATTGTCCCCAGAAACACTCCTTTTTCCCCATATTTGAACTAGTTGCATTAGGAACATTTTTAAACTGGTTGCTTTCGCAGTAGCCTGAAAGTGGTTCTTTTTAAACTAGTTTTAAAGTGAACATATTAAAAGTGTAAAAATTTAGTGCAACGTTCCTAAAGATTTCATTTGTACCATCTTTTCCATCCACATTATAGAAAACATTTTGTCTATAAACATTTTTTTTTTTATTATTTTTTCTTGTGCGCAGCAAATTTTAAAAAGTTGCCAGAACGCGTTTATTTTTTCAGCAATACTTTTGAAAACAAAAGCAAAGTGTAACTGTTCTACACTGAACGCTTTTTGTACTTTTTCAGAGCTACTGCGAACTGCGCTAGAAATTAACTAGATCACTTTTTCAATTGACTCTAAAATAACTGCTGGGATATTTCAAAAAATATCAGAAAATGAAATATCTTCTCTTGAGAAACAAAATGTCAAAAAAATGTTTGAAAATATTTGTTTATAAATGAGAAGATTTTTAAAAATGACTGAAAATTTTTAAAATTATTTGTAATCATTGAGCACACATATTGTCAAAAAAATTAAAATAAGTTAAAATATTTCGAAAATTTGGAAAATATGTCAATAAAATTCAAAATGTAAAAAAAAATCGAAAAAATGATAATCAAAACAAGAAAATTTTTTAAAATATTTCAAAATATTTACAAAAAAGGATAATAAAATGACAATTGCTTCAGTGCAGAGGGTACCTTAAAAATACTTCTGATGTTTGAATATCGAAATATTGACGAAATTGTGACAAATAAATAAAAAGTCATTGAATTTATCTAAAACACAAACCAATATTTACACTCTTCCCATTTCAAATCGAAAATTTTTCCATTTAACTACAAAGCAGCTACAACATGTTTAGGAACAACAAATTTTAAAAGATTTTTTAAAATTTTTAACAAGAAAATATACCACGTTTTTAAAACGAACTAAAAGTATAAAATAATTTCTCCTAAAGACGGGTCTCTTAAAATCGTGGGGCCCATGCTATAGAGAATGGAAGGAATGTTTTTAACAATAAACAATTTTACCACGTTAGTGAACAAATTATGTCTTAACCCAGGTCCCTAGACTCTATTGTCAATGACAATACCGTCAAGATAGATTCGAGTTTGTAGACATCTATTGTATTCAGTCCATAAAGTTCTACTTGGGTTTCTGAATGCTTCAATTTTAATATTATCGATCTTATTACGTTATTGCTATATTATATATTATTATAACGTCGTTATTACTGACGAGTTTTCTTTTTTTTTCTGTTTAATTTTCCATCTATGCTTATCTATGATGAATTATAGAGAAATTATTTGCCAGCAATCAAAACTTTTAACATGGATATTAGTGAAGAAATGCTTTCTTAACAAAAAGTATTCTATACTCTTTTCTATTTCATATAGCATACACTCCAAGTTAGCATAACTAAAAGGCCTACTCTAGTATAAATTATTTTATACTTTCACTTTTATTAAACCATTTTTTTTTTTTTTTTTTTTATTTAAATAATTATTTTCTGCTTTTCAGTCTTATAGTTTGGCTGAATTAATTAATTTTTCTATAGTTTTAAGTTTTCAATAAAATGCGGCAATGAATTTATGCCGTACAGCACCAAAAATAAAGAAAATTGTGCCTTTTCAAAATAGCATTACAAACCAGCAGGATTTCGTTTTATCTAGCAGGGGAGTTTGTGCAAATTAGATTTTTGCCTACCAAAAATCATCATTATGACAATTCAATAAGTTCAAACTGTCATATTTGATGTTTGAAACAAACTGACTGTAAAATACTCAATAAAATGTATCGTGTACAAAAGACCGGTGCATTTGAAATGAGCAAACATGCGGCAATGTTTTTTGCGTGCCAACATTGTGACTCTGATATAGATGAATAAAAGTTCATTATTTGTTGTTCATACTTCACTTTTACAGTTTTAAGAGCACTTATATTGTGTTTTATAGGAATTCCCACTGCTAGACAAACAATGTTTTTTTTCTCAATTTTGTAAGTTTTGTGTCGATGGGCATTACTCTGACTTTTCCTCAGACAATTTAACAACGCACTTCAGAAAAGTTGTGGCTGGAGGCTGTAGATTCCGAACGGTATATCGGTGACTCAAAAATATTAGCATTTGCTAAAGTAATGATCAAAAGACGAAACCACTCCCAATGCTAGACCATTTCCCCTATATTTCATTTTAAATTTTTGTTTTAGGTAGGTTTAAAAAAAAGAAGGTACACATAAAAACAATTTTAATTTAGGTCTGATTTTTGTACATTTAATATTTTGTAAGGTCTCTATTGGCCTGAATAACTGGCTCTAAGCGTTTGCGCATACTTTCCCATTCTCGGCATATGACCTTCTTAACCCTTTGACGACCGCTCCTGAACCGCTGGAAAATTCGTTAATCCGACAACGGATTCGTGTTAAGCGACTCCATATTACTAAACAAAAGTGTCGCAAAAAACAATTTTTTTTGCCTGCAAAAGTGTAAAAAATCATGGGACCTATATGTCCCAATGGTCGTCAACGGTAAAAATGTATACCACTATTTTCTCTAGTTGACAGTATGCGCACGAAAAGTTTGAGGTTGAATTTTGATTTACTTTATGAGAACTCGTTGTTTTTAATCTGTTTTGAAATTTAACCAATGAAAGTTAATAAAATAACCTTTGTAATGATGGTACTTTGACCTCTATATGACTATTGGTTTAGGAGATATTCCCAAAATATTTAAAAAGATTGTTAAAAACCCCAAAAATTCTATGATAATATCTGGCCTTCTATATTTGCTACGACGTAATGTTTGTTATTCAATGAAAGGTTGAAAAATAACCTTTCCAATGGTGGTACTTTGACTTCTTTACGACTATTCAAAATATAACAAAATAGGTTAAATTTTCCAAAAAATCGGATCTTTCATTTGATGCAAAACAAAACTCCGTAACAAAAAATTGTTGGAATTTTTTTAACGAATTTTGACCTATTTTGGAAATATCTTTTGGACCAATAGTCGTAGAGTGGCCAAGGTACCACCATTAGTAAGAAAATTACACTTTTTATTTTGTGTTTTTATTTCAGTATTACTACGAACTCGATCGCAAATCAAAGACCAAATTCTAGATGCGTTTTTTCTGCGATTGCTTTGATTTGAGTGTGCACAATTAGTTGCAGATCTAGGATTCACTAGAGGGGGGAAGGACTGAGCTAACATTTTTATAGTCCAAGGTGGAGGCTGAAACGGCTTTTAGCGCTTTTTCAAATTTTTTTTCCCACACTCAAATGACTACTCAAATAATCAATACGGTCACCAACCGCGAAGTTGCAAGAGATTTAAATTTGCGAATATCACTTCCCTGTCCGATAATTCTGCAAAAGTGAAACGGCATGTAAGGATGTATTTTCTGCTCAAAACAACACAAAGGCCATCGAAAAAACACTATTTGTGCATTTTGCAAAAAACCATTTTGCTTCACCAATGATCGAAATAACTTGAAATTTCATCACAAGAAAATGAAAATGCAATGCATTGATCAAAAATGCAAACAAATTTATTTTAATTTCAAATAAATCAACTTTTCAACAAAAGTAAATATGTCTTAGATTTTTACCGTTGACGACCAATGGGACATATAAGTCCCATCAGATTTGGTGGTCGCGTGGATAGCCCAAGTGGACTATCTTTTTTTGCTATGTTTTGTTAAAAACTGGAAGATTGCCCGCAACTTTCCCAAAAATATCCCCCTAAATATTGCAGCAAGAAGAAGGGGGAGAAAAAGTAAAGATTTTTCGACTTTGGGGTGTTCTGGTAGGCAAAGGGATGAATCTACCCTTGAAAATTAAATACTTTCTGGAAGCCACATTCATTCCCTATTGAATGATGCCTTGTTAAGAAAAATCGTTTGCATAGTTTTTCCAGGAAAAATTAGAAAGTAAAAGGGTCACCGGTGTCCCAATGGTCGTCAAAGGGTTAAGTGAATCCTTTAATGTTATATTATGACTCCGTATTTTTTTCCCCCAATAATTCTAACTAAGTTCTATGTGATTCGTATCTGGCAACTGTGGAGGTATTTTTAATTGTTTGCAATGTTAAATAAGCCATTACTGTACAAGATACTAAGCTTGTTTCGGCTCGTTATCTTGTTGAAACAAAAACTGTTTCCCAATCAAGCCCAACTTTCCACCACTGGAAGACAAGTTTGTTTTAAAATATAATAATACTAGTTGTTAATTTTCTCATCACTAAAGACCAGATTTCCGACTTCAGATGCCGCCATAGACCCCAAATCATAACATTGTCGCTGCCATGTTTCACTGTTTTAATGAGCTCTTTGTTTAGTTTTCGCAAAATTTTTTGTTGGCCATCTGAAGCAATAAAAAAGAAGCAATAAGTTCGATTCGTCACTAAATATTAACTATTCCAAAATTATTCCGATTGATTTAAATGAATTTTTGCAAACTCTAGCTCGTTTTCTTTATTAACAGCCGGAATAAATGGTTTGCGCCGAGGAACTTTTATTGAAAACCAACTCTGTACAGTATGTTGCGTTTTGTTTGGGGATCGAAGTTTTTATTAAAACTTTGCTGCATTTCATTGCATAATATAACAGAAGAAATCTTAGTATTTCGGCCCACTGAAGCTACTGCATAGCGCTCCTAAATAAATAAAAAATAAATAACTGGCCATTTCAGCCCTTGAAAGGACTTTGACCTAGCTTCTTATGATCAATTGTGTTGTGCGTGTTATTAAGTCTATATTTTTTTTTTTTTTTAAGTTATCAAGGATCAACCGTTACAGTTAATTCTGAGCGCAATGGCCGTATGTTAATTGATTTTTTTGGATTGAAATTGAAGATATGATCTTGGACGTTATGTGGTTTCAACAAGATGGGACCACAAGCAGCACAACAGCACCAATTAGAGCTTTGTTGCAACAGAAATTTGCAGGACGACTTATTTCGAGATTTGGCGATGTAAATTGGCCTACGAGATCGTGCGATTTGACGCTTTTGGACTTTTTTTTTTTAGGGGCTACGTTAAATTTCGTGTTTACGTGAATAAACCTCAAAGTCTTGAGCAATTAAGAACCAACATTCGTCAATTCATAGCCGAGCTAGTAAAAATCATCAAAAATTGTCTCAAAAGTGTTGGGTTTGGCGAAACTCTCACGGAGAACATTTGAATGATATTGTATTTCACGTATAGTGGCAATGTCCAAGCATTACAACGAAATAAAAATTGTTTCGAAGTCTGCATTTTGTCAGTGTATTTTTTTTAAACTGTACTTTCCGAAGGAAAAAATGGATAACCCTTTATTTCAAGTTGTGTATTAAGTAACGGAACATATTTTGTGTATTTCGATAAAACTTAAGTAATGATACGATCTACCTCAAAAAGTTGGTCATAATAGTTATTTTTAAATATTTAAGCAAACCTATTCTGAAACCTAGTCTGTGCATAAACTTTCCTAATTCACTGTATATAATGAAGAATATATATAAAACCTTAAGTCACGCAAAGAAACTTAAATTTGATTTAAGATTAGCTGGCAAAGTCATTTTAAAAAATTCTTATTAAAACCCGGAAAATTTTTTGGATTCTATTTTACAGTTTTATCTGAGGAAAAAAAAATAAGTATATAAATAATAAACACCAAAAATTTTTTACATTCCTTCAAGATTATAGGATATTATTAATAACATTATCCGTTACGGATAGTACTAACCCTTAAATTGAAGAAAATAAATTGTCGTTTATGAAATAGGTAAAAAAATTTAAAAAAGACGAATGTTGTTTAAAATCATTAAAAAACATATCATAACTCATAACGGTAGTAAGCTAAAAATGTTCATAAAAATGAATAAAACATATAACTCATAATGGTGCTTAGCTAAAAATTTTCATAAAAAACATGTCATAAGTCATAATGGTCCTAAGCTAAAAAATCTTCTTGCCAGAACTACCATCAACTTTAAGTGTACTTTGCAGATCTAAAGAAAACATTTACAGTTTGATATAGTTCTATTGACCAAGTTCATTAGAAAAAAAGATTTAACTACAAATTTCGACAAAAAATATAAAAATATTATAAGTTTAAGGTATGTTTCTATATATTTCTTTAAATTTGCTTAAAAATAATTTTTTGTCCTGAAATATTGATTTTTTTCTTCTATTTTTCTACCTACCTTTTATTTCAATTCACAGTCAAACTTCTTTTAATCCACACTTTCAACTTTAATGCCAACTCATGCGATTTCATCTCGTGTTACGCAAACTTTTCACTTTATATAGCTTCTATGTATAATAATTGCAATAACACTAAATATTCTTGAGTTTCTCCCTGTTCTTTTTTTTATATAATAATAATAATTTTTTTTCTTGTTTTTTTTCACTTTACACTAAAAACGCGTTTCAGCCAGACGTGCAATAAAACCGTATGAAACTTAGTGCTTTGCACACACACACTCACACTCTCTCCACATAAGCGCACAAACATACACACACGCACACGTGTGTATCAACTAGAACCGCAAAATTCAAAGAAATGTTTAAGCTTCCGTTTTCCGTTTTACTGTGTGCAGCACTTCCGGTTTGTGCTTCAACCTCGACTCAACTCAACTCAACGCAATTCAACTTAGCGCAGCTCGGTTCAGCTCAATGCGGCTCACATCGACAGACATCGTAATCGACAGCGACATCAACATCGAACGAGAACATCGAAGAACAAGAAACTAACGAACGAACGAATGAACTAGCGAACGTTTTGTATGAAAAACAGCACAAGCCATACACAAAAAAATCTATCTTCACACTGTGTGAGACTGGGCTGTGTGTGTTTTTGGCTGTTTTTATTCTTGCCTTCTTCTATCTATCTAGCTATCTGTCTGTCGGTCTGTCTCAAACTCACACAGCGCACAAATAACCGTTACATGTGCGAGCACGCGGAAAAACAAATGAAAACTGTTCGCATGGCATGGATTTCGAAGTGATGCGATGGAAAACCAAGCCGCCGAAACGAATGAATCAGCCGAACCTGATAGACGAACGAAGAAAATTTGCACGACTGCAAACGATGAGCATAACGGCAACTGCGACGCTGCTGACGTTGTGGAAAACTATGACGACAAAAGGAAAACTTTAACAGTATACAAGCAAAGTGAAAATATGAGAGAGAGAGAGATTGAGAGCTTGACACAGAATACACGTAATGCAGAATTGAGTGAGAGGAAGAGCGCGTGTGAAAAACTTTATTGTTTCCTCATGGGAAGCTTCAGCGCCGCTGGAAGAATTGCAAAATTAACACAACTGCAAATTGTCAAGAAGAAATGGTAACAGCAGCAGCAGCAGTAGCGGGGCGAGAGTGTGTAACGTTAACAGTGTTGTGGACCACGTGCAATTCTTGCGCTCTGCTGCAGTTGTTAGTAAAGCAGCGCAGCAGTTGCTGACGCTGCGAAAAACTTAACAGCCATAAAAAGCAAAAACATGCTATTTGCAGAGAGCGCTATTAATTAACAGTCTTTGGATGTTTTTCTCCTAGATTCAAAATTGTTAAGTTAACATTTTTTATGAGAATTTAAAATCGGTAGATAAGGGCATTAATAATTTTATGAGAAATTATAAATTCAATTTATTAAATATTTAGCTTTCAGATTATTTACTCAGATATTTTTCACCCATTGGAGCTCAATGCCATGAAAGTGCTGAAGATAATATTAAAAAAATTTAAATTGTTTTGATTTACGCTTGATTGTATTTTAGTTCACCCAGTCATTAAGTTTAAATATTATAGATGATATCTACATATGTATTCCCCAATTTTAAGTATCTTAGATATGCAGTGACTGTAACGAACAATCGGATAAGCTTTTAATCAAGAAAACGTTGTCAAGAAGAGTTAACTAAGTATGATTTATGTAATTTTTTGTACTAAAGACTATTGGCCAGTATTCGTACATTTGCGTTTTGTTAAGCTTCTACTGAACTCAACCTTTACGTTTGTACAAAATGTTGGCAGACTTGTTAACCCTTTGATCCCCGAAGTATTTCTAGTAGTGGCAAAAATATAAATTAGGTGTTTTTAACTAATTTGGCTCTTAAATAAGATAGTTTTAAAGTTTTATTAAAATCAGCTCACTGAAACTGAGTTTAGAGAATGTTGCGTATATGCAACATTGGGTACCAACGGTAATAATTGCTTAAATAAGTGTTGTTTGTTTTAATGATTTTATTCATGTTTATATCAATAAAAAAGAATGGTTAGGATATATTTATACATGGTAATTAAGAAAGCAGTTTTTTTTTTGGATTGCAACATAAGTAAACACCACATTTGACGCAGTTAGAACTAGGAAAAGTACAGCCACGTCAACGTCCACGCCCTTCCCATTTTACCCAATGGTGGAAACCATCGAGTCGAGTGTTATTTTCCGGCGCTGGTGTTATTTTATATCGAGATGACGATGGTGTTGATACCGGAGACTGATATTTGACCGACGACCTCTTTTTTTAGCAACTTGCACTGATTTAAATTTATTTATCTCTTAGAACTTGGAACCGCTTGGAACTCTTGAGCGGCATTGACTTTATTTCAGGGCTTTTTGCCTTCATGTGCCGTCTATAGAGCAGCCAACTGTTCACAACATCCGTGCCTAGACACCAATACACAATACGCGTATAGTACTTTGGGGGTTTGATCGTACTTTGTGGGTTATCGATTCTGTATAATTCTAGCAACATATCTGCCAAGTCCAATCCTCTCATAAGCTTTTTGTAGTCAACAATAATTGCAGGGCGAGGACATCGGCGACACTTATCTTCCGGTTGGGTACAAAGGTAATTTGAAATTAATTGAACTGCAGGAGTATCGTACCAACGTACAGTTGATATATTATGAGTGGTCTCAACTCTATATTCATATGTGCCTCTTCCTTTTTCTTTTAGCTGTGCTTCTGTCATCATTTCACATCTTCCACATCTATTACTACGGATTGTACCAACACACAGTATCCCCCAATCTTTTAGAGCAATTACCAGATTCATTGAAGAAAACTAATTGTCAAAAAATATTTTAAAATTCTGATGACGTGGTAAGTTTTTTGCTAAATGCAAAACTATATTAGAGGAAAATCCTAAACCAAAATCTTTACATGTGCCCTTGCCGACATAAATAATTCCGGATGACCCCGCTCTAGTCATTACTTTAAATCCCCATTTGTGAGTTTTCATTCGTAAATATTGTTTCAATTGAGATCGTCCTGTTTAATGCATCTACCGCTTATCATCAGATCCATCAATGCATCACTTATTAATTTCATCAGATCCATCTCTCTCTGCATGCTCTGTAGCTACATTCTTTCCTTGCTCAAACAATTTTTCAATAACATCGTCTTCATCGTCTTCCAAATCACCATCTTGATCAGAATCGTCCCAATCATAATTTAAAAACTTTATCATCTCTGCCTCAGTAAGTTTTTTACGAGCACTAGCCATATTGACATACAAATGTAAAAAAAAAAACACTAAGTACTCACATCAATACCCAATGTTGCACATACGCAACATCAGCAAATAAAAAATTCGGCAGATCACATTTCACTTTACATTTTAGCAAACTCAACTGAAATATATTATTTAAAATCTTTTTCATCAAATAATATTTTCCATTTGCACTAGAAAGTTATAAAACTAATAAATAAACACATTCGAAAAACTCACCTTTAAACGAAAATTGCAAAATTTTTTTAGTCTTACTAATTGCCACATATTTCATCGCGTCGAATGAAAAATATGCACTGAAGTATACGAATAAAAAGAAAAACAAATAAACAAACAAAAAAAGTTAAATACCGTTATATTGGGTACATAACAAAAAAGTTACAGTGGGCCAAAGTCAGAAAACATATACGCAACATTGAGGATGAAAGGGTTAAGACATCATAAAATCATGTGCGTACTGTAAAATGTAGATAAGGACTTGCAGGAAAAAAAAAATTAATTCATAACATCGATGATTTCATGAAGAGTTTCCCGACGCAAACGACATTCTTGTTATAAATAAACACTTGACTGCCTTACAAGCTTCCACCATTTCACAGATATCATTTAAATTGGGCACATTTAACCCTCTGACGAACACTGGGATACCGGTGCAATAAACTTTTTAAAAGTTTTATTAATATTTTGGGGGTGGAAGAGCTACAGCGCCAACATTTTTAGAGAAGTTGTGAAGAACCTTCCACTTTCTAACAAAATATAACAAAAAAAGTTTTTCCCAGGTCTGAAAAAGAAGCATAAATGCTAAATGTCAAATAGGCGTCAAAACGAAGCGAGTGCATTCAATAATTCACTCACAGTGAACACGATCATTGTGAACCATTTGTTTCCTGAGTTTGTCGCGTGTTAGCAAGATTTTGCACTGCAAATATATTTAGATTCAGCGATTTGTTCTTAAATAAAAAGAATAAAGAGTTTCGGTTTCGGAAAGTGTAGTCAATGCATTTGGAAGCTGTCAAATATTTATATCATTCAAACTAGTTTCTGTGTAGATAAACGTTTACCATTTAACCATATTCAAAGGTTTAATACCAAACAATGTGTTTTTTTTTTCGTGGGGATAATAAACCTCAAACTTTTGAGCAATTAAAAATAAACATTCGTCAAGTCATGGCCGAGCTTGTGCTCAAGTTGTGCACAAAAATCATCAAAAATTGTCACAAAAGGATTGAGTCCTTCAAAAATTTCCATGAAGAACATTTCAATGATATTATATTCCACGTATAATGTTAAAAAATCCAAATATTATCACGAAATAGGTAATTTATCGAAATCTGCAAATTTAGTTTGTTTTTTCTATACCCCCACGTCTATAAGGAGCCGTGGTAGGTATAAAAAAGTAATATCAAGATATAAAAAATAATATATATAAAAGTAATAAAAAATATATTCTAAAAGAAATATGTTCTCGATATCAGCGTCACTACCCAAGTCGGTTTAGCCATATCCCTCTGTCTGTCCGTCCGTCTGTCTGTCCGTCCGTCTGTGTGTCCGTCTGTCTGTCCGTCTGTATGTCTGTCTGTCTCTCAGTGATCATGATTACAGCCGTTGTTTTCAAGTTATTATTACGAAATTCAATATTTAAGTTTGTGTCTAAAAAGCAAAGATCAAGTTCGAAAATGAGTCAAATCGGATGAAAATCACGCCTACCTTCCATACAAAGTGACTATATCAAAACGTTAAAATCTCTTAGAAATCAACTTAAATTAATATATTGACTTGAAACTTTGCAAATAAGCTTTGATATTTAACATGTACTTTGACTATGAAATTCAACCAAATCGGATATAAAAATTTTTATACAAAAAAAAAAAACCGACTTCAAAATCACTACAAATTAAAAAATTATTTTAACAACTTTTCCCATTAATTTCTTGGTCAAATTTTAAAAGTTATTTATATGTATGTATTATAATATTAGAAATCTTATCATTTCCATTTTTTATATTTTGTTTTATTATCATCAATATATTAATTGCTTTATGTACATAAAAGCTTATCTTACTAAGTCGAAATCTTTTAATTTGAATTTTTTCTAATTTGTTTTATTATCATAAAAATATTACTAACTTTATGAATATAAAAGCTTTTTAGCGATTTTTTTCTTTGAGTTGGCAATTGTTGAGTACGCTGAATGTAGCCAATGTGTTCCCTGCATTATTTGTGCAGCTGTTACACACTATGTCATATTCAATATGAGCTTTACAAGCTTACCCAAACCAGTATAGTGAGAATGTTTATGTGTACAAAGCTTTTAAAACTACTAAAGTGTCACCAAGGCAACATAGTATCAAATAAAAAAGTTTAAAAGAGTGCAGGAATGGTAAAAGATCATGATTGTGTGTCAAAGATTAGCGCCGACTTCAAAACGTTTATGTTCATAAAGCAATTAATATATTGATGATAATAAAACAAAATAAAAAAAATGAAAATGATAAGATATCCAATATTATAATGAAATAACTTTTAAAATTTGACCAAGAAATTAATGGAAAAAATTATTTAAAATTATTTTTTGCTTTGTACTGATTTTGAAGTCGGTTTTTTTTTGATACAAATTTTTTATTTCATAGTATTTTTGAGTATAATTTCAAACATGACACTTTTTTGTTAAAAAAATTTGTTGTATTAATTCCTGAAAGTTTGTTGGGTATTTTCCATTTCTGTCTCTTTACAATTTTTATTAAAGTGCCACGCCCTTTCTATAACTCCGCCTACTTTATTTACCGTACTTTATAATGATTCTACGTAGCCCTGTGCCAAATTTCAGTTCCCAAATATCAATATTAACCGATATATAGTACTTTCCTTGAAGTGACACACCCTATGTACAATCCTGCTCATTTTTGTAATGATTCTACCTACCCACCTACTTGCATACCAAATATTAGTACGCTAGTGTCAATATGAATTCTAATATTGCCACACACCTTTGTCAAATAACGCCCACTTTATTGACTGTAATTTTTTATAACTATGCCTACCCATGTACTAAATTTCAGTAACCTACTGTCAATACTATTCGAGATAGAGTGTTTTTCTAATATGACAACACCCCTTTATCAAATAACGCCCACTTTATTGATTTAGTTCGTAATAATTCTGCCTACCCCAGTATTTTTACTGTTAATTTCAGTACCCTAGTGTCGGTATTAACTGAAATACAGTGTTTTTCTAATATTAACCCGCCCCTTTGTCGAATATCGCCTACTTTTTTAAAAAAGGACCTCCGCGTTCATGGTATCTATCTGTTGACAAAAAATTACGGAAATCGGGCAAGTGCTTTAGGATTTATCGATGTACATACATTTAAAAAAAAAAAAAAAAAAAAAAAACGGACAAACCAACGAACTTGAGAACCTCCTGCTTTTTTAAGTCGGTTAAACCACGTCTACCTCCGATTCAAAACATTTTATTGGCTGCTCAAAACTTTGAATATACCTACTTAGGTTCGGCTGTGAGGGTATTTTAACTTCGGCCCAGTCGATGATCATTTCTTACTAGTTTTTGAAGTGAAAATTCTTGAGCTGCGATGGGGAGTAAAACCAATGAATCCATTCGCCGAAGAAACACTTCGCCGTGAAACGCTTCGGCGTGTTTTTATACGGTTCGTGGACACAGTAACTTTTCAACTGCATAGTTCATACATCGAATAATTATAATATTGCTATAAAAATTTTAAGCATATGGAGCATGTCTTTGATATTCATATTGAAAACATCAACATTAAAAAAAAAGACAAACATTGACTGCTGCTAAGTTGATTGATAAGTAACAGAGTTCTAATCTACAACATTTTAAAGTATATTTCAAACTTTTGAGAGTAACAAAAGAGTACACAGAGTATATCTTTGTGTTTTGATACAAAATTCTACATATCGCATAGTTTAATGATACATATTAACACTCTCCAGCCCTCCCTTAAAGCCCCCATGTTCAGGTGTATGGAATAAATCCAAAAAAAAAAATCATAAAATTTGTATGGGAGTCCTCTTAGGGAGTGGTCGGAGGGAATAGGTTCCCAAGGGAAAAATATTTCTTTTGCAAAAGTAATGGGGGTCGTTCATACATATTGACCCTCTCCGGCTCTCCCTTAAAGCCCCCATGTTCAGGTGTAGGGAATAAATCCAAAAAAAAATCATAAATCTATTATGGGAGCCCTCTTAAGGAGTGGTCGGAGGGAATAGGTCTCCGAGGGAAAAATTTTCCATTTGCAAAAGTAATGGGAGTCGGTCATACATATTAACCCTCTCCAGCCCACCCTTAGGGAATAAAAATTGACATTTGCCAGCAACGTTTTATACTTGAAGTTTTTGGATATCGCTTATTATAATTACGATCCCTGATTAAAAAAGATTTAATTTACTCTTTCCATTGTATGAAATGGGACTTTTTATGTAGGACAATATTAAGGAGTAAATCAATTAACCACTTGAATATAAACTTTTTTGAATTTAAGTTTCACTTCTATCGTGCGTGGTGGCCACACATATATTTTTTTTTTTACTTTACTATCCGAAGGAGATAATGGATAACCATTAATGGATTAATGGATAACCATTATATACACGTAATTTAATTATTTTCTTTATTTTACGTGACACACATATGGGTCAATTTAAAAAAAAAACGTACCTACACAAAGAGGTTTTCATGTTTTGTTTTTAAAGTTTTTTAAATTTTCCCGTTAGAGTAGTCAAATTAAGTGAAATTTAATGGAGAATTCGAAGTTGCTTTTAGGCTCTGCAAAAAATAGTTTTTTCTATGGTTTGTATACGATTTTATTATTGAACGTTACACAGCAGATATACGGGAAAAATCACTTAAAATTTGAAAAATGTTGTAAATAAAAGCTTACTGTGATGTTTGTTAAGTTATTTAATCAGTTAAATCAGCTTTTGCAGAAATCGCCATTTCAGTTACAGAAATTTTTTACTAAAAAGACATCAACGTAGAGGTTATTTTCAAAGTAATAGACTTGCAGCAATGAATAATAGAAAACTGTTAAATAATAAGCAATTTCAGAAAAAACAACAGAGTGACGTTCAATGCATTTTGTGACGTTCAATACATTTTGTTGCGCTTAACCAAATAATTTAAATCAAATTGGGAGTTTAACAAATAACAGGTTTATTCTTTTACAAAAAAAAAAGCAAATATAAAGTATATAATTCAGCTATACATAAAATTTTCATCCAATTTTTTTTTTCTTTATTTTTTTTTACAAAAAATTAAAAATTCAATAGCTAGTTTAATTTGTATTAAAAATTTATTAAGACAACACTTTTTACAATATAACTTCTGAACCCTTTAAAACCACACCTTCATTTTATGTCATTGGAAAGGTAGAACCTAACGTAAAAACGTAAAAAATTAAAATTATAAAAAAGAGAAAAATATTATAGCACGTTTTGCTGGCATTGAACTTAAATTTTTCAAAACTTTTGTACTTGTCCTCAAAAAAAAATGAAATAACTTTTCCAATGATACTATATTACCGGTAATCGGTCTCAAGTTGATTGAACTACGTTGTCTCCAAATATACCCTCATTTGGCCGCGAACAATTATTCTAAAAATTTATAACTTCGAATTTGGTTTTCAAATCAAAAACCAATGCAAGAAAAATATTTGAGAGAAATTGGAGATGGTCAGTGCAACTGATCACTTCAATGTGAAATGGGCGATATCAGCCAGTAAAAACAAAAAGCAAAAATCAGGTCAAAGTCATACATAAGTACCATTATTTTTGCTTTCGTTTATATTCTTCAATTCGTTCTTTATCTAGCTTTATTTTTTCCGATATCTTCGTGCTCTTTCAGCAGGCGTTAACTTTGCTTTTTTACTCTTAAATATACAAAAACGAAATACAAAATGAGTACTTCAGCCGATGGTGTGACATATCTTAAAAGTGACATTCAATAGATTTTCCACTTTTTAGTTTTTTTTTTTTAGATATTTTATTTTGCAAATATACGAAAAGAAAGAAATTAATCAAAACCTATGAAACAATGATTTTAAACTTGGATTTTTTTGATTTACTATTTTTGCTTTAATAAAACTCCGTGTGACGTTCAATACATTTTTACACGTACTTATCATGATGAACTGAGAAAACACAAAAAAATTTACTTTAGTATTATTTAATCGTCGTAATTTTTAGAATTTCGTGAGAACTAATCTCTGCACTTTCTTAATATAACTTTCTTGTCATCTATACCACACCTTAATTAAAACTAACGAAGCGTAAAAAAAAGTGACGTTCAATACAATGCGCGGGCACTAAATGTAAATCGAAAGCCAAATTCGCGATGACAATGTTTTGAGAATAACAACAAAATAAAACATAAATAATAAATGCTATCATTACAAAACAGTTATTATTTGTTAAATTATTGCATTTTTTTTTTTTCAATTTTTTTTCACGGTTTTCATCAAAAAGTGTAACTGGGGACACATGTTTTTGTCTTTATTAAGCGAATACGAGAGAGCAATATAACATTCTTCAAAAGAAATATGCAAAAAATTTTAGGATTCTGAAAAATATATTTTGTCAATAAATATTCTTCAGTGATGACTTTCTCATGTTTTATTGGTTTTTTTCTTTTTGTTTTTACCTAAAAACAGAATAAAAAGAGCAGGGACAAAAAAAGAGCATTTTGTATGCAATCGACCCATATAAAAATATCTAAGAATATTTTAAATATATTTTTATGGTTTAATTTTTTAAGTCAGTTAAAAACTTTTAAAGACAAAAAGTAACAAAAAATTTAACTTTTTTCAAATTTCATTCATCAAAAACGTCTCAAAAAGATTACCCATTTTATTTTGCTCTCAAACACAAAAAAAAAGTAACAAATTGTTATACAATGACAGCATTTGAAACAAGTTTTTTTTGTTCAATTTTCAGAATGTTAAATTTTGATTTTTTGTTTTTTTTTTTTTTGTTCTTTTCATTTTTTATAAGTTCTTACATATTCTTACCTCCTCTCCCTAAGAAAAATCCCTTATTAAAACCAAAGCAATGTTTTTTGAAATAAATAAAGTACCTATTTGTGGTACCTACTAGTATGTTATTATCATTAAAATAAAAAATATTCAACTTTTAGTTTGAAAAATTATTTGATTTTCTCAAGTCAGAAAAGTTAAATTTCATTGTTAAAAGGAAAAAACTATTTCAATAAAAACAAAAATTGAAATAAACCATTTAACTTATTAAACAAAAAAAGAACATAAAAAACATTGCTCAAGTTTGTACTCACCTCTCCTAATTTTCCCACTTTAGCCCAATTCAACGACGCGCTCTCCCAGTGCCGCTTTGGCCACTGTTATATATCTCTTGCCGCAGCGCCAAAAGAACTGCATTTCCAGCTATTTCCAAAATGAGCTCCAATTTCTTTCAACATGCAACAGCAGTAATATTTTTTTTTTCCTTTTGCTATTTTAGTATGCTGCTGCTTTTTTGCTGCACGAACAGAAACGTGCTTGTGCAGAAGGCATTCACACCACAGCAGTAGCAGCAACGCTTGCACAATATTGAGCAGACTTGCAGCGCATTCGGCATGGCAGCGACATGCCGCGACAGACAAATAGGCAATTTTAGTATCCCAAAAGGGTGGCAGGTGGTAACTCTGCCTGATGAGCAGGAGCCAGCAGAAACATATATTAGCACATGCGGCAATTGCACTGCAGCGGCACTGCCGAAAGCCACTGCAAAGTCATGTGCTGCCGCTCTAAACTTAAGCCGCAAAGTAAAAAAGCTAAACGTCAATGGACGCATTTTCCGGCTGCATATAGAGAAAATTTATAACATTTTTCAAGTGAAGCAGGTTGAGCCGAAGTGTTGCCGGAAAGGTACACGATGGTAGATGTTAGGTTAGGAGGTGCATGAATGGGGTCCGGCTTAGCTGGTTGAAGCTGCCGTTTTTGATGATGCAATCGTAATGACGACAGCAGCAGCGCAACGCGTCTATTTTGGCTGTATTGAGGTTAAATGTATTTCAATATCTTCTACGTTTTATTTGTTGTCCTCTCTGTTGGCACCGAACTATTTGTTGTTTTTACGGTTCTTTGCAGAACTAGCTGCATGGCTGCAAAGCAACATTTATAAGACACCCTGATTTTTTTAAATGCTGTTAATATTTTTTTAAAATCTAATTTTTTTTTTGTCCCTTTTTTCTTGTCCTAGCGCACTTTAAATGCAGCATATCCTGTTTTGCCGTTTTGGTGTCAGTGGATGGCTTCGCTGGAGTGCAATTGCATATGTGTTTTTTTTTTTTTTTTTTTTTTTGTTAAAGACGACAGGAGGGAATCTTTTAAAGACAAATGGAATTGCATATGTGTGACTATGCGTGTGTGTGTGTATGTGTGTGTAGCTGTGTTTGTTTGCTCGTGTTTGTGTGCTGGTCTTCAAGTTGACACAATTTTCCAGCTGCGCCTAGGAATTTGTTCGCTTTGCAGCTTTGTTGATGTAGGTCTGGATTTTTGGGCTACTCAGAGAGCGCATTTCTGGAATTTCTGGAAGTTATTGAATAAGCGTAGCATATTTTAAGGGGTTTGTTATTGTTTTTTTTTTTTTTCTATATTCCTTATTAGTTTTGAACCTAGTTACGGGAGAGAGCAAATAAAATTGATGTTCGGTGAGTGCTTTTCAAACTCAAATCGCCTCAGTGGCAGCGCAACGGGCTTACAGCTGTAGCTTACCCTACAGTCAGCATTGGTAGACTAAAATACAGTATTATTTGAGAGTTTTTTAATTTAAAATTTTATAAAATTTATTTTAGTTACATACTGAAGAGCCAAACTGGAACAATAAATCTAAAAATTATCTAAAATCTAAAATTATATTAATTTTGTGGTAAATTATTTTTCTCTTTGAAAAGTGAAGTTAAAGAAAATACTTCGTATATAATAAATGTATACTTTGCCATTATACGTGAAATACAATTTCATTCAAATGACCTCTACGAGATTTTTGCAGGACTAAATCCTGAAATCCTGAATGATCAAAATTTTGAATCCCATTTTTGATGATTTTTGTGAACAAATCGAGCACTAGCTCGACCATGACTTGAACGAATATTGGCTTTTAATTGCTCAATAGTTTTAATCAAAAAAAGTCCAGAAGCACGATCTCGGAGGGCAATTGACATCGCCATATCTAGAAGTAAGTCATCCCGGAAATTTCTGTTTTAACAAAGCTCTAATTGGTGATATTTTGTTGCTTATGGCCCCATCTTGTTAAAACCGCATATCGTAAAGATCCATATCTTCAATTTCAGGCAAAAAAATCTATTAATATAGGACCAAAGCGCTCAGAATTGACTATGACTGTTGCTTCTTGACCGTTAAAAAAAGAAAATATTGACCAATGACACCACCAGACCATAATACACATAAGACAATCACTTTTTGTGGATGCAATGGCTTTTCCACAATCGCTAGATGGTTTTCAGAGCCCTTTATACGGGCCTTTATGGGCCTGATCACTGAAGAAAATTTTCTTCGAAAAAAATTGTTAAATTCGAAATTTAATAAAACTCAACAATTTAACAATTTCAATACATCGTTTGATGATAAATCGTTGCATATTATAAAATGGCAAAGGTTTAACTACGAATTCATTTTTCAAAGAATTTTCCATCGCTAGCCACTACTTTTTCCCATCTTTCTGGAAATTTTCGAATACCATCTGGAAAAAAGATACGTCTTTTGTTGCGATCCAATTTTTGCGTTCTTCAAAAAAGCAAAGGTGCTGATCCCCAAGGGCATGCGTCATCGACGCAAATAAATAGTAGTCGCAAGGGGCAATGTCTGGGCTATACGGCGGGTGGGGAAGGACTTCCCATTTCAGCATTTCAAGATATGTTTAGACTGGCTGCGCAACATGTGGCAGTGCCTTGTCATGTTGCAAAATTACCTTGTCTTGCCTTTACTTGTATTGTGGCCGTTATTGTTTCAATACTCGGCTCAAACGCAACAATTGAGTACGGTAAAGTTGCCATGTGATGGTTTCACCTGGTTGTAGCAGCTCATAGAACACTACGTCACATTGGTCCCACTAAATAACGAACATGCCCTTGCGTCCATTAAGGCGTATGGCTGGGCGGTCCAATTGATTTTTGCGCTTGGGGTTATCGTAATGAACCTATTTTTCATCACATTTTTCGTCACAATATGATACAAAAATCCCTTTTTTTTGCCGTTGGAGCCGTTGCTTGTTGAATCACTCTCAATGCTTTTGCAAGTTCTTATTGCGTTTGGCACGAGTCTTCATCTAATATAGTCTTTAATTCGGCATCCTCAAACTTTTTTGGCCGTCCTTCGCGCTCATTGTCATCGGTATTCAAATCACTACGTCTCTACCAAAACTCACATGTGGAAATCGATGAAGAATGTTTCCCGTAAGATTATTGCAGCATTCGATGGCCTACAGCTGCATTTTTCTTGAAATGGAACCAAAAAAGTAAACTTTCCCGAAAATTGTGTTTTGTTGGCACAAAAGTTAACATATTCGTAGCTATAACAAAAACTATGTTGTTTACACTTCAGCGAAACGACACATACTGAAGAATAAAGCCTAATGATGAGGCTTCAGTTGGTTGCAACATAGTCCGATTCAATTTAATACTAGTGATGCCATCTCAAAAAACCTTTTTAAACTTTTTTGTACAACTTGTCCTTATTTTTGAGCCTATACTTTCCTTTGTGCTCAAACTTCTCCTCATCCTTCCGTAATATTTTTATTTGCTTTTGCTTCCGCTTTTGTCTTTAGTTTTGCTTTTGGTTTTATTTTTACTTTTCCTCTTCCTTTTTCTTTTCTGATTTTGATTTTGATTTTGATTTTGATTTTGATTTTGATTTTGATTTTGATTTTGATTCTGATTTTGATTTTGATTTTGATTTTGATTTTGATTTTGATTTTGATTTTGATTTTGATTTTGATTTTGATTTTGATTTTGATTTTGATTTTGATTTTGATTTTGATTTTGATTTTGATTTTGATTTTGATTTTGATTTTGATTTTGATTTTGATTTTGATTTTGATTTTGATTTTGATAGGATAGGATTGATTTTGGTTTTGATTTTGGTTTTGATTTTGATTTCGATTTTGATTTTGATTTTGATTTTGATTTTGATTTTGATTTTGATTTTGATTTTGATTTTGATTTTGATTTTGATTTTGATTTTGATTTTGATTTTGATTTTGATTTTGATTATGATTTTGATTTTGATTTTGATTTTGATTTTGATTTTGATTTTGATTTTGATTTTGATTTTGATTTTGATTTTGATTTTGATTTTGATTTTGATTTTGATTTTGATTTTGATTTTGATTTTGATTTTGATTTTGATTTTGATTTTGATTTTGATTTTGATTTTGATTTTGATTTTGATTTTGATTTTGAGTTTGAGTTTGATTTTGAGTTTGATTTTGATTTTAATTTTGATTTTGATTTTGATTATGAGTTTACGGGTATAATTTAAGAAGTTTGCCTGTTTTTTTATTTGTGCAGTCATTAACCCTCAAGTACTATTGGGTACTATGATATAATAAGTGAACTTAAAAACTGTTTTTTTATAACTTTTTTTTATAAATGGTTGCTTATTTTGATTTTTACAATTCTTAACGTAGCACAAGCCATGGGATCTTATATCCTCCTGGAACTTTGGGTATCATATATGATACTTGCAATTAAATCTTCGTGGCAACAATCATCTATTGAGTAATAGTGGAGCTTTCTTGTTGACATTGGGCATAGGATATATCTCTAAGGATAAGTAATTACAGCTTTCGTCATTTAATTTAACTTATTTGTACTCATATGTAAATAAATTAATTACATTGAAATACCCCGTTATTTTCTCTTCTGTGACCCAAAGTATCATATGTGATACCACCTGAAAATCCTGAAGCAGAAACTTATTTTACATTTAATCCATAAATTTGCATATTGTTACATCAAATCACTCAAAACTGCTTTAATTGAAAAATTTATTGCTCGGTCCCCGGAGGATATTATGATATACCCTTTTCTCTCCAAAATATTTTTGAAAAAGCTCTTATCAAACTTTCTTAGCATTCAGCTTCTAATATATTACTAACATCCAGTGGTTTTATTATCCCAAGAACTAATAAATTTGTTTTTAAATAAAAAAAAAGTACCATGACTTTAAGGACTTAGCAGAAAATGGGTTGGTAACTCCATAAAGATAAAATGTAACTTCGTAAAACAAGTGTAGTAATAAAAATCTTAAATATTTAATTTGTCACTTTGAGAATTGACTTCTCGAAGTATTGATTCGGCTGGTTCATCATAAATTCAAAATATTATTCGAAGTTGTAATAACGTCTCTTTTAGGTTGTTCACAGCCTAAGTTATTAGTTGTTACCCCTTTTTAAATGGATAATGACTGGAATAAAAGCTTTTTCCCATACATCCTACCTATTATATTTCTGGTATAACAAAAAAAAAATCAAACCAATTTTTATTTGTTTTCAGCTAGCAATTATTTGAGTTATTTTATTTGTGTTAAATTTCATTAAATTTAATTCATTATATATATAACTTTAAAAATTTTATATTGAAAACAACCCAAACAATTGCAAGTTTTTAGACAGTTTCAAGTTGGAAATGCATCTTTTTATTTCTATCCAATTTTTATTGAAACAATCTTGACCGAAATGATTTTTAATGAAACTTTTTGCAAATCTCTAGAAAGTTCAATAACATTGCGTTGAAGAAAAAAAAATAAACTACAAAAAAAAAACTATAACAGTCATAACACAGTTTTGCAGCCAGTAACATATACAGAAAAGCTTTTTTTCCCGGCACATTGCAAAAGCTTTGCAAGTGCAGCGTCATCGTCGTGTCCATGGATGAATGCCAACACATTCCCATGAAGCACACCACAAAGCACGCAGCATCAACAAGAACAACAGCATCAGCAACAACAACAACAACAACAAAAACAACAACAACAACAAAAACAAAACAAAAACAACAACAAGAACAATGAAGATTTTACGAAAGTCACGCGACTTCATACAGCCTCCAAAAACAAGAGCAACAGCAACGCAAGCAAGCCAGCAAGGACAACGACTATGACGATGACGCTGTTAAAAAGACCAAGAGTTGAACATGATTTTGGTCCAAGCTTTCTGCAAATGTTGCGACTGCTATTTCTATTACGACTTCCTCTTCCTGTCAATGGCTGCCAATGCCGGTCAGTTTGTATGCGGACAAATATGGCTACACGCACGCGTCGAGCTTTTGTTTATTACAAATTTCCGCATCATTGAAGTCATATTTTATGCTTACAAAAGGTTTAACGATTTTAAATTTTAACAGCAGAAGAAGAAGAAGAAAATAGAAACAAAGACGCGTTGATAACATTGCAAAAACAGCAGCATAGTTGGAAGAGCACACGCAGCAGGAAATGTATGGTTTATTTTGTAGTAAATTGATTGGAAAAAAATGAAAACTTAATTTATATGTAACATAACATAATAAAATGAAAACATAATGAGGTATCATGACTTACTGAGTGTGAAGTAAGCCACTGTAATGAACTGCAATAAATACCTGGTTATTTTATGTTTCTATTTCCTTGGTCGAGTAAAAATTATTCGGCGAGTTTCAAAGCATTTCGATATAGAAGTCTCGAAAGAAATAGCATGTATATATGTATGACAAATAGTAAATGTATGACGAAAAGACTTAGTTTTTAAATCTTGAAAGGATTTATCCTGATATTTACTTTTTTATTATCTAAAAGAATTCCAAAAACCTAAAAAAATGTCTTCAAAATGTTAAAAATATATCAACGTTGCATGGAATTTTTACTCATGTATAAGTACTTTTATAAAAGTTATTGTACATTAGTAAAGGTTAATTCTATTACCTTATTAACAAAATAAAAATAAATGACGTCATGGGAATACAAATGCAGCGAATGCCATTCAAGCATAAGCACTGAAACTGAATTTCTTTCATGGAATTATTACTAGCTTACAAAAGGTGCTACGGTCCTAGCACTAAGCACGGTCAAGTCAAGCAATAGAAATGCATAATTTAGCATGAAATTATTACTCTCTATATGAGTACTCGAACAAGACTATAGTGCTACGAAAAATTTTATTTACGACAGCAAATTTTTCTACTTAAAGCTTAGAATAAAAATGAAAAATATTGTGATGCATCATGCATGATACCACGGAAAAAGCTGCTGAGTGCTCTGAAAATGCAACAACAGTGAAACATCGTTGCATGGAATTACATACCTTATTAATGTTACTACAATAAAGTCAAGGTTTTCGGTCACATGATAAAAATAACAAGCAAAAAAAAAAAACTAATGGCGTTGTTAGGCCTTTTTGGGAACCGATTAATTTAACGTAAATTCAACATCGTTGCACAATTCTTTTGCAAAGCATAAGCAAAATCAAATCCAAAGCAAAATAAAAATAAAAAGCAAAACCAAAAAGATGGTAGCAAAAGAAAAAATACATGCACAATCAAGACCACAAGAAAAAGCAAATAAAAAGGACAAGTAAAAGCAATATCAAAAGTAATGCCAAAAACAAAAGCAACAGCTAAACAAAGGCAAAAAAAAAAAAAATTAAGATGATAGCAGAAGCAAACGCAAAATCCAAAGCGAAAACAAAAGCAAGAGCGAAAGCAAAAGCAAAAGCAAAAGCAAAAGCAAAAGCAAAAGCAAAAGCAAAAGCAAAAGGAAAAGCAAAAGCAAAAGCAAAAGCAGAAGCAAAAGCAAAAGTAAAGGCAATAGCAAAAGCAAAAGCAAAAGCAAAATCAAAGGCAAAAGCACAAGCAAAAGCCAAAGCTAAGGCAAAAAATCAAAAGCAAAATCAAAATCAAAATCAAAATCAAAATCAAAATCAAAATCAAAATCAAAATCAAAATCAAAATCAAAATCAAAATCAAAATCAAAATCAAAATCAAAATCAAAATCAAAATCAAAATCAAAATCAAAATCAAAATCAAAATCAAAATCAAAATCAAAATCAAAATCAAAATCAAAATCAAAATCAAAATCAAAATCAAAATCAAAATCAAAATCAAAATCAAAATCAAAATCAAAATCAAAATCAAAATCAAAATCAAAATCAAAATCAAAATCAAAATCAAAATCAAAATCAAAATCAAAATCAAAATCAAAATCAAAATCAAAATCAAAATCGAAATCAAAATCAAAATCAAAATCAAAATCAAACTCAAAATCAAAATCAGAGCAAAGAATAGAAGTAAAATTTTGGACATGATTTTGGACAAAGATAAGGGACAAATATTAGGACAAAAATTGTTGCATAAATTTGGAGAAGTATAACGACAAGGGTTAAGAGAGAGACTTGAGGAAAAGGTATAGGAGAATGAGGAAAAGAACTAGAACAAGCATTTGAGTTTGTCCAGTAATCTAATGAAATTCCCTGAGAGGGGTTGGAGGGGGTTTGAGAAAGTCACGTTGCTAAAAAAAAACGGTGTTTTATTAAGTGGGCATATAGGTTATAAATTTTAAAAAGAAAATTTTTTTCGTGAATTTTGTTTCATAGAAGGAAAAAAGATATCGTTTTAAAATTTTGCACATATATTTATTAACATTAAAAAAATACAAAATATTTTTGAAGCGGTTTTTGACCTTATATAATTTTTTTTTTTAAATGCAAAAAATTGACGGTGTACAGGATATCACCAGTCTGGAAGGGCAATTTTTTCCGCAGAAAAAAAAAATGGCGGCCGATTTTGTAACCTCGAAAATCGACTTTTTTTTCAAATGGTCGCCATTTTGTTTTTTTTTCGGCGGAAAAAAATTATCTTAGTTCAGGCGATAGCCACTTAAACAACTTTAATTTTTTTATATTCTTTAAATGTTAATAAATATATGTGCAAAATTTAAAAACGATATCTTTTTTCCTTCTATGAAAAAAATTTTCGAAAAAAGTGTTTTTTTTTTAAATTTGTAACTTAGATGTCCCCTTTATTACAAATTTGTCACGTGATGCTCAGACATTCAAAACGTTACGATGCGTCTGAGGGTTAATTTTGTTAATTTTTAGCATTACGAGATTTATAAACGGACCCTTTGGACAAGGATAAGAACAACGATTCAGAAAATGTTCACGACAAGGATTATGAAAAACATTTGGATATAGGTAAAGAATTAGGGTCAGAGTAAGGATAAATTAAGACAAGGAGTAGGATACGGATAAGAATAAATTCAAGGATTAGGACAAGGATTCAGATAAGGTTTAGTTTAGGGATAAGTTTATGGAAAAATTAGGATGTGGAATAGAAAAGGGACAAACCTAAAGAATTATAGTCAAAAAAAAAAAAAAAAAAAACACAATTTGGTCATTTTAGCATTTTATTAAATGTTATTAAATGTTTGCAAACAAATGATCGAGAACTGTACCTACTAGTTTTATGCCTACTCCGAAAAGCGTATGTGCATGTTCTCAAAAAGCTTTACTGGCATTATTTACTCTCTGAGGTTTGCCATTGTCTGCGAGAGGTGACGATCGAACGGAAAAAGTAATTCAATTGAGAAAATTTTCTGTATCACGTGGAGTTCGAACCTGGTCTCAAATTGGCATTGAGTGGTCTACACAGTGTTGAACGAACTCGGCCATGGCCGTTCACAGATTAAGATTAATTGCGACATCAAGTTAGATCTTGAAGTTTACATGGCACTACCGAATGCAACATTCTTATAGCCCCATGATTGAACATATTGCGGAAGGGTGACATAAAGATTCTCATTCTGTTTGTTAAGCCCATAAGTATGCGTGTAGGTATAGAAACTAATAAAGGGTGTTTTTTCAGCTGCATGGGAAGTTTCAATGGTTGGTGTCTATGGCTTGAATGTTGAGAATTTCAAACTGTGTTGACATTTCTGTTCAGTGAGGTTTGGTAATTCATTATGAAACGTTTAACGCCAGAACAATGCTTCCAAATTGTGGAAATTTACTTAAAAAAAAAAAGTAAATATGTTCGTCAAGTTCATAGAGCATTTCAACCGAAGAATTGTGTTTAGTGATGAAGCTCATTTCTGGTTCATGCTTTCGTCCATAAGCAAAATTGCCGTATATGGAGAAAAGACAATCCTCAAACCATTAACGAATCAACATTACATCCATTAAAATTAACTGTTTGGTGCGGTTTACACGCTGGCGGCATCATCTGTCCTTATTTCTTTCAAAATGAGGAAGGAGCTGCTGTTGCGGTGAATGGCGAGCACTAGGGAGCCATGCTGACTAATTTTTTGATTCCAAAAATTAATCATCTAAGCATCGACGACATTTATTTCCAACAAGACGGCGCAACTAGCAATACAGCGTGCTTAACCATAAATTTATTACAATATCACTTTGGTGACAACTTTATTTCCAGAAGTGGCCCTTTTAACTGGCTACCTCATTCGTGCGACTTAACGCCTCTCGGTTACTTTTTATGTGGCTATGTTAAGTCATTGGTTTATGCCGCCAAACCAGAAATTCTTGAAGCATTGGAAACCACCATTGACTCCATACGGCCAATGGTTTAGATTTATTGTTTATGATGGCTTAATGGTTAGATTTATTGGAAAAAGTAGTGAAAAATTGGACGGATCGAATGGACTATATAACTCGTAGCCGCGACGGACATACGCCGGAAATCATATTTAAAAATAAATGCCATGAAATTTTCTACCAGATTATAATAATAAAAATTCATTCCAACAATATTTCCGTATTGTATTATTATTTAAAGTTCTCAAGCTCTTAAAACACACCCTGTATATATTCTTTATCAGCATCACCTCCTTAGTCGACTTAGAGATATCCGTCTGTCTGTCTGTTCGCCGTAGACAAGTTATCGTAATGAAATTTAATATCAAAGCTTTTTTTTAAAAAAGGAAAATAAATTTCGTAACTGGTTTCATACACCCATTCTTCAAATTAAATTTGTCAAAATCAAATGAAAACCACGCCTACTTTCCATGCAAAGTAACGTCGTCAAAATGGTAAAATCTCTTCACATTTCACAAAAATTAAACTAAACACTTTTAATATTGCAAATGAGCTTTGAAATTTGGCAAAATTGGATGAAAACCATGCCTCCTATTTAAAATGACGTCATTGAAATTGTAAGGTTATACAAAAATTCTACAAAACTTATTATATTGATTTGAAACTGTACCAATAACGATTTATCTTAGAAACGTACAATGACAATGAAAATTGTAGATATAAATTGAATAAAAACCACGTCTATTCCCCATTCAAGCTGACGTCATCAATGTAAGCAGACGTTCATAATTGGGGATACTTTATATTTATTTATTTATTTTATTTGTATTTATTTAGTCTATGACAAAGTTCTTACAGACTAGAAGTTACAAAAATTTATTACAAAATAAATTTCAAACAAAGTTGCAAGTATACTTAGAAAATACTATACAAAAGTGTTTTAATAGAATTTTTTGACATTGAAAAATCTAGATTACAAATTTGGTGAATATCATCAAACAATTTGAAATTTCTACGAATTGGTGCATTAGCAGCGTAATTAATGCGAACATTATTTAAATGAAAAGGATCATAATTTCGTAGAGCTTTTGGAGGTACATTGAACTGAATCATACTGAGAAGTTCTGGACAGTCAACTGCACCAGATATAATGTCAAATAGGAACAGTAAGGATAAAATTTGTCTTCTGACTTCTAAGGTCTTTACACCAATCAAGAGGCAACGAGCAATATATGGTGGAGGAGCAAATTCGAGATTACAGGTGCGTAAAGCGAATCTGGTAAAAGATCTCTGACTCAACAAAAATTGATCTCTACGCTCAACAATTTTTAGCGTAGTTTTTTCTTACTTGTATTTGAGATGTTCTGTTCTTATGAAGATAAGACAAATGAGTCACAATTTATTTGAAATTTGTGTGATGATTAATTTTACGTGGTCCTATTTAGAGCGCCCATTTAGATCAAGGCTATTATGAGACTTTTCTCACTTTATTGCGAAATGAAGTAGTAGGTATAAAGTCCAAAAATTAAGCAAAAAAATCTTTGCCTTTTAAACTATATTTTCACTCATGTAAATCAATATTGATAATATAACACATAAATTTAAAAATTACAGTTTATTTTACTCTATTCATCGCGATAATATGCGTCCTTTTCTTGATAATTTAAATCAATCCGATCATGTTATTCTGACAGGCGATTTTATCCTTTGTTATGTTAGCTGGAAGCCTGTTTGTGATGAATTTTATCTTTTACCGTTCAATTTCTATTGGAAATAGACGCGCATATAATTGACTTTTTCTTTCAATATGATCTAGTCCAGATATATGATAAATTTAATGATCTTTATTTTTTTTTTTTTTTTGTGGATTCGCCCGGAGGTAAGACATTTTCATAGATACGTATGACCCGCGTCATACGCATGCACGATTTACATTCTAAGAAGTTCCCGGATCAGCCGGACTGATAGAATGCACCTACGTGCTAAAATTTACCACCTGTTGGCAAATAAAAGCCTCCACTAAGAACAATTGCTTGGCCTTTCAGCGGAAATTAAAATTAAATAAAATTTGAGAATTTTTGTGCTTATGTAAGCTTCATAAACATCATCGAATAAAAGCACATTCTTTATAATACGAAGCAATACAAGACAACATCCAAAGTAATTTATTAGACCATATATAACCTCATTTATAATTGTTGTCGTTCGGCTTGGGGCCACTGTCCAACCCAAGATCCTACGTAGAAAAGAGATGCAACTCTCAAACACCAAACCAATACCAAACATAGCACAGATATACAAGTATATATTGTGCAGGCACAATATATTAATATATTCGGGTCACTAAAATAAGGGAACACCGAGCTAAAGTTGTTATTTGGATATGCATTTCGGCCAACGCAGGTAAAAACTTGTATGGAAAAGAGATAAACTCTGACACACCAAGCCGAGAGACACGGTATACATGGTCAACTAAAGAAGAACTAAAGATCTAAAATAATTTCATGAAAAAGTAGAGCAACGAAACTGAATAAAACGAAAACTTAAAGTATCTATCATATTCGATGATGCTTATTTGTTAAATCGTAAAATCTACACAATTATCGCGAGTTATATTTGTTATCACAAGGAATGCGTTAAGTATTCAAATGTAATATCATTTTGCGTTTTAAGACATCCACCGAGTCAGAAAAATTTATCAAGTTCAAGTTGCCATTAAAATCACTACACATACATCGCAAAGGGTCGTGAAGGGCATAATTAGAAGTGCACTGACTCAACTTAAAAAGCTGGAAATGTCTGGCTCCGCTCCTGGGGATGTTGAAGTGTAATGAAGAAAGGAGGTATTGTGAGTCTATATCACCACTGAGTAATTTGTATAAAAAAGAGACATTGAGCATAATTCTTCTGCTTCTTAAGGAAGGCAGGGAAATAATTTTGAGGCGTGTTTCATAAGGGGGAAGAACAATATTGGGGTTCCAACGATAATGTAAAGCAAAAAGTAAGAATTGTTTTTGAACCGATTCTAATGCATCGATGTGGACATTGTATTGAGGGTTCCATATTACGGATGCATATTCAAGAATTGGTCTAACAAGAGAGGTATAAAGTATCTTAGTAGTGAAAGGATCGTTGAATTCTTTAGCCCATCTTTTAATGAAACCAAGGACACCTCTAGCCTTATTTACCACCAAATTAACTTGAAGATTGAAACGAAGTTTAGGATCCATAATTACACCTAAATCAAGAAAACTGTGTACAATTTCTAAGTTAGTATTATTTATAGTGTAATTTATACTATTAGCAATTCGACGTGAGAATGTCATTTGCTTACATTTTTTTAAGTTTAATTTTAAAAGGTTTAAATTATACCACTCAACTAGACTGTTTAAATCCGATTGTAAGAGTTGTTGATCTTCAGGCGATTTGTAAGTTAGGAAAAGTTTTACGTCATCGGCGTACATTAAGACGTTAGAGTGTTTTATTACAGAAGGAAGGTCATTTATAAACAGTAAAAATAAAACCAAGATGACTTCCCTGCGGAACACCAGATGTGACCAAAATATTTTTTGACATAGAATTCTTATATAAAACTTTTTGAGAACGATTCGACAAGTACGAGTTAATCCAGTGTAATAGTTTGACGGGAAACCCAATAAGAAGAAGCTTTTTCAGAAGAAGATAATGATTGACACAATCGAAAGCTTTGCTAAAGTATGTATAAATAACGTCAGTCTGTCGTCCTAAAGTAAAACCTTTGATGACAAGCGAAGTAAACTCCAAGAGGTTAGTTGACGTAGATTTTCCCTTTAAGAAACCATGTTGAGAGGTGGAAATAGAGGAAGATACAACGTGGGTTATTTGATCAGTTATAACTTTCTCAAATAACTTAGGGATTGCGCTTAGTTTTGCGATACCTCGGTAATTGGAAACATCAATTTCTGACCCGGATTTATGAAGAGGTATTATATAAGATTTTCTCCATATATAGGGAAAATGACCACTGTGCAAGGATGTGTTAAAAATTTTTGATAGGGGAGAACACAAACTAATAGAACAATGTTTTAAAATGCAGCTCGGGATTTCGTCAGGACCAGTCGTAAAAGAAGATTTAACTTGTCGAAGGTAATGCATAACTATATTAGAATCTATTACGGGGGTTTCAAAAGAGTTAACTGGTGGTAGGTAAGGATATTCAAGACTCATGCTCAATGGTATATCGGAGTAGGTTGTTTTAAAGAAGTTTGCAAACATGTTGGAAACTTCGATGTCGCAAGATGCTTCTTCATGATTGAATTTCATAAGAGGGGGGAAGCTGGAGGTTTTTCGTTTTGAGTTGACAAAAGTGTAGAAAAGTTTCGGATTATCTTTGAATTGAGTTTTGATAGAGTTTTGATAGAATAAAGATTTAATTTTTATTGATAAGGAATTTATTGTTAATCTTGAATCTCCTGAAGTTGAAATTGTAAAGAGGCACAACATCATCAAAACTAACTATCAACAATCATCTACTTCTGCTGTTTCCTCATATGACTTTAATCGCATTAATTATGGTGCTATTCAGGTAAGTATTGAATCTATTCATTGGTTTAACCCATCTTTTACCGCTGTTCGTTTCATCGAACAGTAATGTTGCCTTTTTTCAATAATTTTTTAGACCGTTATTTTAAATGATGTGGGGAAAATATTTGGCAACATTATTAACTTCGATCTTTTCGTTATTAAAAACAAAAATGTCCACCCCGCACCTCCCCCTTCATGCATTGCGGGGGTGGGTTGAAAAAAACCTTCCTGATAGAGGTTTTTTGTAAATTTTATTTAAAATATATAGTTATAAAAAAAAAGAAAAACTAATGATGAGGTTTTGTGTCCGATGTGCCAAGCAATGTGCATAAAAACAAAAAAAATCAACATCTAGCACATCTGACTTCCATAGGGAAGTGTCAAAGTTAATGTTCGTTTCATCGAACACTGGCTTTCAGCCTATATATAAATACTTATGTAGCTTATTCACGAACCTTTTGGGTGACAATCAGCTGTACATTTTCCCGCGCAATTGACAATATATCTTTAATTTAGTTTTTTCTTTGACAAGAATTAAACGTGTTCTGCTTTTAACAAGTTTTTTTGAGGTTTTTGTAAAAAATAGAGGTAAAAATTAGTTTGTTGCATACAGAAAATTGTGTTTTTCAGTAAAGCTAATTGTGTTGTGTTGTGTTGTGTTAGAAAATGCCGCGCTTTGAAAAAGTGACCATGAAAGAGATAGAGGAGATTCTTTCAAATTGGAGTGATGATGAGGATATTCAATGTGTAAATATTATCCCACCGAATGTGGACGTGCAATCCGACCAAGAGGATATTGATGATGACCTTATCGTAATAAATGAACTTCCAAGTGCTCTAAACGAAGTGGCCGGTTTTATCGAAATTGAAACTGAGCGTAGTACTGACGTTGATTCTGGCCTACCGGAATTTTTGGATGAAGATGTTGTGGCTGGAGCATCTGAGGCAATCGAGCCGCCAGCGAAGAAAGCGAAAACAGATTACAAACCCCTAAGCGCCTTTGCGAAGCCCAAATGGTCCCGAAAAGCTTCACAGAAATTCAAGTATGACATAGCTCCAAATTCAGCACCATTGGATTACAAGCAGCGTGAGCTGTGCGAGCAATTAAAAACTTTTTCACCGTCTCAATTGTTTCATAAATATTATGATGATGAAGTCTTGAATCATATTATAATGGAAACCAACAGATACGCAGGCCGGCAAAATCCTCTTCCAAACCCTCCACGTGGGTGCCAGCTGGTAATAACTGCTCCAGTGTTCGCAAGAACGGTAGTTAGCCAAGGTTGGAGGCTGCAGTTGGGGGGACAAAGCTGTTCCATAGCTAGACGCTCAATTTGCAGACCTCCAACCATCGGATTGAGGTCTGGGCCGGATTAAGGCGTCATGCGACCCGTACCGAGAATCAGCCTGGCTGGGGGCCCAGTATTAAAAAGCCCAGTCGCAAACGGAGCCATCCGGATACCTGGCGCCCTCCGGATGTAATAAGCCTTGTCTGCGCATGCGGATCTCTGCGCAGATCGACCACCCTTTCTCCGCCACTCGTGGGTCCAATCATGCAAAACAATAAAAAGAAAACAAACTCAAACTCAAACAAACCTAGCCTTTCGAGGCAACCAAACACCTCAACGTCCGAACCCCTGTCCGACTCCGTCCTGTCTGTTGCAGTCGCAACAAGCATCCCGTCCAACCCTAGTCCGTCTGTGCCCTCGTCTCAGTCCAACCCTAAAGTGTCCGTGCCCGTGTCCAACCCCAGCGCCTTCATAGCCCCATGTCCGGCAAATCGCCTTCCGTCCGTGCCGTTAATCCCCCCTTCGGAGGAATCCTCCGATTCAATTCCTCTCCTCGGACGCCTTTACTTGGACAGCACTGAGGAGGACTCAAATCCTCCCTCGACCGCTACCTGTATCGGCACCGACACAGAGGACGAATTGTTGGATGACTCCAATTTGGAGACCACCGCAATAGAGGTGAAAACTCCGTTGTCCCCAGGGACCATCAAAGCTCGCTCCAACTACAGGAGCTCGAAGCGCTTCCTGAAAAGGATGATGGCCCGTGACCCAGTTTCACTGGTAGTCAGGGACAAAAAATTAATAAAAAAGCATGAACGGCTTGTGAAGCTCTTCGAGAGAAAGGAAGCTGGGCTTTCTCTCGAACCCAGAGCCCCACAAACCCCCGCAATCCCTCCCTTAGCTACTGCCCCCAAGGCGAACGGCGAGGGAGAGACTGCACCCAGGAAAGCGGATCCCCCCTCACAAACTTCCAAGTCCAGGAAGAACCGTAAGGGGAAATCCGATTCGAAGAAAGAAGAGAGAAAGACTATCTCCGCGCCTACTCCGTGCATGGTGAAGCCATCTTATAAGGCTGTGCTTGCCGGACACTCAAGAACCCCTTCTGGGACATCTCGAGACCTGGCAGGCAGAGTCTCCACCGGGGAGCGCGCCGGAACCTCAGGATTGCAGGCCAAACGGCAAAGATCAGAGGATGAAACCAGAGGAAACGGACCCAAAAGGCCCAGACCTTCCCCTGGTTTCGAAGGCGCGCCTAGTGACCTGCAGGTAGCCATCATCGACCAGCAAAATCCGGACGGTAGGATATCGCTGGACAGATGGCTGCTTGTGGAGAACGAGATCCTCAAGAAGATGATGGCCAATACCGAAAACGGCGACTCCGAGGAGTATAAGTTTGACGGTGCTGGGTGGGCCAGGGGGGTGAAGATCGTCGGGTGCAGCAACGGGAAGTCACTTGAGTTCCTCTCCCATACCATCTCTAATATAGGAGAACTCTGGGAGGAGGCCAAGCTCAAGGTACTACCCCGCGCAGCACTTCCGCTTCGCCGACTAGCCAAAATTTGGATCCCACCTCCTGCTACGCACGAGGACAGCTCCATAGTTGGACTGTTGGCAAAGCAGAATGACTGGGCCAACGTGAAAGACTGGAAACTACTCGAGTCCAAAAAGGGTTCCAATGGCAACGGTAAAGAACTTACCTTTGCCATGGACAAAACCTCAGTAGATCTGATCAGGGGTCGATCAGGGGTACTGAAATTTGGGCTCGGGGCAGTGAAAGTCAGGGTGCATGGGGAGGGTAAAGGCGCTGATGCTGCAGACAGTGCAAATTAACTTGCACCACTGCAAAGCAGCCACTGAGGATCTGTTGATCTTCATGCAGGAGAAGGATGTGGACGTAGCCCTAATCCAGGAACCCTGGCTAATAGCCAATAGGGTACAAGGACTAGGGGCGAAGCAGTTTAACCTGTTTCACTCCACTGAAGGTAACAAGATAAGAAGTTGCATTCTTGTGAAGAAATCTCTAAATTTTCTTTTTCTTCACAGATTCAGCGACGGAGACACGGTGGCTATAAGGGCGGAGTCAAATGATCAACCAATCATTTTGGCCTCGTCCTATATGCCATATGAAGCAGCAGACCCACCACCGAAGGCAGTCCGGGACCTAGCGACATACGCTAGCACCAGGAACATCTCTATGGTGCTGGGCTGCGACGCAAACGCACACCACATTCAATGGGGCAGCAAGGACATCAATAGAAGAGGTGAGTCCATTTTTGAATATCTCCTTACTTCAGACTTGACATTATGTAATAAGGGAGACCATCCCACTTTCCATAATAGAGTCAGGGAAGAGATTCTCGACCTCACTTTTGCACTAGGAAAAAATAGGGAATTAGTTAGAAACTGGAGGGTATCTCCTATCGATTCTTTTTCAGATCACTTTAGGATACTCTTTAATATATATTTTGAGAACACTACTCGCACAGAACCATTCAGAAACCCAAAAAGAACGAACTGGACTGAATACACTAGATGGCTAGAAACTCAGATCTCTCACCCATGTAGGGATGACCTTTCTGACAGTATAGCCATTGACAGTGCAGTCGGTTTCATCTCAGGGAAAATGAATAAGGCTTTCTGCAAGTTCTGCCCCATCTCCAGGAGTCGCAAACCCAAACAAAAATGGTGGAACAGCGATCTCAAAGCAAGGAGAACTGAGGTTAGAAGTCTGCATAATAGGGCCAGGTTAAGCAAGGAAGAGGCAGACTGGGACTCTTACAGATCTGCTCTCAACTCCTACACTAGAGACCTAAGAAGAGCTAAAAGGAAATCGTGGCAATCTTTCTGTGAATCCATTGAGAACACTAGCGAGGCGGCCCGACTACGCAAAATCCTATCAAAGGATCCGGTAGCCCCGGGCTACCTTAAACGCTCAGACAACTCGTGGACGGAAACTTGCCAGGAGACAGTGACACTACTCATGGAAGCCCACTTCCCTGGCTGTACCGATCCCGCAATACATGCGAACCCGTACAGATCCAGAAGCATCTTCCCAGAAACCCACATTGATATACCCAATTTAATAACAGAGCACAAAATAGAGTGGGCGATTAAATCTTTCAAGCCGTATAAATCGGCTGGACCCGATGGTATCACCCCCGCTATGCTTCAGCACGCTCTACCGGCTATCTCAACCTGGCTTTTAAAAATTTTTAATAGTTGCCTAAGGCTGGGTTATGTGCCCGTAAATTGGAGAGAGGTGAAAGTAGTCTTCATACCCAAAGCTGGGAAAGCTACTCACTCCACCGCAAAAGATTATAGACCCATTAGTCTCTCTTCCTTCTTACTGAAAACATTAGAGAGAATTCTGGATCAACACATAAGATCGTTCCTTAATGACCGAAACCTGTGTAGCAAACAACACGCCTACCTTAAAGGTAAGTCGGTGGAAACAGCGCTACACGAGGTAGTCTCGGTAATTGAGAGAAACCTCCACTTCAAAGATTACACCCTAGCTGCTTTTCTTGATATCGAAGGGGCTTTCAACAATGTAAGCACAGATTCAATAAGGGCAGCTCTTGAAAATCTACAAGTGGAAGATAAGATAACCAAGTGGATTGTTGAAATGCTGAAAAGCAGAATCATCAACACACAAATCGGAAACAGTAAAGCAAGGAAAACAACTTCAAGAGGAACACCTCAAGGGGGAGTCATATCTCCCTTGCTTTGGCTCCTAGTTGTAAACGAACTGCTGACTACTCTCAGCGAAAAAGGCTTTAAAGTGACAGCATATGCTGAAGATGTCGTACTGCTGGTGGGAGGGAAGCATCTCTCAACCATCAGCAACATGATAGAAACAGCACTTAAAGAAACTGTCGCGTGGGCAGTACCAAACGGACTAGGGGTCAATCCCGATAAAACCGAACTGGTGCTATTCACAAAAAGAAACAAGATTGAGAATTTCTGCCTCCCAAAAATAAATGGCAGAACCCTGCAGCTATCCAATAAAGCAAAATATCTCGGAGTAATCCTTGATTCAAAGCTCACTTGGAAAAGCAACACTGATGAAAGAATAAAGAAAGCAACCAGTGCCTTCTATGCCTGCAAGAAAACCTTCGGTACCAATTGGGGGATGAAACCCAATGTCATCCATTGGATGTACACGGCTATCGTCAGACCCATACTAACCTACGGCTCGATTGTATGGTGGAAGGCCACTGAGAAGACAAGCTACCTCAACTCTCTCTCTAGAGTACAGAGACTGGCCTGTCTAGGAATAACAGGTGCACAACGATCAACGCCTCAGGCAGGCTTGGAGGTCATATTGAACCTTCTCCCCCTGGACGAGTACATGAAATCCACTGCAACCAAAGCGGCGTTTCGACTTAAGGAGGCTAAGCTTTGGAGGCACTGGACGCATGGACATGCCTCTATACTCACAAAGTATAGTCCTGAGGATCTCGCTACCACCTCGGATTACATCAACCCGAAAATAGAGTTTCGGCAGAACATGTCATTCTCCTTTCCAAAAAGAGAAGAATGGGATTCGAACCACCCTTTCAGTGAACACGACATCCAGATCTTCACTGATGGATCCAAAATGGAGAATGGCACGGGGGCCGGAGTCTACTGCAGTGCACTACAATTATCCTTGTCATACAGACTACCAGATTACTGTAGTGTCTTTCAAGCAGAAATTTTCGCGATCGAAAAAGCGGCTACGACAATCCTAACAAAGAACATAAATCCATCAAGGATAACAATCTTTGTGGACAGTCAAGCTGCGATAAAAGCACTCCGCAGCGAAACAACAAATTCGAAATCTGTACTGAGCTGCCGACAAGCTCTCATCAGAATGAGTCCTCCCCACAAGATTAATATCTGCTGGGTCCCCGGTCACCGCGACATAGAGGGAAACGAAATAGCAGACAGATTGGCAAGAGAGGGCTCAGAACTGGAAAGAAGTTCTGCGATCGGGTCGATTATGGCTCCAATCGGAGAATTTAAGAAGAGAATAAATGACAAAGCCAGAAATAACACAAACAACTCCTGGTCAAACAGGGACGACTGTGTTATCTCTCGCCACCTATGGCCTAAACTCTGCGAAAAAAGGACCCAATCCCTAATTTCAATGAGTAAAAATGAAACTCGCATCCTAGTAGGAGTCCTCACGGGGCACTGTTGTATAGGCACAATGGCCTCGAGACTGGGAATTCCGCACCCAGACTTCTGCAGAAGCTGTGGAGATGTCGAGGAAACAGAAACCATCAAACATCTGCTTTGCGAGTGTCCTAACCTCCAACAACGCCGACTTCGCCACATGGGAAGCAGAGTGTACGGAGAACTGCAGGAGCTCGTGGATGTACCACTGATGGATCTTTTCAAATTTATACGGAGCACCGGTTGGTTCAACCAACCTCGCTCCAGTGACTAACAAGACTTAGTTGTTTTTGACATTTTTAGGACCACAGATAATAGGGAACCACAATGGACCAATAGGCCCCCGTGCAGGCAACGTTAGGTTGCCCCTCCCTTCTAACCTAACCTAACCTAACAGATACGCAGGACAGAAAAACAGTGAATTTACTTTAAACTCTGTGTATTTGAAGCGGTTCTTGGGAATTTTGCTCCTTTCTGGGATTCAAACATTGCCATCAGTTGCTGATTATTGGACTTCAAAACTGCAAATGGGCAATCCAATGGTCAAACAAGCAATGTCAAGAACTACTTTCTACAATATCAAGAAGCATATTCACTTTGCTGATAACAATAATTTGGACAAGAACGATAAAATGGCAAAGGTACATTCATAATATGATTAATTTTTGCTTTTATTGTGAAATAATACCAGTCTTTTTTTTCTTTCAGCTTCGTCCTTTCTTTGAATTGATGAACAGGAAATTCATGCAGTTTGACATTTGGGCAAAATACTTGTCGATAGATGAACAGATGGTGCCATATTTCGGTCGAAATTCCTGTAAGATGTTCATTATGGGCAAACCCATTCGGTTTGGCTACAAGTTCTGGTGTCTATGTTCATCTACCGGATACTTGTTCTCTTTTTTTCCATACTGTGGAAAGAGTGACCAATACAATACGGAAGTTGGCTTGGGGGCAGATGTGGTTCTTCGGTTGCTTAGCAGTTGTACAAACCCGATGCAACACGAAGTTTACTTCGATAATTTTTTTACTTCATACCATTTGCTATGTTTGCTGGCAGAGAAAGGATTCTGTGCATCTGGTACAGTTCGGTGTAATAGAGTAGCTGGAGGAGCAAACAATTTAAAATCTGGTAAAAATTTACCACGCGGTGAACACGATCACATGCATGACAGGGTAAATCAGATTACTTTATGCCGTTGGCAGGACAAAAAAGAGGTCACAATTGCGACTAATTACGACCAAATTCTTCCACTCCATCCCGTACGCCGATGGAAGAAAGGTTCCAAGCAAAATTTAGGAGAAGATGGAAAGTATGTCCACTATGGACAGCCCAAAGTGCTTGATAGTTACAACAAAGGGATGGGTGGGGTAGATTTGCATGATAACGGCATTCAAAATTGTCGTGTAAACATTCGGGGCAAGAAGTGGTATTGGCCCTTATGGGTTCAAACCTTGAATATTGCTGTTGTGAATGCATGGAAAATACATTCCATGGTCGCAAACTATAAAAAAGAGAAGCCATTGAGGCAAAAGGACTTTAAAATATCTGTAATAGAAAGCCTACTGCTAACTAATGTCCAGATTGAAAGTGATCAGGAGTTCGAAAGACCAAAGAACTTGCCAAATATTTCCGGAGAACATATCATCGTCCGCCAAGGTCAAAATAAACCTAGACGTTGCCAATTGAAGGGGTGTGGCAAGCCAACCATTTATATGTGTGAAAAATGCAATAAGCACATGCATGCGGATTGTTTTGCTCAATTTCATACTAAATAATAAAATAAGTAAAAGGGACAACTGACACTTCTTTATAAAAAATATTGTCTTAAATTACTTCTAACTACAACTTTTTAAAATAATAATAAATAAAAATAACAAATATTTGTTTTTTTTTACAAAAATCAAATTTGCATGAAGCCTACAATATAGGTTGCGAGCCAGCGTTCGTTTCATCGAACACTTTCAAAAGGCACAGAAAAGGATAATAGTAAGACATAATTTTTTTTTTTTTACAGAATTGGATTCAAAGCACACTATTTAAACTAGAAGTGTACCTTTCTATAAAAAAAAAAAAAAAAAAAATGCTCGGTAAAAGATGGGTTAATGCTTTTTCGGGGTTAGAGTTGGCTGAAATGTATGGGTTATTTCGTTCTGGCCTCTTTTCGAGAACAATCTCCTTTCTAGCCGAACTTTGTGCAATTCAAAAACTGGATTCCAGATTACTGAGGCATATTCAAGTCTTGATCGAACAAAACTAATAAATAAAGCCTTAAATGTGTACGGATCTCTAAAAGCTGAACTATTGCGCCTTTTAAAAGCCAGCATTGCATATGCCTTAGGTATAATATAATCTAAACGAGCACGAAACGTAAACTTCGAATCAAAAACTACTCCAAGGTCTTTATACTGACAGACAGCTGACAGACAGCTGACAGAGAGCAGAATTTGATATAAAATAGGACAAAGAGAGAGGACGTATAGACTTTGAAAAGGACATAAAAACACATTTGTTTAAATTTAGATGTAGCTTATTGAGAATGCACCAGTTATACAGTTCATTAACTTCGCTCTGGAGAAGAACCATATCAGATCTTGAGTATGTCTATACTTCAAATTTTAAGAAAGATCTTGAGATCATCAGCGAAAAGCAAACATTTACAGTGCACAAACAAGGATGCAATATCATTAATGAAAATAACTAACAACAAAGGACCTAAGATGCTCCCTTATGGAACACCAGATGTTGCTAAAAAAGGATATGACTTTACGCTATCAAAAGCAACAAAGCTTTGTCGATTTTGTAGATACGAAGTAAGCCATTTCAAAAAATTTGAATGAATTCATAACAACTGACATTTTTTCATTAAAATGGTATGGGATATTTTATCGAACACCTTTGAAAAGTTGGTATATATAACATCAACTTGACAACCTTGCTGAAACGGGGATAAACAGTTTTCAGAAAATAACATTAGATTTGAAGTAGTAGACCGGTCCTTAACGAAACCATGCTGATACGGTGAAATTATATTTTTCACCGCGAAAAAGAGTTTGTCTTTTGCAATGTACTCAAAGAGCTTTGGAATAACATTTAATTTAGAAATAAGCCCGTAATTGGCTACATTATTTTTACAACCAGATTTATGAATAGGTGTTATAAAACCCACTTTCCAGAAATCGAGAAACACACCAGATCGCAACGAGTTATTAAAGATAACTTTTAATGGGTAAAGTATGTTCTTCGCACAATTTTTTATTAAAACAGCACATATACCATCTGAATCAACACTACTTGTTGCTTTTAAACCACGAATACCATTTAAAATATCGCCCTCACCCATTAATGGTGAACTAAAATCTACGGACTGAGGTACAACGTCAGAGACTTCATAATTGCAAATACTAGGGAACTCATAGTTCGAACTGAAAAAATCTGCGAAAAGATTAGCTGTACTAGTTGGATTGTCGGAAGAATTGTCACCATAAAACATAGATGAGGGTAATTCAGAGCAATTTTTTTTTGGATTTAACAAAACGCCAAAACGATTTAGGGTTGGTCTTTATGTTATTCTCGAATTTTAACAAATATTGATTATAAAGATATTTATCTAAGAAGTTGAACTGACGCATATAATGCCTGTATTTATTAAAGAAATAACTCTGATTGGTACTTAAAAATTTTCTATAGAATTTGGTACGTAAATTTTTTAAATCGTATTCCAGACGATTGTGGGGTATTTTAACTTCGGTCAATCTGCAGATAATGCATTGCTTCCTAGTTTTATTTGTATTTTGCAACCTTAGACGCTATAGTGCATATATGATCGAAGAATTATGAGTACTTCCTTACTCCTCTGTTTCTTAACTTTTGGCAGACTACTCACAAAAGAGTCTTTAAATTCAAAAGAATCAATTGATAAATAAAATGTCTTCTAGAAGATATTAATAACTTAAAAAATATTCAAATCTATTTAAAAAAATATGTTTTCAGAAATAGTACATGAAGATGTCCCTACTAAGGTGCAATAATAAATTCATTAAACATAATTTATTCAAAGCAGACAGCTTCAGTTTTTGGCTTCACCGAAAATGAATACTTTGCTCATATGTGTCTGTATATGTTAGACACATAAACTTAGTGACATAGAAGAATTTGAGTCTACTATTATGTGTGCGTAAGTGTGCATGTGTGCATTTATGAGTGTGTGTTGCTTTGTGTTTGTATGAACTTGTTGTGTGTGTCGAGTAAATGTTTAAAACTTTTAATACCATTGCAATTACAAGCAGCAGAGCCAGAGCAGAGCAGAGCAGAGGGCAAAAAAAGTTTAATCTTTACTTCCGCTTCAAACAAGTCAGCCAGATTTTCTTGTTTTTTTTTTTTTTTTTGTTTTTCTTGCTGCCATTAACACCTAAACGAAATCTACAAGAAATGCTGTAAAATGGTGTGGAATGCAAGAAAATAAAAACAAAAAGTGATCGTATTGCATGGGAGGGAAAAAGTCAAAAGATGGAAACAGAAATAAGTTGTGTAGAACACAAAAGTGTGAGCAAGAAGAAAAAAAGTTAACGTTGCTGGAGAAACTGGAGGCGCCCCAATGCACTGAAGCCTTAACACTGCGCCGAAAAGTGTCGAAGTCGAAACCTTGCACTTCCGGTTCCGCTCGCTTGTTATGTATTGGAGTATTTTTTGCTGAGTCCACGCTCTCAACCGGCAGATGGCTTTGAATGTGTTTGTGTGTGCCTGTGTATGTTTTTATGTGCAACTATTTATGCCTGTGTTGTTGTTGTTGCTTTTTTGGCTTGATTGTACAAAACCAAAAGTAGCAAACACCAAAAACAAAATAAGAAAAATGAAAAAAAAAAAAACAACAACAAGCAGGTGGCAACTCATGTGTGCGCGCATAAAAATGTAAACTTATTTCCTTTAATGGCTGCTGTGGTCTCAGAGGAAAAGTGCAGCATTTTATTAATTTTTCTGGAAGTCGAGTATTTTGGGGAGCAGGCGATACCAAACCAGAGAAAAAAGGATGAAGGCAGTTTAAACCCGACAGCTTGCTGCGGTGAGTTTAAATATTATGAAGTTTGCTGTGAATGAGATAAATACTAACTTCTGCCAAGAAAACTAAAAAAAAAAAATGCTAAGCGAAGTGTTCAAATTTTCAGTGGACAGCGGCTCTCAAACTTCATAAGCACAGAGACGAGAATGTGGCTGTTGTAGCTGAGAGTGTGAGCCTCAATTCACGAACATCAACTCGCCATCAACCTCAACAACTCAACATTTTTGACGCACTAGCCTGAGGAGAATTTTGCACAAAGATCTTGGATTATTCCCTTACAAATCCAATTGACTCAACAATTAAAGGCGTACGACCATTCGCTTCGATATCGCTTCGCAGTATGGCACATAGAGTAGATTGAATTGGACAACGATTTTGGACGGAAAATCATTTTTTCTGACGAGGCGCATTTTCATCTCGACGGCTACATTAACATACAAAATTGCCGCATCTAGGGTTCGGAAAACCCGCACGTTATTTTCGAGAAGCCGATGCATCCACAGAGAGTGACAGTTTGGTGCGGATTGTGAAGTGGTGGCATCTTTGGACCATATTTCTTCGAAAATGAGGCTGGGAACAACATTTCGCTCAACGGTGGGCGTTACAGAGCCATGTTAACCGACTTTTTTTATTGAAATTGGAGACAGGAATTGGGACGATTTCTGGTTCATGCAGGATGGCACGCCATGCCACAAAGCCTATGCCACAAAGCCCATGCCACAATCGCTCTTTTGGACACCAAATTCCCAAATCGTGTTATCAGCCGTCTTGGCGATGGCTATGGGCAGCCTCGGAGCTGCGATTTTACCCCTTTAGACTTTGTCTTGTGAGGAACCGTGAAGGATCGATGTTATGTCAATAATCCGTAAACGATTCAAGTAGTTAAGGCCAATATCATTCAAGCAATCCGTGAGCTGCTGCCCAAAACCATCAACAAGATCTTGGAAAATTGGAGTGACAGAATGTGTAACTACGGAGCCAACCGAGGCAACCACTTAAACGCCGTTGTGTTCCATAATTAATGGGAATGTTGGTTCTTACTAATAAATCCTTAACACATGGAAAAAATTTAATTTTGTTAATTTAATTTAAAAAAAAAAAAAAACTTGTATTCGTCCCACCCTACATTAGTTGACTACGTAGCGCTTTTGACTGAGATTCCGAAGAGGTTCTGATTCTTATCCTGGCCAGGCCATTGTTCTTCGCATTAACCTTTCTTCAATCTCTGTTTCTTTCCTCGTTTGAAATCAACTGAAATTAAAAATTCATCAGTAGTCAAGACTCAAAAGTTGTAATTGGTGGCCGAGAAACTGTAGAGAGGATCGCTTTATAACTTGAATTGACTCAGATAAGGGCATAAAACTTGTCTCAGATACAAACTCACATATTTTATAGCCGAGAATATCCTAAACTTGTTACATTTGTTTACTCCTTATTTTCTACTAATCTATCAACCTATTTTGAACCAATGCAGGCTTGGCTTTATTGGGTATAACACCTGAAGTCTTGGATTCAAAACTACAAAAAAAAGATACAACAGTTTCGACTATGTAGTAACACAAGACGAAGAATTATTCAATTCGCTTTTGATGATATCTTTTTTAAAAAATCCATTTTGTATGGAGGCTCCCATACAAATTTTATGATATTTGTATATTTATTCCATACACATGTGCAGGTGACCTTTAAGGGAGTGCCGGAGAGGGTTAATATGCATGGCCGACTCCCATTACTTCTGCAAAAGAAACATTTTCCCCTTAGACACCTATTCCCTCCGACCACTCCTTAGGGGGGCTTCCATACAAATTTTATGATTTTTGTATATGAATTCCATACACCTGCGCAGATGACCTTTAAGGGAGTGCCGGAGAGAGTTAATATGCTTGACCGACCCCCATTACTTTTGCAAAAGGAACATTTTTGCGCTAGACACCTTTTCTCTCCGACCACTCCTTAGAGGGGCTCTCATACAAAATTTATGATTTTTGTATATTTATTCCCTACACCTGAACAGGGGAGCTTTAATGAATGGCCGGGGAAGGTTAATATGTATGACCGACCCCCTTTACTTTTGTGAAAGGAACATTTTTGCCCTTCACATCTATTCTCTTCGACCACTCCTTAGGGGGGCTCCCATACAAATATTATGGTTTTTGTATATTTATTCCATACACGATCTTTAAGAGAGTGCCGGAGAGGGTTAATATGTATGACCGACCCCCTTTAATTTTGTAAAAGGAAAATTTTCCCCTTGGGGACCTATATCCTTTGACCACTCCTTACATGGGCTCCAATACAAAAACGCAATAGGGGAATATTTATTTTGTCACTCTGTTTGTAAGGCCCATAAAGAGGCGTAGGTAAGCAAAGTACGTATATTCTTGATCAGCATCACCACCCAAGTCGATTTAGCCATGTCCGTCTATCTGTCCGTCCTTTCGTGAGTAACTTATATGTGCTTAAAGATAACAAATTGAGTACTCTCGAGTTGCCAAGCATGTCCCGGAACTATATAGTTCCGCAGATCCATTTGATTGAATGAAACTAATGCAACTCATATGCAGCAGATACAAGAACCATGCGGAAAGCAAACGGAAACATGAAATGTTGGCTTTATATTTCATGTAATTGTGTAAAATTTATATAAGTTAGAGAGTTCAAACATGATTTTTTCTCCCAGTGAGGATCAAGCAGACCAACGAGTGCTTACATCAACATTGTACGATCAGTAGTTTAGGCACACCAAAGGCTCAAAGTGTGACCTATAAATGCTATCAACCGCCGCTTGATCACTATCAACCGCCCTACTAACCTCCGAGAATGACGTATTCTACGTCAAAAAACGTTGAATTGAAACTTTGATATAGAAAAGCGAGACAGATCAACCCGTCTACCACCTACACCTACTTCTAAGACCAACAAATGGTATAAAATGTTTTTCGTCGCACTATGCCACTTCTGTTGGTGGTGATATAATTTTTGCACTCAGCCTTTTTTTAGCTTTCTTTTTGTTTTTTAGATGAATTAATGATTTTTGGTTGCATTTAAAATTAGCAAATTTCCGAAAGAGGTGAACAGGGTTACCAGGCTGGTATATCACTTTATTGCAAGGGGCGTGTGACAGATATAATTAATGGTTTCAACTTTTGCCCAGCGCAATGCTGTGTGTAGATATATTAATGGATGTATATACAGCGATGGACTCACGTACATGTGTATCTGTGTGTTTGTACATTTTGGTTTTGCATTTCGTTAAGTTTTTGGTAGCTTTCGCTGCTACTGCACCAGCTTGAGTTGCTGTGCATTTTTTAATATGCTCTGTCGAAATGTTGCTGACCTTATTTTTCACTCTACTTTTCTGACATTAAATTGCATTTTTTTTTTTTTCCTCATTTTTATTTAAGGTGTTACCGTATAAATAGTTTTTGGTCATTGCTTTGGCATACTTGCCATTTTCGCCTGGGTAACACCAAAAAAGGAAAAAAAGAGTTTTTAAGTTTATATACTATATAAAAAAGACATAAAATTTCAAGAATTTTAACTCTTTTGCATGTGTTTTCTTTTATCTTTTTGGTTTTTTTTTTTTTTTTTGACAAAACTAACTGAAATACACCATCTTTAAAATTCTTACCTTTATAGCCTCCTACACACTTACCCTAGAAATATTTAAACTTTCGCACTTTTAATTAAAAATCTTTAAAACGCTTTAAGTACTTAATGACTGTAATGAAAATGCCAGCAGGTGTTTATCCTTGAAATGCTCGGCAGCCATCAACTCGCCGAAAAATCTCGCTAGCATAAAAGGCATTAAGGAACTTACGCTGCACACCGCAAGGAAGACAATTAAAAATACGTGCCCTCAACAACAATAAGAAAAGAAACAAGAATTATAAGAGAAATAACAACAACAACAACAACAACAACAACATCAGGAGTAACAAAAATTGCTTCAAGTTGCAGAAATAACCTTTGGCTCTTTGGTTGAAGCCGTCTGTTGCGTTGAATTCTTTTTTTTTTTCAAAGATTGCTTCAAATAATAAGAAAAGACGGTCTGTGTATTTTCTGTGTATGTATCAGTGTATTTTTTTTCTTTTGTGATTTCATACATACCTTGGAGTTATTCTGAAGTTATTTGGATGAAAATCAACTAGTTCATTTCTAGAGTAATTAGTGCTTGTCTTTAACTAGTACAAAAGACACACAGCGTAAAATAGTTTGATTCTTTTTTTTTTTATTTAATGTTGTGGTGCGCAAAAGGCCGCGGATAGCTTTCACATGCATATGACAGCTTTCAATAAAAAATGCTTTTCATTTGAGGTGCGGACCAGAGAACACTTTGAGTGCATTCAAATGGCGTTTTGAATGTCTCGTCAATATACGATCTACGAATGTGTCTTTTACATTAAAATTAATGCGCGAATACATGTACCAATCCCTGTGGAACGAATGGCATAGAGTACGAGTGCTAGCGATTACGAATGTCTACGAATCAAGAACACCCAACGAAGCAAGACATGAGCAACATTCGGCAAAAGCAATGAAAATGCATGCTTTTGTATCCATTCGCACTATGGAAAGAATGTTAAATACACTATTCAACAATTGCCGAAAAATAAACCTCAGTTGCTGTACAAGTCGGGTCACACTAGGGTTTCGTACTACAGGGGAGAACATGAAAGGGTTAATATGTATCACCGACTCCCATTACTTTTGCAAAAGGAAAATTTTTCCCTTAAGGACCTATTCTCTCCCATACAAATTTAATGATTTTTGAATATTTATTCCCTACACTTGCACAGGGGGCTTTAAGGGAGGGCCGAAAAGAATTAATATGTATGACCGACCCCATTACTTTTGCAAAAGGTAGATTTTTCCCTTGGGCGCATATCCCCTCCGACTTCTACTTAGTGGGGCTCCCATACAAATTTTGATTTTATGAAAAATTCATGCAGCAGCAGACACTCGAGTTTTAAGCGAAGCATCCGAATGTCTGCATTTTCTGGATGCTGCCTTTGCATCTATTCGCAATCATGACAAACTGTGCTTAGGACCAGTCGTTGTTTACGAACTCAATTGATCGAGAGCTGGACCTACTAGTTTTATACCGACTCCGAACGGCTAGGCTAATGTGTATGTTCTCAAGAAGCTTTACATGGCATTATTTACTCTTTGAGGTTTGACATTGTCTGCAGAGAGGTGACGGCCGATCAGAAAAATTAATTCAATTAAAAAAACTTTCTGTGTCAGATGGATTTTGAACCACGGTTCTCTGGCGTATGGGTCATGCACTCTACCCTCTGCGCCACGGCCGCCACATGAAAATATTATTCGAAATTATGAAGGTTTTATTATTTTAAAGAGGTCATCTAGTACAAGAGGTAGGCGTGGTTTTAATTCAATTCATCTAATTTTGCAGCCTCTTGTACTTTCTATGTACCACAGCTTGTGTACAAAATATCAAGTCGTACATTAATTTTTGAAAAATTTATGAAGATTTTGCGGCCTTGGTAGTCGAGTACGTAGCGTGCTCGACTGCTACCCCAGAGGTCCCGGGTTCGATTCCATGGCCATGGTCCTTCGCTATAAAAACCTTTCTAAATTTTCTATCTCCATTTCTAATAAACTGAAATCAAAAGTTCATCAATATTTACAACATAAAAATGTAGTTGATGGTAGAGAAGTTTGTGGATGAGATTGCCTTATAACTTGAATTGGCTGAGGTAAAGGCATAACACTTGCCTCTGATTCAAAATCACATGTTTCTTTGGCCTTCCACCACGCTTAGAACATCCTACACGTGTTCCACTTGATTGTCCTTTCCTTCCCACTAATCTACCACCCCATTTCGAACAAATGCAGACTTGACTGATTGGTATTCCACCTGAAATCCTTGGTTCAAAACTAAAAAAAAAAACTAAAAATAATTGATATCATAGCTTATTTGCAAATTTTCTTAATTTTTGTGGTACTTATTATAAGAAACTAGCTTTTTCCCAGTGTGCTTTTCTGCGCCTTATCTATACAAGTACCGGAAAATGTTGCAATGCCTTCAGCGTTATTATTTCTAAACAATTTCGTACTCAAAACATGGAGTCGTTCATAAATTACGTGAGCGATTTTAAATTTTTTTTTAACCACCTCCGGTACTCTTCGTAAAAAAAAAAATAAATAACTGGCCATTTCAGCCCTTGAAAGGATTTTGATCTAGCTTCTTATGATCAATTGTGTTGTGCGTGTTATTAAGTTTGTACACAATTGACCGAGAACCGGACCTACATGCTTAACGCAGACTCCGTACGGCGATTAACGGAATGTTCTCGTTCTCAAGAAGCTTTACATGGCATTTTGATTACTCTCTGAGGTTTGCCATTGTCTGCAGAGAGGTGGCGGCCCTACAGAAAAATTATTTTAATTCAAATAATTTTCTGTCGCTACTGGGGTTTGAACCTGGGTTTTCAGGTTCTTTGACATAGCGGCCACGCACTTCAACCAACTACGCCACGGACGCCACGGAACTCTTCGTAGTGCATTTTAAAAACACTCCCCTCCACCCCCATAAAGTAACGTAGTATATGAAAAAAAAAAAAATAATTGATTAAAATATATTTGGAAATACAAAAAATAACTGTCGAAAAGCAAGCAAAGAAAAATTATGCCCTTACTACACTTGCCAATAGTTAACAGTCAATTTAGACGGTCAAACATGAAGATGTAAGGATGAAAATGGTTTGAAATGTTGGGTTGTATTAATTTCAATTTTTTCGAGTTTTTTTTATTTTTGGTCACATTACTATATCTGAGAACCCCCCATTCGTTTCTTATCGTAGTACATTTTAAAACCTCTCTCTCTACTATATTGGTAACGTAATTTATGAATGACTCCATAGTTACTGCGCAAGTTTGAGCTCAATCGGTTCAGTAGTTTTGGAGTCTATAGCAGCGTTCTCTAAAGTAAATTTTTTGCATTTTTCATTTCCCAGTATCAGGATATTACCAAGTAGTAACTTCATTCTAACTTCTATGTTCTTTTGTCTTTTACTTCCATAGCTTTTCTGTGTCATAAATTTGGCTTGTATGGGTGGAGACACACCCCCTTGTCCAATGCATGTCACCTTTTCTAGTAGAAGGACATCACCAAATGGTATCTACATTCTGAGTTTCAATGTTCTGTGACTTTTACTTCTATAGCTATTCTGTATTATAAATTTGGCTTATATGGATGGAGCCACGCCCGTTTTCGATTGCCCGTGCCAGTTTTGCAGTAGAAATACCTTCCTTGTTATACGACATTTAGTTCCAAAGCAACTCTTGGGCCCATAGCCTCTACATATCAAGTATCACTATCAAAACATGTACAACTCAGAAATAATAATGATTTCTAAAAAGTGGGCGTATATATATAGTTAGACCACGCCAAGTTTTAGTATAGTTGCCGACAGTAAACATACGAACTTGTTTACCAAATTTTAGTCTAATACTAAAAAAACCGTCTTAAATATAGCATTTTTATTGATTTGCTGGCGGTAAAGGGGGTATGGAAAAAAGGGGTATGGAAAATTTTTACTATGCCTATATTTTTCGCGCAAATGCAAACTAAAGTGAGACTTGCCAAATTATTCCAATATTCCATTTATTTCCAGTTACCATTGCAAATATTTCCCCATATACACCATATGTGCGCACCTGTATTTTTTCACACCTGTATTGTTGATAAGTTCACTAAAATGCCTATAATTCATGAAACAATACTGAATTGTATTGACGTCACCTTTCATGGGAAAAGGTTTCCAGAAACAACATCTGTTCACGCATTACAGAGAACATCAATTTCATACACAATGCAACTTATTTTTATATATATAGAAGAAGATTTTAGCAGACATGGTTTCCATCTGATTTTTAAAAATTTCCAACTTAGACTGCACATTTGGAATTAAAGTTATGTGCAGAATTGTAAGTGCTGTGATTAATTTTTGTAAAATTTTAACATTCCGGTGATGGTCCTATGGTTTCTATGGTATAATATAGAGTGTTAAATTATAGAGTGCAAAATTTTAAGAGTTTACATACATTTTTGTGAAAATTTTTAGAGATCTTACCATTTTGATGACGTCACTTTGCATTTCAGGTGTAATTTCAGGTGTAATACCTATTGAGTCAAGTCTGCCTTGTTTCGAAAACTGGGTGATAGAATAGTGGGAAGAAAGGCCAATTAAGTGAAACATGTGTAGGATATTCTAATCATGTCGCAATTAACTGAAATATGTGTAGGAAATCCGAAGAAACATGTGGATTTGAATCTGAGGCAAGCGTTATGCCTTTACCTCCGTCACTTAAAGTTATAAGGCAATTTCGTCCATAAACTTCTATACCACCAAGTAAAACTTCCATATTGATGAGTAATGCTTTAATACAATAAGCATAAACGTACTCACAACTTTTTGGTGTTTGTGTGTGTGTTAATTGTGTTGTTGAGAGTGGTTTCAAAATTGTATTTTAGCAAAAAAATGGAAATAACACGATAACATTTTCAGGTGATGATTTTTTACGATTTTGACGTGGTTTGACATGAAAAAAAGTCATCGATCGAGTGTGTCGTTTACAGTGGTTTGAAAATTGTATTTCAGAAAAAAAAAATTAAATGGAATTAACATGATAGTAATTTCAGGTGATGATTTTGTACGATTTTCGCATTTGTTGACAAGAAAAAAAGAATGCATCGATCACTAAGTTTAACTTTTAGTGCTGAAGCAACAGACCCAGTGACTGTAAAACGCTGATTCAATGAGTTAGAGAGTGGTCCTCGTTCTCTCCAAGACAAATTTCGTGAAGGTCCAAGAATGGCTGTTTTGGAAGAAAAAATCGATGTCGTGCGTGGCATGTGACATACTGTGTGTTGAAGTCATCCTTGGACATAAGTGAGACTAGCATACATTCGATTTAAATGAGCATTTAGGCGTCAGGAAAATTTGTTTCCGTTGGATATCCCCTAATTTGATGATTGCTCAAAACAGGCTCGTGTCGAATACTGCAAGGATATGCTGAAAAAAAAAATACTGCGGGTGTGGTTCGAAACACGTCTACAACATTACCACAGGTGACGAATCATGGATCTACGCTTAAGGACCCGAAACTAGGCAACAATACACTGTTTGAGTCTTTAAAGTGTGTAAAACCCCACAAAAGTTGTCCGCGGACAGAGCACATCATAGTAAATGATTGCCCTTTTTTTTAGAAAAAACGGTTATGCTTCACCTGTACTTGGGTAATAAAGAATTATTATTGTTGAATGGTACACAACCATTTGTTTACCGGAAGTCTTCGGAGAATTGAGGAAAACCAACCACCGAAGGAAGATCATCCTCTATCATGACAATGCGAGTTCCCACACATCAGCTCAAACAAAAGAGTTTTTGAGTTTTTGAGCAATCATAACGTAGAATTGATTTATGATACGCCTTACAGTCCCGACTTAGCACCCAGTGACTTCTTTTTTTACCTTCATATTAAGAAAAAAATGCGTGGTGAGCGTTTTTTACGCCCGAACATACCGTGGAGGCTTTCAAAAACCTTGTTTCGGAGATACCAACTTTGGAGTGGCAAAATTGTTTTGAAAATTAATTCAAACTAATGCAGAATTGTATTGATCATTTTGAAGAATAGTTTGAATAAACAATAAAAGCACTTTTACTGATTAAGAAGTGTTATTTCATTGTTAGGCGCAAGATTTAAAAGACAATCCTTGTATGAACTACAAGTTTTTGCACCGCCCAGCACTTACCACAAACAATGATTCTTGCCTGACTCGAAATTTAGAAAATTCGAAATCTTTCAATGTCTGAACTTTAAGGTGAACATTGGCAATTTCCGCTCATAACTGCGCTTACAATTTTCCCCATACAATATTATTATTTGCTCTCATCCTCTTCCATATTCCACACTAACCACGATAATGGACAATTTGTAAGCGCATTAAATATAATTTAAGGTAACTTGCATTAAAGTGGGTATTTTTTTCTTCTTGTGGCGTTGTTTGGCGTTTACCAAACTTTGTTATTAACAATAAAAATAAACGGGAAGGAGAAAGATATGATGGCTATAATGCAGAAATAATAAAATTGAAAAAAAAAAACAAAAATGATAATGTAAAAATCCCCTAATGACCATTTGAGAAAATTAAACACATTAGCCACATTTTTCGCCAATTTTGCCAAAATTGTTGTTGCGCAAAAAGTGGCAGAAAAAGGAGCGAAGAAAAATGCAACCATTGCGGTCAACAACCTTGGCCGCTGCTTCCGTGTCGTGGTACCAAAATTTTTGAATGGGCAAACATTTTTATACTAATTTCTGCTAACAATAATGCTGTTGACAATTACTATTAGCCAAAGAAACAAAGTTAGCGGAGTTAAAAGCTTTTCAAAGCAAAAGCGACTGTCGTGATTTGATTTAATTTTTGTGTTTTTTTTTTTTTTTAATATAAACTCAATTAAGTGAAGTTAATTGTATTCGGAGAAGATAAAAAATTGTTGTTTTTTTGTTTTTCAAAGAAAATGTTCCTTTAAAAACATTTTACAACGTTCTGAGGTCAAGCATAAATAAAAAAGCCCAAATTGTTTGAAAACAATGCTATACCTGAAAAAAATGTGTGACTTTTTGTTGCAAAAGCTGTTACCAGCATAACAGCACAAGAGTCACACCAACCAACAACAAAAACAAGTTCCCTTTTTTGATTATGCCAAGTTTATTGACTCTGTTAATATTTTCGCTCTCGGACAAAGTGAGAAAAAAGCCAGCTTTGACAAAATTGTTTTTGTTCTTAAATAGTTTTTACCCCTTCATGTCAACAATTTTCCAACAATCTACACTCTGACGCAGCAAACGAACAAACAAAAAGACCTAAAGTAAATGAGTAAAAAAAATAATCGTCTGACGCTTTTGACAGTGAAAAACGCTTTGTTGTAGTAAAGTTTAATTTTCTGTTTTCCTGTTTAAATTCTTCTTCTTTTTTTTTTTTTTGTTCTTTCGGTGTTTGCTCTATGAGCCAGGAAGTTGAACTCATCCTAGTGTTGAGCTAGCAAAGTTTTTTTTTTGGCACGACAATCTTTTCTTTGGTAAATTTTTTTTGTCTGTTAACTGTTTTTGTTTATTTTTCATAAACTTCTTTAACTATAAATTAGGCATCATTATTTTAAGTTTAATGCTTACCATTTTTTCATTCAAAAACTCTGGCTGCTGTAAGAAATTCGACGAGCGTCATACGTAAACTGTTTGTTGTAAGAAATGAAAGAGTTGGTAGAATAAGTTTTTTTCTTTTTGAGTTATAGGATTCTAGGGAGCAATATTTTTAAAAATTACTAATACGATCCATATTCTTCAATTACCTGGAAATACTTAAAGGGATGGTAAGGGTAAGGGTAAGGGTAAGGGTAAGGGAATACAGTTTTAAAATATTAAATTAAGTAAAATGGAAAAGAAAAAAGTACAAACAAAATAAAACTAAAAAAATTCATGTTACTTTAATATTTGGTTTTTTTTTTAATTAAGTGAAAGGAACTATTGTTAATAATACATAGAAATTAAAATTAATATTTTGTACTATAACCTTTATTTTTGTTTATCTCTTCTACACGTTTTGGCATATTGAAAATAATTTTTGAGGTATAATCGCATCCAATTTTATGCCAGTCTTCATGAAGTCTACTTTTCAAATCCCATATGGATGAAACAGGACTCTTGCGAACACGCCGATCCGATTGGGGGGCCGAAATGCACCCCCACACCACTACACTGCCACCACCGTGCTTTACCGTAGGTTTGTTGTTTTTATTTTTCAGCTCCTCATTTGGTTTTCGCCAAACCATAACTCGACCGTCACTTCCAAAGAGATTGAATTTACTTTCATCAAGGAATATGACATCATTCCACCAGTCTGCTCCCTTTGTAATGTGATCCTTAGAGAAACTCAGCCTTAAGCTTCGATTTCGCAAATTCACAAACGGCTTCTTTCTTGCTACTCGGCTACTCATTATAACCTTTCGCTTTAATAGTGCGACGAATAGTGCGGAAACTCGCGAATAGTGCGGAAATTGTCTTGCAATAGGCTGTGGTTACTTCTGAAGCTATTTTTTGTGCACTCAAGCGGGGGTTATCCTTTATTTTTTGTTTAATTGATAGCCCTTTTTGTTTAATTGATAGCACTCTTCCTCCCTCCCAGTATCTTCTGACTATGTCGCCTACACTACTTGGTCTCATGTTCAACATTTAAGCAATTTCACTATAAGTGGAATTTTGTTATTTTTGACCAATTCTTTTTTTGTTTTTCAGCGAATATTTTCCTTTTTGCGGGCTATTTTGGTCAAAATATTTTTGAAAAATAATCTACAAAATATTTTTCATTTTACCCAACGTTTCGGAAGCGACTTTCTTCCTTCATCAGGGGTTTATATGATTTTATTTTTCTGCAAAATTTTTTTTTTAAAATAAAATGCAATTATTTTTATAATACAAAAACATAAAGGCAACACAATATTAACATTTAGGTTATAATTAACATCACAGAGTTTTGAAAAAATTTTTTACACTTTACGTTATTATTTTTAAACATTTAAAACAAACAGAAATATCAATTACAAGCAGTGTTGCCATGTGGGCAGATAAAACTTGTTTTGCCAGTTTTTTGAGAGGGTAGAAAGTTTTCAAGTTTTTCCCTAAAAAATAAAGTTTTATATTATTTTACCAAGTTTTTCAAGTTTTTACGATTAAGGGGGAAATATACCCAGCGGCCGAAGAAAAAAGTTCATGTTTGTGCATTTTTTTAAGGAAACCTAAGGGATATTTTTAAATGAGGGTTTTAATACCTTAAAATATACACATTCAAGAGTATGTTTAGTGCTTTTTTATTAAAAAAAAATTAATATGATGGTAGATACAGCATTTTTTGTAGAGTGCTCTGAAAATGCGGTGACCAAGATTGCTCCTCCTATATTCAACTGAAACAAAAAAATTAAATATATTATAGATAATTAAAACTCGTACTTGTAATAGCCGATTTTGAAAATATTGATTTTTCACAAAATGGCGGACTTCCGAACATAAAGTAACGATTTTCGACCAAAAATTCGTCATTATTTTGCCTATAAAAAATGAACGAAGCTACGAGGTTATTATGAATAAAATAAGCCTGCAAAAAAATCAAAACGATCGGTTCACTGAGCTTCGAGAAATCTTGGTCACCGTTTGAACGCGTTTGAACTGCGCAAGGCCCAGCACTGCTCTAGAAGGCGGTTCACTCACTAGGCTATAACTTTGTTATTTTTTGAGATTTCGACTTGAAATTTTCTGAAAAGCGACTTTGAAAGCTTTAAGAAAATGTATAAAAATGTTTGAAAAAAAAAGTTGTGGGTATATTTCCCCCCTTAAAACGATGCTTTCTATTTTAGTGAATCTATGAATCAAATAGATAAACTAAATTGTATGTTACTACAAAAACATGAGTATCATTTGAAGCTGCTACTACTAATTTTCACTCCTTTTCAAAGTTTATTTTTAGGCAGCGCTGTTGCTATTATTGTTGCTGTCATTGTTTCTGTTCTTTTGTCTCGGTTTCCTTTCGTCGAGTCTTGGCGGTCAATTTTTGGCATTCCTTTTTAAACTTGACGCTTCAGTTTACGTACATTCAGAGTTGACGATCAAGTCTTCCGTATTTTCTTGAGAAATGAAGTGGCCAAAATAACGGGACAACGAGAGAACAAAGTGAATTGCCAAAAATTTTAAAGCACAAATTTTAAAAATACATTGTTTAGTTCATTTTTAATATCAAGTTTTTTCACCAAAAAACAAGTTTTTTTTCTGGAAATGAAAGTTTTTCTTAAAAAAAATATGGCAACACTGATTACAAGTAACAATTAAGACTGCGCTCTATTATAAACAAAAATCAGCTGGTTAGGTTCATTTTAAAGCTAGAGAGTAAATCGAGCTAGACACATTGACGACGGCTGCATCAGTGCAACATGAGGTGAATATTAAAATGTTGTAATGGCGTGTGCGGCTTGATTATTTTGAACGCGGTGCAACAATCATGAAGATAATATGTAGCAGGATGCTTCCGCACAAAATTTTTCATATTAACTACGTTAATAACCTTAAAGTTGGTCGACAACCAAAGCAAACACCGAAATAACAAAAAAAAAGTATCTGTCTTATGTAAAAATTGAGAGAACTGAGCAAAAACAAAAAATGGCTGCACTTGTTGCTTGTCAAATAAGAATTAACGGCCCTATTCTGCTTGTTAACTTAACAAGGAATTGTTAAGGAGCTCTTATTAATGTTCTTGTTATGTTATGTAAATGTTCGTAGTCTGGCAAATCATTTACAATTTGAAAGCTCTCAAAAGCTATTAAAGTCCACCACGCATTGTTAAAATGTAAATGCCTTAGATATAAAGCGTCAGCTGTTTTTATATTGATCTTTTCTTGCTTATTTTGATTGCTTATGTTTGTTTTTCTACAAATTAGATGGAAAATGTTAAGAAATAAATAATTTACTAATTGTTTTCAATTGTTTTAAGTTTCAAAATTAATTTTTTTAATAGCCAAGCAATTTTCGAGTGTTTTGCAGTCTTTAAAATTTATTTTTTCTTTGATCCTCTTCAATATCAATGCTAAAAAGAAGTAAAAAGTAAGAATTCATCCATTTTTTTTTTATTTTATTTTATTTACACAGCATTTGTTTGGCTTAATACTGAACTATCTTTCGTTGTTAAGTTGTTTTCTGTCATTAACAAAATAGTAAAGAAAGGAGCTTTCAAATTATCATCAGAGTACGAAACCTTAACAATTTGTTAATATTAACTATTTTGTTAATGTGGTGAGCTTAGTTAAGCTGCCAGAATAGGGCTGTAAATCTATATCGACGACAGCAACATTGCCGCAGCCGCATTGCGGCCTATCATTATCGTTGCAACATATTCACCACATACACCTCCATAAAAAAGCATATAAAAACAATTTGACAGCTGCTGCACTGCTGAAGCCGTCGTGAATGTGTATGGCTATAAGTTTTCTTCTTAACGTACTAATTAATCACGAGTTGCCTTTTTTTCTATTGACGTATTTTTACCCTTGCGTCCCATTGCGTTTATTAACTTAAATTATTATTGGGTTTTGTCGGACAAAAATGTGAAGGCCAAGGCTTTCATCAAGAGGATAAGCCTTTCATGCATTTGAATTATTTAGTTCTGGTTATAATTTAATGATTTCCACCATTATCTCCAGAGCATATACCGTGTTCAAGATGCTGCCAGTCAAAAAAAAAAAAAATCACCTACTTGAAAAATTACCCAAAAATGAATGAAAAATCGCCCAATACGAAAAAACGAAAGAAAGCGCAAACATTTTCGGAAAAAGACTCAAAACCAAACACGAAAATTCACCAAAAAAAATTTTAAATCGGCCAATTTTTTGCATTGTGTTCCCACACGAGACACGAAATCACCTTTAAAGTGTGCGATCCGCCGAGCTACGCGTCAAGAATATGTTTTTTAGGGAATAATACAAACAAAAATTGTTCATTTTTAAAAGAAAATTAAAATTCTACAGTCGATGTATTTTCTAATAGAAAAATTTATTGACTGCCATTAACTTCAATTCTGCAATATGGGAAATAATATTTGTTTGAGTCATCTGCTAAACTTTGCGCCTGTGGTTTTAAAACGCACTTATCACAATATTTGAAATTTTTACACGGCAGCAAAGCAGTATTAGCACCATCAAACTCAAGCAAATGATATAAATAACAAAAAAAACAAAAGAAGAACCGCTGCTTTTACTTTAAATACCGTTATCTTTAAGAACTAATTGACGTTTTTTGTCAAATATTGAAAACGAATGATTTGGGTGATCAAAAGTAAAAACGAAATTTAACCCAACAGAAATGCAAAATCGCCCAATTCTTATATCCTTTTCATATGAAAAAACACCCAAATTCGTATGGACAAAATTGGAAGATTTTTATTTTTTTTTTTTTTTTTAATGCATGACATTTTTGACGGGTGACAACCTTAACATGAATACTCCATAAATGTTAGATTGATCTGTCAATGAATAGTGACGTGACAGTGTTCTAAATTAAACAACTTTTAGCATATTTATAAAAAGGAGAAAGAAGAATTTCATGCCTTGATTAAGCATTACTTATTGCGTAACAAAAGTGTGAAAGAAACAAGAGAAAAGCTCGATAAATATTATGGAGAATCTACTCCGTCGTATTCAATCGTTAAATATTGGGGAAGCACCAAAAACAGTGACCACTCCAGAATGTATTGGAAAAATCCACGATTTCGTATTGGACAATCCGAAAGTGAAAGTGCGTGAAATAGCTACAGCCGTAGGCATATCAAGTGGGTCAGTGGTTTCAATTTTACATGAACTTTTGGGTATGGGAAAGCTGACTGCAACTGCGTTAACAATCAATCAAAAACATGAACGTGTTCGCAGTTCCCAACAATGCTTGGACATGTTCAAACTTTAGAGGACCGGAAATCCGATATATCGGCTTTGGAGGAAAATCAATAATTGTTTGTCATAAATAAGATCCAGGGTGTTTTTGGAGTTCCTGATTACGAATCTAGGGATAGATTTGATAAATGCATTCACCCTACCCCCTACTCTTCAAATGTCACGTTTTTAGTACTCTCGAAACTCGGTGAAAACTTGATCATCGATGTTGTCGGAGTTACTGATGACAAATCTGGGGTCAGATTTGATTAGTTCATACACCCCTACTCCTCTAAACAACCCCTTACCACCTATCCCAAAAGCTGATTTCAAAGGAGTTGAAAAATTAAACTTTGGGAGTGCCAAAATAAGAATTCTTGTAGCGGAGGAGCCAGAATGAGAGGTAGGGATATGTAAATTAATCAAATCTGACCCCAGACTCGTAATCAGCGACCCCGAAAACCCCTTGAGTCATATTTTCACCAAATTCTAGCAATTTCATAAAATTTAATACTAGAAAATTTTTCCAATGCCTTACTGGGCAGGAGAGCCAATATATCGGCTCACCCTGTGATATGAACTTTGTATATAGCTTAAACGTGGTACCAGATACATATTTGGGTACTTTTCAAGGCCGATGTTAGCTCTCAAATCCCAGCCGTCTAAAGGTTAAACAAAATCCGACTGATTTTTTGTATACAATAATAACCATGGACTTGAATAATACATCAGAACAGAACATCAGACTGGAATAATACATCAGAATCGAAGGAATCAGCAAAATTTGTTCATCGACTATTTGAGAAAAGGAAAAAACAATCAACAGCAAAAATCATTTTTTTGCAAAACAATGTTCCAGCTCACAAATCGATCGAAACCATGGCCATATTGCACGAGTTAGAGCCCGAACAGAATCAAAGCGATTGGCTATCCCATATTCTCGCCAATTGCTCAGAATATGCCCAGAATGAAAGCGATTAGCGATTGGCGAACTATTCAGACTGTATTGTCAGAATGTTTTGTTTTCTGTGTGCATAATTGACATGAAGAAAAAAGAAACACAGACAACAAATGTCAGAAGATAATAAAATTTAAGAAAATAGCACTGAACGTACCTCATCATTAGGAAAATATGGCAACACTTATCATATTTGACACAAAGAGTGGATCGCCAGGTCGCCAGAGAAAAAAATAGAATAGATTCTAATCTGGCGAATGTTCTTCGCGATTGACGACCGGCGATTTGATTTCGGACGTGTTCATACGTTTTCATGCATTCTATTGCTTGAAAATGTTACCAACCTCTATCATTTGGCTCTTATGCTTCGAAGTGCTTTTTCATAACCCATATTCTCCAGATTTGGCCCCCAGCGAATATTATCTGTTCCCAAGCTTAAAAGGGTGGCCACAAGAAAAGATATTTATGACGAAAGAACAGGTCGAATTGGAAAACGAAGCGAATTTCACAGATATTGAGAAATCTTACTATTAAAAGGGCATCGCAATGTTAGAAAATTATTGGAATAAGTGTATTGAGCTGAAATATTGTACTGTATTGAGTGGAAAAATAAATAATAATTTTGGCTAAAATCGTGTGTTTTCTCAAGAGAAGTCCACTAGAGTATCCATTAGAGAAGAGCCTAAGTGACATCGTCAAAAGATTGGAATATTGAGCCTAAAATAATTCCGATATTCACTAAAAATTCAGAACAGGAAAATAAAGTAAGAAAGAAAAAACAAATGATGTGTTTCAATTTTTGAGTTTCAAGTTCAACCATGTTCTTAAAACTGTATCGGTTATCGGGTTAATTATAGGATATATAAGATATATAAAAATTAAAAACAGCATCAATTTTTGGAATTAAGAAACTAGTCAGACCCCCTTAAGCGTTATGCTCATATTCAAGTTTACTACCACAAACATAATAGCCAGCAGCGTCGTGTTTAATATTGAAATATACCGAGCGGTACACTTTGTAAACCGTTGCAAACGTAGACATTTTGATGAACGCAATTAAAAGCGATTAAAATGTATGCAACTTACTTGCAGATGAGACTTCTTTGTATTCACGTGAAGGTGTTTGTATGTGTGTGTTTGTGTGCGGTAGACCAATGTCAAACAAATGAGTGGGTTTGCGTGTGGGAACCAGCTATTAAATTTCCCATTAAGTGATATACATAGTAACAAAGTACACACACACACACACACACGGGCATATATAGCATAACACGCAGACACCGGTGCGCCAATTCATTGCATTAATGATCATGTTTTGTTGAATGCTGTCTAGCCCGGCTTCAAGTGCAAAATGGCGGTAAGCATATTTTGACAATTCGCAAATGTTGCCACTGAATGACCTGTTCGATGAAGGGTTGGAGTGAAGCGCTAGGCATTTAGATGAGTGGGGCGTGTGATAAGAGCTAAATGCTGGTCACTTGCTAAAAAGGTTGAAGTTACATTTGAATAAAGTGCATGTTGTGGGCATTAACGACAAATGCAACAACAGCAATGGAGGATGAAGCAATAATGTTGCTGTTGAGGCACTTAGGAGTATGAGGCTTGATGGTGTTGTTGTTGGTGCAATTTTGAGTAGAAAACCTATGCTTTACAAAGCTCTTATTAACACAGAGCGCTTGCGTTGATTGCAAAAGCTTAGGTGCAGGTAATCAGATATATTAGGATGACCACAATATGAGCTCCACTGTAAGGACAAAATGAATCGGTTGATAAAAAACACTTATTATAAAGTTGTTATTTTACAACTTGAAATTAAAGTTTAATTAAATTTATGTAGAAGTGACATTAAAAAAAGTAAAAGGCATTAAAGTAGACTAATGAAATCAGAAAAAGAAAATACGTGGAAAAATTAAGAAGTGACAATTTCGGAAAAGGTGCTCCTGATGAGATTGCCACAGAAGTGGACAAAATTCTAAGAAATGAGTATAATTATGATGAAGGTAATATGGGAAAAAATGTTTGTGTGAAAAATTAGGAATTGGTTTTACAAAAATAGGCCATCGCAGCAAAGTTTTGAGCAACTATTAGTAAGTTTAAAAAAGAAGGGCTATATGTTCCATTACGTACAAAGTCATTTTGCAAAATAGCAGATTAATTAGTCGTCAAAAAAAATTTCCTGAGGTATATTCCCGTTTTAGAGTTTGGAAACAATTGGTAAGTTTTTATTTTTCTCTTCTTATTTATCTTTTTATTCAGGGCTGATGTTTAATTTACAAATTTTCCTATATTTTTATAACTCAATTCTATAATATTATTGTTAAAATGAAACTTGATAATAGTCTTGACTACAATCCTGTCAGTGGAATTGATTCTAAATATAAATATAGACATACAAAATATCTGCAGTGACTCAGATAAAGAAATGCGTGCTACCTTGGTCAATATTAAAAATAAAAAAAGTCATTTCCACACCGTATGTGTTGGAAAAAAGCTAAAAATTTATTTTACTTTTAAAACTCTTCTTATATATTTACTGATTTACGGAATTTTGAATTTTACTTGTTCGTCCTTTGTTTTTACCAATATTTTCCGAAATTTCTTGAAACATACTTTCCACATATCTTTAACTTTTTTGCACTGAAAAAAATACCAGTTAATAGTTGAAAAATCATGCAGGCATGGATAATTGACTACTGCTTAGGCCCTAGGGTATGTCTATGTTAAAAAGGTCGGTTGTCGTCAAAGAAAATAGTCGCTTAATTAGTTAGTTGTGGTTATTAAATAACCATTTTTAAGTTTCATTAAAATTGGTCCGATTCCTTACAGGGTCATGTTGGGTCCGGTACAGGGTCAGGTACTGGGTCAGGTACAGGGACAGGTACAGAGTCATCATTCCAAATTAACAGAAACAGAACAAAGAAATAACAGATTTCATTAACAGAAAAAAAATTCAGCTAGTTTTGAGGGAAAGTATGTAAACTATAATTTAATGAATTAAAAATGAAGTTTTCGAATTCGCTGTAATTTTTTTTTTAATTTTTTTTTTTTATTTAGTTTATTCAGTAAACATTTAATTTTCATCATACAAAGATATGCAACTGAATAACGTCTCCTTTTATTAAAATCCTGATTTTCGTTAAAGAACCACACCTTCTGATCAAAACATACCCGGAATATCCCATTTAAACCAACTGTTCTTGAGATATTGTCAAAATATTTTCTTTGCTGTGTTGGTATATATGTCATCTGATTCTCAAATATCTCTTTGAGTGCCATTTGTGGGAAGTGTGTACGTTATAGTAGTTTGTATTTTGCGAATTTCGTAAAGCCCAATTTAGTTGAGCAAAGAGTTTATCTTGAATTTTGTATTTCTAACAAAATATGTGCGCAGGCGATAAAAATGTTTAACGGAGCCTACGGGGACTCGAAAGTGTCAAACACACAAACGCACAAGTGGAGCAAAATGTTTACAGCGGGCTGTAATGTGGCGAAAACATCGAAAAATTTAAGAAAATTGTCCTCGCAGATCGTCATGTGAACATAAGGTAGATATCAGCCGATCTTGGTGTATCGTTCGTATTGATGCAGAGCTTTATCTTCACCATGAAAACGCACCGGTTACTTAGTACTCTCATATGCTTTGATATACGACTGAACGTGCTCACTGTGAGTGAACTATTGAACACACTTGATTCGTTTTGACTCCTTTTTTGACATTTAGCATTTATGCCTCTTTTTCGCGAAATAAGTTTTCGGCGGCAGCTGTTTATAATCATGGAATGGGGCTTTCTCGAAAATCGTGTTTTTATAGTGGGTCTAAGAAAATGTGGCATGTAAATAGGCAATATCTTTCGGATCTTGTGACCACTCGAAGTCACTCGTAAGTTTGTGTATCGTATTGTGAAGTTGTTTGAGGATACTGGTGGAATAATCGACAATTTAAATCCGGCTGTCTGCGTATTGTAACAACACCACGAGCCATCAAGGCGGTGAATTTTCAAATCAAGCAAAAACCGCTGCACAAGTAGAAAGTCTTGTCGCGTAAGATGAATATCTGCACCCAATCGACCTCTCGCATTCTTAAATATGACTTGGTGCTCAGAGTATACAAAAGACACACCGGGCACCTTCTTACGGTAGCGTTAAAGGCACAACGTAAGCGGAAGCCGAAAGCGTTACTTCTTAAGCACGCGTATAATGCCCACAGACGAATTCTGTTTACTTACGAAAAAATTTTCACCGTGGAGGAATCGATTAATAAACAGAATGATAAAGTGTATGCTCTGTCTTCATTACATGCAGCAGAACTCGTTTCGAAAGTTCAGAGAGGTCACCACCCAGCTTCTGTGATGGTTTAGTGGAAAGTCGCCTATGATGGGGTCACTAAGCTCCATTTTTCTGAAAAAGCAGTCAAAACTTCATCGAAAGTATATAAATCCAATGTTTTGGAATAGGTTGTGAAGCCAGTCAGCACGACATTATTCCAAAACAAACCGTGGACCTTTCAACAAGATTCTGCTCCGGCCCATTAGGCTAAACTGACTCAAGAGTGGCTCAAAAACGTTGAACCGGACTTAATTTCTACGGATCAGTGAACAGCGGGTAGCCAAATATCGAGTTTCTAAAGCGCGCTCTTGTCCGAGTAGTGGTGAAATGCATGTCATACATGCCGCGATCGATGAGTGGCCGGATCGGCTTCGCTCATGCTGAAAGCAAATGGTGGCCATTTCAAATGAGTTGTTCTACAATTTGTATCTATTGAATGACTCAATACATAACAAAAATAATTTTGACAAAATCTTTTATTATTTTGCGATTCATCCGACTGGCTCCTTGTGACTTTTTCCTACTCCCACGACTCAAATTACCATTTTGAGGAAAGTGTTTTGAGACGATTGAAGTGATAAATGAGAACTCCCAGATGTAGCATTTCCAAAATCAGTCTAAAAAAAAAAAAATAAATAACTGGCCATTTCAGCCCTTGAAAGGACTTTGACCTAGGTTCTTATGATCAATTGTGTTGTGCGTGTTATTAAGTTTGTACACAATTGACCGAGAACCGGACCTACATGCTTAACGCCGACTCCGAACGGCGATGAACGGAATGTTCTCGTTCTCAAGAAGCTTTACATGGCATTTTGATTACTCTCTGAGGTTTGCCATTGTCTGCAGAGAGGTGGCGGCCGTACAGAAAAATTATTTTAATTTAAATAATTTTCTGTCGCTGATGGGGTTCAAACCTGGGTCTCCAAAGTTCGTTGACATAGCGGCCACGCACTTTAACCAACTACGCCACGGACGCCACAAAATCCAAAATCAGTCTATGAAAAACTTTTTTCAAGATTGAAGGACGTGTTGGAAAATGTATATAGCTTGCAATGGAGATTACTTTGAAGAAAATTAAATCAATTGGAGGCCTCCCGAGTCCGATTTCCGGCCAGGCCATTGTCCAATGCTTCAACCTTTCTGCATTTTCTATCCTCATTTCTTATCAAATAAAATTGAAAATTCATTAATATTTACGTCTGGAAGTCTTAATTGGTGGTAGAGAAGTTGGTGGATGAGATTACCTTATAACTTGAATTGACTGAAGTAAAGGGATAACACTTGGCTCAGTTTCAAATTCATGTTTCTTCAGCGTTCCACCACGCTTAAAACATTCTACAAATTTTCATTTGCCACTTCCTTCCCACTTATCTACCACTCCATTTTCAAACACCTGAAATACTTGCTTCAACTCTTAAAAAATAAAAATTTATCAGATGGTATTTTGCTCAGAAGTACGAGGCTCATTTCTGGCTAAATGGGTACGTTTATAAACAGAATTGCCGAATTTTATGCAATGAACTGTCACATGAAATACTGGAAACTTCATTATATCCACAACGAGTTACAGTTTGATGTGGACTGCACTCAGAAGGTATCAATCATCGGCCCTTCTTTTCAAAAATGAGGCCGAAGCAAACGTGATGGTTAATGGACCACACTATCATGAAATGATTGGAGGCTGCTTGTTTTCAAACGTTGCCACACACACTACAAGCATTCATTTATGGCATTGAAGCATTCATTTCTTGCATTTCTAATATCAAGCATTATATGCTTGAATCAAGCAAATAGGCTATCAGATTACACTCAAGCGTAAATTTCTAAAGTCAAGCACTATTTTGCATTAGAATTCAGCAAATTCCTTCCTTAAATTTCTTACAACACATGATATTAAGAAAAATATGCTTAATTCTAGAAACATTTGCCTTAAACTCAAGAATATTTTTCTATATTCAAGACTAATATTTGCTTGAAGTGAGAAAAATGTGCTTAATTCAAGTAACACTTTACTGAAAACAAGAATAATTTGCATGATTCAAGTAAACAATTTTCTTAATACTAGAATGTTTTGCTTGATATTAGAAACTAAATTTTCTTATAATGATATAGGATGTCGGTTAACCTACACCGATCATAAAAAAACTACTCGAATATACGAAATATATCTTTTAGACGCTTACACGTTTCCAAGTAAAGTAACAGAAAAGACACTGCGTCTTCGAACCATGTCATAGTTTGTCAATCTGCACCATCTTAAACATTTTTTCATGTAAACCTGTAGCGAATTATAAACATGTCACTAAAAGTTGAAGTGAGACAAATTTGCTTGATCCAAGTAAACAATGAAAACTAAAATAATTCTCTGCCATTGCTTAAAAAAAGAAAATATTCTCTTGATTCAAGTCTTGTTTCAGGTTCTGGATTCAAGTATTTTATTCTTGTTTCAAGCAATCATTAATTTAACTGAATTTTAGAAATAAATGCTCATTATAATTTTATATTTTGTGCTTGATTTGAGGCTTAATTTTAACTCTTCTTAGATCAAGCAAAATATTTGCTTAATATAAGAATATTTTTTCTCTCCGAGCATGATCTCGATACACACTGGTTTCAGCAAGATGACGCAATGACCCACACAGCCACTGAAATAATCAATTTGATGAGAGAGACGTTTGCGACTTAAGTCATGTTCTGGACTTATCACTTGGCTTCTGCGATTTGTCGTCTTTTAGTTATTATTTGTGGAGTTACCTCAAGTCATTGGTATATGCGAATAATCCAGCAACAATTGTGCAGCAACAGCCAGAAATGCTTGCAGAAGTGAGGAAAAATTGGGTCAATCGTATATCGTACGTCAAGCGCAATTACTCTAAAGGAAATAATTTTCATAAAACAAATTTTATTTCTTAAACTTTAAAATAAATCCAACATATTGGTCATTTGGTCAATTTGAATATGTTTTATTTGAAAAATAAATCCTACAGCGAATTAAAAAACACTCTGTACAAAAAAGAAAAATAGGAATGTTTCATTCTTTCATAATTTTTCTTCGTGATCGTTAAGACTTGATGATTCATAGTTTAATTAATAACAGTCTATAATTAATCATAAAGATCAAATAATATAGAAATGTTTGTTTTATGTGTACAAATATTTGTAAGTGTTTTTTTGTCATAAACACTTCAACATGCTCGTTTAGCTTCTTCGCTAAACATTATCTTAAAAGCTATATAATTAATGCTTAAGAGCTCGTTATTATTCAAAATACATATTTTTTTATTTTCATAAATATAAATGTTCTTTTTATCGAGCTACATTAAAGGGAAGGCACATCAGTTGCTCCTATTTGATGTCACATGTGTACAAGTCACAAGTTTTCACTTACAAGAAAGCTTCTTGCGCTGCACTGCGGAACGCATCGGCCTTCTAGAGGGAAAAAAGTCAAAATGGTATTTTAAGTTTTTTTTTTTAATCAGGATATGTTAATAAATGCACGCTAACCTGGAGAATAATATTTGTTTTACTTATTTGTTGTTGTTAGGGTTGAAAATAGATTTATGCAAGTAATAATTTAAAATTATATAATAAATTAAAGTTAAAATTCTACAATTAGAAATATTAATTTAAAAAAGCTTTTTCCAAGTTTTTTTACAACTGGAAGTATTCAAGGAAACTATTTCGGTCATTATTATTTATTATAGTAATTATCTTTCTTCCTATCGTAATTATCTTTCTACCGTCTTCTTAAGGAATGCATTCATCGTACCTCTGTTCCTATCTACGTTCACATATTAACCCATTTCTTACCGCCGTGTGTTTGAACACACGTTTAGCATTCATTGACTTTGAGTATATACAATGCATAGAAAAATATAAATTATTAAATGTCTACATTGTTTATATTAAGGTTTAATCGATTACAAACACAAAAAAACGCCCCCAAACGTTCGCACGCCCCTTTTTTCTAAAGCGGGGTTTAAAAAGTGTCCAAAAATATACTTTTTTAAAGCAATTGTATTTGATACATATTGCAAAAAAACTTATTATTTTTGTACTGTTATAGGTTGTCAAAAGTCCAAATAAGAAGAGCAGACAATTTAAAAACACAAGAGAAAAGTATATGTGTGGACCTGCAGTTGAAGTTCCAGAGGAGAAACCACAATCATCGACATCAAAAGAACTACCTTAATATAAATATAGACCTGCAACCGATTTCAAGCCAGTTTGGAAAAAAACCAAACGTACTGCCTACGACATGCAACCTGTACATCAGAGATCTGCAACAAGTCAATTGAAAATCAAGTAACTTGAAAATAATCAAGTTTCGACTTGACTTGTAGAAACTTGATATGTTTCTACCCTACAAGCCTCGACTTGCTTCTGAAAAACGAATCATAAGTCAGACTTGATTCTATTTTGTTTCTACCCTACATTAATTGGTAGAAAAAAACCAAGATTTCTACTTTTCAAGTCTATGCGACTGCGCTGCCGCAGAAAGCTATTGACGAGCGTCTACTTATACTTTTCTATACAAAGTGAAAAAATAAAAAATAAACAACAACAACAAAAAAACAAACAAACATACTTCAATCCAATGCTTTAAAGCAGTGTCGACTGCGTAGCACACACGAGTGGGGAGCAACACTTTGTCTTTTTGCGTATATATGAAAGAGTAAATGAGACAAAAGCTATTGTTGTGGTCGACACTTCTTTAAAGTTAAACTGGTTTCTCAACTCGAGAAACGAAGTTTGCATTGACGACACGAAGTTAATTCCACGAATTTCGTAAACAGACTTGAAAATAAACGATTTGTAGGCAAAATAATTGCTTTTTCCCTACATTTCAAGTTTCTACATTTCAAGTTTTCTACAGATCAAGTTTCTACATTTCAAGTTTTCTACATTTGGCGACTTGATTTTTGCTGCCTATGAATCGCGCAAACTTGTTGCTTGCCTGCCTCGACTTGCAGGGAGTTGAAAAATTAAAGGAACTTGAAACAGCAAAATGAATCCATTCATGCAGATCTCTGCTGTACATGAGCCATTGATAAAAGAAAAGCAAGAGCCACTGTTCCAAACTATAAGCAATAAAATCCATTTGAATCATTTCAATTATTTTTTGACGAGGAAATAATAAGTCTTCTTGTGGAGGAAACAAATCGATATTCTGCCCAAAAAAATAACATCGGCATATTTGCGACAAATATCTGATATTTACAACGTTTCATTGGTATTCTTCTATTTTCTGGGTATCACAATATCCCACAAACAACATTATATTGGAGTTTGGATCCAGCTTTCGGCATACCTATAATTCGTCAAACAATGTCGTCAAAAAATGATAAGTACGCAAAGGTTCGGCCATTGTTTAATAAGCTCAACAAACGTTACATGCAATTCGGTGTTTTTTCGGAGCATTTATCGATCGACGAGACTATGGTACCCTATTTTGGCCGCCACTCAGCAAAAATGTTCTTACGAGGAAAACCAATTCGTTTCGGGTATAAACTGTGGCTATTAAGACAATGGATATATGTTTCAGTTCATGCCGTATTCCGGTGCATCTGCCATTTATAATAAGTGTTTGGGACTTGGTGCATCCGTCGTAATGGAACTTTTATCACACTGTGAGCATCCAATGCACCATACCGTCCATTTTGACAATTTTTTTACCTCACATTACTTGATGTGCTTATTGAGAGAGAAAGGCTTCTGCGAAACCGGTACTGTTCGATCGAATCGTATTGCCGGTGTCCCTTTGAAAACTGGGAAAAAAGTTTTGAAAAAGCACGAAACCGACTATACATACGACATACGAAATAACGTTATGATAATTCGTTGGATGGATAATTCAGAAGTTGCTATCGCAACAAATTACGATACAATTGATCCAATGGTAACGGTGCAACGATACAACAAAGAAAATAAAAACAAGCTCAAGCCTGTGTTAGATAACACGGGCGCATAGGTCAGACGTAGAATACGTTAGTCATTTTGAAATTAAACTATATGAATTATATATATAATTTTTTTTTATCATACGAGTATCTCCTTTTTTTATTTTGGACGGACAAACTGTGGAAAAATTAAAAATGGAGTGTATACGTGTAGAAAATATTTTGTTTAAAGCTAAATAAATACAATAAGATTATCAAAATTTATGTAAATGTTTGAAGTTTTTATACGAAGAAGATTTTCTAAATTTGTATCAGTAAATAGGTGCCTGTGTTTGCTTTTAATAAATACCATTTCAGAAAATGCAGACTCACAGCCATATGTTGTACAAGCACATTGAGGATGTCTTAAAGACGTGGCCAACTGGGTAAGCACAATTTTGTTTCTCTGCTTCGCTTATCAATGTTGTGTATGTACACATCGTTCGCTACTTGGTCATTATACTTCTTCTCTTTCTCACACTGGTTCTGTGATGAACACATAGATAATCGTACTGCTCTTACATATGATGTTATAATACATAAAATACAAAGCATATGAAAATGAATACAAAATTTGAAGAAGTTAAATTTTGATTTACTTATAGAATCAAAAAAATTATATGTAGCAATATGATTATTTAAATACAATTCAAAAGAAGACATATTAAATATGTTACGACCATAGTTGAATTTTCTTCAATGCATGCATAAAGTATTAAAAACTTATAATGAAAGTGACAAACATTTTCTCAAACTTTTGTGCTCCAGATAAACACCCCTACCTTACCGTATAACGTATTCTACGATAAAAGATAGTGTTCCTCAGCCTCTCGCATTCAATAATTATAATAGATATATGGGCGGTGTGACTTATACGACAATGGAGTTGCAAATTACAGCATCGGCATTCGTGGCAAAAAGTGGTGGTGGTCTCTCTGGGTTCAATGCTTGGACAGCAGTGTTGTTAATGCATTAAACCTGCATTGTTTCGTAGCAGCTTCTAAAAAAATCAAAGCCTATGTCACAGCTTGACTTCAAAAATTGATTGACTAAGACTTTGCTCCTTGCATCGGAAGATACCATGGACGGAACGGAACCTTCATCTGTTGAAAACTCAGACCCTGATTATATGCAACAAAACCTTCCTAAAGTAGAAGGCTTGCACGTTCCATTGAAGACCAGTTCTCGTCGCCGTTGCATTGTGTGCACACTAAGGGCCACCATATTCAAATGTGAGAAATACAACGTTCACCTTCACACAGAAAAATGCTTTAAATTGTTCCACGAGAACAAACAATTGTATTTAGAACGTCGTTCCACACATCAAAATAAAAAATAAAACATAAAGGATTGAATGATTCCCAATATTTTATATTTTCCAAATATTTCCCAATATTAAATAAACAATTAAAACCATTAAAAAAACTATCTTTTTATTTTTATATACTTATCTGACTCGAGCTGCATTTATTTAAAACCTTATTTGCTCTTAGACTTGTCTAAATGACTTACATAAATTATTAAATGAACTAAAAATTTACCAAATAAACAAACACACGCCAGTTTTCCAGAAAACTGCTTGTTGAATTTTTTTTTTTTTTTTTTATATTTTAAATATTATACATGATAAATTTAGTTGTTGCTGAGAGTTTCATTAAAAAAATTCCAATGTTTAAATTTTTGGTAATTAATGGGTTAAGCGAAATAAAATTTTCTTATATAGTAACTAATAGCCAAAAAGTAACTCTGAACTATAAGCGTTGCGTTTTCACTTAAGTAACATTCAACAGTTCCAAAACTATTGCATTTGTAAGCGTTTTGCAAGTACACTAACTTTTTGTGTTTATACGCAAGAGTGCTTAAACAAGGCTTGTTTTTTGTGTTGTAATAAGCTTACTGCAACCACTGTTTATAAATGGCTGTTTGGTTTACTTATACCAAGTTATTTTGAGAGATTAAAATATAAAAATAACTTTAACTTTTAAAATTTTAAGGCTCGCAACACTTCTATCTAGCCGGTCAACAGAAAAAAGTAGATAAAATGAAATGCAAAAAAAAAAAACTGAATACTTTACATAATGGGCGCATAGTCTACCACTTACCCTTAAAAAAATCACCCAACTCAAAAATCTATACATACACTTGTATGTTTATATGTTCATTTATCTGTGCTTTGAGTGGTAATTTGCCATTCAGTTCTTAATGTTTTTAGCCACCTAATAAAATTTATTACCACATCTGTTTGAGAATTTTTTCAATAATTGGAAAAAAAATCAAAGCATAAAACAAACAAATTTTTTCCATTCAATATTTTTTCTTAGTTATAAATCAATGGATAATAAAAAGATTAATTTATCTGCTTAATCTAATGAATTTCAAGTTTTGTGTTATTTTTTTTTGTTATTTTGTTTGTTTTTTTTATTTTATTTTATTTAAAGACTTGTTTTGGATTCATTTGAAAATATATAAAGGAGCTTAGAATCATTTTTTATTGGCGGTGGTACGTCTTTAAAATCGCTATTAGGGGGTATGCTTGCAGAAGTTGTGTGGATAGTAATATAAGTATATGATGTATTGAGTTGTTCAAAAAGTTAGTACGGTTTTTATTATCAGTTTAGGCTCATTTATTTTATTAATCAAGTTAATATTAATCAATTATATAGTTGCCATTTTTTCGATCACCATCGCCTATCTGTGTGGTAGCTTCATTATTTCTCGCAGGTAGAAGTATCCACTTTTCTCTGGAAAGAACCTCTCAAAGTGCTTTTAGGTAAGGCCCTACTTATCAAAGGTTTTACCATTCAGTGAGTTTTGCAGTGAGCGAAACATATGGTAATCCGAGGACTATGGTGCAAGGTCTGGACTATAGGGTTGATGGGGCAAAACTATCCGAACTTGTGATGAGGCCTGGCGTTATCATGGTGGAAGACCACCCACCTCCGATTGAGCACCTCACGATGTTTCTGTTGGATGGCATCGCTTAATTTCTGTAGCTGTCCACAGTAAACTTCAGAATTTATGGTTCTATACTGTGGGAGTAGCTCGTAGTAGACAGGCCCCTTGCAAACCCACCAGATTGAGAGCATAACCTTCTTCTGCTGAATGTCTGCTTTTGCTTGCCTCTGCGGTGCTTCATCTTTCTTGGACCCGCTTTTTGATTTTTTGATGTGTAATATCTTACCGATCGGCTTCCAGCATGTGGGAGTGATGTCGTGAAATGCGAAGGATATCCGTAACAGGAAGTCTGGAAAGCACGCGCCATTTAATTTATCTCACAATTAATTGAGCTTAACACAGAGCTTCCAACATTGTTCACACAGTGCCTTTTAGGCTCGAAAAGCTGCTACACAAACCACAAACATGTGTTTTAAACATAAACTACATTGATATCTGTTTTAAATCACAGTAAACTGAAAGAAGCCACAATTTCCCTTAGCGGCCTCGGTAGTCGAGTTGTTAGCGTGCTGGACTGCCACCCCAGAGGTCCCGGGTTCGATTCCCGGCCAGGCCATCGCTTTAAAAACCTTTCTTAATTTTCTCTCCTCATTTCTAATCAACTGAAATTTAAAATTCATCAATATTTACGACTTGAAGTTGTAGTTGATGGTAGAGAAGTTTGTGGGTGAGATTGCCTTATAACTTGAATTGACTGAGGTAAAGGCATAACACTTACCTCTGATTCAAATTCACATGTTTCTTTGGCTTTCCACCACGCATAGAACATTCTACACATGTTTCACTTGATTGCCCTTTCCTTCCCACTAATCTATCACCCCATTTCGAACCAAAGCAGACTTGACTGAATAGGTATTCCACCTGAAATCCTTGGTTCAAAGCTAAAAAAAAAATAAAAAAAAAAAAACATCCAAAGTAAAAGATAACAACACCAAACAGCTGTTTTTGGTATATACGGTCAATATTTTAAATATATATAAATCTAATTTGATTATAATAATTTTGTGATTTGCAGAGATGGGTAAATCCAGACCAGAGTATATGTGCGATTACCGGCAGAAAAAAAGTGAGGAAAAATTTAAAGTTGGAAAGGTAAAGCCAAAAAACAAAAAATGAGAACTCAGAGTAACAGAGACTTGCGGACTGTTTTTAAAACTTTTCAGATGATTTTAATCACTATAAATGTTTCTTAAACCAGGGTTATTACCAAGGCAGACAATGGCAAACCTCAGAGAGTAAAAACTGCCATGAAAAGCTTCTTGAGAACATAAGCCGTTCGGAGTCGGCATAAAGCTTGTAGGTCTAGATCTCGATCATTTGTGTTCAAACATTTCGCAAAAAGCACAACACAATTGATCATAAGAAGCTCGGTCAAAATTCTTTCAAGGGCTGCAACGGCCATTTCGTTTTTTTTTTTTTTTGTTTTTATGGCCAAGGTGAGGTGTCAGATGTTACATATCATATGCGGCTACTGTAAGTCTTGCACGTTTTTTTTTTTCCTGTTGACATTGTTATAGACAATCCACTTTTCATCAGACGTAATCATAGGCTTGAGAAATGGGTTGCTTTTTTAACAGACTTCAAAAAGGAGGAGGTTCTCAAGTTCGTTGGTTTGTCCGCTTTTTTTTTTTTTTTTTTTTTTTTTAAATGTATGTACATCGATAAATCCTACAGCTCTTGCCCGATTTCCGTAATTTTTTGTCAACAGATAGATACCATGAACGTGGAGGTCCTTTTTTAAAAAAGTGGGCGATATTCGAGAAAGGGGGGTGTCAATATAAGAAAAACACTGTATTTCAGTTAATATTGACACTATGGTACTGAAATTTACAGTTAAAATACTGTGGTAGACACAATTATTACAAATTACGGTCAATAAAGTGGGCGTTATTTGACAAAGGGGTGTGGTCATATTAAAAAACACTGTATCTCAAATAGTATTAACACTAGGGTGCTGAAATTTAGTACAGGGGTAGACACAATTTTTAAAAATTACTGTAAAGAAAGTGGGCGTTATTCGACAAAGGGATGTGGCAATATTAGAAACACACTATATATCGAATAATATTGACACTAGGGTGTTGAAATTTAGTGCATGCGTAGGCATAGTTATTACAAATTACAGTCAATAAAGTGGGCGTTATTTGACAAAGGGGTGTGGCAATATTGAAAAAACACTGTATCTCGAATAGTATTGACACTAGGGTACTGAAATTTAGTACAGGGGTAGACACAATTTTTAAAAATTACTGTAAAGAAAGTGGGCGTTATTCGACAAATGGGTGTGGCAATATTAATAACATACCATATATCAAATAATATTGACACTAGGGTGCTGAAATTTAGTACATGGGTAGGTACAGTTACTAAAAATTACGGCAAAAAAAGTGGGCGTTATTCAACAAAGGGGCGTGTCAAAATTATAAAAATACTATATCTTAGTTAATATTGATACTAGCTTACTAATATTTGGTATGCAGGTAGGTGGGTAGGTAGAATCATTAAAAAAGTGAGCGGGTTGTACACAGGGTGTGGCACTTTAAGGAAAGTACTATATTACGGTTAATATTGATACTTGGAAACTGAAATTTGGCACAGGGCTAGGTAGAATCATTATAAGGTACGGTAAATAAAGTGGGCGGGTTTATATAAAGGGCGTGGCAATAAAAATTTCAAAGAAGCAGAAATGAAAAATACCCAACAAACTTTCAGGAATTAACAAAACAAGTTTTTTAAGAACAAAGTTTCATGTTTGAAATTTTCCTCCAGAATACTATTACATAAAATATTTCATATTCTCTAAAAAGGAAGAAATAAAAACTTTTTAACAAAAAAAAACCGACCTCAAAATTACAACAAAGTAAAAAATAATTTTAATTAACTTTTCCCATTCATTTCTTGGTCATATTTTAAAAGCTATATATATGTATGTATTATAATATTGGAAATCTTATCATTTTCTTTTTTTCTATTTTGTTTTATTATCATCAATATATTAATTGCTTTATGAACATAAAAGCTTTGAAGTCGGCGCTCACCTTTGACACACAATCATGATCTTTTACCATACGTGCACTATTTGGTGCCTTGGTGACACTGTAGTAATTTTAAAAGCTTTGTACACATTAAATTTCTCACTAAACTGGTTTGGGTGAGCTTGTAAAGCTCATAGTGAATATGACATAGTGTGTAACAGCTGCACAAATAATGCATGGAACACATTGGCTACATTCAGCGTACTCAAAAATTGCCAACTGAAAGAAAAAAAAAATCGCTAAGAAGCTTTTATATTCATAAAGTTAATAATATTTTTATGATAAAACAAATTAGAAAAAATTAAAATACAAAGATTTCGACATAGTAAGATAAGCGCCGACTTTAAAGCTTTTATGTACATACAGCAATCAATATATTGATGATAATAAAACAAAATAGAAAAAATGAAAATGATAAGATTATAATACATATTATAATACATATAAATAGCTTTTAAAATATGACCAAGAAATGAATGGGAAAAGTTATTTAAAATTAGTTTTTACTTTGTAGTAATTTTGAGGTCGGTTTTTTTTTTTTTTTTGTTAAAAAGTTTTTATTCATGTTTCATTAGCCGAAGGCAAATGTTAACTGAATTGGCTTTGTGGATTTCTTTCAATTCGTGCAGAACTCAAACATCCAATTTTTTTATGAAGCCAGCGGACTTTAAATGGCCGTGAATGCATTCAATGCACTTCGGGTTTTTTCAATTTTTTTTTTTTTTACATAAGCTCATAACTTTTATATTTAAGCAGCTACAGTTCTGAAATTTTCTCTAATGACAATTAATAAGAAAACCTTTGTTTGTATCAAAAATGTGTGGCATTGTTAAGTGTCACGCCTTCTTTCCCTATGGGCTCCGTATGGTGTATTATAGAATGTTTGATAAGCATATGTATTATGTGGTAAAACTGAATTTTTTGGATCTTTGTGATAAAAGATTCGAAAGAAACCATCCCACCCTCTATCAAAAACTTTCACCAAATGTTGTTTCAATCATCCAAAATGAGTTAAAAAAGGGATTAAAACTAAAAACAAGTAACGCATTTTATGTTTGTGATAAGTTATCAATGATACATGAATGGAACAGGAATACTCAGAGCATTTTGTAGATAAATACAGAAATTAGTAGTTTTTAAAGTTCAAATTAGAATAAAATCTTAAATTTCAATGTGACCTCTCATTATTTATATTGAAACAAATTTTTAGCTTTAGGTTGACGTGGCTGTCTCCTATGAGACACACTTAGGCCAGTTTGGCCCGTTGTGATACCAGGGGTAAATTATTTCCACTCTATCTGAACCAGTTGGAGCTATTTATGAAGCTTTGTATTCGGTAGACCGAAGTTTTTGAGAGTTCATCTAGGTCACTGGAGAACCAGTTACCTAGGAAGAGATGGCGCTTTCTGGCCAGCGCTGGGCATGTGCAGAGAAGGTGTGTTGTGGATTAAACCTCCTCCTCATCTCTGCAGCTTCTGCAGAAGTCGTTATGGAGAATATTCAGTCTTCGGGCATGGTTTCCAATCAGGCAGTGTCATGTTAGAACGCCTATTACGATATTTATTTGGTCCGTTCTAAGGGATATTAGTTCTCTTGAGCGTCTTAAGATCAGTGTTGGCCAAACTTGACGCGTTATACTGCATGTTCTACCCGTTGACCACCTGATGTTGGTGTTTTCAAGGGATAGCTCATTTATCAGTAGCTTACATGTTGCGAGAGGTATTCCAATTTGTTCCTTATCTGTCGATAGGGGTTTGGTGGTTCCGTTTCTAGCGAGTTCGTCTGCTTTGCAGTTACCTTGGCAGTCTCTATGTCCGGGGATCCAGCATAGGAATATATTGAGCTGCTCTGCCATCTCATTTAGAGATCTGCGGCAACTTAGGACTGTTTTTGATGTTATTTCAACAGATTCCAGGGCTTTCAAAGCGGCTTGACTATCAGATAGAATGCAAATATCTTTTGCCAATATTTCGTTCATCTGAAGCCAAGTGACTGCTTCATGTATGGCAGTGACTTCCGCTTGGAAGACACTGCAGTGGTCGGGGAGCCTAAAGCCATGGTTAATGTTTAGGGATTCAGAGTAGACTCCTCCCCCTACTTTGCCATCTAGTTTTGATCCATCAGTGTAGATTCTAGTGGCATTGTTTGGTGGAGGGCTTCCAATCTCCCATTCGTAACTGGAGGGGATTGATACACCAAACTTTTTGTGGAATAAAAAAAAAAAAAACATGGCAGTGTAAGTATATAGAACCTTAATAGCTTGAGTGGATCACAGCTCGTGAAGCTCAAATTAATTAAAACTTGAAAATTGTTTTTTTTTTTTCTTTCACCATCGGACGTCACAACCATTTCATCCTTTGATGTAATTTTGATGACAAAAGGAATAGAAATAAGATACTAATAACACTTTAAATAAGGATTTACATAATAAATTTGGTATTTTTTGTGCTGCTTTGAATATTTTAATTTCAAACTTTTCCTAGTTTTTAAGTCAACAAAATATTTTTCCTGCTTGTAACATTGACCTTTGCTCTCATCACTCAAGACTAAAACATGTCGTTTTCCATAGAAATTGAAAACTTAAAAATGGTAAAACCAATGAGCTCGAACTAAGATCTTACAAAAAAAGATACAGTAGTTTCGACTTTGTCGTAACACAAGACGTAGAATTAGTCAATTCGCTTTTGATGACATCTTTTTTAAAAACTATTTAGCTGAATATTTGTTCCATACACCTGAGCATATGACCTTTAAAAGAGTGCCGGAGAGGGTTAATATGTATGACCGACCCCCATTACTTTTGCAAAAGGAACATTTTTGCCTTTGACACCTATTCCCTCCGACTACTCCTTAGGGGGGCTCCCTTACAAATTTTATGGTTTTGTCGATAAAACTGGAAACTGTCGATAAATAGGTAGCAAGTTTAAGTAAACAAAAACATCAAATGTTGGCTTTATATTTCATGTAATTGTGTAAAATTTATATAAGTTAGAGAGTTCTAGCCAAACCATAAGTTCAAGCAGACCAACAAGTGCTAACATCAACATTGTACGATCAGTACTTTAGGCCCCACCAAAGGCTCAAAAAGTTATATAAATACCGACACCTGATCACTATCAACCACCCTACTTACCTCCGAGAATGACGTATTCTACGTCAAAACAATGCAAACAGTAAGAAACTTCAATTTCTGAGTATATTTTTTATGCTTTTGTATAAAATTTATAAAAATTGGAGGATTCTAAAATAAATTTTTCTCCCAGTGAGGATCAAACAGACCAACAAGTGCTTAAATCAACATTCGAGGATCAGTACTTTAAGCACACCAAACGCTCAAAGGGTGACATACACATCGCTTGTTGATTGCAATCAACTACCCTACTTAATTTCGAAAATGTCGTATTTCTACGTCAAAATTGTATATTAAAAGCATGTTTTAAATGGTTTGACTTGTTTTATTTTATAATTTTTAGTCATCCTAACCCCCTCGTCATTGGCTTATCTCTAATATTAATCCTTTAAAAAAAGAGTAAAATTTCTGAAAATCCATTGAAAATTCTTCAAAAACATTGAAATTTTGATTTGTGTTGATTTTCTTCTGATTAAACAAAAAGGCTTCCTACGGTTAAAATTTTTCAAAATCGAATAAAAATCATGAATATCTCCTAAGCATACTGACGTCACCAACATAATAAAACCTTTATAACTTTGGATATTGTACTATAAACACGAGTGTGGGGGTATTTTAACTTTGGCTAAGCTATTCCATTGTTTTAATTACTGATGATGAAGTTAATGAAATTAATATTATCAATATAATGTTAAGAAGACAATGTGTAACGAATATTTCGACGCTTTATGGGTCTAGTTCAATCTCACAAAAAAAAAAGGGGTAAAAACTCTCTCAAAAGTACCCTAAGTAAAAATTTGTTGATTGGAATTATTGTATTTTCAACTTTTTTTATGTTCCAAACGCTCAAACTTTCTCATTTCCAACAACATTTTCCGCATCCTACTGAAAATATTAAAAAAACAGAGCATATAGAATTATATCCTCACTATATCGATACGATGAATTAAATTGATTATTGATAAAATGACAAGAGGATATTTTTGGTTCTTAGTGATAAGTATGTATATTAAGGTGGGTCACCAAAATAAATATCAAAAGACCACCCCTCATCTGAAAGCTTATGTTAAGGGGGTTGTAGTAGCACACAAATTTTTTTTTTTAGGTAGACCCAAAATCTGCCCCAAATGGTCTTTTTTGTATAACTTCATCAGTTTTTAAACGATTGTAAAAACAGTATGTCGTTGGATAGATCTCAATAAGGACAAAAATTTGTCTTAACAACATTTTTACCTCCGATTCCATCTTTGGCTAGATATTTCAACAGCGTAAAACAAAAGTTACAGCTAATTTTATTTTCGGTCAAGTTTGGCTTCGAATTTGGTATTTAGCTTTCGGTTCATCTTCGTTAGCCTTAAAAATGACTTCGTTCACCTGCGTTTTTGTTCGTTAGTCTTCGGTTCAGCTTCGTTTGATTTCGTTATTATACCAAATTTCTTTAAAATCGGTCCAGTTAATCCAGGCATTATCGAGTCATATATATTTTATTACTTGAAGCGCCATCTATCGAAAGTTTTTGAAACTTCTGATAGTCTATCGTTTAAGCTTGAGTCAAGAGAATCTTTATACTAAATGTCAACAAAATTGCTCCAGCCCTTTAGTCAGAAATTTATTATTGCATAAAAAACAAACCAACAAGCAAAGTAAGGAAAACCACACAACCTCGCACACAAGCAAACAAAATATTTTCAATGCTAAAAACAATCTATCTGCTATTCCTTGGTCAGGAGAATTGTCACTCTTTATTTCACCAAAATCGTTCTAACCGTTATGTTCTAAATTTAACTGTTATTTTATTGCCGCTATACAATCGGTTAAAAACTGATGAAGTTATACAAAAAAGACTATTTGGGGCAGATTTTGGGTCCATCTAAAAAAAAAAATTTGTATGATACTAAAACCCTCTTAAAATAAGCTTTGAAATGAGGGGCGGTCTTTTGAAATATTTTTTTTTCCATATAGGGTGACCCACCTTAATGTATACTAGTATAGCCTGTGACCGAAATTCGGCCATCTGTATCTGTAAGGTAATGAAGCTCAAGTTGTTTTTCACATAATGAATTGTTATTAATTTGCATGGAAATTCTTAATGCTTACCTTGATGCTATGAGGAAAAAAGTGGTAAAGGACAAAAAAGGAAGCATATATGCGTCAATAACAAAAATTTATTCAAGCGTCATCTCGAAATAATTCACCAAGTATTGAACAAAAGATTATCAATGGCTTGGCGTCAAGTGTTATATGAAGCAAGCAGCAGTTGAACTGTTTTTTTTTAACGCTGAGAGAAATTAAGAGAAAGCAACAACAACCCAAACAACAATAACAACAACAAAAATAATGCTGCTCAGCTCTTTTTAAGTATTTGCGTCACTCCTGCATTCTACTCTTGCTTTTGTAAGCTAAAGCAGCGATGTTCAATTTTGTAGTTTGTCGCTTTGTAGTTTCTCAATTCCCATTGGTAAAAAAAGCATTTTACATTTCCTCAGGTTTACCTACCTTAATGACAACATATTCGAATAAAAACTATATTGTGCAAATCTACTCGAAAATACCTATCCATTGATATAAGTATTATGTGAATATGTTGAAGATAACACAGAAAAGAGGGAACATAAACTTTTTTGTTTGCGTATTAACATATAGATATTGCTGAGAATTATCTCAAGTGAACCCCTGCAAAGTATACTGAACTAATTGAAGAAAACCTATACATCCATTAATCTAACCCATGAATCTAGCTGAAAAAGCATATTTAATATGATGGTACGTTAAAAAAACGTTATCATCACAACTTATTTTCTTATCATTGCTTTCTATCTGAATGATTAGACCATAAAAACAAAAAGAAAAAAAAAAAATAAAAAACCAAAAGAAATACCAAAAAATTTCGACAGTTTTTCTAAACTGTGTATCAAAAACTGATGATGGAAGAAAAAATAGCTCTATTTTGCGAATAATGGTGCTACAACAGCACGATCCAGTTGACTGCGGATGGTTCGATAGGATGATTTGAACACTCTTCTTCATCCCTCTTAACACTGCCCTTCACCGACAACTCATCAAAAACGCACTAAAAAAGGCCTGTGGCGAGCACGCAACGAAATCGATTGTTTGCAGCTCGATTTTATTGAATGCGTAGCAAAGGATTGAGTCACAATGAATGAAGCAAGCCATGTAATATGTGAGCATGAAGATATGCGCGTGTGGATGTTGGTATTTTTATTTGTGTGCGTGTGAGCGCGTGTGCGAGTGTGTTTGTGTCTGTTCGTGTGTCTGTTTAGAGGAAGTTTTTGGCCACAGCTGCGGGTTTAAAAAAAAACATTTCAATTCATTTTCAATATCTACTGAAGCACGCCCACAGCAATACATGCAAACATTCGTATTCGCATTCCTACACATATATAGATATAGTATATTTGCACACAAACACACACACGCATACACTTATTCTTAAATCGATAACATTTACAAATTGCAAAGATAGCAAAGCCTGCACCAGGAAACACACAAATATACCGAAGGACATACAAACATATTTCAACAAAAAAAAAAAAATAAAAAAAAAATAAAATTCAAAGGACAACGCCGAACCAGCACAATATAATTTCAAAAGGGGAAAACAACAATAACAACAACAACAACAATATTAAAAATCACTTAAAGCCTGGTCTTTTTATTTTCTATATAAAAAGCATCCTTCTGCTGATATTTCATCTTCATCTGCCTTTGCTTCATTTCCTGTTTTCCCCACCACTGCTGCTAATGTGACTGTCTTTGTCCTTTGCATTTCCTTCTTGCTTCGTGGGCTTTGTCAAAGCCTTGCCACCAGACTTGATATTGTTATTGTTAAGTTTCTTGTTGTTCTTATTGTTGTTGTGGATGTTGTTGTTGCTGTTGCCACCGTTATTTTAGAAATATAAATTCTATAATATTTATTGCCAAATAATAGTTGTTGTCTGTGTTGTGTACATGTTTGTTGCTGCGCTTTGGCGAATGTGTTTGTTCTATATGTGTGGGTGTGTGTGTGTGTGTGTGATTGCGTGTGTTGGTTTGTATTTATTACAGCAGCCAGGATCCGGTTTCCTCTTCGTTTCCTTCCGTTTGTTTTTTAGTGTATCACCTAAATTTATGGTTACAATAAATTTTATATTTTTATTGATTTAATTAATTTTTCTTAAATTTATGTGCAGGTCTTTGTTAGGTCATTAAAGTAATAAATATTCAAGGCTAAGCAAGAGATGCCAAGGTCTTATCTTAACATTGCAGCACCCTTGATTTTGGTAGATTCACCCTGTTGGTTTTCATTGCCTTGAAATATTTTGGAATGTTTTAATATATGCCTATGGAAGAAAAAAATCCTGTATTGAAAATTTGAACCTGACCTCAAGGTTAAGGATGGATTTGTGTTTTACTCAAATTAACAAATCTTTTGAAATACATACTCCACTTAAATTTTTTCATTTATTTTTACTATTTCTTCTTATTTCGAGCAGTATTCAAGACTAACACGAACAATTCTCGACCATAAACGATGATATAAAACTTCTAATTAATAACCACTAATGACAGTTTGACCTTCTGGAACAAATTTCTTGTGGAAAATACCCTTCGAATTGGAGAAAGTGAACAACATTGCCTTGATTCCGGACTTCTGAAAACTCAATTTATTAGGTTTTGGTTCGCCAGGAACATATTTAAAGCACCATGTTTCCAGTTATGATCGAGTCAAGAAAATCTGGATCATTTTCAGCCGTTGAAATGATATCTTTACAATGCTCCACACGAGCGTTTTTTGGTCCTCATTCGTGGTGGAAAAAAATCACGCACAAACCTTTTTTTACCCAAATCTTTAGTTAGAATTTGACGAACAACCTCCCGATTTGTTCCTAACTCCTCAGCCAACATGCTCACAGTAAAATTTCCATCGACAGCAATGATTTCACGGATTTTTTGCACCAGTTATTCACGATTTTTGTTCTCTGGACATTTGCTTCTTTGAACGTCGTTCAAGTCTTCACTGCCACCTTTGAATCGTTGAAACCACGTATAAACTGTGTACGAGATATACAATCATCACCATAAACTTTTTTCATCAGTTTGTATGTCTCAGCGAATTTCTTTCCAAGCTTAAAACAAAATTTAATATTTGCTCTTTGTTCCATTATGTTTTTACAACTAAACATAAAGAACTGTTGTCATTAAAAGGCGCGGAATTTTATAACCTGTCAACCGATTTGAATAAAATTTAGTGCGTTTGAAAGAGGATAGATGAATCTTTCTGACGACACATATGTTAAATAGATGGCGCTACATTTTCTATTGTTTTAATTACAAAGTTTGGTTATTTAATTGTCACACTACGTTTACGAAAAAGGAAGATCAAGTTCGAAAATAAACCAAATCGAATGAGTACCATGCCCAGCCTTACATACAAAGTAACTAACCCCATCATTGATGGATCCAAAATGGAGAATGGCACGGGAGCCGGAGTCTACTGTAATACACTACAAATATCCCTGTCATACAGACTTCCAGATTACTGTAGTGTCTTTCAAGCAGAAATTTTTGCGATCGAGAAAGCAGCTACGACAATCCAATCAAGGAACATCCATCCATCAACGATTACAATCTATGTGGACAGCCAGGCTGCGATAAAAGCACTCCGCAGCGAAACAACTAAATCGAAATCTGTACTGAGCTGCTGGCAAGCTCTCATCAGAATCAGTCCTCCACACAATATCAATATCTGCTGGGTCCCCGGTCATCGTGACATAGAGGGAAACGAAATAGCAGACAGATTGGCTAGGGAGGGCTCTAAACTGGAAAGAAGTTCTGTGATTGGGTCGATCATGGCTCCAATCGGAGAATTCAAGAAGAAAATAAATGATAAAGCTAGAAATAACACAAATAACTCTTGGTCAAATAGAGACGACTGTGTTATCGCTCGCCATCTCTGGCCTAAACTCTGCGAAAAAAGGACAAATTCCTACTTTCATTGAGTAAAAATGAAACTCGCATCTTAATAGGGTTCCTCACGGGGCATTGTTGTATAGGCACAATGGCCTCGCGACTAGGAATCCCGCACCCAGACTTCTGCAGAAGCTGTGGAGATGTCGAGGAAACAGAAACCATCAAGCATCTACTTTGCGAGTGTCCCAATCTCCAACAACGCCGACTTCGCAACATGGGAAGCAGAGTGTACGGAGAACTGCAAGAGCTCGTGGACGTACCACTGATGGATCTTTTCAGATTTATACGGAGCACCGGTTGGTTCAACCAACCTTGCTCCAGTGCCTAAGATTTTTATTTGGTTTTGCCACAGTAGGTCTACAGACATAGGGAACCACAATGGACCAATAGGCCCCCGTGTAGGCAACGTCGGGTTGCCCTTCCCTCCTAACCTAACCTAACCTAACCCCATCATGCTGAATCACGAAAAAATTCACGAATGAAAAAAAAGAAATGTTCAGCACTACTCTTTGTAGTGCTTGTAGTGCGTGTTTTGCTTGTCGCTAATGTGCCTTTTCGGATACAGAATGAAGAGAGAGGTAAGTATATCAAAATGCTAAAATCTTTAAAAAATCCTCAAAAATTAATCAAGGCCCATGATATTTTGCACATAAGCTTTGAATCAAAATATTCACTATTAACATATGTACATAGTTTGAAATCTGGCGAAATTGGAGGAAAACCACGCCTACCTCTGATGCAAGTTGACTATATCAAAATGGTGAAATATTACACAAAAATTAGTCTAAACTCATTTAATTTCAAGCAAACGCTTTACGATTTTGGCTTGTAATTTGGCAAAATGAAAGATGGAAATCACGCCTATATCCCATACAAAGTGACTGTAACAAAAACGTACAATTTCTAAGAATTTTACTAAAATGAATCTAAAGCAGGGCAGGGCACTCCATAGCTCACTGAGCTCTCTGTGAGCGTAACTTTTCTCATGTACACAAAGCTCAGAACAGAAGAGAATATAAATCAGTCGTTCGCAGACGGTCATGCTGTAAGAATCTATGTCGTTTTGCGCTGCAAATTTAATGTACACTCTTTAAAAATCAACCTATTGGCTTAGATGATTCATAGTAGATTCATAATACTTATGTTTATATTTTTTATTTCGTAGAATTTAATATTATTTGTATATCTACATTAAGGTTTCATATTAATTCATTTAATTTTTTGATAACTTACTTACTTATTTTATTTACTAACTTATCATTTTATTATTAATAAGCATTAAATAAAAAAAAAAAGAAAAAAATAAATAACTGGCCATTTCAGCCCTTGAAAGGACTTTAACCTAGCTTCTTATGATCAATTGTGTTGTGCGTGTTATTAAGTTTGTACACAATTGACCGAGAACAGGACCTACATGTTTAACGCCGACTCCGAACGGCGATGAACGGAATATTCTCGTTCTCAAGAAGCTTTACATGGCATTTTGGTTACTCTCTGAGGTTTGCCATTGTCTGCAGAGAGGTGGCGGCCGTACAGAAAAATTATTTTAATTCAAGTAATTTTCTGTCGCTGCTGGGGTTCGAACCTGGGTCTCCAGGTTCTTTGACATAGCGGCCACGCACTTTAACCAACTACGCCACGGACGCCACTATTACTAATTTTAATTAATTAGCATTACTGATTTTAATTATGCGTATATATTAAGATTTTATAATATTAAAATAATTTTCATACACATATATTAAGGTTTTATATTTATAATGCAGTCACATTATCTATTAATATTCTTTACATTTTTCGTTCATATTACATGTGTAATTTATTTCATAGAAGAAATAATGACCATAACCGATAACTAAAGTAAAAACGTAGAATAAAATATTACAACTTACAAATCTTGATAATTGTGACAACTATTATCCTCAGTGTATGCGATTTGAGAGCGCACCAATACTTACAAGACGAAATAAATTGTGACTGTGTTAGAATGCCCAACCTTGATCTAAAGCAGCGCAGAGCGCTCCATAGCTCACTGAACTCTCTGTGAGCGTAACTTTTCAAATGTACATAAAGCTCACAACAGAAGAGAATATAATTCAGTCGTTCGCTGACTGTGATGCAGTAAGGATCCATGTCGTTTTGCGCTGCAAATTATATGTACACTCGGGAAAAATCAACTTATTGTAGATTCATAATTCTTATTTTTTTAGTTTGTAGAATTTTATATTTGTATATATTAAGGTTTCATATAATTAATACATATAAGCTTTTAAAACTTTTGGTATTGTTCATTCTTATTCCTTGTTAATTTTTTAATACTTAATTTTTTGATTACTTATTTTATTTAATTGCTTATTATTTACTTACATATTTTTTGTTATTAATTTTAATTATTCATATATATTAAGATTTTATAATATCTATATATTAATACGCAAACAAAAAAGTTTGTGTTCCCTTTTTTTCTGTGTTACCTTCAATATATTCACATTATACTTATATCGATGGATAGGTATTTTCGAGTAGATTTGCACAACATAATTTTTATTCGAATATGTTGTCATTAAAATAGGTAAAAACTGAGCAAATGTAAAACGCTTTTTTTATCAATGGGACAATGAGAAACTGCAAAGCGACAAAGCTCTGTTGAACATTGCTGCTGTAGCTTACAAAAGCAAGAGTAGAATGCGGGAGTGACGCAAACATTTAAAAAGAGCTGAGTAGCATTATTGTTGTTGTTGTTGTTGTGGTTGTTGCTTTCTCTTAATTTCTCTCAGCGTTAAAAAAACAGTTAAACTGCTGCTTGCTTCTATTATCTTGAGAATGAACATCTATCTTGATTTATTTGTTATACTTTTCTACCGTTTATTTACTTACTTTACTTTTAATTTATTTATTTACTTTAAATGAATATTGTATGTTGAATAAATTTTTGTTATTGACGCACATGCTTCCTTTTTTTGTCCTTTACCACTATTTTCCTCATAGCGTCAAGGTAAGCATTAAGAATTTACATGCAAATTAATAGCTATTCATTATGTGAAAAACAACTTGAGTTTCGTTACCTTATAAAAACAGATGGTCGAACTTCGGCCACAGGCGATACTAGTTAAAATAATTATTCGTATATATTAAGGTTTCATATAATTCATTCATATTATCGGCTAAGATTCCTTATATTATTCATTCATATGACTTGTATTAATTAATTTATATAAAAGAAATAATGAACAATACGATGACTAAAAATAAAAACATAAAATAAAAAAGAAAAACTTACTAATCTAGATAATTGTGACAAGTATTTCGCTCAGTATGCTCAATTCGAGAGAGCACCAATACTAACAAGACAAAATAAAATGTGACTGTGTTAGAATGCCCAGCCCTGATCTAAAGCAATGTCGGGCATTCTGTAGCTCCAGGGAAAAAAGCTCTCTCTTCCGCCACAAGTACGCTGCTAGAGCTTCACACGTATGCTGTTAGAGCTTTTCATACACTTTTTTAACATTGGAAAGCTTTTGAATGCACAAAGGCACATAAACGCCAAGATTGCGGCTTTGTAAGAATGCCCACCAATGATATAAAGCAGTGTTAAACAGCTTTGCCCCACAAATTTCTTTAAGACTAGCGAGCTTTTAAGCTTTCACTGAAAGAAAATTGTGTGTTATTTTGCAAAAAGACTTAAGGAAGTTGACTTGCTATTGCACACAGTTTATATTTCAAGTTTATTTATGGAATTCACAAAGGTTGATAAGGTAAAAGCGAAATTAAGGTAAAGCCAAACCTAGAAAATCTAATAATAATAATAGCTAAGAAAAAAGAAATTGATAAAAGTAAGAAAAAGTATATAAAAAAAGATACGGGCTAAGAAAGACTAAATGAAGAGAATGGAAACCAGTAGTATAAATTTAATGAGATAAATGTAGTCTTCTGATTTATTTTAATTACTTATTTCAATTAAAAATTATGGATGAATAAATAAAAGAAAATTTATTACAAAGACAAACATATGTGATAAAATAAAGTATTGAGAAAATAAATTACTTGATTAAAAAATTATATGTAAATACGTGAAAATTAAATTTTGCATAAAATAAAATTTTATTCAGTGTAAGAAGACGATCTTATAAAACTGAGCGCCTAAGCTGACAAGCAGCATAAATGTTAACTGTTCGACGGAGAATTTCAAACTGAAGCTTTCGCCGTGCTGTATGTCAGATATATTCGTGCTTTTGCTTTTGTGAATGTATTTCGGGTCAAAGCTGTTTAACACTGATCTTAAGACTTAAAATATTGCACAAAAGATTCCAATTTGAAATTTGTCAAAATCGAAGGAAACCACGAATATCTCCCATACGAATTGACGTCATCAAAATAATAAAATCTTAACAATTTTGAATATTACATATTTAAGACGTGTGCCAGAGTATTTCAGACAAGCCTAAGATAATAAAGGGTTATCCATTTTAAAGTAAGAAAATAAAGTTTAACAGACGAATTCACAAGAATATCTTAAAATAGCTTTAACACGTTCAATAGTTCAAAAGCCTTTTAATGTTAAATTCATAAAAATGTTGTAGCTACTTTTAAGTTAAAATACTCAGCAGTTATTTTGAAGTCAATTGAAAAAGTGAACTAGTTCGTAGATCGTACAAATCATTACTTTAAGACCTTTGCTTCAGTACACTAAATTTTTATACTTGGAAAATGTTCACTTTAAAACTAGTTAAAAACGAACCACTTTCAGGCTACAGCGAAAGCAACCAGTTTAAAAATGTTCCTAATTCAACTAGTTCAAATATGGGGGAAAAGGAGTGTTTATGGGAACAATTTTCTTTCCCTATGACATCAACCCGCAAAAAGCGTCAGTTCGTTCAATGTTAAAGGGTATTGTAGTGGAAACAGTACTGGTCTTTTCTGAAAGTAGTTCAGAACTGTTTCAAATTTGGTCCACTTTTTTGCTGGGTAGGAATACTTTCGATTTGAAGTGAGAAGAGTGTCAATAATGGTTTCTGAATTAGATAAATTCAATGACTTTTTATTAACTTGCCAGAATTTTAATCTTAATATTTGAGTATGACCTTTCATTATTTATATTGAAAACAAATTTGAGCTTTAGGCCAAGTATGTTGACAACAAGACAACATGAAGACAAAGAAGGCAACAACCAACAACAACAACAACGGCTCTGTATAGAGCAAATCACACAGCTTGACTATACAGACTGTTTCATTGGCCGCTACACCAACTCATCAGTAGCCTTTGCATGACTTTACACTGTGATCCACTCAAGCTACTTAGGAATTGATGTTGATTTCCGAATTTTGTCAATTTTTTGATATTTTAAAATCCAAATTTATTTTGAAGCTACCCTCTGCACTGAAAAAATTATATTTTTTTGTAAATGTTTTGACAAATTTCATTTTTTTATTTTAATATTTTTATATAATTTGATTTTTTTTTTTAATATTTTTCAAATTTTTGAAATATTTTGAATTATTTTTGACAATATTTTTACTCAAATGAGAACAAATAATTTTAAAAATGCTTTATAAGGGATTAATAGCACGTTTCATTCATTTTCAAGAATCTTCGCATTTATGTTTTCGATAATTTTGAAATAAATTGATATATTTTTGACAAAATTTGTGCTCAGATGAAAAAAAAAATATATTAAAAATGCTTTATCGAGGGTTTATTGAATGTTTCAACCATTTTTAAAATTATCACATTTATAAAGCATTTAAAAGAGAATTTTAACGCATTGAACGTTTATGTTAAATTTTTTTCGATATTTTTCTTATAATGGCTTTATAAGAGGTTATAATTTTTTATGAATACAGCCGTAAAAAAATACACCAAAAATACAGATTTCGATAAAATTTTTATTTCGTTATAATGTTTAGACTTTGCCATTTTGGAAACTTTTGAATGCAATATCAATCAAAAGTCCAGAACAGTATTTATTGCAGGACTCAAATTTTTTGAGGTAGTTGCATAATTCGAGCACCAGCGCACAGTGTGATGAGCCCATATAGCGAGTCGACAAAAATAGAAGGAGTTTTACAAGATTCATGAAATTTTGTGAAAATTAGTTTTACGAATAAAGAAATATTTTTACAAAATTTCGTTCGAATTGAATGAATGGCACGTCTATCTCCCATATAACCGAAATAGGTAACATAGAATAGTTCCCCAAACTATTTTCCTACATCAAAAAATTTGGTACACATACTTCGTTTGGAGTACTAAACAGCTGGTGTGAAAATGAACTTAATCGACTAATATGACCTCCTCTTACATAACTGAAATCGGTAATCAGGTATATTTACACAAAAAATTTTCCCAGATCATTAAAATTTACTACACAAAGGTTTTTTTTGTAGCTATAAATATCTGGTGTGAAAATGAATCAAATCGGCCAACAAGCACGCCCATCTCCCATATAACCGAAATCTGCAAAATAAATTTTGTGCTGTTTTACGCACTAACAAAATAATAATTCATTTCATGTTTTTTTTTTGCTTTCATCGAACCAAATTTAGGACTATGTTCATAAAGCGTTTTATTTGAAAGTGTTTTTTAACAAATTCATTTTTTTTAAAGTTTGAGAAATTTTGTTTTTTATTCTTCATATAAAAAATTCATTATTTGGCTTATTTTCGCCAAACATACTCCAGAAAAGTGCCCATAAAATCGTTATTATTGAGTTTCGGCAAACCAAATATTGGGAACATGTTGAGAAAGTGTTGATAAGACATGTTAAAATTTAACAAAAAAAAAAACAAAAATGCTTTTTATTGCGTTTTGAACTTTGTGAAAAATTTGTTAGAAAGTAGTGATGCTAAAAATATGAACATAAAAAAAAACAAAAATTCTTTTTTTATTGCTTTTCAAAAATTTGTTTTTTTTTTACATTTCTGAGACCTGTCCTTAGATATACAAAATTTTTGCCTTTAAACAAAAGATTTTTTACTACAACACATTAAATATATACATTAGGGTGGATCAATTATTTTTGTGAAGAGGCGTATAGCAAAAACCAATCTACGAAGAATTCTATGAAAACATCCCCAAGAAACTATGGGTCTAAAATCAAAACCTAGCTCCCGTCGAGCGACATAAAAATTCGCATTTTTCATTAATGTTGGGCTTATTTATGTTTCATCTTTTCAGGCAAAATTTTAGAAACCTTTTTTTTAATTTATCCAAAAACTTTAGTTTGAAATGTCATTGAACAATCAGTAAAAACACAACTCTTTTAAAGTTAATTTTTTTATTTTGTAAATTTAAACAACAAAAATAAGAAAGAAATGGATTTGTTTTGTGAAATTAAAAGCTCAAATTAAAATGAAAAATCACAATTTTTAAGTCTTTTTCGAGGTGTTCGGGTATAATTTCAAAAATTAATTATGGGATTTATCTCTACGGATATTCGCCAAAAACAGCACTAAACAAAATCAAGACTGCTTTAAATGCATCAATCAGAATAGCATTAGGAGCTTATAGAACAACACCTATCCAAAACCTTTTATTTGAAACTAATTTTTTAACTATCGAAGATCAAAGAGATTTCACTTCAATAAAACTATTCAAAACACTATTAAGATTCAATAATAACCCACTTTATGATATAGTTACCAAAAACCAATCTATAAACACCTCACTTAAAGTCACAGCAGCAATCAACAGATTAATAAAAAACTCCAAAGAGCTCGGCATACCAACATCCCCTCACTATCCTATTGATAATACTAACCCACCCTGGACTTTCAACCCATCAACAATTAACGATTCCCTAAGAATGTACACAAAATCTCACACCAATCCAGCAATATTCCGATCCTCATTTCATAAAATCAAAGAAAACTTATCTAATTACTCTTTCATTTATACCGATGCCTCTAAGATAAACACAAAACTCAGTTTCAGTGTAACTTCCACTAACCAAATCGTTAAAATTTCTAATTTACCATCATACAGTTCAATATTTAGTGCGGAAATTATTGCTATCCATGAAGCTATACAATACGCCTTAAAAGAAAATCGCAATGTTGCTATATGTACCGACTCGCTTTCATCTATAGACGCTATTGCGAATATAAACAACCACGAATACTACCCTCTCCTCATCAGAAACACACTTTCTAGCAACTTCCCTAAAATTAAACTTATATGGATTCCAGGTCATATTTCAATAGTAGGCAACGAGTTTGCCGATCAGTCAGCCAAGGACGCTAATGTAGCCCCACTCATAATAACAAACAATTACAACGCAGATGATATTACACACTACTTAAAAAATGCATTTAAAAACAAACATACACAAATATGGTACTCAACCTCGGACTGGTACAAACTTACGAATCCAAATAAGATAACAGGGAAAGATATACACTACATAAACAACAAAACCTATCTAGACTCGATGTAATTTAATTCGAACGCTTACGACTCGGACATACTACAATTACACATCAACACTTTATGAACAATAGTACCTCTATCTCCTGTCCTTTTTGCAACATTTCAAACCCAATAACACTTTCTCATCTTCTTTCAAACTGCCCCAAATTGCAAAACATAAAAACACTAATTTTTCAGAACACTGACCCTTTAACATTTATATCCACACCTAAAATTGACAACATATTAAAAGTAATAAAATTTCTTAAAATCTCTAACCTATATAAACATATATGAACAACTATAATATTGTAAACTTATGGTACACAACAGTCACTTTATTATCGTTACTACCGAACTTATTTTAAAAGCAAAACAATCAAATATTAATTAAATACTCTCACGTTACTTCATTCATTTTGTAAATATACTTTCGTTAAGTTTTATTTTCCTGTACAAATAAATACAGTATATCTTTGTTACTATACAAATGTAAGTTAATATATATATTTGTTTCCATTTAGACTTAAGTTAAGCTTAACGCATTTCTGGCCGGTACCCGAAATACTGAAAATTTTTTTAAACCCTTTTAAAGATGTGACATTGGGAGGTCGAATAAGGTTTTTCAAGTTGAAAAATTAAAATTAGTTTTCCCGTTTAGTCGGAAAAATTTGTTGCGTATACGCAACATTGGCGGTTAAGCAGCATGAATTGAACAACATTTTTATTTTTATACCCTCATGTTTAAAAAACGTAAAAGGGATATATTAATTTGTCACTCCGTTTGTAACGCCCATAAGGAGGCGTGCTAGGCATAGAAAAATATATATTTTCTTGATCAGCATCACCGCCCGAGTCGATTTAGCCGGACATGGCTGTCTGTCCGTCTGTCTGTCTGTGATCACGATTACAGCCGTAATTTTCAAGCTATCATCACGAAATTCGATATTTAAGCTTAAAATGAAGGTCAAGTTCAAAAATGAGCCAAATCGGATGAAAACCGCGCCTAGCTTCCACACAAAGTGACTTTATCAAAACGGTAAATCTCTTAAAATTCCATAAAAATGAATATATGAACTTGAAATTTGCATATGACCTTTGCTATTTAATATACACTCTGAATATGAAATTCAACCAAATCGGATGAAAACCACGCCTACCTCCCGTACAAAGTGACTATCAAAAAACAATAGCAAATATTTTCTGCTAAAACTATAACGAAAATGTTTTTACAAATAAACATTTTATTGATTGCTTATGACTTTGTATATACTTTGGTTCGGCCGTGGGGGTATTTAAATTTGGGACCAGTGGAAGATCATTTCTTATTTGTTTTTTTTCTTACCTTTGAAAATTGTAGAATAAATTTCATCTATATTTATTATTTTTATCCATATGTATTAATATTTTTTTATTTATTTATTCATATTTTTGTGAAATTTTTCAAAACACTGTTGTGGGTGGAGGGATACATTACATTTGAAGCATCGAAAAATGGAATTACTTTTGTACACCTTGCAATGCATTCTCTTTATGTTTTTGTCTTCATTGACAATATGATGCGGCTGATTGAAATTAGGTAGGTTGTGATCTAGGTATTCATTGTCAGAAACTTAATCGGATTCAGATTTGTTATCAGGCTGTTGAGTGAACGTTAGAAGGCAGGCAATTTCTGCTTTAAAACTCAATTGTGATAAATGTTTTGTATTTTTTATTTTGCACACCATGACGTGTATTTTCCAGGTATTCACAACCGTGCTGTTAATAGTATTCGTCCAAAGTGGCCAACACCACATCTTCCCTCGAACCACAACTCTATAGCTAGCAACTCCATTATCGTGGAGATCGACGCCGTCCATATATTTATTATATTCAGCCATAACGTTAGGCATTATTGACATTTTTGTGTTCTTATTTCTATAATATCGTTGAGCCAACGAACGCAGGAACGTGATTGGTAGCAATGGTAACCTCCACATTTCATCGAACAAGTCGTCGAACATGTAGTTTTTCAAACTGTTTCCACCTTTCAAATTAGAATCCGCAGCACACATGCGATTTTTTCGGATTGTCCCCGTCTTACGAAAACGTTTCTCAGTTAGTAAGTACATCAGATAGTAAGATGCAAAGAATTTATCAAAATGAACTGAATAGTGCTCAGGATTCTCAACATTTCACAGCGAATTCAATATAACAATGCTCCAAGACCAATATCCTTCTTATGCGCTACAGAAGCACATCCATATTGCATCAAACGAAACAGATAGCCATCCTAAGAACACAAGCACCAATATTTGAACCAGAGTCTGATAAGTTTTCCGCGGATCAACATTTTAGATAAATGCCTTCCAAAATATGAGATTATTCACTTGTCCATACTTGAATAAGTCGCAAATAAACCCAATTGCAATTATCTCTCATTTAGCATTGTCAAAAGGAGCATAATTTTTGCAAATCGATCAGCCGTATCAATGTTGTTATTTTCTGTCAAATGAGAATATTTTTTTATGTCACGGAATCTGTTGCGAGGTAATGACATCCTAACTATTTTCACACCAAATTCTGGTTGAACAGACCAATACAGATCCCATCATGGAAGTTTATTCCGGAAGTCATAATTGTATCATAATATGAAGAACCAAACTCGCAAACAAAAATAAATTAGAAATTTGGTAAAAAAGCTATATGTCAGTTAACGGCCAATGTTGCGTATACGCAACACCATGACGTAAGTGGTCACCAAGACAGGTAAGGTATACATTTTCGGTCATTATGGAGTGTGTCTGTTAGGTTGGTCTATTGACTGCAATATTTCAGACAAATGTCAATATTATAATATATATAAATATTTTTAATTAATTTTCTAAAAAAGATACTTTTTTGGAGACTTTTTCAAGACCCCCCTAACCCCATTTCCACGAATGGATTATTATTTTTGTTTCCATTTATATATTAGCAACATGTCAACCTTTAGGCCTAATGCAATAGCGACATGGTTCTTATTCTATAATACATTAGTATTTCAAATTAAAGTTGGTGTTGCATATACGCAACAATGGCAAGAAATGGGTTAATGCCTACGCAGCCAAAGCTGTATTTTAATTTTAAGCTAATATTTAATAAAAAAAAACAAAAAAAAAAAAAGAAAAAGCACAATTTTTAAGTCTTTTTCGAGGTGTTCGGGTACGACTTTATAGAGTCACTGCCATAACATCGTCTCGATTTTTGTAATTACGCGTCATTACAAAATACATACGTTGGCAACTGAATACATCGCTCGGCTTCTTGGTGAAATGTCTATTGGTGAAGGCATATGCCCCAATGAAATCGGTTTAAAATTGTATTTTCTTTTTAAGGGATAAAATGGGTTCCTCATTACTTTTCGGCGTTTATTTAAATCAAACCTTTAATAAAACACGGGTTAAAAGCCAAAAATTTTAACAATATGGAAACAGATTTTTAAAGCTTATAAAATTTTTTTAAAAACAGTCTCGAACTAATAATATATGATGTTTGCTTCAATGATATTGTTATCCATCAAATTTATACAGTTTTTTAAAATGCCTCAAACCGTAATTTTTATGTCTCTCGGCGGGAGCTAGGTTTTAATTTTAGACCCCTAGTTTCTTTTGAAAGTTTTCTTAGAATTTTGGTAGATTTAGTTTTTGCTAAACACCTTTCGCATTTTTTCTCACGGGAACAATTTGGCCCACCCTAATATAAATGTTTATTTTTTGCATATTTTTTATGCTAAAATTTACTCCTTATTAAGAAATATATAGTGTCAAATTGTTAAAGAAAAATTTCATCATATTTTCAAGTCAAGTTTTAAAGAGTGGCATGTCCGTAATTGAAAAGATATCACAAAGTTCTCTTATATTAAGAATATTAATACTTTAAACTATTATTCTGCATATTTAGATCTATAAATTTAAAAAAAACAAAAAAAAAAAAAAATAAATAACTGGCCATTTCAGCCCTTGAAAGGACTTTGACCTAGCTTCTTATGATCAATTGTGTTGTGCGTGTTATTAAGTTTGTACACAATTGACCGAGAACCGGACCTACATGCTTAACGCCGACTCCGAACGGCGATGAACAGAATGTTCTCGTTCTCAAGAAGCTTTACATGGCATTTTCATTACTCTCTGAGGTTTGCCATTGTCTGCAGAGAGGTGACGGCCGTACAGAAAAATTATTTTAATTCAAATAATTTTCTGTCGCTGCTGGGGTTCGAACCTGGGTCTTCAAAGTTCGTTGACATAGCGGCCACGCACTAACCAACTACGCCACGGACGCCACACAGATCTATAAATTTATGATTTTTTTTTTCGTAAGCTATTTTTGTCCGCACTCGTCACACTGTGCAGCGCGGCTTTCAATTGACGAATGTTGGTTTTAAATTGCTGAAGTTTTATGTAGGTTAATGAAAATTTATTCACGTAAACACATTTTTTTTCATAACCCCACGAAAATTATTGTTATTCACTTTATAGCTACGCCCATGTGTGGCGACCGTGGCCTAGTGGGTTAAAGTATAAACTTTCGAGCCGCGTGGTTCGGGGCTTGAATCCTCCACCAGGCACATATCTATTTTTTAATTTAATAATGAATCATTAATTTCGTGAGATGACTGCAGCATTGCTGCCTCGGCAGTTCATTTGGCAGACATGACATCCTAGGTCATGCCTATAGAAAAATGATAGAGGCAGGTATGGAGGCCAGCATGTCTGCTTAACTTCCAAAGAATGTTGCAGGCATAATACAGGACTTATTTTACAACTGGGTTAATACACGATCGTTAAGTGGGTGTTTTTTGCTTTGTTGATGGGAATATGTTTGTGTTGTTGTTGTTAGTAAATTTTTTTGTTTTTGTTTTTGCAAAGAACGAAGGAAAAATTAACATTTGACCAAAAGTTCGTTGACAAGTACGTTTTCTAAGTGGCAAAAGAAAAAAAAAATAACGAAATCTAAAAAATTAACTGGTGTGAAGATTAACGTTTGTGTTTTTTATTTACTTTGTTATTTTAAAATTAAAAATTATTTTAACAAAAAAAGACATTAAATTATGAAATCTTTGAAATTGCGAAAATGATTCGCTTCTCTCGTGTGTCCAATGACGCACCTGTATTTTATTTTATTTTTCTTTCTCTAGAATCTACAGCTTGAAATACTTAAAATATTTAAAAAAAATATAGTCAATTTTGTTTTATTTTAGTCCATTTCACATTAATTTTAAACACATACTGTAAGTGGAAATATTCAGAAAATAGGTCAATCAACGGAGCTTTTGTGCTTGTTTCTTTTATTTATAATAAAGAGAGCCAAAGTTCATGCACTTAAAAAACAAAAACAAAATCCCAAAAAAAAAGCAACAAAACTTTACATAAAGAAAATATATATGTTATAACATACATGCGACAACTTTTGTTACAACATTGTTAACAAATAGCTATTAAAGAGCTTAAGTACGAGTACATGTGTGTATGTATGTGAGTGTTTAAGTATTTTTTATGCTCTACACATATGCACAGATACTCATCCGCTTTTAGCTGTAATCACGTTAATGAACAAATTATAAATTACTGATAATAATATGCATACATACAGATATAAGCATGTGTACAGACACACACACATATATATATATACACAAATAAACAAAAAGACACACATTGAGCTTCATAAATTTTCCGAATTTAATGCAAAATGGCGATTTTCCAACATCCGTTGCCGCTGTCAGCAACATCATCATGCGAATTTTTCATACGTTCTGATCTCTCTGTGTGCGCGTGTGTGTGTGTGAGTGAGTAGTTTTAAGCTTATGTGTGTGTATTTGTGTATGAAAATTACACACACAAATCGAGCGTATGAAATCACATTAACCCATATGTTGGCACAACCGGTTGTTTATCCTCGTACTATGCACCACTGCCACACTGGCCCACTGTGCTCTACAATTACCCCAAGGGAACACCCATCGTTCTCGTTCGCTATTTTACTGAACAAGTTGTCGTTCCACACGTACTGGACCAGGACAATCTGACTGAATTGACTGATTATATCTTGATGCTAATGTTTTTTATATTATTTATATTCTCTTTTTTTCCGCATCCCTTAAGCTTCATTTATGTTCAAAATTTATTATCATAATTTGTGTGTCTGTCCGAAAAATTGGAGCAATTTCTGCGGGACACCATTTTTGTTCATGTTCAATATTGTTGTAAAATTACATTATGTAGGCATGTGTTTTTTTTTTTTTTTTTTTAACGCTATTTACAGACCTTTGTTAACTAGGAACTGCATTGAGCGAGTTCCTAGGATGGACATAAATGGAGTTTTATTTGGATTAAACCTTTGAATAAAACATAATAAATGTTCACTTAAGTTTGAAGTTTTTAAACATTTTAATGTCTTTACATGTGCAGTATAAAAAGCGTTGACAGTAAGTTTCACTGAAAAGTACAGGGTGGGCCAAATACCAGTTTTTTTTTTTAAATGCTTTAAAATGAACAAAATTAAACTTTTCCCATGTATTATGGCTTTATTATTAAGAGCAAACATTCCCATTAATTATGGAACACAACGTCGTTCAAGTGGCTGTCTCGGTTGGCTTCGCAGTAGCGCATTCTGTCAATCACGTATTGCTTGGATGATATTGGCCTTAAGTGCTTGAATCGTTTTCGGATTGTTGACATAACATCGGTCCTTCACAGTTCCCCACAAAAAAAAAGACCAAAGGGGTCAAAACGCAGCTCCTAGGCCAATTGACATCGCCAAGACAGCTGATAGCACGTTTTGGGAATTATGTGCGGAAAAGATCGATTGTGGCATGGGCTGTGTGGCATGACGCGCCATCCTGCATGAACCATAGGTCGTCCCAATCCAGTAAAAAAAAAGTCGTTTAACATGGCTCCGTAACGCCAACCGTTGACCGAAACGTTGTTCCTAGCCTCATTTTCGAAGAAAAATGGTCCAAACTGTCTCACTCTCTGTGGATAGACCAGCTTCTCTACGTACGGGTTTTCCGAGCCCCGATACAGAAGGGGTACAGCAGGAGCGGTGGGTGCTTCATTTCGGCCAAAACTTATCTTCAAATAACGCACTGTTTCGACTACCCAGCACTCACTCACCTTATAAATAAGTTTCCAATATTTTCCAACATTGTTCAAGCCTAAAGCGACTTTGGTATGATATGAATGTCTTTCCGTGGAGATATGATACTGACTTTATATCAAGATTTCAACATAATCGGGAAACAGATGTCAGTGTCAAAATAACCTATGGTTGAAAAATGGTAGGCCATTAGATGGTTCACCTTGTATATTGGCTATTTAAGACTTTGAATACATGTACATATGTTTTTTTGGTTCAATCGTTGTGGTATATTAGCTTCGGCCTAGTCGAAGATCAATTTTTGCTAGTTTTTATTTTACTTTCGTGCGAATTGTTCGGATTCAATGAGGATTCAGCTGATGCTGGTGTTCTGATATAACGGGTGTTTTTTAGCTGCATAAGAAGATTCGATGGTTGTTGTCTATGGTTTGAAAGTTTAGAATCACAAATTGTGTGGATTAACGCCAGCACAATGCTTCCAAATTGTGGAAATTTACGTGCGACTTAATGCATCTCGATTACTTATTATGGGACTATGTTAAGTCATTGGTTTATGCTGACAAGCCAGAACATCTTGATATATTGGAAGCCAATTGACGCCATACGCTCAGATTTATTAGAAAAATTTGTGTAAAATGTGACTGGTCGAATGGAGTATGTAACTCGCAGCCGCGGCGAATATATGCCGGAAAACATATATAAAAAATAAATGCCATGAATAAACTCCCACAATATAATAATAAAAACTGCATTCCAACAATAGTTCTGCCTTGTATTATTAATTAAAGTTCTCAAGCTCTTACAAAAAAAAAAAAAGATATTTTTTTCTGTTAAAAAAGAAAGATATTTTCCTCTTTTGACTGTAAAACCTCTTGAAAATTACCAATTTCTTACATTATTTAAGCGTTCTTACATTAATAGAATTTAAAGTGCCTATTCGATTCCAAAATATTATTTTAAAATTTATATAAAAATCTATTTACATAACAAAAATATATATAAATCGATAAAAATAAATACTATTCTTCCAGTGTTTTAGATGTACGCACGATCCGTAGTGCCTATATAGACTCGCATCATTCTATATAGGCACTACGCAGCAAAGATCCGTACACGTCTATGCGCAACCAAGAATGCACGCAATCCAGCACAGAGAAAGCTAGACGTCGAAAAGCTGCAATCAAAACAAACAGCCGAAGATTTCGCTACTCGACTCTCACTCCTGCTTCAAGAAAGTTCTCATCCGATCGACGATATATGCGCGCAGTGAAGTCACATTTCCCACTTTATGCGTACGGCTGCCGAACAGGTGATTGGCTATCACCGCCCTCGCCAACATCAGTCGCACGACCAGGAGTGTCGCGACGTTACTGCAAAAAAAGACGCCGCCTACAAAGCCACCCTTCAGTCGGTTACAACGCGTGCTGCTAAGGAGCGATAAAAAGAGAAGAGGAGGGAAGAGAGACGCATTTTCAGGCGAAAGAAAAGAGAAGCGGAAAAGCGTGAGTGCGAGAAAATTGAGATGCATGGTGACAGGAATGCGGTCCGAAAATTTTTCGAAAAAATAAGACGCCTGGTCGATGGTTTCAAGACCAGGGCCTCTTCCTGCAAGGATGAAAATGGGAATCTAGTGACAGATATCCAGAGTGCATTGACGATTTGGAGGGAACACTTCTCTAGGCTTCTAAAAGGTGACGACGACAACAATCCCGCCAATAGAAATGATATCCCGGAATCCCCAATTGTGGACGACAGCGTTGAAGTTCCGCTGCCCGACCATACTGAAGTCTTGAAAGCTATAGCTCGGCTTAAAAACAACAAAACCGCAGGAGCCGATAGCATACCTCTTCGAGAATGGAGGCGAAGCTCTATTTAAATGCATTCATGAGCTTCTATGCAGTATATGGTCGGAAGAATGCATTCCAAATGATTGGAACCTCAGTGTGCTCTGCCCAATCCACAAGAAAGGCGATCCCACAATTTTCGCTAACTACCGTGGGATAAGCCTTCTTGATATCGCATATAAGGTCTTGTCGACCGTATTATGTGAAAGACTAAAGCCCATCGCAAACCACCTGATTGGACCTTATCAGTGTGACTTCAGAGCTGGCAAATCCACCATAGACCAGATATTTACGCTACGACAAATCTTGGAGAAGACCCTAGAAAAGCAAATCGACACACACCATCTTTTTGTCGATTACAAAGCCGCCTTCGACAGTCCAATAATCATGTATATTCCACCATGTCTGAATTTGGTATTCCTGCAAAGCTCATCCGCCTTTGCAGAATGACGCTGAGCAACACCAGCAGTACAGTTAAAATCGGGAAGGACCTTACTCCTCCATTCGATACCAAATGAGGTTTTAGACAAGGTGATTCCTTATCGTGCGACTTTTTCAACCTAATGATGGAGAAGATCATCCGAGCTGCTGATTTGAGACGCAGTGGCGCGATATTCTACAAAAGTGTTATGCTGCTGGCGTATGCTGATGATATCGATATCATTGGCCATAATACGCGCGAAGTCAGTGCAGCATTCTCCAGATTAGCAAAAGAGTCGAGTCGAATGGGTCTTGCAGTGAACGCAGATAAGACGAAATACCTAGTGTCAACAAATAAACTGTCCCAGCGTCTTGGAAACCACGTTTTTACTCTCTGAGGTTTGCCATTGTCTGCCTTGGTAATAACCCTGGTCAAAAAAGCATTTATAGTGATTAAAATCATCTGAAAAGTTTTAAAAACTTTCTGCAAGTCCCTGTTACGCTGAGTTGAATTATTCTCAATTTATTTTGGCTTTACCTATCCAACTTGAAATTTTTCCTCACATATTCTCTGCCGGTAATCTCGCAAAACTCTGCTCTGGATTTGGCTATCTCTGCAAATTACAAAAGTATTAAGGGTATTCATGCAAATGATCAAAGCCCTTGTAAATGGTATAAACAAAATAACTTTATCCCCCTTATAAATGAACTGTCAGAATTTGTACAGAGAAGCTTTTGCACAAACCAGATATATTTGCTCTTCGATTTAGGTGAGCAAACAAGGTGGAAAACTTATAACAGCAATCGGCTGTTTTCGTTCTTATTAATTCCAAGTGTTATTGAAAGAAAGGGGCGTTTTTTATTCAATCAAAAGGTAAAAACAACATATTTCTAATTTATCCTGGAATGCAGATGGTTGACTATTTTTGTTTAACTTGGCAAACAGCTTTCATATAAGCAACAAATTCATCAACGGTTTTAGGGGACGTTCCTGCGTGATAAAAATAACTAATTGCCCAATATATAAGCTTGCCGCGTTGCATGAATACCCTTATTATAATCATATTAGATTTATATATATTTAAAATATTAACCGTGAATGCCCAAAACAGCTGTTTGGTTTTGTTAACTTTTTCTTTGGATGTTGGAAAAAATAAGGTTTCGAGCCTAAAAGGCACTCCGTAAACAATGTTGGAAGCTCTGCAATTAATTGTGTGATAAATTAAACGGCGATTGCTTCCCCGACTTCCTGTTAGGGATATCCGTCGCATTTCACGACATAGCTCCAACATGCTGGAAACCGATCGCTAAGATATTACATATCAAAACTATTCGATTTGGTGCCCGGTGGTGGTCAACGCAGAAGAGGCGTCCTCTTCGTTGGAAGGATCAGGTATTGGATAACTTGACCTTGTTAACTTGCTTGGTGTTTCCAACTGGCGCCAGCAAGTGCAAAACAGAAATGGCTGGCGCAATTTCTTATACGAGGCCAAAACCGACCTACGGTTGTAAGTGCCAGATAAGTAAAAGTAAGTAAGTAAGCTTACATTAATGGGTGCTGTTGTAAGCAAGAAACTAGTGTTGAGTGTTAGCAGCAGGAACGAATCAAACACATGTTGCAAGCACTTATAACGTGCATTCTTCGCTAATGATGAGCATTAATGTGAGAAAATGTGGAGGTACAGCATAATATTCGAAATAGATATTTGATCAGCAATCAGTCACACATACCTACATACAAACACTTAGACGCATACATCATATAGACACAAAAAGATCGAACAATTAGTTGTGACCCCAAAAAAGTTTTACAAATTGCCGCAGAATAGCGCGCTGATGTGACTGCTAATAATTATTGTTGCTGCAGCATTTTTTGTTGTTGTTTTTGTTGTTGTTATTGTAATGACAGCTGCAGCTGGTCTGACAGCCAAGAACAATACTTGTTTTTGGGGGAAATGGTGGAGCAAAAGCAAGAAACCTGCATAAATATTGCAATCAAAACAAAAAACAAAAACAAAAACAAAACAAAGCAAGAAGCAGTGAAAAACACCGCATGCCAGTGCTTTTGTTCTTGTTGTTGTTGATGATGCTGTTCTTGTTGTTGTTTTCGTTGTTGCTTTGAGCGCTGCTGCTGTTGATATGATGCTGTTGTATTGTTTTTCACTCGTTGTCGTTTTACTATTTGATGTTGTTCTTGTTGTTGTTGTTGTTGTTGTTGTTGTTGTTGTTGTTGTTGTTGTTGTTGTTGTTTGGGCCAACATTTTCACCACTTCCGGTTGCTGCAACAGAACGAATCTGCATTTTGTGCGCCATTTTGTTTTATGTTAACTGTTTTTGGTTTTGTTTTCTTGTGCTTAAAGTTTTTTCATCACTTTTTGCTTACAATTCATGTAAAGTTGTTGTTATTACTGTGCTGAATGTTGTTGTTGTTGTTGCTGCTGCTGTAGTTGTTTTATTTCATCTGCTGAACAAATACATTCACACCTAAACATTTTCTGTTTGCGTTGACTTTGGTTATCCGCGTTTTTTATTTTTCTTTTGCTGCAGCTATTTTATTTGATTGCTACATGAAGAATACCAAGGCGCAAGCAAAACACAAACACTGGCTTACAGTGACACACACACACACACAAACACATGGCATGTACTTAAACTTAGATGGTAGTATTTAATATACAGCAATTCCGGGATTTTTAAGTGTGTCACTAGTGAGCATTTTTAACAACTTGTCTCTGTGTGTGTCTGCCATCGAAGTCTTGCATAAATATGGTATATCACACATGCTAAGTAAGCAGTAGTATATGTGTGTGTATTCGAGAGAGTATGAGTTTCTGACAATGATGATGTCTCCTCTATGTTAAGTAGAACAGGAATCTCTGCTGTGAGAGTAGAAACAGTTTTTCACAGCAGGTTTTATTTTTATTATTATCCTTTTTTATTACGAGTTTTTTATTATTATTACCATTTAAATTTTTTTAAGTATTTGAGTCAAAATAACCCATATAACAATATAACTTACATCAACTTTTGTTTTTAGAGTATGAAACATCATCAGTAGAGGTTTATACTTGAAAAAATATGAGACTATTTATATTTCTGGTCTTGACAACAGTAAGTAGCAATACTTACCATTTGGTCTTCCAAAATGGTGGTAAAGGTCGTCCAAAATCGTTTACCGTGCCAGAAAACATCAAGGTATAAGTATGACAAGTATCAATAAAATATTAAATGATCATTTGGCCGTAAAAATAAATTGTTTGCGATAAATCCCACATAATTTGACAAACCATTTAAAAAATGCTCGTCGATTGGTGCAAGAAAGAGTAGAAACATGCGATCAAGGTGCATCAACAGCTCTGTATAACATCTACACAGGTGACGAATGATAAATTTATGCATATGAGCCCGAAAAAAACAGAAATCGACTGTATGGGTCTATCAGATTGAGCTAAATCCAACAAAATTTGGAGCGGAAAAAGCACATTCGTATACGAAAAAATAAAAATATAGTTATAAATGCTTACTAAAAACGCTTGAAATAGGTTAGACTCCCCCTGGACCTCCCCTGGACATACAAGACAGCCGATCTTAACGAAACTCGGGCAGAAAGCTAGACAAATATAAAAATAGTTGTATATTGAAAATGGTTTAAATCGGATGAACCCTAAGGGTAGCTCCCTTGAACATATATTAATTTTTTTTATATTATTTTGTATGGGAGTTACATACAAAAATTTTAGCCTAATTTCAGGCACACTTTATTTAAGTTGCAGTTGCAGATGTGAAACTTGTAAAGGATAACTCAGTAAAATATTTTAATCTTGGGCATTGAATTAAATAAATTATTATTATAATGAATTAAATTATGTACTAAAAAAATTATTATAAAAAAATTATTTATTATAAATTTTTTATTAATATAAAATTATTTATTATAAATTTTTTATTCTTAATATTTGAATACGGCCTTTCATTATTTATATTGAAAACAAATTTGAGCTTTAGGCCAAGCATGTTGACAATAAGACAACATGAAGGCAGAGAAGGCAACAAACAGCATCAACAACAACAACGGCTCTGTATAGAACAAATCACACAGCGTGACTATACAGACTGTTTCGTTGGCCGCTACACCAACTCATCAGCAGTCTTGCATGACTTTTCACTGTGATCCACTCAAGCTACTTAGGTTCTACTTATACTGCCAATTATGCCGAGAAAGTTACCCGGAATTTATTTTGACAGTGAGAAAGCTTAAGTTCTTATCTTCTTCGATGAACCCTGTATCAAGGTTAACCTAGATCGTATCATACTTTTACAACTATACATAGTACTTCTCAACTTATCTATCGATTGTAAAATTTCATTTTAATTTAATATTTCCCTCGGATGTGTGGAGAAGGACGGCTGTCAGCAGCAATATTCGCATTAAATCCGTACAAGAGCTGACTCTCTAGCATTTTCAGATATGATGAGGTCGATGCTCTCTAAATTCTTTGGGTTTTGCTTTCAGTGCCTCTTCAGACAATTGACCGATAGGTAATGCAAATGCACAAATTAATTCACATTTGGTAAAAGAATTATATACTCGATTTGATAATAAAATATATAGATCTTACGCTCGTATCACTGTCTTGTTGAAAAAAGAGGAAATCGCTCATTTAGTGTCCCCTTACTCCATCTCCGACAAAAAAAAACGAGTCCTTATCCTTATCCTTATCCTGATCCTTATCCTTATCCTTATCCTTATCCTTATCCTTATCCTTATCCTTATCCTTATCCTTATCCTTATCCTTTATCCTTATCCTTATCCTTATCCTTATCCTTATCCTTATCCTTATCCTTATCCTTATCCTTATCCTTATCCTTATCCTTCCTATCCTTATCCTTATCCTTATCCTTATCCTTATCCTTATCCTTATCCTTATCCTTATCCTTATCCTTATCCTTATCCTTATCCTTATCCTTATCCTTATCCTTATCCTTATCCCTTATCCTTATCCTTATCCTTATCCTTATCCTTATCCTAATCCTTATCCTTATCCTTATCATTATCCTTATCCTTATCCTTATCCTTATCCTTTTTCTTATCCTTATCCTTATCCTTATCCTTATCCTTATCCTTATCCTTATCCTTATTCTTATCCTTATCCTTATCCTTATCCTTATCCTTATCCTTATCCTTATCCTTATCCTTATCCTTATCCTTATCCTTATCCTTATCCTTATCCTTATCCTTATCCTTATCCTTATCCTTATCCTTATCCTTATCCTTATCCTTATCCTTATCCTTATCCTTATCCTTATCCTTATCCTTATCCTTATTCTTATCCTTATCCTTATCCTTATCCTTATCCTTATCCTTATCCTTATCCTTATCCTTATCCTTATCCTTATCCTTATCCTTATCCTTATCCTTATCCTTATCCTTATCCTAATCCTTATCCTTATCCTTATCCTTATCTTTATCTTTATCCATATCCTTATCCTTATCCCTATCCTTATCCTTATCCTTATCCTTATCCTTATCCTTATCCTTATCCTTATCCTTATCCTTATCCTTATCCTTATCCTTATCCTTATCCTTATCCTTATCCTTATCCTTATCCTTATCCTTATCCTTATCCTTATCCTTATCCTTATCCTTATCCTTATCCTTATCCTTATCCTTATCCTTATCCTTATCCTTATCCTTATCCTTATCCTTATCCTTATCCTTATCCTTATCCTTATCCTTATCCTTATCCTTATCCTTATCCTTATCCTTATCCTTATCCTTATCCTTATCCTTATCCTTATCCTTATCCTTATCCTTATCCTTATCCTTATCCTTATCCTTATCCTTATCCTTATCCTTATCCTTATCCTTATCCTTATCCTTATCCTTATCCTTATCCTTATCCTTATCCTTATCCTTATCCTTATCCTTATCCTTATCCTTATCCTTATCCTTATCCTTATCCTTATCCTTATCCTTATCCTTATCTTTATCCTTATCTTTATCCTTATCCTTATCCTTATCCTTATCCTTATCCTTATCCTTATCCTTATCCTTAGCCCTCTCCTTATCCTTATCCTTAGCCCTCTCCTTATCCTTATCCTTATCCTTATCCTTATCCTTATCCTTATCCTTATCCTTATCCTTATCCTTATCCTTATCCTTATCCTTATCCTTATCCTTATCCTTATCCTTATCCTTATCCTTATCCTTATCCTTATCCTTATCCTTATCCTTATCCTTATCCTTATCCTTATCCTTATCCTTATCCTTATCCTTATCCTTATCCTTATCCTTATCCTTATCCTTATCCTTATCCTTATCCTTATCCTTATCCTTATGATTATCCTTATCCTTATCCTTATCCTTATCCTTATCCTTATCCTTATCCTTATCCTTATCCTTATCCTTATCCTTATTCTTATCCTTATCCTTATCCTTATCTTATCCTTATCCTTATCCTTATCCTTATCCTTATCCTTATCCTTATCCTTATCCTTATCCTTATCCTTATCCTTATCCTTATCCTTATCCTTATCCTTATCCTTATCCTTATCCTTATCCTTATCCTTATCCTTATCCTTATCCTTATCCTTATCCTTATCCTTATCCTTATTCTTATCCTTATCCTTATCCTTATCCTTATCCTTATCCTTATCCTTATCCTTATCCTTATCCTTATCCTTATCCTTATCCTTATCCTCATCCTTATCCTTATCCTTATCCTTATCCTTATCCTTATCCTTATCCTTATCCTTATCCTTATCCTTATCCTTATCCTTATCCTTATCCTTATCCTTATCCTTATCCTTATCCTTATCCTTATCCTTATCCTTATCCTTATCCTTATCCTTATCCTTATCCTTATTCTTATCCTTATCCTTATCCTTATCCTTATCCTTATCCTTATCCTTATCCTTATCCTTATCCTTATCCTTATCCTTATCCTTATCCTTATCCTTATCCTTATCCTTATCCTTATCCTTATCCTTATCCTTATCCTTATGATTATCCTTATCCTTATCCTTATCCTTATCCTTATCCTTATCCTTATCCTCATCCTTATCCTTATCCTTATCCTTATCCTTATCCTTATCCTTATCCTTATCCTTATCCTTATCCTTATCCTTATCCTTATCCTTATCCTTATCCTTATCCTTATCCTTATCCTTATCCTTATCCTTATCCTTATCCTTATCCTTATCCTTATCCTTATCCTTATCCTTATCCTTATCCTTATCCTTATCCTTATCCTTATCCTTATCCTTATCCTTATCCTTATCCTTATCCTTATCCTTATCCTTATCCTTATCCTTATTCTTATCCTTATCCTTATCCTTATCCTTATCCTTATCCTTATCCTTATCCTTATCCTTATCCTTATCCTTATCCTTATCCTTATCCTTATCCTTATCCTTATCCTTATCCTTATCCTTATCCTTATCCTTATCCTTATCCTTATCCTTATCCTTATCCTTATCCTTATCCTTATCCTTATCCTTATCCTTATCCTTATCCTTATCCTTATCCTTATCCTTATCCTTATCCTTATCCTTATCCTTATGATTATCCTTATCCTTATCCTTATCCTTATCCTTATCCTTATCCTTATCCTCATCCTTATCCTTATCCTTATCCTTATCCTTATCCTTATCCTTATCCTTATCCTTATCCTTATCCTTATCCTTATCCTTATCCTTATCCTTATTCTTATCCTTATCCTTATCCTTATCCTTATCCTTATCCTTATCCTTATCCTTATCCTTATCCTTATCCTTATCCTTATCCTTATCCTTATCCTTATCCTTATCCTTATCCTTATCCTTATCCTTATCCTTATCCTATTATTGTTCTTGTTCTTATTCTCATTCTGATCCTAATTTGTTTTATCTCTTTGCAGATGTGCAATGGCCGAGTTCTTAAGTACAGTTACGAATTGATGTGCTTGGGTCGCTTCCTTCCTTGTCACGATATTTTTGGTGGAACATCCGGGGCGAATTCAACAGACAAATTCTCAGTCAAGCGAGCTGATTTAAGAGACTATACACATTATTTCGAGAACTTCCTCACTAAGAGATTGCATGATAAGCAGTTACGAGTACTCAGACCTAAGATCAATCACCAACCGTAGATCTTATTAACGAATTAAAGGTTTTGTATCCTTGCGATCACGTATCATGGCTCATAAAATAGATAGATTGTGCCAAGTATTGAACAACTGCTATTTATAACACAAAACTTGAAAAGAATGCTGATTGATAAACAGGTGAGTCAAATATTGAAAGCAGCATTTTAAAACAAAAACATTGTTGAGTTAAGTGCAACTGACTTTGATTTGAAAATAGAAAAAGCAAATATAAAATACATTTCACAAAAATTATCCTAAATTTGTATCTGAATTCCTAAATAAATATTGTACAGCATACGCTCAATACACGTACATGGACCATAAAAAAAAATATCAACCACAGTGACAACATGCTGCAAATAAACTAGAAATGAAACAATAAATGAACCGATCCAAACAATCTAATCCGAAAGCAGTTTAGCCAATAAAAGAATCACAAAAACCCAATAGAATGGCAGAGAGAGAGAAAAAAAAAAAACACAGTTACAATAAAAACATCAAAGTCAAAATGAAACAATTTGCTTAGCATAAAACAAAAACAACAACAAATGAAACACATCCTGGCAGGTGGATGATGGGAATTCATATAAGACGACAACAACAACAACAACATAGACGAAAATAGCAACAACAGGAGACGACAGAATATTCATGCAGGCAACCAGTCAGCCAGCCAGCCATCCATCCATCTATTCATCCATCCACACAGCCAACCAGCCAGCCATCCATGTGAAATCATTGTTGCTGCCAACAGCATCCTTCGAGCACCATACATTGGCACACAACATGTAGGCAGCATCCGCATTGCTAACGTTATTCAGGATAACAGCCAGTATTTTATGCAGGATACTCGGTCGCTTTGCTTGCTTGCTCGCTTGCGCACTTCATACAGGACGCATGCATACTGAGCTAGCATAAAACTGGCACAGCTCGGCAGTGGCATTTGATGCATGCAACTAAGACCTGCCAAGTTGTGGATGTTTGTGTGAGTGGCTCCTGCTGCTGTTGCTGCTCCAATAGAATGACATGTCGTCCTCATCGTGCCACAAATGCTCGCAGTTACCATAAATGATGCAGCTTGGCAGCGTGTGCCGCTAGAAACTAGCTTACTGACACTAAGCGTCGCGACACACACAAAGTAAAGCAATGCCGTAGTTGTTATTGTTGTTGTGGTTATTGTTGTTGTTGTTGTTGTTGCCAGCAACATTTGGAATTCAATCCTTCCTTTGCTGGCTGCTATGCAAATAATGAATACGGTGCAACTTATGTGACATAACAGCGCCAACAACGATAACAACAACAACAACAACAACAATAAAAACAACAAATAGAACAACAACAACAAAAACAATAAGAACAGCAACAAAACTACAACATCAACAACAACATCAACAATAAAACCAACAACATGCCCAACATAACCAAAAACATAACGAATGCTGCGAAAGTGCTGCGGCATAAGCAAGAAATAAAAACAGAAAAATAAGAAAAAAAAAACAATGAACGAACCAATTTTTAAGGAAACTAGGTAAAATACGGCTCATGCAGGATCTGGCAAAGACACACATTATTATCGTCTCTTCATAGGGAAGCGTACAAGCTGCGTGGTTTCTTTTTTTTTTATTCAATCCTTAAGGGTTTTATTCTGTTGGCTGCCGCTGATACTCAGTCATTCATAAATGAATGCAACATATTTTGGGATGACAGCCAAGCACAGTTTAGCCAGATAGAGAACAAAATGTTGATATGATGGGGCGCTTAGAAAATCACTGCAGTCAGTGGGGAAGATTTTCAGTGATTGATTAATTGATGACACCAATGGCTCAGAGATCAAATGCAATTTGGAACAGACACGTTTGAGTGTGCATTCGTCATATATACTTAAGTATACTCCATTTTTTTGTAAAACGTGTTCATAAACAGGGTGCAAAATATTTTCTATGAAAAATGGGAGATATGGAATTGATGACTTGGGTGATTATATTAGCCTTGGGTTATTAATTATAAAGTTATTTAAAAAAAAATTTCTTAATCTTATTTTTGGTTTTTGAGTTATTTCAATTTAACTATTTACACTCATTCGTTCATATCATAGATCTGGGTAGACCTATGTAAGCAGCCAAGCATTTTTATCCTGAAAATTTCAAGTCGAATGTAAAAATCCAAATATTATTTCATTTGAGTTGGTTTATTGTACAATTACAGTTCGAAGTGCTGAAAGTGAAAATACAAAAACGTGACAAAGGGCACTGTGTCAAAACTTGATTTAACCTCCATATATTTGTAGTATGACGACTGAGCAAAAAGATGAATGTTATCAACGTATAGCTGAATATGTTTTCAATAATAACGATGATGTAGACGGTATCGAGAAGACAACTGCGAACGTTATTGTGGAAGAAATTGCTTCGGATATTGCGGAAGATGTTGAGATTGAACTTTGTAGTGACGGTGAAGGCGAAAGTGATGATAATGAAGAACAAGAAGAACTTCCAGTCTTCATACGACCTTTATGATGCACGAGATGGTACCAATTGGTCAAAACAATCTCCACCACAAACACGAGTAGCGCGACATAATATTTTGCGTAACCAAGCTGGAAATGTAAAAAGGAACTTACCAAATGTACAACTAGCCTCAAAAAAATAAGAAATCTCCGTAAGACAAATTGAAGATGGTACAATAAACTTTTCAGGACATCCCTGACCTCAGATAGCTCTCTCCCCGTGACAAGCAAAGAAGGTTTGCATTTTCTTGTACTTGATTTCACTGAAAAATGCTTGGGCACCCTTAAAAAGCGTGTCCAGTAAGGTCATATAAAAAATCTCGTAAACCAGTATGTTGGTCTCGGGAGATTGAAATCCTCAGAAAGGACTGTCGCAGAGACTTCAACTGGGCAAGGCGTAGCAAGCGTAGCAATAGTGAGTGATGGAAAACTTAAAAATACAAACTAGGTAGTTACAAAACTGCAGTCAAAAAAGCAAAGAGAGCATCTTGGTCTTCCTTCTGTACAGAAATAGAAAGTACTTCCGAGGCCTCAAGGCTTAGGAAAATATTATCAAAGTCCCCAACAGCACCAAGCTTTCTCGAAAAGGAAGAAGGTAGCTGGACAGACTCAAGCGTCGAAACCTTAGATACTCTAATGGACGCAGATTTTTCTGGAAGTGTGTACACTGACAACTCCAGCTTTCAAAAATACCCCTCGGACCTTACACCTCAACAAATTGAGCAGCTGACCAGAAAGGAAAAGTAAAGATGGGTTATTTACTCGTTCCAACCCTATAAATCTTCGGGTTCTGGTGGTATTATACCAGCTCAACTCCACTATAGTTGCAATGCAATAGTACCTCGGCTTCAGGCAATCTACCGAGGTTGCCTAGTCCTTAATTATATTCCAATAGCTTGGAGAGAAACCAAAGTTATCTTTATACCGAAAGCGAGCAGGTCCTCGCACACTAAATCAAATGACCCAAGGAATATCAGTCTTTCCTCCTTTTTAGTTAAAATACTGGAGAGACTCATTGGACTTCTTCTTAAACCGAAACTCGAAAGGCTTCAAAAAACTCAACATGCCTATATAAAGGGCAGATCTACAGAAACAGCTCTCCAATCTCTTGTGGCTACAATCGAAAAGGCATTTGAGAACAAAGAATACGCTCTTGTCGCCTTTCTAGATATAGCAGGAGGATTCAATAACGTTCTTCCCTTTGCAGTCACCTCAGCCCTCTCAGAACTGGGGGTGGAGGATTTTCTCGTGAGTCTCATCAATTAGATGCTATTGGGCAGGGTGGTGAACTCAGAAATGGGAGGATTCTCTACCCGTAGGTTTGTAAGCAGAAGAACTCCACAAGGGGGAGTCTTGTCTCCAATTCTGTGGTCCGTGACAGTTGACCGACTGTTGCGCATCATGGAGGGGGAAGGCTGCAAGGTTATTGCATATGCCGAAAATATCGCTCTCGTATTTAACGGAAAATTTCCTCAAACCCTCTGTCAACTCATGGAAAGAGCACTCTTAATCTTTTCGAGATGGGCGTCCTCTTGTGGATTAAGCGTAAGCCCGGAGAAAAGAGACCTAATCGTTTTCTTTAGGAAATATAAAATCCCCAACCTAGTACTACCTCGTCTGAATGGCACGAGGTTGATCTTTAGTGATAGCACGAAGTACCTAGGAGGTATTCTGGATAAGAAACTTATCTGGAATGATAACATAAAGGAGCGCGTTAAAAAGGCAAATATAGCTCTATTTGCCTGTAAAAAACCTATATGTAAAAAAATAGGGTTTTTCCCCTAAAATAGTATGCACGATTTATACGGCAATTGTCCGCCCCATACTTGTATACGGTTCACTGGTATGGTCGAGGGCCCTTGACAACTACACTTCAGAAATTTGCAAAAGTTCAAAGAAGTGCATGTCTCTGTATTACAGGTGCATTATCCACAACCCCAACTAATGCTCTTAATGTCACCTTCAATGTCTTAATAACCTTCCTCCTCTAGATATCTTTGGCAGAGAGTGTGCTAACTCAGCAGCCCTCAGCCTAAGAGAATCTGGAAATTGGATAGGTAACAGCTGCAGTCACACGGTAATTCTGAACTCGTCGGTCCCCGACAAAACAGATTACTGTGGACCTAGTTTAAATCTTGAAAAGAACTATGAAGTTCTCATCCCTTCACGGCTAGACTGGGCTAATAAAACCCCCCTTACAAGCCTGCAAAATATGGAATCAAGGTTAAATGGGCTTGTGATGCTTCAAATAGTTATCCTCTGAAAAGTATTCTATATACAGGAGATACCTCGAAATACTGACCAAGGTATTGTAATAAGTCTTACAAATAATTACATATTCTCTGGAAAAACCATAGTCGCTGACAATTTTTTTACAACTCTAGTGGGAGTTAAGAAACTATAAAGCTCTGGACTAGCATACGTTGGAACATTACGTTAAAATAGAGGGTGTAAAACCAATTGAAATTTTTGCTAATAACAATCACACAGTCAATTGCACACTTTTTGTATTTAGTAATGACATGAGTTTGATTTCTTACGTCAGAAAAACAAAAATTCAGTTTGCATTCTTTCTTCCATACATTGACACAAAAACCATACCTATTATGGAAAAACAAATATACACCAGCAGATATTGTCTTATACAACAAAAATAAATGCGGAGTGGATATTATGGACCAAATTCTGGGCACATATTACTGAAAAAAGACGTACTCAACGGTGGCCCTTAGCGTTTTTCTATAACAATCTTGACCTAGAAGGACTTGCCGCATATATGTTATATCACGAAAAGAATTATAAAACTAGAACGGACAGCCGTCGACTTTTTTACATGCGCTGTTTCGGCCACATGAAGAGATGAGAATGCAAAATGAAAACGACACACGAAATTTTGGGCAACGATCTAGCATAGAAGCAGTTTTGAGACGCCAAATACCTAACATGATGGTTGAAAATGTTCCTTCTACGACTAGCGGTCAAAAAAAAAGTGTAAGATGTGTTGGAAAAAAGATAAGCTTAAGCGAAAAACAAGGTTTTTATATGTAGGATGCCATGAAGCGGTATGTGTCGAGCTATCTATGCAATTCCAAAGATTCCATCTTCAATGCAAAATATCAAACGACAACTGAAATGACATGGGTATGTGTACACTTATGAATTAAATATCTAAATATGTAACATACCTTTACATATTTACATATTTTTCAAACACACAGATCATAGCTATAAAAACTGGTGAGTTCCTGTTGAAACAGTTTCTAACTTGTCATAATTTTACATCTTATCGGGAATGTAGTTCAAAGTCATTTAATGAAAGGCAATTTAAATGCATTTTAACGAAAATGCAACAGTGTAGCATACATTTACTACCCTTATAGATTGAAAATGTAACGGTTTTGCAAAATTATATTACTCGGTGAGTATAGGCGCTTCAGTTAATGATATAAAATGTTATAAAGATTAAAATAAAAATTAAAATCAAAATCAGATTCAAAATCAAAATCAAAATCAAAATCAAAATCAAAATCAAAATAAAAATCAAAATCAAAATCAAAATCAAAATCAAAATCAAAATCAAAATCAAAATCAAAATCAAAATCAAAATCAAAATCAAAATCAAAATCAAAATCAAAAAATCAAAATCAAAATCAAAATCAAAATCAAAATCACAATCAAAATCAAAATCAAAATCAAAATCAAAATCAAAATCAAAATCAAAATCAAAATCAAAATCAAAATCAAAATCAAAATCAAAATCAAAATCAAAATCAAAATCAAAATCAAAATCAAAATCAAAATCAAAATCAAAATCAAAATCAAAATCAAAATCAAAATCAAAATCAAAATCAAAATCAAAATCAAAATCAAAATCAAAATCAAAATCAAAATCAAAATCAAAATCAAAATCAAAATCAAAATCAAAATCAAAATCAAAATCAAAATCAAAATCAAAATCAAAATCAAAATCAAAATCAAAATCAAAATCAAAATCAAAATCAAAATCAAAATCAAAATCAAAATCAAAATCAAAATCAAAATCAAAATCAAAATCAAAATCAAAATCAAAATCAAAATCAAAATCAAAATCAAAATCAAAATCAAAATCAAATCAAAATCAAAATCAAAATCAAAATCACAATCAAAATGAAAATCAAAATCAAAATAAAAATCAAAATCCAAATCACAATCAAAATCAAAATCAAAATCAAAATCAAAATCAAAATCAAAATCAAAATCAAAATCAAAATCAAAATAAAAAACAAAATCAAAATCAAAAGGATAAGGATAAGGATAAGGATAAGGATAAGGATAAGGATAAGGATAAGGATAAGGATAAGGATAAGGATAAGGATAAGGATAAGGATAAGGATAAGGATAAGGATAAGGATAAGGATAAGGATAAGGATAAGGATAAGGATAAGGATAAGGATAAGGATAAGGATAAGGATAAGGATAAGGATAAGGATAAGGATAAGGATAAGGATAAGGATAAGGATAAGGATAAGGATAAGGATAAAGATAAGGTTGAGGATAATAAGGATAAGGATAATGAATACATAAGGATAAAAAGATCAATGATTTATAATTCATCCAAGTGACAAAACACACTCTAAGGTACTTTTATTGGAGTATTTCCCCTTCTTCAGCATAGCAGTGTAGACTCCGTCAGTTTTAAAGTACATAAAAATGTTCAAAGGTCACAGAGGCAAACCTGATCAATTCCACTCCCACAATACCACCAGATATTTTCTCTAACTCACATTATTTCTTAAATTATAGTAATGTGATCTTTTCTTATTTTCTACAAAATGACAATAACTCCTGATCACCAGCTTATAAGTCCGAGTCCATATCAAAAAACTGTCTGAAGGTCAAGTTTAACACTCCCTGTCTCCATTATGTTTTTGCGTATGTTATGTGTTCACCATGACGATTTTTTCACCCCTTTAGAGACATTTTTTAACCCTACATTTATTTTGCGGGTTTTGTTTTATGTTTAAATGAAGGAATGAAGATGGTTTTGTTCAAAAATATTTGTACAGTTTTGCTCAATTAAGTTTAGAACAGCCAAAAACGAGAATTATTTTGCAACACCTCAAAAAGTTGGAGGACGATATCGTCATAGTGGTGTCATGGAAGGTCAATATTGAAAATAAACTAAAAAAAGGTACAGTAGTTTCGACTATGTCGTAACGCAAGACGTAGAATTATTCAATTCGCTTTTGATGACACCTTTTTTAAAAACTATTTAGCAAAATATTTATTCCATACATCTGAGCATATGACCTTTAAAAGAGTGCCGGAAAGGGTTCATATGTATGACTGACCCCCATTACTTTTGCAAAACGAATATTTTTGCCTTTGACACCTATTCCCTCCGACCACTCCTTAGGGGAGCTCCCATACAAATTTTATGGTTTTTGTTTATTTATTCCATACACCTGAGCATATGACCTTTAAGAGAGTGCCGGAAAGGGTTCATAGCTATGACCGACCCCCATTACTTTTGCAAAAGAAACATTTTTGCCTTGGACACTTATTCCCTCCGACCACTCCTAAGGGGGGCTCCTATACAAATTTTATGGTTTTTGTATATTTATGGCATACACCTCTATTATTTTTGCAAAAGGAACATTTTTGCCTTTGACACCTATTCCCTCCGACCACACATTAGGGGGGCTCCTATACACATTTTATGGTTTTTGTATATTTATGACATACACCTGAGCATATGACCTTTAAGAGATTGCCGGAGAGGGTTAATATGTATTACCGACCTCCATTATTTTTGCAAAAGGAACATTTTTGCCTTTGACACCTATTCCCTCCGACCACTCCTTAGGGGGGCTCCCATACAAATTTTATGGTTTTTGTGCCGGAAAGGGTTCATAGGTATGACTGACCCCCATTACTTTTGCAAAAGGAACATTTTTGCCTTGGACACGTATTCCCTCCGACCACTCCTTAGGGGGGCTCCCATACAAATTTTATGGTTTTTGTTTATTTATTCCATACACCTGAGCATATGACCTTGAAGAGAGTGCCGGAAAAAAGGAACATTTTTGCCTTTGACACCTATTCCCTCCGACCACTCCTTAGGGGGGCTCCCATACAAATTTGATGGTTTTGTCGATAAAACCGGAAACTGTCGATAAACAGGTAGCAAGTTTAAGCAAACAAAAACATCAAATGTTGGCTTTATATTTCATGTAATTGTGTAAAATTTATATAAGTTAGAGAGTTCTAACATGAATTTTTGACGCATTGAGGATCAAGTAGACCAACAAGTGCTAACATCAACATTGTACGATCAGTACTTTAGGCCCACCAAAGGCTCAAAAAGTTATATAAATACCGACACCTGATCACTATCAACCACCCTACTTACCTCCGAGAATGACGTATTCTACGTCAAAAGAATAAGTAAAACGTTTATAAATTTTTCCAAAGAGGACGTTAAGAATTTAAATTACATCGATAAAGAGTAGACTCTGTGATTCATGAAAAGATTTGAATTTGGAAATTTTTCAAATTACGATTAAACCCATGGGAGCGTTTGTGTTTTTCAATAGACAATGTAATAATCAGATAAAGAACGATATTTTACAGTCTACGACCCCAAACATTTTTTGAAATTTAGTCCTATTAGATTTGTCAAACTTTGTGCGAAGTTTGCGTACCTGCCTTCCAATGTGACAGATTTCGATCAGAGTATTTAAAAAAATTCTTGAAGTTTCCTAACTAAAAATAATAGTATCTATCCTGAATTTAATAGTTTATTTGAAAGTACTAAGTTCTCTTCTTTTTATTTAATTTTTTACGCGGATACCGATGCGGATTAATCAGCTCGGTACAAGTTATGAGCAATAACTGCTGAAATCCGTCCTCTTTGGTATTCAACTGGATAAATTACATTTTCTGCTCTGAATGAAACCTATAAATATAAAATTTATATCTTAAGATATTCATTAAATTATTATGACTCGTTAAGCAGAAAATAGTGTGTCATAAATCAATAAAGAAGTTTATTAATTTATATAAAATTTCTCTAGTTCCCTATATAGACTTAATCAAAATTTAATCAATAGAGCAGTTTAATAAATTGCAAAACTAAACACCTGAATTGAAAAATCCTTGAACACACAATCAGCACATCCTTCTTAACGCTGCTTAATACACATCTAAACATGTAGCTAAACAGTTAATTTAGCACTTTTGTCACGTTTCATTATCAATTAAATTTCCTCACCTAAGCTGCTTGGATAACAAACTCACTTCAATTATGTAAATTAACACCAACAAATAATCCCAGCGTACGATTTGCTGCTGATGATTTTTTTTTCTTTTTTTTTCTTATTCATTTTTGTTTTATAGCTGCTTTGTTTTTGTTCTTACTGTTTGTCCGTCCGCAACACTTCAATTTAATTTGATAACCAACAGCATGAGAGCCAAGGTATTAACGGAATGAATGCAGCAAACCCGGCACAACTCATTCACACAACTACAATGATGGAATGGAAAGCACCCACCGATTCACACACACACACACACACATAGACTAACAATTAAATCAAGCATCCGGTATCGCGGGCCACCGCCTTTATTAAACGTGGTGTGACCAGCGGCAAATTGAAGTTTCGCGGTCTCATTGTTATAAGAACTTTAAAATGCTTGATTGAATATGTTTTAGCGTCGGTGCGCAGTCAGGAGGTTGGAGAAGGTGTTAGGTAGAAGTGAGTTAAAGCTTGATAGTACCCTTGGTTAGCAAATAATTAAGAATCCTTTCATTGGCGCTCTAGCAGAAGCAGCAGCAGCATTAAATGTCCTTGATTGCTGCCATGGATAGCGGCAAGCTTAAGCGCATTAAAAGCCTTTTAACATTTCCTGACTTTCTTCCTTCCTTCCTTCACCTTCCCACATCGACCAACCATCCGTCAAAGTAAAGGATGCTCGCAGAAGGTTTAGCTTTAGTTTGTGTTTTGTTTTTGTTTTAGTGTTTTTATCAACACTCACACTTTACACTTCATTCCGCTCTGCGCTTTTTATCGCACCTTCCTTGTGTTTGCAAATCAAGGATTGCCATTGAGTCGCTTGATTTCAGAATCAAGTGACGAGTTGTTGGTTGGCTGATGTTCGTTCAAATGTGCGCCATGACTTCCATCTAGCAGCGAATTTAGTTTGGATTTTTTTTTTTGTTTTTGTTGATACTACTTTACTTACTCCAACTTCCGATGAGTTTCTCTTTTGCTGTCGGAATGTTGTTAGTTTTGCTGAGTCAGTCTTGTTTTCTTTTTACCCTGTCTTTTTTATTGGGAAAGAATTGTTTTTAATCTAAGTTGATTTCAGGTTGTTTCTTTCCTTTTATTCTAACCAGATAATTTATTCAATTCTCAATTAATTAGTCTGGATTATATAAGTTTCATTGCTGTGGTAGTACAGACTGCAAACAATTTATTTATTGAGTATCTTTATTGCATGTTGCAGTTGCTTGTATGTCCTGCAGCAATTTCAATTATTGTCTCAATTGCATTATGATTAACACATTATTTGATAAATTAAGAAGCTGTGACGAATAATTGTATTGATTTTTAATGCACTTTTAAGAATTAAACAACTAAAGGGATTTATTGCATGATTTCAAGGATTATAAATATATACAAATATATACGAATACTAGCATCATTATTGCAAATCTTTGAAATATTTAAGATTCACCAAATTCTGACTTGTTGGCAACCATATCAGCTGTTCTCTTCAGCCATCATTAAATTGAAATTGTAATAAAAACGCCAAACACGCCAATTGTAATAAAAACGCCATGTAAATGGCGTAACATTTGCTACCTGCGGTAGTTTTTTTATATCTTTTAGCAACATTTCGAACTGTTGGTTCGTTGTTGCTGCCTTTAACCTATATTTAAACGATATATTTAAACATTTTAGAATATATGAGTGAAACAAACAGTTATTACCCTTTCAATACCAATTTTTCCGTTCTAACGGCAGCTCAAGAGCAAGTGATGAAAGTGACAGTTCAAGTGAACGAATTTCAAGTGCTCCGTTTTATAAAATGCGAACTTTGTACTGTTTTCACTACGCTCTTGCGTTACTCAACGCTGAAGATCACGGCGTGAAGCGTTGCGTTTTATAAATTGCGAATTTCAACAACGTAGCGTGAAGTGATGTGCAGGGATTTATAAAATGATGCTATTAATTTCATTCATTGTATCACCCTAAAGTACTTATTGCTCAGTTTAATGTTTCCAACTCTGCCGTTAGAACGCTTTACAATAAAAATAAAAAAAAAAAAATGAGAAAAAAGAAATAGATTTTTACATGGTATAATTTCGACTGTACCTACTAATGAAAAGACTTATGCTAATACTAATACTAATACTAATACTAATACTAATACTAATACTAATACCAATACTAATACTAATACTAATGCTAATACTTATACTAATACTAATACTAATACGCATACTTATAGATGCAAGTATAATCTTTTCTTATATATAAAAATCAAATGCGTGTGCGTTAGTCTTGCTAAGGCTCAGAAACGGCTAGGCCGATTTAAATAATTCTTTTTTTGTATTGTTTGTCTTAATACAGATGTGGTTTAGAAAAAAAGAAAATTAGGAAAAAAGTCGAAGGAACAGCGGAAAAATAAAAAAATCGAAATTGGTAATTTTGTATGGGAATTGCCACATCAGACTACTTTAAATAGCCAACAAATCTTAACGGCTGGACGGATTTAACTCAAATTCGGCACACACATTACTTGAATCCTAGATTAGGTTATGGCATACTTAGTTTTGACCACGACCCTTTACAAGAAACGCAAAATATCCTACTAACGTACTATTATTAGCGAAACTGTTCGTCTAATTAATTAAAAGAAAATTCTGTTATTTTAACACCAAAAACATTCACATATCTTCAAAATTGCACAAAATTTTAGTACAGCGTCTTTTTTTAACAACATCGTTTCCATAGAATAACAAAAAACTATCAGAAATTCGTATTTCTTACTTTCGATGAAAATAACTCCGTTATTTGAATATATTTCATTCAATTTCTTTTCGTTGATAAATTCAATTTAAGCTCTTAATAAACCCTATTTGAAGAAAGATCCAACATATTCACTTTTTACTTCAAAAAGGACACAAAAGCTGTCATTTCAATAAATAAAAAAAAAAAAAAATTATTTGTTTGCCAATTGTGAGGATCAATCCTTAGACCACCTCATGGCTTCAAAACTGACGGTTGAGCTGACTATGTTTACTCAAATTGAAATGTACTACAAAAATTTCCTAATAGAATTTGCAATAAAATGATATGACAGCACAATCTTCTGAATTCGAATTATAGCAGCCTATTATATTTTTCTTACACAAAAACCAATCGTGTTTTTCATCTTATTCTTATCTTCTATCTTCTGAATATATAAATATCAATTGCCGTGCGTTAAACTTGGCTCGGAAATGGCTCGACCGATTTTAATAATTTTGTTGTTCACCTCAATACTAATATGGTGTAGGAAAAAAGAAAATAAGGAAGAACGCAAAGCGATAGAATCGAAAGAATTGAATTTGGTAATTTTTCGTGTCGTATAGTGTTCATTACAACTCCAAGGAGAGGACGAGCTTGACATAGGTCTACGATGTCAGTCAACTGCGCGGCGAGCTAATACACGTGTGAGCCACACTGACCAGTGAGCGACGGATAATGAAAACAGTCAGATTGTCATGTCCAAATTGGTGTAATATAACACTTATTCACTATTTATAATCAAAACAGAGTGGAATACATAAGAACGCTCATAACTCGAGAACGGAACGTCCTATTCGAACTGTCTTTTATTTTTTTTTTTTTTTTGTGTTCGTCTCCGCACAAGGTAGCTTTTAACAGCATAAAAGTTTGAGTTTTCTCGGAAAAATCGATGTATGGAAAAATAAAAAATAATAAAAAATCGATTTGAATTTCATTATTCAAAATGCAATTTCTGGACAATTACATTCGTTCAAATCAGTTGATTGTGTCCAGACAAAGCAACCAATTATGGAACAGTGCGCCTAAATTCATTGATTTGCAAGGATTACCACCACATAATTTACCACTGAAGGTTGTTGGATCTGTTATCATCACGGTTCGGAGCCTCAATCAATCGTGAAGACACTCAAGAATAATGTCATTCAAGCAACGATGAACGCTTTTGAGTAGGCAAATTCAAGGGCGAAGTGCTCATTCCAAGAATTCCATTGATTCTAACCGATTTACCTTTCGAGTTCAAAAACCTTCAATTCAAATTCAGTTCGACTTACATCGCCATGACAATCAATGAATCACAAGGGCAATCTTTGTAATTAATGTTGGGACTGTGTGCTGGATTAAATCAAATCTTAACTTATTTTCTACCTTAACCCATTAATGCTCACCACCAGAACTCGATAGGCTCATCATTTTGAACAAAACTGGTTCGAAAATGTAAACAAAAAAGCTTTTGGCGTCAACTTCAGTGCTTTTTTGAAAAAGCATACTTTTAGCTTTCTCACACTGTCGAAATCAATAGTTTTACATTGTCGGTGGATTTTTGAGGAATTTTCGATAAATGCGTAAAAAAATTTCATCGCGTATGATATATCGTACGTTGTCATTAATGGATTAAGAATAAAGAGAACTTACGAGTAATAACATAATATATAATGTATATAAAGATAATAGAGAGCAAAGCAGTGCGATCATATAAAGAGAGAGAGCAAGTAGAATATGCAAATGCAGCGTATACATTTTACACCTGTAGCATGGAGGTGCATTCAGTTTTTTAGATATAGATATGCGGACGGAAGTTCCACTCACAAAATTATTTGGAAATAATATAAATGTTGCGCAGATAAATTTTAGTGCAAAATAATGTATGTATTAAATCATTTGTAAAAAATTTATGTGTAACTATATGTCTATCACTATTAATCTTGAATTCCCAAGCTTCTTGCATGGCTAATAGTATATGACATGTTCGCGTGTTGGAAAGCCTTCATCTTTGTTTACTCTTGATAACGTTGTCTATCAAAAAGCATTGAATTGCAGTGATTCCTTCAACCACCTTACATTCCGTGTAATATTGTAAGACACCATTTGTTATCGATCGCGAACGTTCAATAAAAAAATAATTTCGGATGGAATCGTGATTGCTCGAAATATTTGAATAAAAAAATTCATTTAGGGCGGGACGAAGTTTGCCGGGTCCTCTTGTATTATTAATAAATAAGTAAAAAAAAATGTAACAGGCATTTCAACCCTTGAAGTACTTTGACCGAACTTCTTAGGATCAAATTATGTTGTTCGTGTTATTAAATGTTTGTACACAATTGATCGAGAACTGGACCTACTAGTTTTATGCCACCTCCGAACGGCTAATGTGCATGTTCTCAAGAAGCTTTACATGGCATTATTTACTTTCTGAGGTTTGCCATTGTCTGCAGATAGGTGACGACCGATCAGATCATCACCTTTCATTTTAATTGAAAAAATTTTCTATGGCTGGTGGAGGATTCGAATCTAGGACTTCGCAGCTCGAAAATTTGCACAGAGGGGTTCACTCATCCGGCCATGGCCACCATCGTTATTTTAGCTTGATAAAAACTTACGGCGGAGAAACTGTTGATTTTTGGCGAAAAAGTGATTTTTTTTTCAAATCAAAACCACTGGCAGACGGTTACACTGATTTCGATATCTTTTGGATTTAAGAACTTCTTGAATCCAGCATTCAGAATATGAGTGTCGACTTTTTTAATGCCTAATACACCTTAATATATGGTTTTTGACGTGACGAAGATACGTTTTACCGCGACGGTTTCCAAAAAAGTTGAAGAAGGCATTTTTTCAAAATGTATGGACGTTGCAATGAATTGTTATTCGCTGAGTATAGGAACTTTGATTAAAAAACTGGTACGACAGTTAAGGCGGTCTTCTCATTCAAAACCCGTTTTTTGGACCCTTTTTAAAAAAATTCTTATTTGAAAACGCAAAGAATAATTGAAAATTTTTTTTATTTATTGTATTACAAAAGGTTCAGAGTAAATAAAAAAATTTTTTTTGTCTCGATACGTGGGCTGTTCAAAAAGTAATGAGACTTCAAAGTTGGTAGTGAAAAAAAAGGTGTCGTCACGGCGGCCACGATTCCGGGTCTCCGGAGCGTCCGAAATGAAAAAAAAAACGGGGTTATAATCAGTATAGATGTAATTCTCGGGTGAACCTCAAGCTTAATTTTGTGATTTTTTTTGACAAAATGGCGGCCATACAAAAAACAAATTTCAATTTCGGGTTTTTTTTTTTTTGTAGTTTAGTGTAAAAAAAAATAGTAAAAAATTTTTTAAAATTATGGTCGAGGTTCACCCGAGAATGGTGACAATTCTGCGTCGATTCCACTTTGTTTCATGAAAATCGGTTCAGTTGAACTGGAGATATCATGGCCGCCAGTTCGAAAAACGTGGGTTCGAGATAAACGCGTTTAAAGTTTGAAGTAAAGTTTGAAATAGCTCATTTTGACGAAGACCTTGCTTCACAAAAAAGGCTGTATCTTCTAAAGTATTTCGAATTTCTAAAAATCCTTTTAGGGGCATATTCACAACTACCCAAGCTATAAATAAATGCAAAAAACAAAAGTCGAAAAAAAAAGTTGCTCAATGAGAAGACCGCCTTAAGGTTAATTATTTGACTTCATTACAAAAACAAAAAAAAAAACAAAATCAAAACGTCATCGGGTCGCGGTGGGAGCTGCTTAAGCAACGCAACTGAAAAAAATTTTTTTTTTTGCTGACGTTATCAGATCGTGAAGATATCAGCTTCTGTAACAGAAATGTAATATCGTTGCATGAAATTATTACTCACCGAGGAGACGTGCTGCGATGAATTTTATTTTACGACAGCATAGTTGTGCTATTATACCTTACAACCAAAATACAAAAAAACATTCTTATCGTCATGATTTCAGCGTGGCAACCACATACTGCAGTAAAAATGCTACAACCATGAAAAACGTTGCATGGAATTTTAACTCTGTGACTACTGGCGTAACGGTAAATTTTAAGGAACGAAAATGAATGTGAGATCTTCGGGCACATGATAAAAACAAAAACCAAAAAAAGAATTGACACATGTGCATGACTTTTGCTGTATTAATTGTAAGCAGCTAATACAAAGTTAATGCACCAAAGAAAAGCGCAACCAATGGAGAAGAAAATAAAAAAAAAGCAAAAGCATAAGCAAAACAACAAAAACACAAACAACAAAATAACACATTGAAATCGAACTATGAAACCGGAAAAGGACGACGACATGAATTAAGATATGGATTAGGACAAACATTTCGGTATATTTAATGAAGTCAAGAAATTGGTCATGTATTAAAACAAGAGTTTGAATATGAAAAAGGATTATAAAGAAACACCGTCCATCTTTTGAAAGCTTATTTTTTTTAGGTGGACCCAAAATCTGCATCAGTTTTTAACCGATCGTAAAAATTGGGTGTGTTAAAAATATAGCTGGGCCAAAACAGGTCTTTTCGAGAGCAAAAACAGGTCACAGGTTTTGGTTCGAAAAAACTGGAGTCTGCTGCCAAAAACAGGAGAGACCTCCTGCCAAAAAATTTACATACAATTTCATTTACTTTGTATAGTATTTGAATCTTGGGTTCGATTATTGATTCGCGCCAAGATTTGAATTAATTTACTTTATTATTATATTCAGCATCAGTAAAAAAACAGTTAAATTTAAAATATAACGGTTAGAACGATTTAGATAAAATAAAGAATGACAATTTTCCTGACCAAGGAATAGCAAGTAGTTCGTTTTTAGCATTGCAAATATTTTATTTGCTTATGTGTGAGATTGTGTAGTTTTCCTTTAGTTCAGTGGGGCCCAAGAAATTTTAAGCGCGGGCCAATGCTTAAAACCACAAAACCAACACAAAATGCTGCTCATCGTTGCTTTTGATAAAAAATCAAACAAAACAAAAAAAAAATACAGTAGTTTCGACTATGTCGTAACACAAGACGTAGATTTATTCAATTCGCTTTTGATGACATCTTTTTTAAAAAATATTTAGCAAAATATTTATTCCATACACCTGAGCATATGACCTTTAAAAGAGAGGGTTAATATGTAACCCTCTCCCGACTTTTCCAAAAGAAACATTTTTGCCTTTGACACCTATTCCCTCCGACCACTCTTTAGGGGGGCTACCATACAAACATTATGGTTTTTGTATCTCTATTCCATACACCTGAGCATATGACCTTTAAGAGAGTGCCGGAGAGGGTTAATATGTATCACCGACCCCCATTACTTTTGCAAAAGGAACATTTTTGCCTTTGACCTATTCCCTCCGACCACTCATTAGGGGGCTCCCATACAAATTTTTATGGTTTTTGTATATTTATTCCATACACCTGAGCATATGACCTTTAAGAGAGTGCCGGAGAGGGTTAATATGTATCACCGTCCCCCATTACTTTTGCAAAAGGAACATTTTTGCCTTTGACACCTATTCTCTCCGACCACTCCTTAGGGGGGCTACCATACAAATTTTATGGTTTTGTCGATAAAACCGGAAATTGTCGATAAATAGGTAGTCAAACTTTAGCAAACAAAAACATCAAATGTTGGCTTTATATTTCATGTAATTGTGTAAAATTTATATAAGTTAGAGAGTTCAAACATGAATTTTTCTCCCAGTGAGGATCAAGCAGATCAACAAGTGGTAACATCAATATTGTACGATCAGTACTTTAGTCACACCAAAGGCTCAAATTGTGACCTAAATAACAACACCTGATCACTATCAACCACTCTACTTACCTCCGAGAATGATGTATTCTACGTCAAAAAAAAAAAAAAATTACAATGTAGCGCACTGCTACAAGTCTTAATTCCTATTACAACAACAATGCTTTCATGAAAAATTACTCGACACATAAGTAACGGGACAATCAGCTTCAGCATCGACATCATCGAGTGTGGGTTTTTTATTTTGGCTTTGTAAGCATTTGTTTTTGTAAAGTTCGCTGGAAAATGTGCTGAACGAGTGCGATTTGCGTTGTTGTTTTTTGCAAGTGTTCTTTGATTTTGGCTCATCGCAAAGACAAAATTAAGATAGAAAAAAATTTGTATGAAGGGCCACGCGGGCCACTACGTAGGCATGTTTGCTTTAGTTCAGCGATTGCCATCGCCTCACTCTTTCCACTCTTTCCACTCTATTACAACAACTTCAATATTTCTATGATTGTTGTAATTCGCCGAATCGTTCACAGGCGTGGCTGCATCGCAACCATACAGCGTGTGTTTGTTGTTGTTTATTCTTGTCGTTGTTGGTATAAATAGCGCATGCGATCGCGTCTTGCTACGCTGAAGGTTTCTTGTTGGTAATTTTGCGTATGGTTTCGTCACCGACTGTTTTTTGTTTGTGTTTTTTTATGTTACTTAGTCCTTATTGTACTACGTATCTAACGATTTGTTGATGTTGTTGGTTTTTTGTTATAATTGTTGTTGCACTCTTCAAAAATCAGTCTTTGGCAATCCCTGCTTTAGTTGCTACTTTGCCTTTTGATTTGTTTTTTTATGAAATAATAAATTTATGTCTTAACAGCTGGAGCAATTTTGCTAGATAGAGGAGATAAAGATTCTCCTGACTCAGGATTAAAACATAGGCTATCAGAAGTTTCAAAAACTTTTGATAGAGGTCGCTTCAAGTAAAGAAAAATATATATGACTCGATAATGCCTGATCGACTGGACCGATTTTACAGAAATTTGTTATAAAAAACGAAACCAAACGAAGCTGAACCGAAGACTAACGAACAAACGCGGAGATGAACGAAGTCATTTCGAAGACAAACTAAGATGAATCGGAAGCTAAATACAAAAACGAAGCCAAACTTGACCGAAAATCAAATTCGCTGTAACTATTTTTTCTACGAATGAAATCAAAAAGTTTCTTCACAAAGGTTTAATGTGTTCTTACGAACTTTTGTTTTCTAAAAAAAAAAAAATCAAGTTTTTAGTTACTGAGGAAATAAGATGAAAAGTTTAAATATCTAATGTTGTTAAGACGAATTGTTGTTCTTATTGAGATCCATCCGACGACATTTTTTTTACGATCCGTTAAAACGGATGAAGTTATACAAAAAAGACCATTTGGGAAAGATTTTGAATCCACCTAAAAAAAAATGTGTATGCTTTTACAATCTCCATAATATAAGCTTTCAAATGAGGGGCGGTCTTTTGAAATATTTATTTTTTCCATATGGTTGTGACCCACTTTTAACCATCACGTCAAAACCTACGACGATGTGTCCACATCCAACTCTGTTATTTTTTTTTTTTTTTTTGTTATGTTTTCAATCATAGAAATTAAATGAACAACCATTTCTATGTGCTGTGGATTGTACTTTAAGCGCATTTTGAGCATTCATATGACAATTTCCTTTGCAACAAATGTGGTTTTCTGAAAACTTTGCTAAAGATTTCAAAACCATATAATAGTTTTAAATGGAGCTAAGTGACAACAAAAGTGAAAAAAATCATTAAATTAAATTAAATTGTACCTTGGGAAATCGTTTATTTAAGCTAGCAGAGAAAAATCCCAAATTCCTTCTTGGGAATTTTCTATATGCTTAAAAAACTTGTAATGGTACAAGTCGTTCACTTTGTCATCCTTTCTTCTGAAAATATAATCTTGTATGTTTTACAAACTTTAAACTGTCAACTGTTTAATATATTTAATATATATTCAATATATTCACTGTTTAAACATTTGCAATTGAACGAAGCTAAATTAATAGCTTATTATAATTTTTGATATTAACATGATACTCTTTTGAAGTTAGACATACAATATTATTCTACCACATTTTGCAAAAAAGCCAGTGAGTTTAGAGTTCCATCTAAATTGTATATAAATGTATATAAATGTATATAAAAAAAAAATTCACAATACAATATAAAAAAAATTTTTCCTTGCAAAAGACAAGCCGTTTTTGCAACCAATTTTTGAAATAAAATTAAAGCAAATTTTTACAAAGAAACAAATATTTGGTTATTCAAATCGGTAAAAGAAATAAATTCATTAAAAAAAAATATGTAAAAATATCGCTTTGTAAAATTTGTCAACCCAAACAAAACTCTTCAAGTCGATCAAAATTGCCTGTTTTTTAGTCGAAATATTTAAATACATTTTTAGTCATGGCATATGTATGTAACTATATTTATATTGGTATGTGTGAATTTGTGCATTTTCAAAGCTGTCACACACAACAATATAAAATGCAGCCACAACGAGCGACGCAAATATTTGATTGCTCGGTTTCGACGCTTTGTCGCAATCGGTCGTTAGCCAAGTGTGAAAACAAATTTTGACCAAGAGTGAAATAACAACAACAATTTGGACATAACAGCAACGGACTTAAATAAACACACTTAAGCCGGCACACACATATACAAATTAAAATAACACACACACACGCACACACAGACACACTATCTCGGCACATTGTACGCTAGGGCGACAGTCAATGTTCGATGCATAAACTCATTCATGCAATTCTTTATTTATTTATTTTTATTTGCCGAAAAATTGTTGCAATCACAGTAAAGTCAAGCATAGCAACAACATCAACAACAGTAGCAATAACAACACTAGCGACAATAACAACAACAGCAATAGCAACAGCAGTTACTAAAGTCAAAGCACCCACAATTTGCCAGTGATGCCAAAATTAAACTGCACGCACACAATTGCATGTTACTCGTATATATAAATGTCATGTAGTCCTGCAGTAATTCGCCACCAACACATGAATACGGAAATATCATATCGCCATGAATGCATTTTGTACGTGTACCATTAAAAATTTCTGCGTGTGTGTGCATCTGCAGGCGTTTACTTGCGTATGTGTCTCCAAATATCTGACTAATAATTGCGGTTGCCTTTGGGCTTGAGTTCAGGAAATAAAATGGACACAACAACTGCTGCAGTAGCAGCAGCAGCATCAGCGGCAACAACGTAAGCTTAAATTATGAATACGTTTGCAGTTTTCTGCCCACGCATTAGTGTGTGTATGTGGGTAGTGTTTCTTGCTGCAGTGTCTTCCAGTGTATGCAGTGTGTATTTAGCGGTCGATTGGATATGAAGTTGGCTGCTATATTTAAATCCACTTACAAAGGACAAAACCATGGTATCTACAGATTTTTTGGAATTTTTTTTCTTCTTCATTGCATTCAGCTGCAGAACCTTAAACAAAGTTCACTTAAATTTACTTAATTGAATTGTACATTGCTCCGAATTCTGTTCAGCACAATAATTCTTAAATCATCATTTATCAATGTTTTTAAAGATTTTTTGACGTGACGAAGTAATGTTTTACCGCGCAGCTTTCCAAAAAAGGTGAAAAAGGGATTTTTTTTTTTAAATTCATCGGCGTTGAATTGGATTGTTTTTCGCTAAGTATAAGAGCTATGATTAAGAAAGTTGTAGAACCGTAAAGGCTAATTCTTTGACTTCATTATAAAAACAAAACAAAAATTCAAAATTTTATCGGGACGCGGTGGGAGTTCTTTAAGCTACGCAACTAAAAATTTGTTACATGGAATTTTACTCGCTGAGTATTAGTGCTAGTACTAGTGCATTCATGCAGCGGCGTTGCATTGAATTTTTACTCAATGAGTATATAACCTACGATAAAAGTTTTAAAAGGAAAATGAAGGTTTTATACATGGCTTTACGACAAAAATAAAAAAAAAAAATTCCGGCGTCGTCAGATCGTGAATATAGCAGCTTATGTAACAGAAATGTAATATCGTGGCATGGAATTATTACTCACTCAGGAGGCGAGCTACGTAAATTTTGTTTTACGACAGCATGGATGTGTTATTACGCTCCACAACTAAATTACAAAAAAAATTCTTGTTGTCATAATTTCAGGGATGCAATCACATAATGCAGTAAAAATGCTACAGCCATGAAAAAACGTTGCATGGATTTTTAACTCTGTGACTACTGGTGCAACAATAAATTTTAAGGAACGAAAACGAAGGTGAGGTCTTTGGGCATATGACAAAAATAAAATAAAAATTGTCGGCGTGTCAAAGACCCTCAGCGAACCGCCTAATGTGACGCATATGCATCACTTTTGCTGGATTAATTGAAATTAGAGCACAACCAATGTGGAAGCAAAAAAAATATCTAAAAGAAAAGCACCAACTCCAAATCCAACAACAACTCCAACTCCAACACCAACACCAACACCAACACCAACACCAACACCAACACCAACACCAACACCAACACCAACACCAACACCAACACCAACACCTACACCAACACCAACACCAACACCAACACCAACACCAACACCAACATCAACACCAACATCAACACCAACACCAACACCAAAATCAACACCAACACCAACACCAACACCAACACCAACACCAACACCAACACCAACACCAACAACAACATCAACATCAACATCAACATCAACATCAACATCAACATCAACATCAACATCAACATCAACATCAACATCAACATTAATAACAACAAGAACAAAAACAACAACAACAACAAGAAACACAGTCACGTCAAAACTTACGGGTGTGTCTACGACACAGCCAACTCTTTTTTTTTTTAACAAATTGATTTTCTTAACTCACTGTAAACAAAACAAATAGCTCTTGTACATCAAAACGTTGTGAGTACATTTATGCTAACAAATGTCAAACTTTATTATGGTGATGCCAGATTTTAGCTTTTGACATTAGTGTTGTCAGTACCTCGCGTAGAAGTATTAATTATGCTATGATAATAGCGAATCAAGCAATTTTTAAATGCATTTCTGCTTAATCCTGTGTTAAAATATACATGCATGTAGACCAGAGAACAGCTTTATTGCATTCAAATGGCGTTTCGAATATATCTTCAATATACGAGTACCGAATGTGCCTTCTGCATTAAAATTAATGCGCGAATACATATACCAATCGCTGCGGATACGAATACCATAGAGTACGATTGGTCGCGATTACGATTGCCTACGAATCAAGAATACCCAACGAAGCGTGACATGAGCAACATTCGGCAAAAGCAACGAAAATTCATGCTTTTATGTCCATTCGCAACAAGGCAAAAATGTTAGCCGCAGTCTGCAGTGTTGATTTTTTTGTATACGAAAAAATCTCATGTGAAAAAAAAACGATTTGTGCCGTACACTCATGGCTATGGGATGACAAACAATGTTATAAACAATAGGAAAAAATATATTTTGGAGTTGCCGCAGGCCTTTTGCAATACGTTTTAGATTACGCAGTACAACCTATGTTGCCAGAAAAGCACGATAAATAGTACTTATGGTATTTTTCAACGGTTGTGGGATGTGGTAATTCGCATGGTATTTTGTGGTAAAAATCTCTCGCGTGGGAAAAAAAGTGGTATTTTACCACGCGTGGGAAAATAAATACCTCAAATTACCACAAAATACCTCAAAATACCATAAAATACCTCAAATTAACACAATATACCACAATACCTCAAAATACCTCAAAAGAAAATTTGAGGGATTTTGTGGTATTTTGTGGTAATTTGAGGTATTGTGATATTTTATGATAATTTGAGGTATTTTATGGTATTTTGAGGTGTTTTAGCGAGTGTGGTAATTTGTAGGAATTAAGTGTGAGAAAAAGAGAATTTTTATGGTAATTTCATGTGGCGACACTGAGTACAACAGCGAACAAAAAAATGCCCATCTCTTCTAACACTCATTCTCAAAGTAACGGGAGAATGCGTATTTGTTGGAAAAAACGAAAGCGAAAAAAAAAATTCATGCAGCACACTCGAGTGTTTAGCGAAGCATCCGAATGTCTGCATTGTCTGGATGGTGCCTTTGTATGTATTCGCAATCGTTACAAACTGCGCTTAGCACCAATCGTTGTTTACGAACTCGAGCTGTATGCGTGCATTAATTTTTGTGTACGATTTTGGCTGACGACGATTGTTATTCGAGTGGCAAAAAATGACGATTGGGCTTGTACAAATCTCTGATGTAGACTTTGCTTAAGCCAGTTTTAAGCAAAGCGTTATGTGTTCATTAGACCGGGTCGGTCTCCATACAAAAAAAAAAGTTGATAAAGTCCGCCGCTACTATGAAAGCTTACCTCGGGAGTGTTTCATTGCTATAAAAATTTTTTTTTAGGCACCCTGTAAAAACTGCCAAAATCGTTTTTTAACCATAACTTCGTATTTTTTTGTCCGATCAAATGCAATATATCGTTAAAAAGGTATTGATGAGTACTACATCGACCTACAACATCAAATTCGCTTGGTGATATCAGTTAGCCAAATTTCTACCCCCCAAATTAAAAAAAATTTTATACGAAAATTAAGCTCACAAAAAACTAAGAAAGTTTGGCTTTGAAAGTATTTACATAAGTTAATAAACAAAAAAGTTACGGTCGATCAAAGTTTAGAACTTTATTGTACCATTTCCTGAAATTTCAGAAAAATCGTATGCACTTATTTTCTTTTTTTTCATTTTTTGTTTTTTTTTTTTTTTTCTTTATGTAACAAAAAGTCAGCTCAACGGAATCTGGTTGCATTCATTGTGAAAGTCTATGCACCATTCTAGTTCCTCGTCAAGAGCCAACCACAAGTCATCCACGTGGATATGAAATCATAAAACATGAGTAAAATACTCGTATTATTTTTGGTAAGAAAATTTTGTTAATTTTACCCGGTATTTGTATAATTGCGTTGGCTGAATATTCAAATTCCGCTTGTTGGTTTTCAGTCAAGAATTGTAAGCAAGGTGGCTCAGTAATTTTGAATTTATCCCAATCAATTATATTTGTGTATGAATCACCGCCGAAATTTATAATGCCTTGTTTTTGGACAAAGAATGTACGAATAGTGCAGGTGGATCGTATCGCACTGCTCTTATTATTGCAAAGCCTTCAGATCGTATTAACTGGTCCGGGTCAGTTATCATTGATAAAAAAATATTTTCCGGGTGGCAATAATACGCATTGTATTCTACAGTAGAGCGAATAATCAATTGTATGTCTATTGGCAACTGACGTATCCAGCAAATGTAGTTGAAAACATGCCGACGAGGAACCAGAATGGTGCATAGACTTTCACAATGAATGCAACCAGATTCCGTTAAGCTGCAGTAGGCTGACTTTTTATTACATAAAGAAAAAAATAAAAAAATAAAAAAAAAGAAAATAAGTGTATACGATTTTTTTGAAATTTCAGAAAATGGTATAATAAAGCTCTAAACTTTGATCGACCGTAACTTTTTTGTTTATTAACTTATGTAAATACTTTCAAAACCAAACTTTCTTAGTTTTTTGTGAGCTTAATTTTCGTATAAAATTTTTTTTAATTCGGGGGGTAGAAATTTGGGTAACTGATATCACCAAACGAATTTGATGTTGTAGGTCGATGGCACCTATGGAAAAATCATCATGGTAGTACTCATCAATACCTTTTTAACGATATATTGCATTTGAAGATCGGATTAAAAAATACAAAGTTATGCTTAAAAATCGATTTTGGCAGTTTTTACAGGGTGCCTACGAGTAAGCTTTCTTATAAGAGGCGGACTTTTCAACCTTTTTTTTTCGACCCACTCTAGTGTTCATTACAAGTATAATTTACTCTACAATATGGCACATGAAATAAATTCTGAGATCTGAGGTCCTGCGAAGCTACATGAAAACTTATCTTAAATAACATATTAGGACAGTTATGTCTCTGATGAACATAACAGCAAAATATATGCGACGTATTTTTAAAGTGAGGATACCAAGGAGTAGACACCTTGCTATATATGCTGGCATTTCATTCAGGACCATTAAATTCTCTTGAGTTTCTAGTAATAAGACCCAGCATGAAGTTGGCTTTAGCGATTATATAATCAATATGTTTAGAGAAACTAGCATTATGATCGAGCAAAATACCTAAATCTTTCATTTCTGTTAATGTTGATAACGTTACTTCGCTGAGCTTAAACGGATACAGTAACGGATTTCAATTTCTATAAAAAGTTAAACATTGACATTTTGCAATAAATTATCACTGCACTAAGTAGATAACCTCTATAAATTTAACTCAAGTTTTGAATATTCGAAAGTTGATTTCAGACGAGAAGAAATTTAAATGTCATTAGCATACATTAAACACTGTGAGAACTTTAGAATTTTAGGCATTTCATTAACAAATAAAAAAAACAGAAAAGGCCCTAAATGATTTCCTTGAGGGACGCCAAAAGTAATAAAGATAACATCTTAAAGCTCATTGTTAATACGAACATATTGCGCACCAGTAAGATAGGGTTGAAGCCATATCAAAATATTGAAATGAAAACCGATTTTTTCAAGTTTGTTTGTTAATAAATATTGGTGAACTCTATCAGTTCTCTTTGGAGAAGTCAGTAAAATAACATTACACTGATACCCTTTTTCAAAATTTATTAAAATATAGATACTAAGATCGTCAGGTTGGCTTACCAGTCACGAAACTGTGTTGAAGAGGTAGGATAAACTATAAAAGGATATAGTCTGTTTTACAAGAAAAGTACGCCTGTTATAAACCAATTTTTTAAACAGCTTAGGAATCGCTAAATTTTTACAAATTGACTTATAATTAGAAACGTCGTTCTTGGAGCCAGATTTGTGAATACGTAACATATGGTCCAATAAGTCCCGAGACTAAGTAATAAAAAAACTTTTTTTTTTGCAAATATTCTTCTTTATTCATCAACATAGGTTCTTTCAAGAGCAATACTTTCATTCCACCGCTTTCTAACTTTTCAATACCGGTTTTGTACAACGATTTGTTCTTCGCCTCAAAATGCGCTTCATATTCAGTCATCACCTCTTCATTGGAGCCAAATCTCTTGCCGGCAAGCATTTTTTTGAGTTCATCAAAGAACCAGTCGCTGGGGGCCAAAACTGGCGAATACGGTGGATGAGGAAGCAATTCGAAGCCCAATTCGTGGATTTTCGCCATCGTTTTCATCGATTTGTGACACGGTGCATTGTCTTGGTGAAAAAGAATTTTTTTTCTTCTTCAAATGGGGCCGATTTTTCGCGATTTCATCCTTTAAACGGTCCAACTACGCTATATAATAATCGCTGTTTATTTTTTTTTCCCTTTTCGAGATAGTCGATGAACAAAATTCCATGTGCATCCCAAAATACAGATGCCATAACCTTTTCAACCGACTGTTGTGTTTTTGGTCGCTTTAGCCTGCTTTCATCGATTGCTTTCCACTCAGCTGACGACCGTTTCATCCATGTTTCATCCATTGTCACATTGATACGGCTAAAAATATACCTAATAACACTTTAATTCTATTTTATAAATTAATTAATGGAATAAATCAAATAATTAATATTATAATTCATATAATATTAAACTTAATAACAGTTAACATAGAGTTTTCACTTAACATTTGCCTTGCCTTAAACATAATCAACCAACCTCGTAGAGTAGCGATCAGTAGGTATCGTCGTATGTTGGGCGTGAGAGCCTAACAGTCTCTTCCATCAAGCTATAATTAGCTCAATACTCTTAATTTCAATATCTCACTTTAGCGACGGGGCTATAAATCACTCTGGTTGTTTTTTTTTTATTTAACTGTGCAAAAATCATCAGATGTACTAAATATCATGTAAATGGGTACCGTAAGAATTGCCTAGCAAATTGCGAGTAGTAAGTCTAATATGAAATTGTTAAATGAGGAGTAGTAAAGTAGAGCTGGTAAAGAATAGTGCGCGCAATGATAAAGTAAAATTAATTTGCCAAAAATAGTACCCAAAATGTGTTAACAATTTGTTTTATAAACTGGAAGAATATTGAATAATATCTTGAATTATAATATTGGATAAATGAAACACAAATATTTTCTGTGTTTTGATGGGATCGTATTGCTAATTTAATAATTCTTTTGTTTGTGCATATAAAGGCGTACCTACATACACACGAGACGAGCTTCTGTAAGTAAAAATCTGCCTATAAAACTAGGAAACAGGTAAATTATCTATTGATTGTCTACAGATTCCTGAGGTTTTATTTCGGGGTAATTGCAGCGTATATATGTATATATCTATGTACAGATAGTTATATATATAAAATTATGATAAAACTCGGTGATGCTAGCCAAATGTGTGTTGCAGCAAAGTAAGCAACGTGGATTGTCTCAACGTGTGGCAGCAGTGTCGAGGAAATACGCATATACGCGGAGGAGTGGCGAGTATATTCTATACTATTCGTAGATATAATTTTTTTTTATTGCATCTTTACAATAACTCAGTTTAAAAGAAAAAAAAAAACAAAAGAAAAGAAACAAAATTAATAACACTATTGAATTATATAACTACTTATATAGAAGACATATTGACATATTTAATTATATAGAAGATACAAAGAAGAAAAAAAATGTAAAACAAATGAAAATCTTAAGGTAATGTTAAGCTATGTTCTAGAGTGAAAGGTAGTTGTAAGGTAATAAGGTTAGAAGTAAGGATAGATTGAGGTTTTGAGTAAGAAAAGAAAAAAAAAGAAGAAAAAATGAATCTTTATTGAATTAAACTAAACTACATTATAAAAGAAAAATAAAACTGATTTGTTATTAGTAAAGAAGTGATTGTTTCATAAATCGTCCAACCATCACTGCGAGTCGCGATCGCAGCGGTGTTTACGTCTCTCGGTATCTTCGCGTGGCGCCCAACAAATATCATAAAATCCTTGCTCACGACCTATCTTCATTGAGCTAGTACCGGGAGCGGTGACTGGGCCATTACGTAACAACATAACGATGCAAAAATTCATGTTTATTCTTTGTAAACAGTGCCACAACTCTCTGAATCATCGACACGTTGTTGTTTCTGGTCCGGTGTGAGAAAACGCGGCACCCATTTGGAAAGCAGCTTTCTCATCGACAAATGTTCTTGTAATATTGTTCCCATACTTCCTTTCGATCTCTTCAGAGCCTCAACTAGCTCGCGCACCTTCACTTTACGGTCGGTCAATACCATTTTGTGTACTTTTTCTATGTTTTGTGGAACAACTGGTTAATTTGGGCGTCCTGAACGTTCAGCATCATTTGTGTCTGTACGACCAAGTTTAAACTCCACATACCATCGGCAAATGGTTGCTTTTGACGGAGCAGAGTCCGAATAACACTTTCAAAGCCATTGCTCAGCTTGGACGTTATTTTTTCCCATAAAAAAACAGTGAAAAATCAACACACGGAATTGCTTTGAATCCATTATTTTGAAAATATCATCAGTAGCGTTACTTTAATCACTGTAACTTCTGAACTAAACGTTAGATTATCATGAAATTTTTACACGTATTGTTTGAAGGTTGGAACTATCGAAATATTATATCGATATTTCGTTAGAGGTGCCACCTAGTAGTTAGTCTCGGGACTTATTACTATTAAATGATTGATTAAAAATGGTAACAAGAGGAAGATCTAGTGCATTAGCGCATTTTTTTTTTCAACCAAATCTTAGCTTCGCTACTATTTAAGATTGACAAAGCAATTTAATTAAAAATAATCAGTATTTTGGCTTTGTTTTGAGCTGATATAAAGTAAAAGAAATAAAATAAAATTTTTTGTCTGTATTAGGAATAAAAAATTGTTGGTTATTCTTCAGCTCTATCCTGTCTTGTCATAACTAGATAAGTTTGAAACGTTTTAATTTTATTTTCCTCTAATTAGATTGTGTTAAAACTTTGAATTCTTGCTTAATGTTTGCTTTGAAAAAAGTTGCAAAAACTATTTTTCCAATCCGTCAAAGTGCCAGCATTTCTGAAAATTAAGACGCTACAGCTTTTGAAAAATCGCACGCCTCCTCCTCATCTCTCTCTCTCTCTAGTTCTCTTTCTCTTTCTCTTTCCGACATTTTAATTGCAGTTTTGTCCACAGCAAATAGTTTTTTATTTATGCATGAGCAAAACTATGCAAGCATCAAGCAAAATTATTAGACTGCAAAGTTGACTCTTAGTGAACTCTTCGTGACTCTTCGAATACAATAAATCTTATCTATGATTTTACTCTTTGTACATAGATACATCTGTGAAATTGATTCTTGTTGCTACTTCCTGTTCATTTCATGTCATGCTGTCAACTGCACACTCGCATCACTATTATTCTGCCACTGCTGCTTCTTTTTTTTTTCTATTATCAAATGGTCATTGACTTTATTCGAGCGATATTTGTAGATAATTCCTTGACTTTCTGCTAATTTTTTGGCATTATTTCAACAGCGCTTTCATTTGGTTTATTTTTGTTAGGCCTGCCGCTTCGATTTTGTCATTATAGAGATTTTATTTTTTTCCTTACTTTTTTTTTCAAACTCATTCTCCATATAGACATCGTTGAAGTAACAATGTCTGAGATAAATGAATTAGTTCAGCTGCAATTGAAATGATCTCTTATTTAATACGAATCAATGACTTGGAATGAAAACATTAAGTTCGAAGCACTCAATGATAGTGACAGCTTTTGTTGGAAGTTTGACTTTGCCTTCATGAAAATAAAGTAAAATGTCACAGTTATTAAAGTACGTGTAAGGTCAAAATTTAAAGAAAGTTTGTCTTGGTTAGGAGAATACTTAACAATTGTTGGTTTATGTATTTCAAAATGATGAAAAAATACTCGTTTGAGTCCAAAAATATGATGATCTATAGTTTATCCAGCAAAAAAGTTCAAATAAATAAAGTTCTGCTAAAGCGTGTATCAATAGGTAGGGTCGCAAAAGTCTATTAATGGACGATTGATAGTTGTCAAATGTTGACATTTGTTATTTGTTAACGTGAAAAATTAATCAGGGGACATAACACAATTAAGGCAAAAGTACAGAATTCGTTGAAAATTTTCGTCGTAATCATGTGCCCTTAGAGATGTGTGTAGCACTATCAAAAAATTTCAAGAGACTGTCTTATTGCAAGATGTGAAGATATCGAAACGACTTCCCCCTGGACATTCAACCGAATTAATCGAATTATCTTGGCGCATCTGAATGGAATCGAAATCAGTAGAAAACGATATGATAAACAATGTTTTTCAATTTGTTTTCCGGCGCAAAAACAAACAACGAAGATGGTTTGAAAACAAGCGAACAGGCAACGTACAACTGACCGTGCGAAAAACAGGGATATTCGAGATTAATCCCTTTGACTTCCAACAACTGGCCTTGCGATTTATTGATTGTCATCGCAAAAGCCAATCAAACGGGGAACTGAATCCGCTTGAATTGGAATGGAAGATCAGTTGGAATAATTGGAATTCGTGGGATAAGGACTTGCTCTCCTTTGAATTTGATGATCGTCGCTTGAATCACATTGTTCATCAGTTTTTTGACGGATAACCCGTACCATTGCACAATTTCGGATGATTAAGATTCCGCAATTCGATTATTGATCCCACATTGAGTTGTAAATTATACGGCGGAGTTTGTGCCAATATCAAGCGAGTTCAAAAATTCCGTCGGATAGTTGGTCGCTTCATCATCGTCGGTCACGCTGTTAACGGATTTGTACGAATGCAGTTATCCAGCGATTTAACTTTGAATAATGAAAGTCAAGCTATTGACGTGCTTATTCTTCGCTGCTAGTATTACCCGTTCACTAATCCGATCGAGATTTTTATAATTTTGTGCAGTGACACTTTGGAACACTCCTTTGACGATGAAAACTCATAAAAATTTGCCGGGAACGACATCAATCCAGTTGAAACATCAACAGGAATTTTGCCATTGTCAAGCGCAGTTATCTCGAAAATTCAACAGCCGATGGGTCGTTCTGCAATGCGACTCTCAGGTTCGTGGTCAATTTAAACTTTTTGACATATCACCACAATGACAACGATTTCAGGCATGGATTAAGTTCATCGGCAGCAGTATATTTCGAGATAACGGGAAGCGTTTGACTAACATCTTCGGAGAGCAATATCATAGCTCCACCAAATTGTCTCGAATCACCTCGTTAATTCTTTATCGTTCGGTCAACTGCGTGCAAAACTCGTTTATGCGCCATCGTGCATTCATTCCAAATGATGATTTTGCATTCTCGCATCAATTTCGCTGCGAGAAAATTCTCTTAAAAAAACAGCACTTACGGAATGAATGTTTCGCAATGGATGCCCGCAATACAATTGGATAACCTCGCTTTTTACACACAAACGTATTTCCTGGAAAAATTATTGAATTTATAAATATCGCATTGAATTTCAATTGATCGTTATGCTTGTTCCGTTTGCGGATGTGATGCGGGATATACGACTATCCGGAATCAGTGTAAAAATACGATAACTCGAATCAATTGCAGCAAGAAAAATAGCAAGTTTGCTCAATAGAAATTGGCAATGCGAAAAGGACACCTGGCAAATTGCGCACAGCCTATGTCAACGTATAACGCCATCCATCGGGTTATGGCATTCACCGTAGCACAGCGCCATCGATTATATATCTCGTTAACTTTTTCACTCAAAATTCAAGCAGAACGTCTTTTCACACAATGAATTTCACAATTATCCGAAATTTTTCAAGCTTCAAAACGAATTTTCCACCTTTACATCGCCCAAAATCATCAAATCATTCGATAAAATTAAAAATTTCGTAAAAAAAAAGAAAAAATTAAAAATTTTTGCGTTATTCCGGAATTTTTGGAGTTTTTCACTTAGAATTTTCTATTATTCCTTTTAAAAAGCCATTCCGGAACAATTGCACACAAAATTTCTAACAAAAAATCAATTTCAAATGGAAATTTTTCGGGATTTTCCTACATATGAATCTAATACGGGCCAATACGAATCCATAAAGCTCAAAATTATAAAAATCGAATAACCAGTTCTCGAGTTATGCGTGCACACATGGACTGCAGTCTCTTTTATATATAAGATTCTGGATGAGTGCATATTTTAAACCTTTTTAGAAACTTACGAGGTAGGATGTAACGTTGTCATGCCAATAAAGTTAAGAAGAGCTCTATTATATTGTGGTCTCCATAAGCTTACAATTTAAATTGTTCAGCTTAAAATTTATTTTAAAAGAAAAGTACATATGCAAGGATCAAACTCTTTGAATTCAGACATTTCGACAATTTTTTACAGGCATTTTTTAAAATTTCACCTGTCAAAATTCAAGAATAAATAAAAAAAAGGAATAGAAAGGAAAGCATTCAAAGTCATCTGTCTTTCATAAAGACTTCATCAGAAATAAAGAGAACAGTTTCCTAGATATCTACAATATATATTTTCATTTATTTAAACTCTAAGAAAACTCTTGCTCCGTATTATATTTATGAATGAGTACGCAAAGATTATGTTGACTCAATATTTAGCTCATTGTCAGGGGTGTCAGACATTAAAAAATCTGCTTTTATGCTTTCCTTTAATTAATTTGCTTAAAACTGAACTACTTAAAGTTAATGAAAACATTCCCCCTGAAATCACACCCTTGCCATAGTGCAAAGGCCGCTGTTCTCTGTCAAAGTCAGCGTCCCGTAGCTATTGCAAATCATGCACTCACACACACACAAAGACTACCGGAAAAGTTAATCACACAAAGTCTGACTTCCGGTTATGTTCAGCATATATGTTCAGCAGTGCAGCTGGCAATGAGTACTCATGACTGTTGACTGAGAAGGACACTAAAAAACAAAAATAAAAGAAAAAAAAAATTAAAATTACAAAAAGACTATAACATTGACTTTATCGCAGACAAACACTTACACACCGATATACATACGCAAGCACAATCTGACACACCTTCAGCCAGCACTTGAGGATAATATCCCAAAAGAGCTGAACAAAAAGCAAAAAAAAAAAAAAGAAGAGAAATAATTTGGACCCAATTCACGTAGGCCTTTGCCAAAAATGGTTAGTTCCCGGACAGTGACTTATACGCTATGCAGCAATGGGTGTGAAGGAGTTACAGGAAACTTCGCTTTATTACATGTTTGTTTGTTTATGTGGTCTATGTGTAGGCATAGTAAAGTTGTAGTTGCTTAAGTCGCGCACACACACACATACACACACAAACAAAATAACAAGCACCGCATTATTAGATATAATTCGATATCAGCTGCGAGTGCAATGAGCCAGCAGAGCAGAGGCAGCGTGGCCACGGAGGCAAGACAACAACAGCGCTAGCCAAGGATGGAACTAGTGACGTTAGGTTAGAGCTAGAGTGAGATTCGTTGGTTGGAAGACTTTACATAGTTTGCTTGCCAAAGATAAAAGATAAACCGCAACATTGCATCGCAACGTGTTGGTTAGAGTTGGCAGAGTAGGAGGAGCGCGTGCATCAGAGGTACTTTAAAATAAAGCCTAGCCCAAAAATAGTTTCGAAAGAAGAACTTGTATCAAATTGGTAGTTGCTATATATATATATGCATCCTTGGGATCTAGCTAGCATTGAAGTTTGTTAAGACTTGCACTCAGCCTAATTTGGGAATGAGTTTGTAGTTTAAGGATGCACCAGCTTAAAATATTGTGAAGGGTTTTTCCTCATGATTGTAGGCTATTAGTTTGCCTTTTTGTTGGATTTGGGTTGGCTGGCAGGTTCCTTTTTTTTCTGGCACAGCATGGTCCATGACAATGGCAACAAAACTTTACTAAAATAGGCAATGAAAAATTGGAACAGTTAGTTAGTAAAAAATAATGCACCAAAATAAACGATGCTGCGGTGTATTGCTGCGGTATATTAAAAAGTTCATCAATTATGCTAACGACGTTGAAGAAGCTGATAATAATGATGTTGCTGACGAAGTTGGAAGAAATATTAAAATGGAGAAAAAGTAGATTTAAAATTTATGTTGCGTATTGATAAGATTGACTATGATTATTGACATCAGTAGCGGATTTAGTATTATTGATATTGACAATGAGGAGCACTTGACTGGATAGTTTGAAATATTCGGCAAACGGATATTTTGGGGTATTTTCGGGTATTTCGAAATAAGTCAGCAAATTGAATTAATGTTCGAGTCCGGATATACGGATATCCTAGTATTTTCGAGATACGCGGCTATTTTTAATATTTTCAGATAATTCAAGTATTTCAAGGTGTGTTTGTTCAAAAGGTAAAAGGAGTTTTGAAATTTCACCTGCTCTGTTGGTCCGATTGGCACGATTTTTGCTTTTATTATGTTGGCTGGAAGACATGTCTAAAAAATATCCATACATTTTCCACCATATTGGCTGTTTACTTTATTTGCTAGTTCAAAAGTTCTTAAATAATGTGTGTTCGAAGATTACCTTTTAAGTCCTACTCCTAACAATGAAAAAAAAACAACAAAAAAATAATGGGCACACCCGTAGGTTTTGAATTGACAGTGTTTATTTGTGCTTGTCCATATTCTCGTCCCTATCCCCTTCTTTGTTCCAAAACTTATCCTCATCCTTCCGTTACTCTTTTATTTTTCCTTATAATTTTCGTACTTCATGAACAAACTCTTCTTGTTGTTGTAGTTGTAGTTGTTTTTGTTTTTGTTGTTGTTATTGTTGTTGTTATTGTTGCTGTTGTTATTTTTATTGTTGTTGTTGTTATTGTTGTTGTTATTGTTATTGTTGTTATTTTTATTGTTGTTATTGTTGGTGTTGTTGTTGTTGGTGTTGGTGTTGTTGTTATTGTTGGTGTTGATGTTGATGTTGATGTTGATGTTGATGTTGATGTTGATGTTGATGTTGATGTTGATGTTGATGTTGATGTTGATGTTGATGTTGATGTTGATGTTGATGTTGATGTTGATGTTGATGTTGATGTTGATGTTGATGTTGATGTTGATGTTGATGTTGATGTTGATGTTGATGTTGATGTTGACTTTGATGTCGATGTCGATGTGGATGTTGATGTTGATGTTGATGTTGATGTTGATGTTGATGTTGATGTTGACGTTGATGTCGATGTCGATGTTGATGTTGATGTTGATGTTGATGTTGATGTTGATGTTGATGTTGATGTTGATGTTGATGTTGATGTTGATGTTGATGTTGATGTTGATGTTGATGTTGATGTTGATGTTGATGTTGATGTTGATGTTGATGTTGATGTTGATGTTGATGTTGATGTTGATGTTGATGTTGATGTTGATGTTGATGTTGATGTTGATGTTGATGTTGATGTTGATGTTGATGTTGATGTTGATGTTGATGTTGATGTTGATGTTGATGTTGATGTTGATGTTGATGTTGATGTTGATGTTGATGTTGATGTTGATGTTGATGTTGATGTTGATGTTGATGTTGATGTTGATGTTGATGTTCTTACTGATGTTGCTGTTGATGTTGCTGTTGATGTTGATGTTGATGTTGATGTTGATGTTGATGTTGATGTTGATGTTGATGTTGATGTTGATGTTGATGTTGATGTTGATGTTGATGTTGATGTTGATGTTGATGTTGATGTTGATGTTGATGTTGATGTTGATGTTGATGTTGATGTTGATGTTGATGTTGATGTTGATGTTGATGTTGATGTTGATGTTGATGTTGATGTTGATGTTGATGTTGATGTTGATGTTGATGTTGATGTTGATGTTGATGTTGATGTTGACGTTGATGTTGATGTTGATGTTGATGTTGATGTTGATGTTGATGTTGATGTTGATGTTGATGTTGATGTTGATGTTGATGTTGATGTTGATGTTGATGTTGATGTTGATGTTGATGTTGATGTTGATGTTGATGTTGATGTTGATGTTGATGTTGATGTTGATGTTGATGTTGATGTTGATGTTGATGTTGATGTTGATGTTGATGTTGATGTTGATGTTGATGTTGATGTTGATGTTGATGTTGATGTTGATGTTGATGTTGATGTTGATGTTGATGTTGATGTTGACGTTGATGTCGATGTCGATGTTGATGTTGATGTTGATGTTGATGTTGATGTTGATGTTGATGTTGATGTTGATGTTGATGTTGATGTTGATGTTGATGCTGATGTTGATGTTGATGTTGATGTTGATGTTGATGTTGATGTTGATGTTGATGTTGATGTTGATGTTGATGTTGATGTTGATGTTGATGTTGATGTTGATGTTGATGTTGATGTTGATGTTGATGTTGATGTTGATGTTGATGTTGATGTTGATGTTGATGTTGATGTTGATGTTGATGTTGATGTTGATGTTGATGTTGATGTTGATGTTGATGTTAATGTTGATGTTGATGTTGATGTTGATTTTGATGTTGATGTTGATGTTGATGTTGATGTTGATGTTGATGTTGATGTTGATGTTGATGTTGATGTTGATGTTGATGTTGATGTTGATGTTGATGTTGATGTTGATGTTGATGTTGATGTTGATGTTGATGTTGATGTTGATGTTGATGTTGGTTTTGGTGTTGATGTTGATGTTGGCGTTGTTGGTGTTGTTGTTTTTTCTATTGCTTTTTTTTATTTGCTTCTTGTGTGCTTTTTCTTGGTGCATTAACTTTTTCTTAGCTACATGCAATTAATCCAGCAAAAGTGATGTATATGTGTCATGAGAGGCCTAATGAAGCCGTCAATTTTTTTTTTTTTTTTTGTATTTTTATCATGTGCCCGAAGACCTCACCTTCATGTTCGATTCATATAATTTACCGTTACGCCAGTAGACACAAAGTAAAAATCCAGTAACGTTTTTTCATAAGATAAGAATTTTTTTTCAATTTTAGTTGTGAAGCGTAATAACACATCTATACTGTCGTAAAACAAAATTTACAGCAGCTTGTCTGCTCAATGAGTAATAATTCCATGCAACAATATTACATTTATGTTACATATGCTGCTATATTCGCGACCAGGTGAAGTCAGAATGTTGCATTGTCGATCCTTGAGCGGCTCTCTCTGTGTCCCCATTACGTCACAAATTTTTTGTCTAATTTTGTTGTAAGGGCTTAGAACAGGGCTTCATTGATGTATCATAATTTTAGTCCTAGCACTAATAGTCAGTGAGTAATAATCCATGCAACAAATTTTCACTTGTGTTGCTTAAGCAGTTCCCAACGCGTCCCGATGATGTTTTGAATTTTTATTTTGTTTTTATAATGAAGTCAAAGAATTTACCTTTACGGTCGTACCATTTTTTAAGTCATAGCTCTTATACTCATGCAACGCTCATGACTTTTGAAAAAATGCATTTTTCAACTTTTTTGGAAACGTGCGCGGTAAAACGTAATTTCATCACGTCAAAAATGGAAATATCAAGAGTAGGTTTTTGTTGGATTATTTTTCACAACTTTCGATGTAAATTATCTCAACAAGAATATGTCAACGAACTCAGTCCTTTGTATGACGATAAAACACCATCAAAAACCACAGTATACCGTAGTATAGTGAATTCAATCGTGGTCGTAGTTTGGTCGCCGACGAATTCCGTGAAGGTGTACAAAATCGGTTGTTGTACCACAAAACATCGATGCAGAACGTAAACTAATAATGCAAGATCTTCATGTGACATATCATGAGATTGAGGCATCCTTGCACTTTCAACTTATCTGAAAAAAAAATTTGCTCTCGTTGGATACCCCATAGTTTATCAATCGCTCAAAAAAGTCTCGCGTCGATTGGTGTTAGGAAATGATTTAAAAGTTCAATGGTGGTGCTTCCAAAGACGTGTAAAAAATCGTGACAGGGGACGAATCATAGATATATGCGTATGAGCCAGAAACAAAACAGGGATCGACTGTGTGTGTATTCCAAGATGAGGCAAATCCAACAAAAGTTGTTCGCAAACGAAGCACTGCGAAGCAAATGGTCGCCATTTTCTTCCACAGAACGAGTCATGTGGCCACTGTTTCGCTTGAGCAACGTACGATAGTCATTTGTTTACCGGAAGTCTTCGGAGAAATTCACAAAACCAACCGCCAAAGACGAATCATTCCCCATCAAGACAATGCGAGCTCTCACACATCTCCTCAAACATGTGCATTTTTGAGCAGTCAAAACGTCGAATTGATCACTCATCCTCCATAAAGTCCTGATTTGGCACCCGATGACTTCCTTTGTTCCCGAATATCAAAAGCAAACTCCGTGGTCAACGATTTACGAGCGCCGCATAAGCAGTTGATGCGTTCAAAAACCATGTTTTGGAGGTGTCTCAAGAGGAATGGAAAACTGATATGACAAATGGCTTGAACGAATGTAAAAGTGTATTGATCATGAAGGGAAATATTTTGAGAAGCAATAAAGCCATTTTTGTTTCAAAATGTTTGTTATTATTTGCTATTCCCAAAATATAAATAGTACCTCTTGTATCAAAAAAATTCATACAAAGTTCCAATCGAGAATCGATCGCTTTAAATTGCATCGCTCCCTCTCCTTAACTAACATTAAATCAGTTAGTGTTTAAACTTACACCAAAAAATCATTTATCTTTAATAAATAGACAAAAAATTTATCTTTCCTGGATTAAAATTGTTTATGGCTAATGTCTCAGCTAATATCTTTATTAATTAGAAAACTTGACTAGTTCAAAGAAACGAACGTTTCCTTTCAAAACGAAATACCAACCAGCACAAATCATGAGCCCCTGAACGCTGAATGCTTTCATCAATCATAATCAACACACACATATTTCGACACAAAAACTTGATGAAAATTGTCGGCCAACCAAAAATCAATGCGTAACAACAAAAACTTTGAACATTTATTTTGAGCCGGCTAAAAGTGGTCCCTATAGCAGAGACTTTGAACAGTTTAGCAGCAATTAGCCACAAATAATCAATGCAGACAAATCAGTGCTCAACATACCAAAAAAAAACAACAAAAAAACTTCATAGGGTGCTGATTGCTCTGCTGAAAATTGCTTCTAGTTTATGTAAGCAGGGATGCGGGAGCAAAAACAGGAAGCAAACAGCTGGAAAAATAAATCCATATTAAGCTCCTAAGAAAAAAAAAAAAAAGGAGCGAGAAAACGACAACAAAGCGTCGGCGATAACTTCACAGATACGTTAAAAACAAGTCGCAGTCATGCAAGCAGACACACACATACGTACTTGTGTAATCTTTCGCAAGGACAATTGCTTCAAATGTACGCATGCATACATTGCTGCGTTCGTTTCAGTGCTTGTGTTTGTGTTTGTTACACAATGTGCGTATCTTGATGTGGGTGCTTCACATCTAATCCGAAAAGCTGTTTACATGGATTACAAATCAATTGTTAAGCATCAGAAAAAAAATCACAGCATATTTATTTTTTTATCTCACTCCCCTTTGCAAAAAACATGTCCACAAACAAGCCAATAGCAACAACTTCCCGTATATGTTATCCTCTGATTTCTGTATTCAATAAAAATGTTGACAGTGTTGTTTGAAGTAGTTGGAAAAAACACCTTAAATCCTTAATGTTGACACTAAAGTAATTTGCATTGAATAAAGTCGGATTTTTTTTTCACTTATATCCAGTATAAAAACTTAGAATCACTGTCTTTTCTGTACTTAAATAATTTCAGGATAAATTTTGCATGCATTTCACTCTTTAAACATCTCAAACAAATTATTTAAAAATCTTAAAATATTTTCTGCATCATCCTCTGTGAGAACGTCACAAACTTTACTCATTGATGTCTATCACTGTGTTAATTGATTGTTTTAGTACATCAACGTATCCTGCAAAGCACTTGTTTTGCGCTTTTTGAGTAGTTGATGTTTTGTTTTTTTTCCCACCCTGTTTATTGTTTATCAGCTGCATGCATCCATAGAATTCACTTTGAGCCAGCTAACTTTGGAACATGCCATACACAAAAGGATAAAGCAAAAGATGCTGGGTTAAAAAATCACTCACATATATAACACATACACACCCATACACACACATTCTCACACATACACACACGAACAGACTTTGAACAGTTGGGAAATATGAGAAATGCAACTCAATGGCACAAAAGAATGCCAGTCGAGGCTTCAATTTGTGTGTCTAAGCGTTCGTTTGTTGGCAGGACTGCGTGACTGCTTGAAGTTGAAGTTTTAGTGTGTCTCTGCTTTTGAACTGCTGAGTTGAAAATTGAGAGATCTTGCTGAAAAATGAAGACGTTTTGCTGTAGCTATTTGAAGCCAAAGTATTCAGAGGCACAAAGAAGCTACATAAGAATTTCAACATGCAACAAAAAGTATCTAAAAACTGAGACATGCTATTTTTTCTACCAATACCACGCAAATACAGGGTGGCCCAAATACAAGTTGTTTTTTAAAAATGCAATATAATGAACAAAATTAAATATTTTACATGTATTATGGATTTATAAGTACAAGCAAACATTCCCATTAATTATGGAACACATCATCGTTCAAGTGGCTGCCTCGGCTTGCTTCGCAGTAGTGCATTTTGTCACTCCAATTTTCTAAGACCTTGTTGATGGTTTTGGGCTGTAGCTTACGGATTACTTAGATGATATTGGTCTTAAGTTCTTGAATTGTTTTTGGATTGTTGGTATAACATCGGTCCTTCACGATTTCCCACAAAAAAAAAGTCCCAAGGGGTCAAATTGCAGCTCCGAGGCGGCCAATTGACATCGCCAAGACGGTTGATAACACGATTTGGGAATATGGTGCGCAGAAGATCGATTGTGGCTTGGGCTGTGTGGAATGGTGCACCATCCTGCATAAGCCAGAGGTCGTCCAAATATATGTCTTCAATTTCAGTGAAAAAAAATCGGTTAACATGGTTCTATAACACCCACCGTTGACCGAAACGCTGTTTCCAGTCGCATTTTCGAAGAAATATGATGCCATCACTCCACAATCCTCACCAAACTGTCACTCTCTGTGGATGCATCGGCTTCTCTATAATAACTTGCGGGTTTTCCGAGTCCCAGATGCAGCCATTTTGTTTGTTAACGTAGCTGCCAAGGTAAAAATGTGTCTCATCTTCTTTTCGCACTGTTTCGGCTGCACATCACTCACTTTGGAAATAAGTTTCCAATATTTCTTAACGTTGTTCATGCCTAAAGCAACTCATGTCTTTCCGCGGAGGTATGCTACTGACTTAATGTCAAGATTTCGAGCGGAAAACAGCTGTTAGTGTCAAAATAATCTATGATTTAAAAAGGAATCACTAGATGGCCCACCCTGTATATACAATGTATATTATACATATTATGATTATGGTAGACTTTACTTTGCCTGCTTGAAAACATTCGACACTGTAAGTCATGAACTTCAAAAATTTAAATATTTAAATATGTAGTTAAATATATATATCGATAATTTATGGGACAATACTATTATCATCATCTTTTAAAAAGCGATAAATTCATATAGAGTATAAAGAGTAAAGGTTCACGCAAATTACCACAACTGTTTACCGTTGTATTCCCAATGGATCAGTTCTTTACCATCTTCGAGGGTTAGTACTTCTCCTGAGGATATTTTGGGAATATATACATATATCGCTCGTTTTCTTCAATAATGTTACAATCCAAAAAACATTAAAATTGAGTTAATTACACAGCAACATTTGTGTGACCATGATCTATGCTGTGTACAATTTTGGTAACGATATCTTCTTTAATTTTTGCAGGAGAGTAGAATTTGTGATTCATTCACCTCAATATATTTCCGTTTAGATCGTATTATATATCGATAATATCCAGTTTTTATTTGTCGCTTTGTATGGATTAAACTATATACATTACAGTAGTACATATACAAGTATGATGTTTTGTTCATATTTTGAAAATGGTGAATTAATTTTCTTTGTCTGTTCAAAACTTAAAATGCTTCTCCTGAAAAATCTAGTTTTTTGAGTTGTAACGTTATTGAAGAAAAGGAGCGATATATAAACCGATTTATTTTTCATTTGGAAAAAAAACGACAAAAGATTTTTTCAATTTTGCCGCACATAGAAACACATAGAAAAATATGAAATATTCCGTGAAATAAGAAAACAATAAGCACCGAAGAATTATTTTTCATCAAAACAATGCGAGGTTGATGCATTTTTGAGCACTCAAAACATTGAATTAATGGGTCGCGTGCCGTACAGTCCTGATTTGTTACCCAATGACTTCTTTTTGTTTCCGCACATCAGAGACAATCTACGTCGGCAGTCATTTTAGACATTAGAAGAAGTCGTTGATGCATTCAAAAGTATGGTTTAGAGGTGTGTCAAACGGAATGGGATAAATGTTATGAGGAATTTTTCTACGCTCGCAATAATGTATTTATCATAAAAGAGAATATTTCGAAAACAATAATGATAAAAACAAAATGAGTTGGCTATGTCGTGGACACATTCGTAGGTTTTGCCGTGATGGTATTTCTTAATACTACTACTTCATGTCCAAACTCTTGTTATACTTTATGACGAAATTCTTGACCTAATCAAATATACCGAATCTCTTTCCTAATTTGGAAAGGTGTGTTTTAGGTGCGTTTTAATTTTTGTCGAAAAAACTGCTGAAATCATTACTAGATTTTTGTTATTGTTGTTGCTGTTAATGTTGTTGTGGAGAATTGTGAAAAAATATAAAATACAATTCAATACAATGTTGTTGTTGTTGTTGTTGTTGTTTTTGTTAGTGTTGTTATTGTTGTTGTTGTTGTTGTTGTTGTTGCTGTTGTTGTTGTTGTTGTTGTTGTTGTTGTTGTTGTTGTTGTTGTTGTTGTTGTTGTTGTTGTTGTTGTTGTTGGTGTTGTTGTTGTTATTGTTGTTATTGTTATTGCTGTTGTTGGTGTTGGTGTTGGTGTTGATGTTGGTGTTGGTGCTGGTGTTGGTGTTGGTGTTGGTGTTGGTGTTGGTGTTGGTGTTGGTGTTGGTGTTGGTGTTGGTGTTGGTGTTGGTGTTGGTGTTGGTGTTGGTGTTGGTGTTGGTGTTGGTGTTGGTGTTGGTGTTGGTGTTGGTGTTGGTGTTGGTGTTGGTGTTGGTGTTGGTGTTGGTGTTGGTGTTGGTGTTGGTGTTGGTGTTGGGGTTTGGTGTTGGTGTTGGTGTTGGGGTTTGGTGTTGGTGTTGGTGTTGGTGTTGGGGTTTGGTGTTGGTGTTGGTGTTCGTGTTGGTGTTGGCGTTGGTGTTGGTGCTTTTTCTGTTTATTTTTATTTGCTTCTGTATTGGTTGTGCTTTTCTCTGCTGCATTCACTTTGCCTTAGCTGGTTCCCTAAAGAGCGTCATGACATCGTAAGTTTTTTTTGTTTTTTTGTTATTTTAATCATGTGCCCGAAGTCCTCATGTTAATTTTTGTTCCTTAAAATATACCGTTGCGCCAGAAGTCACAGGGTTAAAATTCCATGCAACGTTTTTGTGTCTTTGTAGAATTTTTACTGCATTAAGTGGTTGCCACCTTGAAATCATGACGATAAGAATATTTTTTGTAATTTAGTTGGGAGGCGTAATAACACATCTATGATGTGGTAAAACAAAATTCATCGCAGCACGTCTCCTGAGTGAGTAGTAATTCCATGCAAGGATATTACATTTCTGTTACATACGCTCTTATATTCACGATCTGGTGACGTCAGAATTTTCTTTTTTTAATTTTTGTCATAAGGGTAAGTATAAATCCTTCATTTTATTTTTTACCGTTTATCATAGCTTATAAACTCACCGAGTAAAAATTCAATGCAACGCCGTTGCATGGATGTTGCATTGTCGATTTTTGAGAGGCTTTCTCTGTGTTCACATGACGTTAGAAATTTTTTTGTCTCATTTTGTTGTGAGGCCTTAGGATTTATATTTTTAATCGTAGCACTAATACTCACCGAGTAATAATTCCATGTAACAAGTTTTCAGTTGCGTTGTTTAAGCAGCTCCCACCGCGTCCCGATGACGTTTTGATTTATTTTTTTTTATAATGAAGTCAAAGAATTGATCTTTACGGTGGTATCATTTTTTTAATCAAAGCTTTTATACTCAGGGAGTAACAATTCAATGCAACGCTGATGAATTTTGAAAAAGATGCTTTTTTTTAACTTTTTTGGAAACGGCAAATCGTAACTTCGTCACGTCAAAATTGGTTTTTACATTAATTCCCGAAATATATGTGGTGACCTATACACCTACTATTTCTGTTCTCTATACTTGTAAAGGACATTTTCCATTCTTGCAAATATTCATCATTGCATGCTTATGCTAGTGACATTCCAAATTAATTATCCGATAAACTAAACCTTTTGGATAGTTGAACCTTTTGGAAAGTTGAAAAATAAGCTTCATCTATATCTATATCTATATCTAAACTATTATATAAAATGAAAGTGAAAATTTTTTGTTGCCGCAAAACTCCAAAAGTACTGGTCCGATTTTTATGAAATAATTTTTAAAATATCACATTTGTGCTACAAAAGGATCATTGGGTATTTTCTTTAAGAAATTTAAATAATAAGTATCTTTAATTAAAATGTTAAGTTTTTTAAAAAATCATCCAGAATGCCATACATTGCTTGATCGTTAGCTTTTTATGCATTTGTGCTGCGAGAGCCTCAATAAACTAGATGTTGCTCTCTACTATACTGTTTTTGTTCTCAGCAAGCACAATACTACAAAACTAACAAACAAATACATATACATTAAGGCGGGTCAAATTTTTTTCGATCAATCGTATAGCAGAAACGTTATCTATGATGAATTCTGAGAAAACTTTCCCAAGAAACCATAGGTCTAAAATCAATCCCAATATCGCGCATATTGAGGTCAAAATTTGTGTATGGATTTCATATTTTTTTATAAAAATACTATAGAATCAGGCCCGTAGCCAGGATTTACCTAAGGGGGGGGGTTTGGATTAAAAAAAAATATCGATAGTTTTTGATATCGATAAATGAAAAGGTATTTTTTATATAATTACCAGAAAGATGGGAAAAATCAGTGGCTAGAAATAGACAATACTTTGAGAAATGAATTTGTAACAAATTTTTCACAATAAAGCGACAAACTTGAAAAAAAAACACTTTAAAACTTTTTGTACACCAAATACATAAAACAAAAATTAATTTTTTATTTTTGTTTATTTTATATATTTATATTAACAGCCCGATTCTGCGTACTTGATAAATTCACCTTATTGAATATTTATCAAGTATTGACTATTTATCAAGAGTTGGTATTCTGTGATAGAAAAAAAGCTCTTTAATTGATAAATTTGTCAATATCTCATTTGCTATTGATAAATTTATCAAGAGAGTTGTGGTTGCTCGTAGCAGGCAATATCAAGGTTAATATTAACATAATAATGTTAACAATAATAATTATTTTCTACAAATTAATACACTTTTGTGGAACACAAGGAAAATGAAAGCAGAAATCTGTTCTCTGTGTTATGCTATTATTGTATTTCCTGACTTTTGTAAAGGCCACAATGAAAGGTTAGAAAATTTTATTTAAAAGGTTTTATTTTCATTCGGTAAAATTAACAAGAGGTTGTGATCCTGCGCCTCCAAAACCAGTGTTAAAAAATACGCAAAACTTGCAATAAGCTGCATTTTCCAATTTGGAGTAAACCAACCAATGCCAACGGTTCGACCAAGAATGCTTAACACTTTAACTGCCACCATACAAAAAAAAATATCGGGTCCTCCAGGCCATTTTTTCGAACAAATCAGAAAAAGTTTTTTTTATATTTCGGTGAAATTTTGAAATATAATATTGAGGCACAACATATGTACCTCACGGCCTGATGTATACGTTTACTGTATATTTAGTGTGGATGACGGACAGATGGATATGGCTAAATCGACTTGGGTGATGATGCTGATCAAGAATATATACACTTTTCTATACCTACCACGCTTCCTTGTGGGCGTTACAAACGGAATGACAAAATTAAAGTTTTTAAAATTAAAATCCCAGTAAAGGGGGTTTTTCTTAATCGTGGGGGTATAAAAATGATGCGCTAAAGATAGTTTTAGGTATGCCAGGCCATGCGGAATTGAACTACGTTTACAGATTTGCATTTCGAGGTACTAATTTTAAACCATGAACTATAATGTGTAATCAAATACTGAGGCACATACGCTGTGCCTCAGAGCCTACGTGGACATTTTACTGAGGCACACCGTATGTGCCTCATGGCAGTTAACGTGTTAAATCGGAGTTTGCAAGAACCGCTGGCAGGAAAATTAAAATTGGGTGGAGGCACTGTAATGTTCAAGCTATCAACAATAAAATTATTAAATTCATATATAAGAAATTTCACTTAACTTAAGATATTTTTCTAAAACGCCCCTGAATGCTTATTAATGTCTCCAAACAAATTCATACCAACTGTGAAAATTAAAAAACTTATTTTGTTCGCAAGCTATGCTGATGTTGGTTAGAACAAAAAAATAAATCCAACTTCCTTTTTCGTTGAACCATCAAGCAGGAAAGATTATCAGCTCAACGCCCATATTTTTCTACTTGGATCTGATTGCAAAAAAAAACCGAACCGCATCCTAAAATATTTGGTCAATTTAAACAATTTTTAAGTGTATTGATGACATCCTTTTTATACCTCGGTCAGAAGGGCTACACTTTTGCCAGGAAAGAATTTTTTTTCCTGATCATCAAAATCAACCGGCGTAAGTTAATTTATCAGACCTTAGTCCAAACCTACCAAAACAATAAATTGTAGGGTGTCCGTCTTCCATGCTGGCCAGCAGACGCATGTTTGAACGCATCAAAAGTCTCCAGAGAAAAAAGCTCTACGCTTTGTGCAGAGAGTAAAATTCTGATCCATCAACTTTACTTTGGAAACACTGAAGCACTTAGTCTAAAAATCAGCACATGCAGTTTGTTCAGAAAACTACGAAACTCTTTCCGCGCAGCTAAGCTAAGGCTTAACATTCAAAATAATATAGTTTTTCATAAAAAATTACAAAAGAAACAATCATCAAATAAATATTAGTTTAAATACTGAAGAAAAAAAAAAAAGAAAAAAAAAAAGAAAACTAAACGGGTGTTAAAGTCACATTGAAAGTAGTGAATAGTTAAAAACCAAATGTTAAAAGAAAAAGAAAAAAAAAAAAAAAACTGACTTTTCAAGCAAAATAAAATTTACATTCTTTAAAAATTCCCAAGTCTAAAAACAAACTGAAAAATAAAAAAAAAAAAAAAAAAAAAAAAGTTAGTGCTTAAAATGCTAAAAAAAATTTTTTTTTAAGTGAATATTGAATTTTTTTCGTAAAACCACAGAGAATAAAAATTAGTTCCAGTTCGATTAAATATTAACAAAAAAATAAACTAGTATATTAGGTTGCATAAAGGGTTAAAAGATAGCTTATAAAATAACAAAACATTGATCAAATTTACAGCAACAACATTTGCAGATCATCTCTCACCAACAAACAATGGAAGGCCTTGCATCGTAGTTGGAGGTAAAAATGTAAGTTTTTGTTTTCTTTATTCTTGATTATTGTTTTGTTTAAAAGCTAAGCTTCTTTTGTTTCATTTTTACCGTAAACTAAAACAAACAAATTAAAAAAAAAGAAAAAAAAAAAAACATAATAAAAATTAAATTCGCGGAGCGTGAAGCAATGCTTAGGCGTTAATAACATTAAATAAAATACTAAATCGCTCACTTAGCTTTGCTCTGGTTTGAATCCTCGCTTAAAATTTGAGCGCGGCTTCGACTAGATCAGAGCTCTCTTAACTTCAAAATGATATACAACGAATGTAACTAAAATTTTTGCTTCTCTCTTTCTCATAACAAAACGTCATTTGCTTACTTCGATTTATACTCATATGAAAGTTTAATAGCCTTTGCCAGTACGTTGTAATAATGTTACAACAAAACTACTAGAGAATGTGAATTTTTTTGCTCTTTCTTTTCAATTCCTATCAACCAATTTACAAACCTGAATACAGAGTAAAAATAAAAATGTTATAAAATAAAATATCTTAGCATTTTTAATAAATTTATCTTCCAAATTATATACATATATTTATTTTTTCTCTTTGGTACACTACATATGTAACTAAACAATATGATTGCTATTTGTTTTAACTTCAACTATAAAACTAAAAGTATGCTAATAAAATTTAATGATTTTTTCTGAAATAAAAACGAACTTAATTGACTAAAAAAAAAAAAAACAAAAAAACATGAACACTTAAATTTTAGTGAATTCCTTGTGGTATAGAAAAATTTAAAAGACAATGATGTTTGGGATCTTTTATAAAATAAAACAAAAGATCATGGAGGGTGGGATATGAGCGTTTATCTGAACATCATCATAAGATATCGCTTAGGTTATTAGTACAGAGAAACCACCTTTCTTTTCACTTATAACAATTAGATTATCCAGAGCCTTTTCAGTTTTGTGTACTATTTTCCTATAGTGGGTGTATTAAGGGACTCTGTAATATTATATGTGTATGTGAGCGCTAAGGTTGGACAGCCAAGAACCTCCCCACAGGCTGATAGCTAGCTGCTAGAAGGGTCCCGACCGGCTTTCTTAACCTTGCAAACTTTAAACTTTTTTTTTATTTTTGAACAACACGTTACAGCACATAAATGCTTTGAAAACTTTCAAGGCGGTTCGAATCGAAAATATTGCTCATCAACTTGAAAATGTCGTTATTTGGACATTGATATACTCTCGAAGTCGAATGCAGTTGCGATGAATCAAATGATATTTCTGGAAAAATTTCTACAATCATACACATAAACTTAGAGTTATAAGCATTAAAAGTAAAATATTAATACCGCAACTTGTACTTGTACTTGTACCGCTTTCCACATAGCTGTCAACATTAAAGCTTTCTACAACTGCAGGTTACAAAGGAAGTTCTGAAGACTTTTCAGATTCCAAAGTTTCTTGAACGTTTTCTATCGGGTTTTCCAATAAGAGTTGTTATTTTGGTATCCAAAAAAAAAGGCCATTTTTTGAGATAAATTATCGGATGTTTATTTCATAATAAAGAGGAAGGTATGATGTTAATAATGAAAAGCAACATCAGCCAAATGACCACCACGACCACGCTTACAGCACAATATCCTTTTCATGAAATTTTCCATAACCAAATCGCAAAGTGGCTGCCCTATGTCCTCATTTTTGAAAAAGTAAGGTCCAATGACCCCGCCGGACCATAAACCGCACCAAACAGTCACACGTTGAGGATGAAGAGGCTTCTCAACAATAACTCTTGGATTTTCCGAGCTCCAGATGCGACAATTTTGCTTGTTGACGTAGCCACCGAGGTGGAAATGGGCCTCATCAGTCAAGATGATTTTTCGATGGAATTCCGGATCATTTTCATGCATTTCAAGGACCCAATCAGCAAAGACACGACGTTGTTGTATCGTTCCATTTTTAGTAATGGCATAGTTTCTACTTGTCAAATGTCAAAGAATAAAAGCTTTAAAAGTGAGCGCTTCACAATAGCGGGCGATTCACAATAACACCTCTTATAGGAAAACCCTGTACAATACAGATGAAATATAATATTATTCGGATTTTGTCGGTTCCGCATCAAGCAAAAAGTTAATCCATTAATATTCAATCAATGCAAACACGCTACCAAAAAAAAACACAGCTTTCAAACATTCAGAAATATTCGGCAACTTTTTAACACATTTACGCATTGATAAAGGAAAAAAAAACCATTTGAATCAAGCACTTACTTTCCAGCGTTCTAGCCTTTTTTACTTCTGGTTTCTGCAGCCAATTAAGTAGACTAATTTTTGTAGTTTTGGCACAGTAAAATTAACAATAGAAACTCTTAAACTTATCTAACGAAACGCAATCAAAATTAAACCACTTTCACGTTACACCTGTTAACGCAATAAATTCTTAAATTGCTGGTCGTAGACAAAGTTCAATTGAATGTATCGAACTTTTTTCGATACTTAAGCTTGTTGATGTTTTCGCTGTATTTCGCTATATTATTTTTTTATACTTTTTGGACCATAAGGGGGGGGTTTTAACCCTAAAAACCCCCCTTGTCTACGGGCCTGTATAGAATAGTCCAAAAATGGTAGCGAATATCATTGATTTGGGCTTGTTGAGAAGGAAATTTTGCCAGCTCTCCGAATCTGAATTTATTTGAAAAATATTTTGGCTTTTAGACCAAATTTTGCCAGCCAGATATTTAAAAATTGCCAAAAATGTGAAAATCATCGTAGAAACGTTTTGATACATTTTAATTTTACATTTGAATTCTTCATTTTTACTATTTTCTTACATTCTTTACATTTTAGTATTTAAAAAGTGAATAAAACTGGAAGTAATAAACTAAGCTTTACGAGTTTTTTCATACAAAAAGTTTATCTCTTGACGATTTGGTTGCAATTTGTTGCAATGGAGAAGTAAGCAATACTGGTACCGTAATGGCATTTTACGAAGGTTCGAAATTGCTCTAGAAAAATCATTACATTGGTTTGTTTGCTTGCTGTATTTTAATGAACTACCTTTTCGCCACTTGTTTGGTGCATTGGAAATGTCGACTACAAGCGGACTCAGAACTGCTAGCGGGGATTTGACAAAATTAATACCTGTGAACGTTACAGGTAGTTTTATACTAATTTTAAAATAATTGGACTTTATTTTAAGTCAACCCACTTTTTGTTATAGATTGTTTCTGATTTTCCACCCATTTTGTTTGGAAATATGCCTCTATCGTTAAATACTAAAGACGAACACGGTCTTTCTACAGATGTGAAGTTTCTATATCGACTAACAAGGGCGTATGCAGGATGAAAATTAGGGGGGGAAACAAAACCTTATAAATTTCTTTTTACCATATCTCTCATATCTTTATCATATCTTTTTACCACATCTAGCTTCAAAGAAAAAGGAAAAACCACATATTAAAAAGGAATTACATATAGAAACTACTTTCAAAGCCATCGATTAAACAGAAAATCTCAGGCAACTTCCGCCCTTTCCCCCATGGCTACGCCCTTATCGACTAGCCAAAGCCGTGTCTGAAGGTTTCTGTCCCGCAGATTTAGCCAGCATGAAACCCGGACAAATAGTTCATTCTCGTTGGCTGACCAAAGCTAGTAGACTATTGCGACTATACGTAACTACCAATTTGCCATAAACCAACTTAAAAACTCTAGCAAACTATTTATGAAAGTTTATGTACCATTGTACTTTAATGTAAAGTATTATAGTTCTGTTGTCTACTGCAGTGCACTGTTAGCAAAATTTATACGGTCAACGCAATATTTGCCACCAAACCTCAGGGATATTGTCAACGCTGCAGTTCAAAATAATGTCTATTTCGGTCATCCAGAGAATGTTTTATTGGCAATGCTCTTTGATGATAGAAAATCGGTTCGCGAAAGAGCAATCAAGAAAAGCAATTTTGTATAATCGAGATAAGATTTATGACCCAACAGTATTAAGGACTTTTAAAAGGCATAGCATTAATTTTGATTGCTCAAACTATGTTGATTTGATAAACATAGATGATGACAGCATTTAATCCGAACCTCCATTCACCGCATACATTCCATACGAGCACATTCTAAGTTATCTAGAGTTTAAAGATCCGCCGCTGTCAGAACCACAAATTCCATCGCATATTCAGGGAACTGAGCGATTTGTTCAGTTACTTTCAAGTGTTTCGCGACGCGTAATTGAAAAAAAATCTAGACGTTGTTATGGCAGTAGCTGCAGAAAGTCGAACTAAAATAGCAAACAAGACTTAAAAGTCTAAAATTATACATTTTGCACTGATTGAATAAAAGATTTTTTGCAAATTTAAATCGTTTTATTTTTGACAATATTAAAATATTAGATTGGCAATATTTGGTTTAAAAAAAAAAATATTTTTCAAGTGAATTAAGATTCGGAGAGCTGGCAAAATTTCCTTTTCAACAAGTCCAAAATCAATTATATACGCTGCCATTTTTTAACTATTCGTCTGAATTTCTATTTAAACTATACAGTTGTTTTTTAATTCATATCGAGCCATTACCGCCAAAATAATGTATCCCACACCATAATCAATTTTTGTTTTTTATCGAAATCGATAGTTCAACATCATTTGCATCATCTGTCAAAATTTCATGACTGTAGATTAAACCGTTATGATTTTATAACAAAAACAATTTTAATGCAAATGCATATGGTGACTTGTTTACATTTTCTTTGAACGCTTGGGATACAATTAAATTCTCTTTTAAAATAAATGAAACACAAGGGAAAAAAATAAAAAAAACACAATTTTTTGAGACTTTAATTAAAGATAAAGATAAAGATTTGTATTTTTGGAAGCTTTAGAACAATATGTCGAAGGTATGAATTTGTTTTTTTTGCAAAATATGTTTTTGTTTTCAATTATTAGATATTTTTACAGCTCTCCCTGGTACCGTATAGAGATTCAAATGAATCTTTCGTTGATTTAAATGGTTTGGAAAGTTTAAAAGAAGTCGAAGAGGAAACGTGTGTTGGGAAAAGGGGCTACAGAAAGCAAAAGAGAATACCTAAAAGGCTGCAAAAAGTTAAGAAAAAAATACGAGTGTTTTGCCCAACCCGTGCTTAAAGAAAAAATGTCCAAATTCGTGTCATGATAAAATTTCTGAAGATGAAAGAGTAAGAATAAATTAACATTTTTGGGGAATCGGCAACAAAATTAGACAGAAAGATTGGCTGTCTTCTTGTGTTAAACAAGTCGATTTTAAAAGGCGATATGGATAAAGTGACAGAAAAAAGTGCAGCTTTAATTATTTTATCAATATCAATAATAGCAGTTTTAAAGTTTGTCAAAAATTTTTATTAAAAACGTTGAACATTTCACAAACGATTTTAATATCCGTAATAAAATATAGAAGTTCGTATAAAACTTGCCTTGCAAATATAAAAAAGCCAACTGCACAAACAAATCTGAGGAAGCAAGCATATCGCTAGTAAAATCCTTTATAGAACAATTACCAGCGGTTCCTTCACATTATTGCCGGAATAAAAGTACAAAATTATATCTACCTCAAGAATTTCGAAACATAAAAACTGTATATCAGCATTATGTAGAACATTTGAAAACTAATAATAAAGTAAATAGTCAGTTATCGTTAAGAGTTTTCCGTAATATTTTTAGAAACAGTTTCAATTTAGGCTTTCATTTATTTAAAAAAGATAAATGTATCTTATGCGAGAATTACAATAATTTAGACACAGAATCCAAAAAGCAATTGCATTCATCAGAAGAGTATCAAATGCATCTAAAGGACAAAGAGCAAATATTTTTGGAGGACCAAAAGCTATGCAAAGAGAATCCGGTCAAAAGGTCTTAAATACTCCCTATGGAAAAAGTGTTACTTTGTTCTGTTCTAGAAAATATTCATTCTACAATGAAAGTTTTTATGAGAGTGGTACAAGAGATGGGTTTTGTTTTTTATGGGGAGAAAAGAATGGTAAACGAGGGTGCAATGAAATTTGCACAACTGTTTTCCAATACCTTAAATTAGTCGATGAAAGAAAAACCCAGTCGATAGTCCATCTTTATTGTGATAGCTGAACAAAACAAAAACAGAGCTATGCTTGCGACATTAACCTATTTTGTTGAAAATTCTAATTTTGTGACTAATATAAAAATCACATACTTGTTGCCTGGACACACCATGATGCCTGTTGATTCGATACATAGTACAATTGAATCGTTTATTCGGAATAGAACTATTTGGGCTCCAAGTGAGTGGTACACCATAATATCAAATGCAAGAACTAAACCAAGAAAATATAATTATATTGAATTAAATAACAGTGATTTTAAAGACTGGAAGACATTTTCACAGGCGTTATTTCCAAATTCAGTGAAAATTCAATTTACAAAATTACGCTCTGTAACATCAGACAAAAATATTCCAAATATTACTCTTAAATATGGCTACTTTGATGAATCTGAAACCACAAATTTCGATCTAGATTCAATTTCACGATCCAGACGAAACTCCGAAATAGTTTGTGAGGAACCTACTCAATTATATGATGATATATTTAACATTTCTTCTGCTAAATATAAGGATTTGAAAACGCTTTGCGATAGAAAAACTATACCCGTAAAATTCCAACACGAGTATTTAAATTTAAAATGGGATGGATATGTTAAAGATTTGCTACCTGAAACCGACCAGGAAGATAGTATTTAGCGTTCTTTATATATTTTTATCTATCGTTATTCAAGTTTACAAGATTTTAATATGAATAACATTACTTTGTTAACAGAAAACTTTAAATATATGAATTACATTACTTTATTTTTGTTTTATCCAATATACTAAGAAATGTATACATTTATTTGTTTTTTAAATGAAATGTAATTTAATTTTAAGCACTAAGTAAAAAAATGAAATAAAAAAAAAACGGGAAGTCACTTCCTTAAAATAAATTTGTATGTAACCCACACACTTTTTTAATAATAGGTTGCCAGAAGGAAAGCAAAAAAAATATATCCCACAAAAACAACCGTTATGATGCAAATATCTATTTAAAATTATTAAAATTAAATGTATTACACAAAAAAATATTTACATTATAAATTTTAAAATAATGGCTTTATTCAAACTGATTTTATTTAAAAAAAACATTCCCCTGTAAAATTTCGAGTTTGTGGGATACATTTTTTCGGCGGTTATGGCTCGATATGCAATTTTTGACCTTGATATGCGCACTAATGGGATTGATTTAAGACCTATGGTTTCTTGGGGAAATTTTCTAAGAATTCATCATAGATTACATTTCTGCTATACGCATTTTTGGTTTTAACGTAAACTACGTTATACGGGGATGTTAATCTGGAGCACAAAATTTTGAGAAAATGTTTGTCACTTTCATTATAAGTTTTTAATACTTTATGCATGCATTGAAGAAAATTCAAGTATGGTCGTAACATATTTAATATGTCTTCTTTTGATTTGTATTTAAATAATCATATTGCTACATATAATTTTTTTGATTCTATAAGTAAATCAAAATTTAACTCCTTCAAATTTTGTATTAATTTTCATATGCTTTGTATTTTATGTATTACTAGCTGGTACACCCAGTCTTACTTGGGTCCTCTAGTCCTCGTTTTAATATTTTTAAAAATCCAAATAATGGGATATAAGCTGAACTAAATTGATTATTAAATTAATTTCAAGCTCATATTAGAGATCCATGTTTTTTCTATCTGTTGAAAATAAGGCGATACTGAGGGGCCGAGTAAATAAATTTATAGCGATAACTTTTGGTCGGAAAGAGATATTGGTATAATTTTTTCTCATAAATTATTCTTGGAGCTTAACTATTCTGTAAAAAGAATAAAAACAACTTTTGAAAAAAATTAATTTATATAAAAAATCACTGGGGGCAGGGTCATGTTTTTTGATGACAGAAACAGTTAATAAATTTTTTTGTAAAATTGGAAGCATTTTTAATTAACAACATTTAACAACAAAAACAACCTTTGTGTCATTTTTTGAGTAATAAATCAATATTTTGGACCTTTTTTGAACGAAATATTAAAAATATATCTGCTAAGATAACGGTATCTTTTAAATTGTTTTTATTAAGTGCTTGAATTAAGTTAATCAACGAAAAAAATTTGAATGAAATATATTCAAAAACAACGGAGTTATTTCCATCGCAAATAAAATATACGAATTTCTGATAGTTTATTTGTTATTCTAAGGTTATTAGAAAAAGACGTTATAGCAGAAGTTTGTGCAATTTTAAAGATATGTGAATGTTTTTGGTGTCAAAATAACAGGATTTCCTTAAAATTAATAAATCAAGCATTTTCGCTTGAAAAAAATACGCTAGTAGTTAGATTTGCGGTACTTGTAAAGGGGCGGAAGAGGCGTAGTCAAAACTTAGTATGCCATAACCTAAGTTAGGATTCAAGTAATATGTGAGCCGAATTTGAGTTAAATCCGTTCAGCCGTTAAGATTTGTATTGTAGTCAAACAAACAGAAAATGATTTTTATTAATATAGATAACATCATGTGTAAGATCAGTACGATTATCTGTGTGTTCATGACAGAACCAGTGTGAGAAAGAGAAGAAGTATATTGACCAAGTAGCGAACGATGTGTACATACACAACATTGATAAGCGAAGCAGAGAAACAAAATTGTGCTTACCCAGTTGGCCACGTCTTTAAGACACCCTCAATGTCTTACAGCCTTATTCATAAACACATTTTAGAGGCAGCGTAACTTTAAACGGGCTTTAAACAAGAAAACGTTATTCATAAACATTTTTCGTAGTTGTTTAAGAGCTGCGTAACTTAAACGCCGAAATTGGCGTTTAAAGGTTACGTAAATACAATCATGATTTTTGTTTGTCTTTTCTTTTAATATCAAAGACATGCTCCATATGCGCCCTTTGCAGCATTTTTTTATGCGGCGGCCATTGTAAATCCATAGGAATTCTTAATTTTTGTAGAGATTTTCTATAGTTCAGACACAAACCTTACAATCATAAGCAGAAAATGAAAAAATGTTTATGAATAACAATGTTAGCAAGGTTGCATAGAAGCTGCGTAAAGCCTTAAACAGTGCGTAACTAAACAAGCGTTTAAAGGTTGTTTAAGGAAATCTATTGAATAAGGCTGTTAATGACTAACGTATTCTACGTCTGACCTATGCGCCCGTGTTATCTAACACAGGCTTGAGCTTTTTTTTCTCATCCGAACAAATTGACCCGCCCTAATATCTTTATATAGGCTTATATACACCTATTGCTATAAGACGTAAACTTGTCTTGTCTCAACTGAAAGGAAAAAATTATTAAAAAAGAAAAATTATGAAGTTATTAATGAAAAAGTTATGCTATTAGTGAATACTAGACAATAAATTTGTTCAGCAGGCTTTGCAATGTCTTTGTTAACATAGTTTTTGTTAAAACTTTAAACAAAATTTTGGAAAAGCCATTATTGTTTCCAGTTGAAATTTAATTTTATTCTACTCTTTCTATTTCATTGACAGGTATGTGTTAAAGCTCTGATGATCCATAAAGCTGTTGTGAAAATTATCTAGGACCAACAGCAGATGAAAGCTGTTATTGACCATTTAATTAAACCGCCCAAAACAGTGACAAAACAATATGATCGGGATTCAAATAAATACCCAAAATAAACCAGACATGCACACAAAACACATTTGTGTGCCGCCAAGCGTATATTTTTGTGTCAACTTGAATAGACAGACGGACAAATAAAACAACGCTAATAGATATTAATTGCCAAGTAATGCAATAATTATTCGTGATTATTTGTAACTGTCAAATAGTTATGCATGTCTATGTTCATTCTGGGGATTCAAGTGTTTGTGTGATGATTGTCGTCAGATATTGTGTATTAAACTTTATTAGGCTATTTATGTTAATCAAATCTAGCTGAGAGATAAGAGTTAATAATAATTGAATTTCATAGGATCACAAAACATGGAGTCACTAAAGAACATTAAATAGAAAAATCCAAGTCATGCACACACACGATTAAAAATTTATGCAAATCGGCTATAAATTCGTGATTTACAAAAACAAAACAAAGAAAAAAAGGCTTGCCTAGACAGGGAAAAATTTCAACTGCAAAGCAATAAAAATTCAGCAAAAAGTGCTTTTGCGCTGCAACCAAAAAACACATAAAAATGCATACGAAAACAGTTTCAATGCAGACAAAAAAAAAAAAAATAAAATAAAGAAACAAAAAAAAATATGAAAAACAAGATAATAGCAAAGATTCAAAACGATAGAGTAAAATACTGAAAATAAAAATAATAATGAAGAAAAATGATAATAAAGCGTTAGGCACGTGTTTGCGCTTAAGTTGCTGCTGCTACCGTTGTAATTGTTGTTGTTGTTTTGGTTCCATCTACTGCACTGAGTTAAGCACTTCAAGGATGAAAAGTTATTTTCCTGGATGCAGGAAAAAATCATTCCAGCGATAGTTGATGAAGAATACAAAAAAAAAAAAAATACGTGGTCGGTGTTGTTGATGCATAACAAAGGTAATAAAAAGACTTTTGAAATTGAAAATTTACTAAAACAAAACAAAAAAAGGAAATATATACAACAACAAGAGATAATTTTGCGTAAAAATGTGCTGCAATGCAAAGAATGATACCGCAACTGCTGCAGATACGACAAGAGATACAAATGTATCTGGGCGATATTCTGTGTAGCGTTGCTTAAATGTTGGTTTATATCAATTGTAGTGTTTGTTTGTTGGTTTTGTGTGATTGTATGTGTGTGTATAACCACACATGCATGTCCTGTCGGCTCAAGTGTAACAAATGCATGGAAAACACAAAAACCTTAACAAAAACAAACAAAAAAAAAACAAAATAAATAAAAAAAAACAAAACAAAAAATCTATGAAATAAAAAAATAAACAGCTGTAGCAGCAAAAACAACTGCAACAATGTCAGCAAAAGATGGTGCGCAGCACGTGTGTGTGCCGCTTGACAACTTCAACAAGCAAGCGTAAACACACAGAACAACATCGCGAACAAAAACAACAACAACAACAACAAAAATAACAACAACATTGAGAATTCCCATCATTTAACATCTACACAAGTGCGCGTGGATTGTATCCGCATCCACGCGATACTCGTGATACTTTGCATTCATGCATGCATGCATCCGTGAAATAGCAAACGTAGACCATGTTTGTTTTGTTTGGTTGTTTTTGTGTGTGTGTGTGTGTGTGTGTATGTGTGTTAGTTTGTCGTTTCTTCATGGCAGCCACTTGCAGCAGATACTAGATCGCTTCACTACTAGCGGTAAATTCAAATCTACAGAGTTTTGTTGTAATTTGATAAATCATTGTTTTGCTGGTGATGACAACGCTGGAATGAAGCACAACAACCATGAATATAAGACCATGAAGATAGATATTCAGTAAAGCTTCAACAACAACAACAACGTAAAAGTTAACGAATATTGTTTCTTTTTGGAAATCTTTGAAACGATCAAAAAATTTTACTGAAGTGAAACTTCTTATTAGGTGGAGTAGGTAGAGTACTCGACTGCCACCTCAGAGGTCCTGGATTTGAACCCGTTCCTCCCATGGTCCTATACTTTTAACCATTCGGCATTTTCTATCCTCATTTCTAATCAACTGAAATTGAAAACTCATCAATATTTACGACTTGAAATTGTATTTGGTGGTAGAGAAGTTTGTGGATGAGAATGCCTTATAATTACAATTGCCTGAGGCAAAGGCATAAGACTTGCCTCAGATTTAAATTCACATGTTTTTACGGCTTCAGACAGCGCTTAGAACATCCGACATATGTTTTACTTGATTACCCTTTTCTTCCCACTAATATACACCCCATATCTTTGACTGAATAGGTATTAAATCTGAAAGCTGTTCAAAAGCTAAAAAAATTCCTTATTCTTATTATTTTATCTGTCCTAATACTTGTCCTGGCCTTTATTCTAATTCTTGATCGGATTCTTCTTTTTCTATTTCTTTTCCAATCTTTGTCTTTAATATTGACCAAAGCGATCTACCTTCTTTTTATTTTTTCATTTTAATTTAGATATACATGTGTATATATATATCGGGTATTTTTTGTAGAGGTATAGAACTCTTTTTTTTAATATGACCAATATTTTCGCTTTATTAATTTGCAAATTTTATGGCAATTAGTGTTTGAAAACAATTTCGGGCATATGGCCGTTGCAACTGCATTTTATGAAGACAATCCTGACGGTCCAATTTTGCACTATTTCTTCCAGCATAGCCGGCCTTATCTCGCCAATATCGCGCCGTATGTTGGTTTCCAACTGATTAGTCGTAGCTGGTTTATTAGCATAGACCAGTGACTTGGCCTACCTCCACAAAAAGTAGTCCTATGCAGTCAAATCATGACCTAGGTGACCACTTGACAGCCCATTGTTCGGTCAAAAAAAGTTGGTGCTAATTAAGTGATGGTTTTACGCGCTGTATTGCTTTTTACTTACAAGATTGATATCAATGTTGGGAGCCAGAAAGCCAGAAAATCATTTGCCTACAGCGCTCACCATTGACGGTTACGTTCCTACAACTTCAGCTTTGAAAAAGTATGCCTTCTGCATGCAAACCACACCAGACAGTCACTTTTTTGGATATTAAGGAGCTTTGAAAGTCTCTTCAGAATTGTTCTCATTCCAAACACGACAATTTAGCTTATTTATGTGTCCGCCAAACCAGAAATATGAGTCATCGCAATGTGTGCAAAGTGCTATGTAAGTTTGAACTCGAACAGAACTCGAATTTTGGAAATAAAATTTTTACGATTTGTAAACGTTGTTCCGGTTTTAATCTCTGAATGGCAATTTATCACAGTATACTGAACATAAATGTCAAGCACATGTGTTTACTTTGACTACTGGTTTGACAGATATATCTATCTATATATAAAAATAAGTTGCATTAAGTATGAAATTAATGTTCTCTGTAATGCGTGAACCGATTTTGTTTCTGGATTTTCATGAAATTTTTCATGAAAGGTGACATCAATACGAAAGTTTTTATGTATAAACGGTCTTTGTATGTGTATTGGTTCATGAATTATAGGCATTTTATTGAACTTATCAACAATACAGGTGTGAAAAAATACAGGTGCGCACATATGTTGTATATGGGGAAATATTTGCAAGGGAAATTGGAAATAAATGGAATATTGGAATAATTTGGCAAGTCTCACTTTAGTTTGCATATGCGCGAAAAATATAGGTATAGCAAAAATTTTTCACACCCCTTTTTTTCCATACCCCCTTTTACCGCCCACAAATCAATAAAAATTCTGTATTTAAGACGGTTTTGGTCGTATTAGACTAAAATTTGGTAAATAAGTTCGTATGCTTACCGTCGGCAACTATACTAAAACTGGGCGTGGTCTAACTATAAATAAATATACGCCCACTTTTTAGAAATAATTATTATTCCTGAGTTGTACATGTTTTGATAGTGAAACTTGATATGTAGATGCCATGGGCCCAAGAGGCAGTTACTATATATTTGAGCGAACATTAGATAAGGAGGAATTTGGCCACACATGCCAAATTTATGATATCGAATTGCTTTGGAACTAAATGTCGTATAACAATGAAGGTATTTCTACTGCAAAACTGGCACGGCCATTCGAAAAAGGGGCATGGCTCCACCCATATAAGCCAAATTTACGATACAGAATAGCTATAGAAGTAAAAGTCACAGAACATTGAAACTCAGAATGTAGATACCATTTGGTGATGTCTTTCTACTAGAAAAGGTGACATGCATTGGAGAAGGAGGTGTTTATTCACCCATACAAGCCAAATTTATGATACAGAAAAGCTATGGAAGTAAAAGACAAAGAATATAGAAATAAGAATGAAGTTACTACTTGATATCCTGCTACTGGGAAATAAAAAATGCAAAAAAAGGCGCACCGGGAAAAAGCTAGTACTATATATTATAACATATATATATTCCCTCACGTTTAAAAAACGTAAAAGGGGTATATTAATTTTCGCACTCCGTTTTTAACGCCCATAAGTAGGCGTGGTAGATATAGAAAAATATATATATTCTTGATCAGCATCACCACCCCAGTCGATTAAGCCATGTCTGTCTGTCCGTCTGTCAATCTGTTATCACGATTGCAGCCGTAATTTTGTAGCTATCATCACGAAATTCGATATTTAAGCTTTTATCTAAAAAATAAAAGTCAAGTTCGAAAATGAGCCAAATCGGATTGAAACCACGCCTACCTCCCATACAACGTGATTTTATCAAAACGGTAAAATCTCTTAGAACTCCACAAACATTAATATATGAACTTGCAAGTTTGCATATGAACTTTGATATGTAACATGTACTATGTTTAAAAATCAACGAAATCAAGTGAAAACCACACCCACCTCCCATACAAAGTGACTTCATTAAAAAAAAATGAAATATTTTCTGTAAAAACTATGACGAAAATGTTTTTAAAAATTAACATTTTTTTGACTGCTTAAGACTTTGAATATACTTTGGTTCGGACGTGGGCGTATTTTAACTTCGGCCCATTGGAAGATCATTTCTTACTAGTTATAAATTGTTTTGTTTTTAAATTACATTTTTTTATCTATTTTATTTAAAAGATACAGAATTATTTTGGGAGGTTTATATGAAAGTGGGCGGACTACGCCTGTCATTTGTAATGGTGATATGAAGCTACCTACCAAATATCAATGAAATACACTGTACAAATCGAAAGTTATGCCATTTTAAGCCATTATATACACGAATGTTATATGGGAGGTAGACGTGGTCTTTGACCGACCATGCTTATTAACCGACTTCAAAAAGGAGGAGGTTCGTTGGTTTGTCCTTTTTTTTTTAAATGTTTGTACATCGATAACTCCTAAAGCACTTGCCCGATTTCCGTAATTTTTTGTCAACAGATAGATACCATGAACGCGGAGGTCCTTTTTTAAAAAAGTGGACGTTTTTTACTTTGTCAATATTTCTATGTTTTTCGATGTTTTACTTCTATATATCACGCATTCCGTGTTGCGTACGGGGACATTTTTCAGTACTTTAAAGTATATTCTAATGCATTTTAATGATAATACAAATTTAAATTTTTTTTTCCAGTATCCAGTTTTGTTAAAATTTTATTTTTAAATTTAAATTTGGTTTAAACGATTTATTAAAACAATAACTTAAATATAAAGTATCTACTAGGTTGCGTACGGAGGACACTAAAAATACCGTAGTTTTTGTTCATTTAAAAGAAACAATAGATCAGCGAAATGTGTTGAAATTTTAAGAAGCATTTTATTTGTATAAAAAGTGTAAATAGTACAGAATTCAATATTTTATTTTAAATTAATTGAAAATTATGAACAAAAACTATAAAAATTAAAATTTCGGTTGCGTACGGTGTCCCCGATGGTTGCGTTTTTGGACATGAAAAAAAAAATTCATAAATTTTCAGCTGCGAGATGTTGGCACCCCGTTGGTTTAATTTCGACTGACCAATTGCATCATTTAAAAGGTCAGCAAAAGGTCAGTAAAGGTCAGTAAGTATCAGTAATAGGTCAGCGATAGAAAATTTTTTATTCGCGGTTTAAATTTTTCAAGGTCACATTGAGATGTTGGCACCCCATCATCAATGAAATAAAAAAAAAATACATGAAATCAATAGAATATTGTCTGCTGATAAAACGTCAGCATAAATGAATAATAGGTCAGTCGTATTTCTTAACCAAATTAATTAATTAAGTTGCGTTTTCGAGATCGCCCATGGCGTATGAGTGATTTTTAATTAATATTATATCCCATTAATGTTGCGTGTACGCTACGGTGACAAGATTTCATCAAACAAAATACGGTGTATGGAAAAATTATATTAGATAAATATTCAATAATATTTAAACTTTTTGTTTGTCAACATAAAATATTTTTATGCCCGTTGTCACCTTAATTGCAAAATTTTAAAAAGTCAATTGCTGATTCAATTTGTATGCGTCTAGATTTGATTCCATTCTATACAGAACGCTTCACGGTAGCACATACATATGCTATAAACGGCTTCTTTACCGTGTGAAGTTGCAAAAAATACCAGTTTATATCGAATTGGTGTGAGGTTTGTAGACAAAGCAAATTAGACAAGATAAAGCGATTCTTGAATTCACTCGTGAATCCATCAGAAAATCTGTATTATTATTACGCAAGCGTTTTTTTTTTTTTTTGTGAGGACCATCAAATCTATACCGTAAATGGAATTTTCTTTACCCATTAATGACAACGTATGATATATCATACGCATTGAAATTTTTTTACGCATTTTTCGAAAATTCCTCAAAAATCCACCGACAGTGTAAAACTTTTAATTTCGACATTGTGAGAAAGCTTAAAGTATGCTTTTTCAAAAAAGCACTGAAGTTGACGCCAAAAGCTCTTTTGTTTACATTTTTTTTTTGTTCAGAATGATGAGCCCATCGGGTTCTGGTGGTGAGCATTAATGGGTTAAATGGGGTATCAGTAGAATGGTCTTGCTCTGCAGATGTGCAATAAGGTCTTAAATACACAATACTTATGTTTTCTTAAGTATTGTGTATTTAAACAAAAAAAAAAAACCAAAACAAAGAAAGTAAGGTTTTTTATGTTGCGTACTTAAGACATGTCCTCAGTACGCAACCAACAAAATTTAAATAAGTAGACATACCTTTGCAACTTAAATTACACACGATTTCAGCAATAATAAACCAGCTATTCTTCACAAAATATTTTTTATTTCAAACAAAATTCCTAAGAAAAAAACAAAAACATATTTTCCTTGCGTTTTTCGGACAAAAAAACAACGGCTTCTTTTTAGGTTAGAACCCGATAAACTATGTATTTTACTGATCGGTTAGTAATGCAACTGCAACTTACATGGTCCTGATAAACGAAAAAAGAACAATTTTAAATTGAACTCCTGAATAAAAGGTCTGCGTGGCTTCACAATCAATACTGAAGTGAGTAAAAACGTCGCGATAATGCACACGCATTATAAATACTTGTAGCTGCTGTAATAAAAGATCTTGTCAAAATATGAAAAATCATGCTTGTTTGTTTGCATTAGGTGTCGAACAGTATATAGAAAAAGTATTATGGGCTATATGTGAGATTAGTTTTTCGAGTCTGCGGTTTACTTTTTCACGGAATGCGTGATATAATTCAATTTTTTGACGTAGAATACGTCATTCTCGGAGGTAAGTAGGGTGGTTGATAGTGATCAGGTGTCGGTATTTACATTACTTTTTGAGCCTTTGGTGGGCCTAAAGTACTGATCGTACAATGTTGATGTTAGCACTTGTTGGTCTGCTTGATCCTCAATGCTACAAAAATTCATGTTAGAACTCTCTAACTTATATACATTTTACACAATTACATGAAATATAAAGCCAATATTTGATGTTTTTGTTTGCTTAAACTTGCTACCTATTTATCGACAGTTTCCGGTTTTATCGACAAAACCATAAAATTTGTATCGGAGCCCCCCTAAGGAGTGGTCTGAGGGAATAGGTGTCAAAGGCAAAAATGTTCCTTTTGCAAAAGTAATGGGGGTCAGTCATACATATTAGCCCTCTCCGGCACTCTTTTAAATGTCATATGCTCAGGTGTATGGAATAAATATTTTGCTAAATAGTTCTTAAAAAAGATGTCATCAAAAGCGAATTGACTAATTCTACGTCTTGTGTTACGACATAGTCGAAACTACTGTATCTTTTTTTTTTTTGTTTTTGTTATTTTCATGATTTTTACTTTTATTTTTTATTTTAATTTTTTTTTTTGTTTTTCATTTGTTTTCATTTTCGTTTTTACTTTTACTATTCATATACTTTTATATGAATTACCTTTTCTTTCATATTTAAGGTTTTTGTTTTTGTTTTTTGTTTTTGTTTTTGTTTTTGTTTTTTGTTTTTTGTTTTTTGTTTTTTGTTTTTTGTTTTTTGTTTTTTGTTTTTTGTTTTTTGTTTTTTGTTTTTTGTTTTTTGTTTTTTGTTTTTTGTTTTTTGTTTTTTGTTTTTTGTTTTTTGTTTTTTGTTTTTTGTTTTTTGTTTTTTGTTTTTTGTTTTTTGTTTTTTGTTTTTTGTTTTTTGTTTTTTGTTTTTTGTTTTTTGTTTTTTGTTTTTTGTTTTTTGTTTTTTGTTTTTTGTTTTTTGTTTTTTGTTTTTTGTTTTTTGTTTTTGTTTTTGTTTTTGTTTTTGTTTTTGTTTTTGTTTTTGTTTTTGTTTTTGTTTTTGTTTTTGTTTTTGTTTTTGTTTTTGTTTTTGTTTTTGTTTTTGTTTTTGTTTTTGTTTTTGTTTTTGTTTTTGTTTTTGTTTTTGTTTTTGTTTTTGTTTTTGTTTTTGTTTTTGTTTTTGTTTTTGTTTTTGTTTTTGTTTTTGTTTTTGTTTTTGTTTTTGTTTTTGTTTTTGTTTTTGTTTTTGTTTTTGTTTTTGTTTTTGTTTTTGTTTTTGTTTTTGTTAGGTTTCTTTGTATTTTTTATTTTTGTTTTAATATTTTTTTTTATTATTTTTTTACTGTTTATTTATTAAAGAATTTAGATAGTTATTGAAAATATACTAAGACATATATATAACATGTCCGCAGTAACCGCATTGTATTCGAAAGACTTAAATTGAAATAAAACTAAAAAATCGCACACATTCCATTGCATTTAAAAAGCATGCCAGCGTGGCTGGTTTACCTAAAAGATATGGCATTCTCCTCGCTCTCATCCTTTGGCCTCATTATGCACAGTTAATGTAAATAAATTGTTCATGGAAACTTCTGCTGCTGTTTTCGAGATATTAACACAAGTTTCTTGACATGTTTATAATTAGTTGGGAGTTGCATATATTTTTCAATTTATTTTATTTGCGTTATCAAATAGAAAATTAAGGATATATGAAATGTTCAAACATTGCCAAACAAAGAGGAAATTAACTTTATTTTTGGATGGATTAATTGAATATTAAAAGTAGTGGATCATTCAATTGAATTACCAATGCGGCAGAAATTCCAACGGGTTCAGCTCGAAAATCCTCATCGATCGAAAAAGAATAATGTTTTTAGAAGTAACCTTAGAAGAAGGGGATAAAGAAGCCAAAGAGACCTTAGGTGAAGAATTCATGTATGCAAAGTATCCTGCATTAGGAGAAAATTAATCTGAATAATATATTCTTTGGAAAGATTGGCAAGCAGTCCGCAAATTATGACTGGATAGTCTATATCAGGAGTTTTAAAAGATGAAGGATTTATTTTTGTAATTATGAATTGCTAAAATTATATTTTTATAGTGGTTAAAAAATGAGGAAAGTAATGAAGATATGTACATGTGTAAGACCACGGCCTGGCCGGCGTTCGAATCAATGAACAAGTGTGCAAGCAACTGTGTTACTAATCGGATTACTGTGTTACCACTCGGGCCACGAAATTATTGTAAGCATTAATTTTAAGTCCCCATTAATTTAACTTTAAAAAGCTTTTATTTTCATTGGTTTTAATATTGAATCTGACTTATGAACGCTAATACTTTTTCATATAAGTACTCGTGGCGTATGAGTAACATTTAATTAAGAAAATATATTCAATGCTTTCAATGAAATGCTCCATTTGAATAAAAATTAAGAAATTAAAGCCACTAGAACTCATATTTAAGACTTTCTAATGTTTATAAAAACAATTATGTCTCTAAGCTCCGGACTATGCAGCAAAGTCATCAGCAGTGCTGATAATGGGTGCACAAATTGTTGCTACATAAACATAAACTTGTCTGCATATTTTCAGATCTGCATGTGCTTTCTTGACTTATATAAATGTGTGTGTATGTGTGTGTGTGTGTTTTGCATGAGTGTGTGTTGTGCGCAACTTTAAAGTCAACATCAATCATGACAGCATTCAACACTCACAAGTTAAACCAAAGTCAAGCGAATAAAATGAGCGATGCCGATGTTGTTCTTGTTTTTGTTGTAGTGATTGTTGTTGTTTTTGTTCTTGTTGTTGATGCGGACTAGATTGACGAGCATGCGAATGAGCTAGCACCACGTTGTTGCTGCAACAATCAAAACTTTGTCGGTGTCAGCTGTGATGGCGACACTACTGATGATGTTGCCGATGCTGCTGCTGTTGTTGTTGTTGTTGCTGCTGCTACTGCAGCAATTGCCACAACACATTCTCTAGCCACGATGTCAAGCCAAAGATGACATTTTAGTTGCTGTTGATGATTATTATTAGAAACAGAAGATATATTCTAACACTTATCAGCTGACTGTCCTCCCTCTCTCTCCCCTCGCTACTCCACTTTTCTCATGATATAAACTGAAGTGTGGAATGCGCTGCAGACCGTTGCCGCAGCAGCTGCCTTTGCCCGGCTTCATTTGAAAAACTTGAGCGTGAACTAGAGCTGAAATACGAAACTTTGCAAAGTTTGTTTGCTGCCACTAGTTGTCGTAGAGTAAGTATCAGCAACGATGGACAGCCAGACAGTGTTGCAAGGGTGTAGCATTGAGTCTTGCCTGATGTATTAAAATAAATGAATTATACTTAAGGCGATTATAATGGCATTCGGCGATATTTAGAGCAAGTGTGAAGTAGAGCTGCTTCCCGGTTGCTGATTACATAGCAGATCTACTTCTTGATGTCTAGATATTGCAGCAAAGCGTGACTGATACGCTTAAGCATGGCGTCTCACTGTAGAACTCTGTTGGAGACAGTTTGTGGCATTTTTTATTTGTTGCACCCTCTTCTGTTTGTGCAACTGAGGATTGTTGCGATATGGTGCAATGCAATTCAGCGCATCAGTGACAGTTTACTAGAAGAACTGGAAGTTTTATTTACAAACGTTAATTAACTCTCAGTCCTTCATTCTATTTAATACAAAACTAATTTTATTGAATATCGAAAGGAATCTTTTATTGTATTATGAAGTTTTTTTTGCTACTAACATATTTTAAGCCAATTAATAAATATGTTTTCCTTTATGACGGCGAGTCATAAACAATGCTTCCCCCTTGTTAACACATTCTGTTAAAGGAACAATTCTTAATAATCACACTAATCGCACCATATGGCAAATAAAAGCGGAACCCTACTGCATTAAATTGAAAAGAGTACAAAAAAGCTAGGAATCAAGCTATATCTGCTGTAAGGCTGTCCAAGTTTATTTTTTTAATTCCAAACAGAATTCTGCACTACCCTCCAAGCAATTGTGGAGATCTCAGTAAGGTTCTCGAAGAAACAATCAAAGTGGCTCTGTATAGAACATTGATGAACATTTTTTACGCCCATTATTCAAGATAATCAGAAAGTTCCATCAGGATGGAGCCACTGCGTACACTTCTAGAGCAATTATGGACTTATTGTCAGTCTTTCATGGGTCACCCTGTAGCTACGATAACAGCGAGCGAAATAAATGTGCCTCGTTGCAATAAGAAAATAAAATCAAATGTGACTGGAGAAAAGTTTGAAATGTGACCATGTTATACATGTGACCGTGTCTCTCGGCTTGGTGTGTCAGAGTTTATCTCTTTTCCATACAAGTTTTTACCTGCGTTGGCCCAAATGCATATCGAAATAATAACTTTAGCTCGGTGTTCCCTTATTTTAGTGATCCGAATATATAAATATATTGTGCCTGCACAATATATACTTGTATATCTGTGCTATGTTTGGTATTGGTTTGGTGTTTGAGAGTTGCATCTCTTTTCCACGTAGGATCTTGGGTTGGACAGTGGCCCCAAGCCGAATGACAACAATTATAAATGAGGATATATATGGTCTAATAAATTACTTTGGATGTTGTCTTGTATTGCTTCGTATTATATAGAATGTGCTTTTATTCGATGATGTTAATGATGTTTACATAAGTATAAAAATTCTCAAATATCAAATGTTTCTTTATTTAATTTAAAATTCCGCTGAAAGGCCAAGCAATTGTGCTTAGTGGAGGCTTCTATTTGCCAATAGGTGGTAAGTTTTAGCACGTAGTTGCATTCTATCAGTCCGGCTAATCCGAGAACTTCTTAGAATGTAAATCGTACATGCGTTTGGCGCGGGTCATACTTATCTATGAAGATTTCTTGCCTCCGGGCGAATACAAAAAAAAAAAAAAAAAAAAAAAAAAAAAATGGAATCTCCATTACGTATGTCAATCTTATTTTACCACATGCCCACATTCCACTTGTTTACATAACATATCACTGCTTTACAACCTCGCACTGTCCTTAGATTTGGAAGATGGCGACTATTATTCCTGTAGCAAAAAAAAACCTAATGCTTCTTTGTGATTTCCGTCCAATAAGTTTTTTTGCCTTCGATGTCGAAAATATGTGAGTCGCTGAAAATATATCCTATCGTTTAAATTAATTTAACTCCACATATCATCTAAAGTCAAGTTTTCGTTTTGGGCACAGCTGTACTTGATAGATAGATCTCAAATAGTACGTTTAGGACAAATATCAAATCTTTCCATGCTAAAAAGCACTACTAATTAGTAGAGTACTTCAAGGCTCAGTGCTTGGTTCGTTGTGTTACCACGTCACCGTGCATGCAAATGCTGAACACGTTCTATTGAACTTGTCCAGAAACTCCGCCTGGAACCACCCCTAACATATCCAATGCTAGGATAAAGGAGGATGGCTGTAGGTGTAGGGAGGGTTGCTCCCCCTCTTAGAAAAAAAGAAAAAAAGGCCCGCGCTTGGAGTGTGTCGCGAAATCTTGGTAGTAGATAGGACTATTACAAACAATAGTATCCCTATGCCTGCAAAGCAGTAGCAATTATACGATAAAACAATTTGCTGGCACGGGAACAGTCATCCACTTAGATAAACCGCTGAAATATCATTAAATTTGTGGAAAAAAGAAGAGGTTCACGGAAAGAATGCAATATTCCGTGAATTTTTCATTCTTTAGTTTTGGGATACCAAAGGGTTACCCATTAAGCTTAGGGTAAAGTATTTTTGAGATTTTTTCAAATTTTTTGAAGCCATTTAGAGGTCGCGCTAATCGGATTTTCCCTAAAAATCAGGTTTTTCGGAGATTTTTTGAATTTAGAGCATAAGTTGGTCAATAACAGACATTTTCTAAGACTATGAGCCATAATTTCGAAAGACAAATATTCAAACTTTACTTTAATGGAATTAAATCAGAAGTTTGGGCAATTTTTTTTGACATTTTGGAGTACTTTATTTTATTTTTTCGTAAAATTTAAAAAATTTTTAAAAAATGCTTCATAAATTTTAAAAATTTCATCAAAATGAAAAAAATAATGATGCACTTTGAACTATGGTAAAATTTTAATCAGTTCAAAAAAAATTCTTGATTTAACACTTGCCGTGGTGAAGTTATAGCCTTGAAAGCTTTGTAACCGTTGGTTGAAGCGTTAAATCGTTGTTTGGTGCATCGATTATGAAATTGCTAAAAATGTGCGACGTGTAAGCCTGGCTTTTCATTTACACCATGAATTCATTCTCCCAGCTTTCTTAAAGGGCTGATTTATTTACATCAAAGTAAAGTTTGAATATTTGTCTTTCGAAATCAAAGACTCAAAGACTTAGAAAATGTCTGTTATGCTTGAAATTCAAAAAATCTCCGAAAAACCTGATTTTTAGGGAAAATCCGATTAGCGCGACCTCTAAATCTCTTCCAAAGAATCTGATAAAAATCTCAAAAATACTTTACCCTATAAGCTTTGTAAACAAAGGTTGAGAAACTATGAAATGCGAAAAAAAATTCATTTCGGACACCCTAATACCCTGTAAGGAACCTCCGCTTGGTTCTTTTGTTTTTGCTGGGGTAAGCTCAGCGGGTCTCCAAGGTTCATACAAGAAATTTACACAATTTTTCCTCTTTATAAATCTGTTCTTTTATTAAAATGAGGCCTTTATCTTTTATACAATTTGACAAGATATATGTATTTATATATGTATATTGGTTTAATGGGCCTTATTTCTCCGGGTCTGTCACTTCTCTTCTACGTCTCGGCTTAATAGGCGGGCCTACAAGCCGCAGCACTGCCACTCGATGAAAAAAATGTGAACACGCGGGCTTACAAGCCACGGACAATGTTCTGGTTTGAGCAGGCGGGCATACAAGCCACGGAAGCTGCTAGAAAAAAGTGTGAAGGCAGGTGGCCTACAAGCCACCGACTCTGTCTACTGCTACTGAAGGTGGGCATACAAGTCACCGACGCACAGTGCTTTGCCCCCATATAGTGAATCGGCAAAATTAGAGAAGTTATCGCAGAAAAATGAAATTTAGTGTGCTGGTTCAAAATATGTTAATTAAGAAAAATTCAAAGTTTCGGAAAAATCGGTGCAAGGACATGACTACCTCCCATACATCTTTAAATTTAAAAGTTTAATTTTAGCTATAATTGTATATAGAATAAATCGAAAGTAGGTAACTATGTGTTAAAATATGTCTTTTAGCTTAGTGGTTAATTTTGTTTCATTCGGTGCAAGGACATGACTACCTCCCATATATAATTTTTCTCAAAAACTAAATTGTAACTACATTAGTGATCAGAATGCACTGAAAACTTATAACAACTTATAGAACTATTTTTTTGGGCTCTCTGGGAAATTTTGCTTCATTCGATACAAGGACATGACCATCTCCCATATATCCTTTTTCTCAAAAACTAAATTTTACCTACATTTGTGATCCAAATGCACTAAAAACTAATAACAACTTACAAAACTATGTTTTTGAGCTCTCTGAGAAATTTTGCTTCATTCGATACAAGGACATAACCATCTCCAATGTATCCTTTTTCTCATAAACTAAATTTTTGCTGCATTTGTGATCAAAATGCAAATAATTTAATATTCTCTTTAAAAAGGGTCATAAATAAATTTGTTTCTAAATTTGCTCAACAAATAAGATAATTAATTGTAATTATAATTTATGATGTTTTCTTTCAAAATGTATTTCTCAATTTCTTTGAATTCATCATTTATTTTTATGTGTTTTGTAGACCTAAGTGACGATAGTTCCGGATCCGACATTAATAACAAAAGAGCCATAAAATCTCTATTTGTATTTTCTCTCGTCGTTTTTCTTGTATGGGATAATCGCAAAATGGAGCATTCCAAGATAATCGTTACCAAGAAAAAAAATTTATATTTTAAGATATCGGATTAAATCCTATTATTTATGGCAAAGATTTAATCCAAGTTAAGTGTCAAATTTTTAAAAATTAAAAATAAATGGTAATCTAACATATTTTTCACTTTAAAGTAAAGTTTATTACAAAAATATTTTTCACTTTTCAAATAAAGCAAAACTGTATGCACCGTTTTATGCGTCAATAAGTTGCCAGTAAAAATATTAAAGTTGAATATGAAAAGAAAATTGTTGAAAATATCAGTTAGCTGGTTGTAATCTAAAATAAGTACATTAGCAGAAGCAATATTTTAGATTATTTAAACTTGCTACGTTATTGGTAACACCCGTCACAAAAAACACCAAATAGTTATGTAAGTACAAAAGTTGTAATCCAATTTTGGTGTAACTTTACAAAAGTAAGGCTATGCTTGCAGGTTATTAATTTTCAAAGTTATTTTTTTTTCACTGTTTTTGCAGATCGTCAATATAGCTCGACAAAATTGTGTAACACCCGTCACGATTTTTTTTTTCCAAACTATTTCACCTCAATAATTAGGTAAGATTTGTGTATATTTGTTGTTTCATACCCTACACATATTAATGTTATTAATATTATTCATATTCTTAGAGATGAACGTTGCAACTAGGAAACGAAAAAGCAGGGAAAATTTGAAGAAAAATAAGAAGAAATTTAGGCATTTTTTGGAAAAAGAGAGGGCAAGAGACAAGCAGAGGAGAGAAAAATTTAAAGCTTCATCATCAAAGAGGAAGCAGGAGATTCAGCGCTTGCTTATCAGGGAAAGGGTACGGAAATGTAGAGAGAAGAAAAAAAATAATACAGAACAAGTAAGTGGCGTGTTGCAAAGTCCTTAAGGCTCATACAAGTGTATACAAACCCTGCGTAAGGCATTCGTTAAAGCAAAAAATTCATTGCCTGCGAGCCCATCAAAAAAAAAATCCGTCGTTATGCAGCTTGTACAGGAAATATTGCCCGGACAATTATGTCTGCAGAGAGAAAAGCCAAGAAGCGACGCCGTGTCTATGAATGATATAAGTATTATAAAGAAATTTTACGAACGTGATGATATCAGCCGACAGTCGCCCAACCGTAAAGACGCCATCACTGTTTGGGATCCTGACACAGGTGTTAAGTCAAAAGTCATCAAACGGCACTTGGTAATGACGGTTGCTGAGGTGTTCGCACTATTCAAATCCGATAACCCCGAATTTATAATTGCGAAAAGTAAATTTTATGAATTTAGACCTGAACACGTGCGACCAACGTCGGAGGTGCCCCAAGAAGTTTGCGTGTGCGTGTATCATGCAAATTTTAAATTTCTAATAAGTGCTTTACAAAAATTTACTTCTTCTATAAAAACCTACAATGAATACTTGGGTGAAATATGTTGCGATTTAAACGATGAAAATTGTATGGTTCTAAACTGTACGTCTTGCTTTTCTGTTTGGGATATCCTTCCTTTATCTGTTGACACAACTCAAATATACAATGGAAACAATGGGGTAAATCTCCCGATAAATGGCTTCAAATAAAAACAATAACGGGCACAAGACAACAACTTATAAAAATGCTGCAAGATCAAACTGAAAAGTTTAAGTTTCACTGCGTCGTTAAGTCCCAACAAGCAAAATTTTTGCAACACAAAAAAGAATCAACTACAGAAACTGCAGCTCTTTTGCAAATTGATTTCGCCGAGAACTACGCTATAGTTTCTCAAGATGAAATTCAGAGTGCACACTGGCGCCATCCGCAAGCGACCTTGTTCACAGGTTGCTGTTGGTTGCAATCTGGCACTAAATGCATATCATACGTTATAATAAGTTCCGATCTCTCTCATGACAAGTTTTCCGTATGGCTATTCCTTAAAACAATGATAGAAGATTTAAAAGTTGATTATCCCCAAATGACTAAAATATCAATATTTAGTGATGGATGTGCAGGTCAATTCAAAAATAAATTCACTTTATCGAACATATGTTTCAGTAAAGAAGATTGGGGCGTCGATGCTGAGTGGTCATTTTTCGCAACTTGCCATGGAAAAGGTCCCATCGATGGTGTCGGCGCAACAGCGAAGCGCAGATTATGGTGTGCCACAAAAGCTCGAAAAGTGAATTTAAATAATGTGTTCGATTGCTTCGATTATCTGGCTAAGGACCCAAAAGGCATTAAATACATGTACGTAGACAGCGCTGACGTCAATTTAATAAAGGAAGTTCTTATAAAGAGGTGGGAAACCTTAAAACCAATTCCGTCCATACAAAAAAGTCATTATTTTATGCACTTGTGTGGAAATAACATTGCATACGGGACAACAGCATATTCCAAACTACATAATATTTCAATAATTGAAGATATAATATCCTGTGATTGTCTCCATTAACTTAATCATTTTTAAATTTGTCTTTATTTTTCTCGTGTAACACCCGTCACAATCTGTGTAACACCCGTCACACATTAAAATTGCAATAAAAACCTCCAAAACGTATTTTTAATTTTTTTTTTTAATACAGGGTTAATCGTCAAAGATTTTTTTATTGACAGAAATTAAAATGATTTTTTAACAATTCTAGTTTGGCTGAATTTCACAAACATTCAAAGTGAAGTCTGATTTTTCAATGAGTACTCGTAACACCCGTCACAGGTACTTTTATAAAAATTACACAAACATTGACCATGATTTTGAAAGATTTTTTCAACGTATTGATAGACAAGCATAAAAGCAATTTTTTATAACTACAAGAAATTTAAATACTTTTATGTATGCTAAAATATTGATATTTTAAGGCGTGCAAATGTAACACCCGTCACCGTGGAATGTTCCAAATGTAAATAACAAGTCATATCGTCAGCTTATTATTAGCACACACAACAACAAAGTTCAGTGTGTTCACGGAGTAAATGAGTTGAAACATAGGGAAAACAATGAAACGAAAAGCAAAAAGGAAAACATGAATCAGCTGTTTACAAACAAATGTTGATTACTTGATACTTTTCACTGGATGTCGTTCGTTTACTTTTTGTGATATTTTTTACTGAGAGAGTAAAATCAGTCTTACTCTCCCAGTAAAAGTAACTTGATATTTTTTACTCGAAAAGTTCTCAAACAGACCTACAGTCAATAAAATTGCACAGCTTGCAAAAATTGAATTGAACATTGAACGTCGCTGGAGCCCTTTACTTGGAAAAAATTATATATTCATATTTTTGGTCTTTGTAAAACTAAAAAATATAGATGTTTTGAAAAAATACAAAATTTCAAATTTCCGGTTAAAAATCTTAAATATTTTTTACTAGTGGTTAGATTTGTTATCAAAGTATATAAATGAAAAATAAAAAATCACCTACTTTTTATTTATATATTTTTTTAATTTTTTCAAAGTTTGCAAAACTTTAGGGTTTCCGCCAAAAAAAAAAATTCTTTCAATTTTTGGTAAGTTTTTGTCACTATTTAATAAAAATGATACACTACATCAAAATTTGATTCATTTTTTAAAGAAATAAAAAAAAAAATTGTATAAACTTATTTTTTTTTAAATTTTGGCAGTACCATAAACTTAGGTCTTTGCAACTTTTTCTGAAACTTAGGAAATATGTCTTAAAAAATTCATATCATTTTTACATTTCCGGGTGAAAAATCTAAAACTTTTTTACATATTCTATTTAAACCCTTTAAAATGTACTTAAATCAACAATAAAAAATTACCTATTCTTAAAAAAAAAATTTTCAGTCTATCAAACTTTTGCATTTTGGGAATTCCAAATAAAAAATCGTAATAGTTTTCGATGGCACAAACAACATTTCTATATAAAATATTTACAAAAAATTATTTTTGTTTTTTTTGTTCCTATAGTTATAAACAAAACTGTTAAGTTTCAAAGCAATACAATAAAAAATGAATTTTTAAAAATTTGTTTTGTAACACAGTAAAAACCGTTTTTCCGTTCAACAGTTTTACCTCAAACGTTTTCTGATTTTAGCGCCCTCTACTGTTAACAAAAAGACGAGATGATAGATTCTATTTACGAATTCATTTAAAGTACTTTGTTAGCTTTACAAAAATGTATATTACTTAAATATTTTAAGCACTTTATTTTATTTTAATATTGCCTATGGGACAAAGCACTGTGCGACGCTGCTTGTTGTTGTTTGATTGCAGGTGGGCCTGCAAGCTACTGACTCTTCTCTTGCCGTTGGATAGTGGGCCTACAAGCCACAGAAATGCATACCGTTTTCTTTGCAGGTGGGCCTACAAGCCACCGACTCTACTTTTAACAAAAAAAAAATCTCACTCACTTAAGTCCTCCTTTGCCTTTGCAACTTTCCGTTGTTGCTCCTCTTTGGTCGTCGTATATTCCTTGAATACTTTTTTGATCTAACTGCTGCGATAAGATACGTTGCAGGAGGAGGATTTATATCAATAGTTTCTTATACTGGGTTATTTATGTATTAGTATTAGTATTTTATACTGAGAAAATATGAAGATTTTATAAAGAAAACTTTCACAAACTCAAATTTCCATAAATGTTTCAAATAAAATAGTGCTGATTGTCAGCGTTTTTCTGAGGGTTCACTATCGAAACTGCACATTTCATGGTTTTAACAGCATTTATATTCGTGTAAAAACAAACACCAGAACGCAATAGATAGTTCCATTGATGTTAAAGAAGATTAACCTAAAAAAAAATAAAATAAAAATTTGTAAATCATATGTTGTAAAAAGTATCAGAAAATATAACAGATCATATTTTTGGTCAGCTTTAGATTAGCACAAAGAAAAAAAAAACTCATACAAAAAATCACAATGTATTGGCATCAGGCCAATACTTAGTTGAGTACATTTTTATAGTAGCTTCAGTTATTTATTGATGCTGCAATACTAGAAATAATGTAAAAAAAAAGCTAGCCCAAAGGCACATACACACGTGCTCGCATACTAACACACACACTGACAGAGTTCAACCAATGGAGTCAACTTGAAATTCCAGTGGTTTTTGCGGCTTTGATACACACGAACAAACTCACTGATGATGTGTGACACTATTTGCGTAGGTTTGCATACCTTCGACTTTGGTGTTTTTTTTTTTTTTTATTTCTGTGCTTTTAGTGATTTTTTCGAACTTTTGTTTGATTTCAGGAAATTTTTCAGCATGAACATGTTTGCCAAACTGTAGAGACGGAAAATGTAGCTCTACTCGGCCATGGCTTGAAACCAAAAATGTTGGCCAACATGTAGGTGGACAATGTCAGCGAATGGTTGAATAGAAAGTTAAATTCTAGGTTTTGATTTTTTTAGGACTCCTTTGAAAAAAATTTAATCAAAACATTTCAATGCTGAAGTTTTTGGCTTTTAATTCCTTTAAAATATATTAATTTTATGGTGAAATTTTGTCGACAACATTCATTTCTATGTTGCTTTTGCGAACAAACAGCTGATGCTCTGCTTAAAATTGTTGATATATAAAATTAATGGCAAATTAATTATTAGGGAAATGAAAAAATTCACGTAAATTCTTTGATTTTTATAATTTCTGATTATGTTACCAAAAAAATATTTCAAAAAAATTTAAATTTTTCGTCAACTGTCACTTTTCGCTTCAGAATAAAAAGACAGTCCAATTAAATTGACATGTAAAAATGTTGCCCAGCAACATGTTGCAAACATTTTTCTCAGCGTATCATAGTAATATTCTGGCGAGCATGTGAAGATTTCCACACCTGTTTCGCAACTGTACTTTTTTGCATGGAGATTTGCATGTAATTTCACATGAAATCGACCAGGATACTATGGTTAATCTCACATTTACGAAATTAATTGTTTCATTTACGAAAAACGATTTAAAATGTTTAAATGCCACTTTACGCACCTTAAAGGGAGATCATGACATTCATCATTGTCTCAATGTGCAAGAAATTGGAAAGATATTGAAAAATTTAAATAAAGTGGAATCGTCAGTGATGTGTTAGAGTCTTTGCATCATCATTTTGTACGCTTTGTGGAAAATTTTGCTCGCTATGCTTGTGGGAAAAATGATTTGACCAAAAAATGAATTTGTCACTTTGCCGACGTTCTCAGTAATTGGTCTTGTATTTCGATTCATTGTGGCGTATTTTGTGAAGTCCAGCTCGCATAACAAATAAAGCCAGCTGATCATTCACGACACAAAAGTTGCGTCCAATGCAACAGGCTGTGAACTTCAATTTTTCAAATAAAATATTCTTCTGCCATGAAGTCCAATTCGCACTCGGTGGGGAAGTAAACAGGCAAAATTAACGCATTTGAAGCTCTAAAATTCTCCAAATGCTTCTTAAATTGAAGAGAGAGCGTTGCCCCACAAACAGTCACTGTGCGGTGCGCATGATGTGCCGATGCTTTCGCACGGTATTTTTTTTTTAAATGATGATGATGTGACAGTTACCGTCAAAGCGGAGTTCTATGGTCGTATGATAATAGACATTTTTTTCACTACGATTGCACAGTTTGACTTGAATGATATTTGATTTCAACAAGAATTCGCCACAAGTCACAAAACATGACAAATTTTGGCTTAAATGTAAGAAAAGTTTCTAGGACAAGTCATTTTTTTTAAGTTTCGGTGATGATAATTTAACGTAGATCTTTAGGAAAGACCGTGCTTATATGGAGAAACAAATCCAACATTCATTTAGTAATGATGAAATATGTATAAAAATGGTCGAAAATTTCTTCACTGAAAAATAGTCACACATGGTACAAACACAAGGTACAAACATTATACCAACAAAGAAAAAGTGTATCAAGTTATTTTTCCGAAAATTCACGGTAACCTATTGGTGGGTTGTGATTTCCAATGCTGATGGATCTACCGAAATTAGCTCAGAAATATATCTAAACAGGGTTGAATAAACAAACTATGCTCCTTTTAGATTTAAATAAGTCCATCAATGGGACTTTAAGTATCTCTACATTTGCTTCCCGTATGACGAAGTTGAATCAAGACAGTAGGTCGTGGGTAGCTCATGAGATTGTTATTTATTTTCTTTGTTCGGCAGCTAGAAAAAAAAACGAGCGAGCCTTACAGTAGTCGCATATGATATGTTACATCTGACACCTCATCTTGGTAATAAAAAAAAAACAGGTTTATATAAAAATATCAATTATAATTAAGGTATAATTAGGCGCAATGTATATTATGGTTCTAGCAGTATGGGCTATGACCTCGTTATACTAGAATTACAGTGTCAGACACTAATCTGGGCTAGAAAAAATTAATTTTGAATAATTTGATAATAATGATCTCTATCAGCTGTTGTAGTAAATGTTCTTGATCGGGAATTCACAAATTGTTGATAAAATTTGGCTTAGGCCTAACCGAATTGAAAAATGTCTAGCTATACGCTTAGTGTAAAACGTTGAGATTTTATACTAGCCGTATTTTCCTGCACCAACATTTCTTGCATTTTTTTACGACGCATTAATTCACGTTCACTCCTAGCAACAATATATTTATTTCTTTTTCTTTAATTCTTGAATTCTTGAATGAACACTTCTTGGTCTTCCACTTCACCTGAGATCTGTTGCAGACATTTGGAACTCAAATTTCTCCACAAGTCACCGTATGGAAAGGGCAGAGGGAGCGTATGGAACGTTAAAAAATCTTCTTAATTTTCGATGTGTGATGAAAATTAGTCAATTTCACTGTAGGTAGATGTAAAGAATTTTAATACGCTAATTGAGGGTGAATTGGTTCATATTGCTGTACGAGTTTGAGTTTAAGTTTGAATTTAAGTCTGAGTTTGAGTTTGAATTTGAGCTTCAGTTTGAGTTTGAGTTTGAGTTTGAGTTTGAGTTTGAGTTTGGGTTTGAGTTTGAGTTTGAGTTTGAGTTTGAGTTTGAGTTTGAGTTTGAATTTGAGTTTGAGATTAAGTTTGCGTTTGAGTTTGAGTTTGAGTTTGTGTTTAAGTTTGCGTTTGAGTTTATTTTTACGTTTGAGTTTGTATTTGAGTTTGAGTTTAAGTTTGAGTTTGAGCTTGCGTTTAATTTTGAGTTTGTATTTGAGTTTGAGTTTGAGTTTGAGTTTGAGTTTGCGTTTGATTTCGAGTTTGTATTTGAGTTTGTATTTGAGTTTGAGTTTAAGTTTGAGTTTGAGTTTGAGTTTTAGTTTGAGTTTGAGTTTGAGTTTGATTTTGAGTTTGAGTTTGAGTTTGAGCTTGAGTTTGCGTTTGATTTCGAGTTTGTATTTGAGTTTGTATTTGAGTTTGAGTTTAAGTTTGAGTTTGCGTTTAAGTTTTAGTTTGAGTTTGAGTTTGAGTTTGAGTTTGAAATTAAGTTTGCGTTTGCATTTGCATTTGCGTTTGAGTTTGAGTTTGTGTTTGATTTTGTGTTTAAGTTTGAGTTTGAGTTTAAGTTTGCGTTTGATTTTCAGTTTATGCTTGATTTTCAGTTTGAATTTGAGTTTGAGCTTGAGTTTGGGCTTGAGTTTTGATTGAGTTTGAGTTGAGTTTGAGTTTAAGTTTGAGTCTGAGCTTGGGTTTGATTTTTAATTTTAGCTTAACCCTCTGCAACTGACGTGCCCCAAATTTAACAATATTCCTGACGTGGGGTCTAGGAGACCTCACTTTTAATCTAATTTTGTATGATGAAGTTACTGACTGTAACTCCCTTGACCTTATTCCATATAACAACTAATAATTATTAGGCTATCATAAGAATACAATTCGAAATAAAATGCTTTTTTTTAAAGATAAAAACGAATTTTTTTATTTACGAATTTCACAATTTGTACGCACGAAGTTTTGATTTTCGGTGTCTGTCAGACTACGACGTCAGCTGCAGAGGGTTAAGTTAGAGTTTGGGTTTGAGTCTTAGTCTGAATTTGAGGTTGAGCTTGAGATTGAGGTTGAGGTTGAGGTTGAGGTTGAGGTTGAGGTTGAGGTTCAGGTTGAGGTTGAGGTTGAGGTTGAGGTTGAGGTTGAGGGTGAGGTTGAGGTTGATGTTGAGGTTGAGGTTGAGGTTGAGGTTGAGGTTGAGGTTGAGGTTGAGGTTGAGGTTGATGTTGAGGTTGAGGTTGAGGTTGAGGTTGAGGTTGAGGTTGAGGTTGAGGTTGAGGTTGAGGTTGAGGTTGAGGTTGAGGTTGAGGTTGAGGTAGAGGTTGAGGTTGAGGTTAATGTTGAGGTTGAGGTTGAGGTTGAGGTTGAGGTTGAGGTTGAGGTTGAGGTTGAGGTTGAGGTTGAGGTTGAGGTTGAGGTTGAGGTTGAGGTTGAGGTTGAGGTTGAGGTTGAGGTTGAGGTTGAGGTTGAGGTTGAGGTTGACGTTGAGGTTGAGGTTGAGGTTGAGGTTGAGGTTGAGGTTGAGGTTGAGGTTGAGGTTGAGGTTGAGGTTGAGGTTGAGGTTGAGGTTGAGGTTGAGGTTGAGGTTGAGGTTGAGGTTGAGGTTGAGGTTGAGGTTGAGGTTGAGGTTGAGGTTGAGGTTGAGATTGAGGTTGAGGTTGAGGTTGAGGATTGACTTTGACTTTGACTTTGGCTTTGACTTTGACTTTGACTTTGACTTTGACTTTGACTTTGACTTTGACTTTGACTTTGACTTTGACTTTGACTTTGACTTTGACTTTGACTTTGACTTTGACTTTGACTTTGACTTTGACTTTGACTTTGACTTTGACTTTGACTTTGACTTTGACTTTGACTTTGACTTTGACTTTGACTTTGACTTTGACTTTGACTTTGACTTTGACTTTGACTTTGACTTTGACTTTGACTTTGACTTTGACTTTGACTTTGACTTTGACTTTGACTTTGACTTTGACTTTGACTTTGACTTTGACTTTGACTTTGACTTTGACTTTGAGTTTAAGTGTGAGTTTGAGTTTGGATTTCAATTTTAGTTTGAGTTTGAGTCGAAATGTGAGTTTGATTTTGAATTTGAGCTTCAGTTAGAGTTTTGGTTTGAGTCTGAGTCTGAGTCTGAGTCTGAGTCTGAGTTTGAGGTTGAGGTTGTGGTTGAGATTGAGATTCAGGTTGAATTTTAGGTTATGGCTAAGGTTTAGATTGAGGTTTTGATTGTGGTTGAGGTTAAGGTAAAGGAAACGGTAAATGTTAACATAATTGCTATTCTTAAGTCAAAGGCTAGAAAAAATTCCACCAAAGGTGGAAAAAATATATTTATAAGTGAAATATTAAAAGCTTAAATATCGTTCTATGTCGATATTTATTCTTAAAGAAGCTGTTTCTAAATGAAAATAGTACCTTGTTAAATCCTTTTCAAGGATTATTATACCGACTTGGATTATTAGGGCGTAGCAAATTACAAATTTTTTTTTCGAATTTCACATTCTAAGACAACCCCGTACAAATTTTGAAACCTCGTAAAATACGATCTAAATTTTTCGATACGCCCTTATGGTAATACGCTTCAAACTTTTTTCACTTCTTTTCTCATTTCAAATTAACTAGAATTAAAAATTCACAATATATACAACCAAGGGCGTAGGCAGGATGAAAATAAGGGGGGCAAGACCTTGTAATTTTCTTTTTACCATATCTTTTATATCTTTATAATATCTTTTTACCATATCAAGTTTCAAAGAAAAAGGAAAAACCACATATTAAAAAGGATTAAAAAGGAATTATATATAGAAACTACTTTCAAAGCCATCGATTATGTAAAAATTCCCCCTCCCCCTCCCCTGGCTACACCCTTGTATACAACTACATAAAAGTTGTAAATAGTTGATGGAAATGTTTTTGGAGAGAAACGCGTATTAATTTGATTGATGTAAAGGCATAAAACTTTAAATCAGATTCGTTTCCATTTCATGCCAATGCAGACTTGACTGATTTGGCTCCTCAATCTTGAAATTCTTGATTCATTCCAAAAAAAAAAAAAATATAACAAAAGTATGAGTTAAATGGGAGATTATTGAATATAACGTTGAATATAGCGTTTAAATGTATAATGAAATCAGAAAGTTGGACCATATATTTTTGGAAAAAGTAAGAAATCCTTAAACTTTATAGTTCGACCAAGCTTGGGCAATAAAAACCTAAACTCACACAAGCACTAAGAAATCTCAAAGTTTCGAGAAGTCAGTAGCCTGAAAGTATGCAACCTTTTCCCAACATTCTTAATTAGTACTCCGACAATACAACAAAAAAAAAACCAAAACGTAACAACTCAACATTTTATGTGTTGCATATTTTTGTAAGCAGTTCCGACACTAACCCTCAGCATCTCGCTAGTGAGCCGCCCACAGTACATCACCACTCGAAAAAACACCTCCTCCCTGGGGTAAGCTGTCAATTTTGGGTAATTTTATTATGTAGAAAATGACTATTCAAAATGAAGAAGATGGAAAAAAAAAGATGAAATAAAATGAAAAACGACTACGAAAGAGGAAACAACACATAACAGCAACAAAACAATTTAATATTTTGCATACAGGCGAAGACAACACTGCTGCTGCTGCTGCTGATGGTATTGTCGACAAAGTGGTGTTTTGGCTGTAGCAGTAGATAACGCCTAAAAGTATGACTCATGAAAAGAATGGTCGTTCGTGTGCTATGCAAAAACAGACAAGCAGCAGGCAGGCAGGCAGGACATTGACTACAAAGACAAGGAAATTTTGCAATTTTCAATGCAAGCTTGAAAATGTGAAGAAAACAAAAAAAAATATATAAGTTTTAAAGATGGCGATGCTAAGCAAAATCATGGCAACCGTGGAGCTTACTGAAGAAACAGAGCAAAGGAAGTGACGTTGCCAACAGCTAGTGGAAAACTTTTCTTATTGAATATTGAATGTTTAAGCAATACATCGTTGATCGCTTGTTTCACTTCCTTCCTTGCATCTTGTCGGCTTGTCGGCAAAGGAGCTATGCAGTAAAGATGTTGGTGTTGCTGTGATTGTTGAAAATGATGAAGCTAATGATGAAGAGAAAAGATTATATATCACCGCATAGAATATGCTTGGCCATATTTTTGTACGAAGATATATTTTTGAGATACCTGGTTTTTCTTTTGATTTTTTTTTATAGCATAAATTTAATTATCCTAAGCAGAAACGTGTGTGTGTAAATGTGTGAACAGGTATTTACTAGGACATCAAAGCAAGTAGCAATACAAACGTTAAGGATCCTTCTATGCGTTCTGAGTAGGGAAGTGTACAAAATGTTAAAGTCCATTTAACATAGCGCTTAGAGACAAATTACACAAAAAGAAATTAAGATGAATCCAAGCAAAATAACATAAAATTTATTTTTCTTCTTTTAACACATAATTTCCTTAGCACTTAGAAAGAGATTTGAAACATTTTATTTATCACATAAGCAGTGAGTTTGAATTGAAGGAGGTTTATGAATCATTGAAACTTTTGATTTACTGATTAAGTTGGATATAAAATTTAAAATTTGGTTAATATCTCTTAATGAAGGCAGGATGTGATAAGGACAAATTAAGAATTTGTAACAAAATATACTTTTTTCATTCATTCCAAGTTTATTGGATTTGGAAAAACTAATCAGAGTTGAATTTCCTTCAAAAAAAGGTATGTATGTTATAATTGCAACCATGCTATACAAGGACAATTTGGGAAGTAAGTGTCATTTTTAATTTCCCACGTAGTTACTTTAAAGGCAGCACTGGTCCTGTCAACCACCATCTGTTAATAGACTACTGTCAAATTTTGAGCAAGCTGTGTTATTGAAAGAAGACAACATTTTCTACCTCGGTAATCGAGTAGGTAACGTGCTCAACTACCACCCCAGAGGTACCGGGCTCGAATCCCGGGCAGGCCATGGTCCTTCGCTTTAACCTTTCATATTTGAAATTTTTGCTTCATTACTAATCAACTGAAATTGAACACTCATCAATATTTACGCCTTGAAGTCATAGTTGTTGGAAGAGAAGTTTGTGAATGAGATTGACTTACAACTTGAATTGATTGAGATAAAGGCATAAAACTTGCCTCAGATTCAAATTCACATGTTTCTACGGCTTTCCGCCATGCTTAGAACATTCTACACATGTTTTACTTGATTGCCCCTTCCATCCCACTAATCTATCACCCAATTTCAGACCAAGGCAAACTTGACTGAATAGGTATTACACCCGAAATACTTGGTTCAAAGCTAAAAAAATGGAGACTTTGTACCATCAACTTCAATGGTTAAGAAGTGGTTTTCTGAATTCCGTTGTGGTCGTACCAGCAATAGGGATGCTGAACGTTCAGGACTGCCAAAAGAGCTCGTCACGCCAGAAATCATCAATAAAATCCATGAAATGATATGCGATTGCTCACACTCAGCCATAAGCACAGCCTCGTAACGACTTCAAAGTAACGACACTCAAGCACAAGCGCAGCCTCGTAACAACTTCAAAGGTATGTTTGGCTATGTTTATCCGCAATCCGAAGGAGGTTTAATGTCTTTTCGTAACTTTAGACGAAACATGGATATTTCACAACATATCAGGTATTTAATGAACAGTCAAAGCAGTGAACTTCCCCGGATGAACGTCCACCAAGGTGCCTTTACACATTCAAGGATTACCTTGAAAATGATAAAACGATCACCGCCGAATATTATTCACAGCTGTTGTACAGATTTCCTATGGATTTGAACAAAAACGATCGCATTTGGCGAAAGAAAAGCGTTCTTCCACCATGAAAACACACCCACACATACGACTGAAGTCGCCCTGACAAAAATCTTCAAAATGGGCTTCGAACTGCTACCCCATCCACCATATTCTCCAGGTGTAGAACCCCGCGACTATTTTCCATCTCCAAACCTTTTCCAAATCTGAAAAAAGGCTCAGCGATAAGAAATTTTCGGTCAAATGAACAGGCCATTACTGAAACAAAAGCCTATTTTGAGGACCTTGAAAAAAAATATATTATTAGGAAGGAATAAAAAATTGGTAAAACGCTGGACTAAATCTACATTGCGGTGGGGTGAAGCGTTTCACCTGTAAAATTTTGACAGCGCGCTTACATACAACCAAGTGTCATATCGTCACCAGTTGTTTTTATTGCCGCGCAGTTTTTCGTGATGCAGCGAACTGTTCAGACGTACATTGTGTTGCTCTTCCAAAACAGTCGTAAAAACTTTTTTCGAAAAGATTTTTTGATCGAGTGAATTTTTCGTGTTTTATGCCAACACAAATTCAAAATAAACATATCAGTCGTGTTGGTGTAATGTTGTTCTTTAAGAATATGAAGTATTTGTGAAATATCTATCGAGTGGTTATGTGATTCCAGCCGTGTTTTGAAAATGGTGAAGCGGTTCACCCCACAAACTCCGTTTTTAGTGTGTTTTTGTGTGTGTTTAATACGTTTTTATTGATTTTTTGCCATTTTTATATATATTTTTTTTTTAGAAATGCCACGAAAATACGTGAATGAGGGAATTTTAAAGCTCCCTGACGTAACAAACCTATTTAATGTCATCAAAATGGTTTTGATCAACAAACAAGCAGAGCGTAGAGCTAAAGTTGCCGGCGGTATCGTTCAAACTACTCTTCGCCGTAATTTGGATAGAATGAAGAAGCATTTCCCGACCTTAGAGGGTATCACAGAGGATGAAATGTTGGCCTTTGTCGAAGGAAATCTTGGCTTTGGTGGAAAGCCTGTAAGTATCCGTTTTGTTTATACTTACATTATATTTTTCAACCAAAATTAATGGTGTGTTATTATTCCATAAAACTGTTCTCGCCAATTTAAGACAAGAAATTGATGAGCTACATAATTTTACGTATTAAATTACGTCCTAATCATTAATAACATTCCTTTCTTGGCCTACAAGTTAGCTATTAAGATTGGTCTTTAGTTTTCTGCTGGTTGGGCAGAACCAAAGACGTCAACCAAAGTCTCATACCACGCGTTTATGCATTCCCACTCGAATTTGAAGCTCCGTAAACCACAGAAGGTATACAATTATTTTACACCTTATGTAACGTAGACACCTGCCATTATGGTTTAATTCTACATGGCCCCATGGCAGTGGGGTCGTGGTTCAAGGAATTGATGCCTAGGATATAAATCTTCAGGACGTCAGTGCCATGCTAATGTATATACGACGTCCTTCATATATCTCCTGGGCGTCACTTCCATGACTCCAGGCGCGCCCATCGCCCTATCATAGTAGTTTCAACACCGTTCGCACACCGGTTAAATTAATAAATATACTGTATGGATAGGAACCAATGCTGGAACGCAACAGTACCAATTATGGATGATTAGTTGGGTCACCATCCACATTTATTGGTGGAAATCGAGACCCATCTAACATCTCTACCTCGACACGCACTTATCACAACACCAACACATCCGCATCCATCACTCTTGACTGTGGAAAAAAAACCACCACTACTTGGACGTGCTACAGCTTAGACCACATTGCACTTGACTGTGTGTGACACAAGGTCGCCACTATTTGCTCCATTTCATACTGGTACCTCAAGGCTACTGGGATGAACACCTAGCCACTTTCAGCACTTCTTGACTATACACCTTATCAACACTCATTGATACACCTTATTATCACACCTTGATACACCTCATCAATCTAGTACTCCGAGGCTACTCAGATAAACTTTTCACGCTCGGAGCAGTCAATATGGGGACACCTCACCAACATCTTGATACACCTCATCAATCTAGTACTCAAGGCTACCAAGATGAACACCTTGTTACTCGCAGCACCTAATATGACACCTCTTGATTACCACCTTTTCAAACCGGTACTCCGAGGCTACTAAAATAAACTTTTCACACTCGGAGTACCTAAATTTGACACCTCTTGATTACATCGTTTTAACCAGCCTTATAAGTCTACAAGACTTATAAGACTATCCCGTAGAATCAATGCGATATGTATCAGTGAAGACTGTGACAGTACGTCTGTCGAGTGTAACGACTATCCCCGTGCTAACATATTTTAAGGATCATTGCTATTCCCTCGTAGGCATATGCTACCTATGATCAAGTCAATGGTATCAACCTACTCCCCAGATTGGGCGACCAACTCCAGGATCTGGGTAGTCCCTCTATGTACATTTACACAGGATAGGGCGAACCCGTTGCCTGCGACCATCCTCCTTTATTCTGGCTTTGTACAGGCTGCTCGTGAGAACAGGCGGAGTTACCGTAAACCACAGTCAACAAGTGCTGCACGCTCAAATGGATTTTGCAAGAAACCAGTCCATGCATTTTTCTCAAACTTGCAAAAAGCATTGCGAAGGCCACAGCCATTTTCGATTTAACTAGACTGCGGAACATGGACGAAACCGGACTCCCAACGTACCCACGAACGATGTAAAAGTCGTTGCCGAAAAGGGCACCGTTTTGGACCTGTTCTCTTCAGTGGAAAGGAAACCAAAGTGAGTATGGCAGTTGCAGTCAGCGCGGCTGGAAACACAATTTTGCCGATGTTTCTCTTCCAACGAAAGATTATGAAGAGTGTTTTATTTGATAAAGCACAGCCGGGTTCCATCGATTACGCCAATGTTTCAGGCTGGAGGGACACTGATCATTTAATCCTATACATGAAACATTTCATCAAACATACGTCTGTCGCTAAGGCCAATCCATTGTTAATGATAATGGACAACCACATATCTCATATGTCCATTGAAGTTTTTGACTTGTGCATAGCCAACGCATAGTCTTCGGGCCATTCAAGCGCGCGTTCACACAGAAGTATAGAATGATGTCAGTCGCATGTTGGCCGTGAGCTCGAAACACACCATATGCCGGGCCTTGCTTGAATATTAAATTTGATTTTGAAATCACTGACATCTCCTCTGAACGCGAGCATATTCAGCGATGACGACTTTCTTGCGGCAAACATTAGCGGCGAAGTCTAATGGCCGAAAATCCGCCAACGGCTGTAGATGTGGCAAATATTCTCGTCGTTCGGACGTTGGCTCGAACAAGGAGGTATCTACATCAGAAGGTGCTATGATATTCGGCCTATAAGGATCAGGCTTTTACATCCGCCTCTACTTCCACATCTTCTCTTCGTTCAACTTTGGTTGATATTGGCCCGATCAAATTTGCTGCAGCAAAGCCAAAGTCAAATCGTGGAGAAAGGGGAAAGGATCTTAACTTCCCCTCAAAAACGTTCGGAGCTTCTAATCAGCTGAGAGGGTAAGAGAAGTATATCGCAAAAACCAACATGCAAATAAGCCAAGAAACAGCGTTGTCGTCAGGAAACCTCTTCCGAAGAAGAAGACCAAGACTTCTGCTTGTTGTGGTCGGAATTGATGCAATTCCGGAATTGGAAGAATTCAATTCATTGCAACAAATGCGACCGGCCATATCACTTGAAATGAGTCGACATGGGCAACCGTGGCTACTATACCTGTCAAAACTGCGACTCTGACCTCGATAATAGCGATGAATAATAAATTTTCAGACGTTTTTTCACTCATTTTTCATTATATATTTTTCATTCATTTTGGAGCCACAAATAAATGAATTTTTCATTTGAATCGATGACTTTTATTTAGTATTCTAGTTTCTTGCTGACTTAGGAGCCTGTCCGAGGCCATTAAACCGATTTATGTTGATGTTTATAAATGAAAACGGTGATGAAACCCTTCACTCCACCATTTTTCAAAAATCTAAAAACGAATATTTTCGAAGTACTCCCATAATTTTTTGCCGAAATCGAAAATGTTCCAAACCGAGCACACAATTTTGGGGGTGCTGTGAGCCTTCAAAGAAAGCGAAACGCTTCACTCCACCGCAATCTACTAGTATCGATCTAAAAGGATACTATATTGAGAAATAACATTTATTTCCAAAAAAAAAAAAATAAAAATACCTTTTATTCAAAAAGTCACTGACTTATCAAATTACCTTCGGACACAAGTCAAACCTTAGATGAACGACAAATTAGGCAATGACTTTACTTTTCGCTCAATCGGACAATTTTCTTCCTTATCGCATTATTAATTTTTTTTTATTGGGGTAGAAAAAAGTTGTAAAGGTTTTTTTGAAATAACATCACTAGTACTAAATCGAATCGGACAATGTTGCAACTAACTTGATTTTTAAGCCTCATCATTAGGATTTCTTTTTTGGTATGTGTCGTTTCGCTGAGGTGTAGGCAACATAGCTTATGTGTTCTCCGAATATGTCAATTTTTGTGCCAACAGAATACTATTGCACAAAAGAACAAACAGCGGGAAGTGTACTTTTCTGGTTAAAATAAATAAATAACTGGCCATTTCAGCCCTTGAAAGGACTTTGACCTAGCTTCTTATGATCAATTGTGTTGTGCGTGTTATTAAGTTTTTACACAATTGACCAAGAACCGGACCTACATGCTTAACGCCGACTCCGAACGGCGATGAACGGAAAGTTCTCGTTCTCAAGAAGCTTTACATGGCATTTTGATTACTCTCTGAGGTTTGCCATTGTCTGCAGAGAGGTGGCGGCCGTACAGAAAAATTATTTTAATTCAAATAATTTTCTGTCGCTGCTGGGGTTCGAACCTGGGTTTCCAAAGTTCTTTGACGGACGCCACTTTTCTGGTTACATTTGAAAAAAAAAAATGCAGCTGAAGGCCATCACATGCTGCAAGAAGCTTACGCGGAACATGCTTCATCGATTTTCACATGCAAGTTTTGGTGGTGACGTTTTAGAAGAGGTAATATGAATATCGATGACAAAGTGTGCGAAAGACGGCTAGAAAAGTTTTAGGATGCCGAATTGGGGGCTATTTTGGATGAAGACTACTGCCAAACGCAAGAAGCAAAAGCATTGGAAGTGACTCAAAAAGCCATATCTGTTCGCTTAAAAGCCTTGGGAATGATATAAAAGGTAGGATATTAGGTCCGTATGAATTCAAGCCGAGAGACGTCGAACGCCGTTTTTTTCACTTCTGAACAGCTGCTCCCTTGGCAAAAAAGAAAAGAGATTTTTGCATGGTATTGTGACTGGAATACGAGCAAAGGTACGACAAGGTATTTTTGCAACATGCAACGATCGGCCACATGTTGCGCAACCTGTCAAAACATACCTTGAAACGCTGAAATAGGAAGTCCTACTACACCCGCCGTATAGCCCAGACATTGCCCCTTCCGACAACTCTTTACTTTTTTCGATGACACATTCCCTTAAGGATCAGCACTTTCGATCTGTTGAATAACTCAAAAATTGGATCGATTCGTGGATCAAATCAAAAGACGCAATGTTTTTTCGAGATGGTATCCGAAAATTACCAGCAGTATGGAAAAAAGTAGTGGCTAGCGATGAACAATGATTTGAAAAATGAATTTGTAACAAATTTTTCACAATAAAGCGTCAACTTAAAAAAAGAAGCCTTTGAAACTTTTTTGTACTGGGTGGCTGATGAAAGGTGCTAAAAAAAATGTAATAATTTTTTTTTCCGTGTAATTAATCTGTTCCATTTTTTTATTTCTTTTATAGAGCGATTTTTAATTTTAACAAAAATGGAAAATTGGGACAATGAGACCAGAATTTGGATTGTGCGCCGCTTTCATGCATTGGAGTCCGTAGTTTCCGTCCAAAGAGAATATAGGTGAACGTTTGGTGGCACTCCTCCTACCAAATGGACCATTATGAGGATCGTGAATAATTTTGCCGAATTAGGAATAATTGCAAGAAAGCCTTATAATCGAAAACCCTCAGTTCGGACGCGGGAAACTATCGCTATTGTTGGTGCGAATCCTAGTGTTTCGACAAGGAGATTATCTGTTCAAATGGGTATCAGAAGACAGTCTCTGCAGACAATTATGCATAAAGATTTAAACGTATTCCCATATAAGATACAACTTACAAGCAAACTGAATGCAGCAGAATTGCCGATTCGCTTGGAATTTTGCGAAAGGATAATTCAAATGGCGGAAGAGGACGAAAACGTGTTGAACTGCATTTTTATGTCTGACGAGGCCCATTTCGATTTAAACGGCAATGCTAATAAACAAGATTGTTAAATATGGAGTGCTTCTAACACACAGGTACAGCATGAGACGCATTTGCATCCAATTCGCGTCACAGTGTGGTGTACAGTTTCATCAAGGTTCATTGTCGGCATTTACTTCTTCGAAAAAAACGGTCTTACTGTTACGGTCAATGGAAACCGTTACTTAAAGATGCTGAAAGAGTTTTTCTTTCCAGAACTACGCCGAAAGAGAATCCCATTCAACTCTGTATGGTTTCAACAAGATGGTGCAACTTGTCACATAGCCAGGCCTGTTATGACAGAATTGCAGCGAAAATTCACCAATAAGCTGATTTCCAGAAACTCCACATTCCGTCGGCCTCCAAGATCTCCTGATCTTACTGCGCGTGACTTTTTCTTGTAGGGCTATTGCAAACAAGAAGTTTATAAAACAAAACCAACAAATTTAAATGATTTAAAGCAATCCATTCGAAAGATAATTGAGACAATTCCCGCTGCAACATTCCAGGTAGTAATGAATAACTTTTTGATAAGATTATTTTTTTTTTATTTTTTTTTGGAAAGTATTGTCTTCAAAACTGTTTAAGTGTGCCTTTAATACTGACATTATCCCCTATGACTTATTGCAAACCAATTCAAATTATTCATAATTTCAAAATAAGCACACCACTTATCCGTAAAATCAACTTTCATGTAAAACTTTCCATGTAGAAATAATTTTTTTTTTTCTTTATTATAAATCCTTTATTTCCTGAATAGCCCGTAACTGTTACCCTAATGGAATCCATTTAAGTCAATTTGACTAAATATGATGTCCTAATTTTTCTTCAATATTTACACATTTCAGCGGATAATGTGGCACAGAAAGCCACATAAGTTGAAAGAATGAAGAAGAAAAAAGTCATATCCAACTCTCAGTGGAACGATTCGGAAATGAAACGGAAAGTAAAACGCTCAAAATCAGCGTATTCCCATAAGCAAGCAAATCATTAAACATTTGCAACTAATTAGAGTCACTTTCAATAAAAGCTAGCAAGCAAACAAAAAAGTTACACAAATCCAACATGCTACCAAGGCGCCTATATTAGAGCATACACACGAACACACACACACACACACACACGAGCTATCAGCTCTACTCAAAGAAGAGACCGCAGTCGTTAGCACCGTCAGCGTCTTCGGCTAGGGACCATTTCCCGAGGCGGTCTCCACCTGATGCATCATCATCACGATGAGCCTACAACGCGTCATTGCATATTAAGCACAGCACATCATCGCTTTGGAATATAAACAAGCATGATCTGCAAAACGTTTCTTTGTTAAGAAGAAGCGTAAAATCGTAGATGAGTAAACATACTCAATCCTGCCCTACGAAGTAATGCCTCGATTGGTGGTTCCGTAGGGTCTTAAAGGAAGAGAGAAAAGTAAGGAGTGGTTTAGTCAGTATACCATATCAGGGACTCTGACACTATTTGGAAGTACGGGCTTCCATTTGTCTATAAAAGATTCCCTCCTGTCGTCTTTAACAAAAAAAAAAAAAAAAAAAAGCTCTACTCAAACAGAGTCATCAAGTTTCTTTCTCAAAGTATCTAAATGAAATTCCCAATGGTGATCAGCACATCGCTTCCGTAAACATTTGCATACATTTTGGTTCACATCCGGTTGAGTGCAAAAATATATGATTGCATTTGGTTGCCACAGTTTTAATTTTTTTTTTTTTTTTATTTTTGCTTCTCAAATCATATGAAACACGTTATGCACCAAGTTAACGGCAGCAAAATTAAGGAAACTGCTTTGAAGCATCTAGCTGACTAAATGTTTGTTTGTCCATCCAGCGCTAACAGTCGTTCACAACTGCATCCATCTAACTGTATTTTATTTATAGTTTTTCCTAAGCATTGAGCTACTCCGTGAGTGTGTGTGCGTTTGCGGCCACCGCGGAATCCTCTTTGAAGCACTCATGTAATCATTTACAACTGTTACAGAGCACTGACTGCTATGTAGAATCCATTCACTCCCACGCGGAAAACCATGTTTGAGCAGCCGCATAAAAACAGAATTCGCAAAAACAAAAAAAAAAAAAAACTCACGATGTTGCTATGAAATTGCGTAACGCTTGCTACTCGCAGTAAAGATGATTGATGATGCTGCCGAGTCCAGGAAACTGGCAACATCCGCCATTTTAACAACAAAATGGCAGCCGATGCACACCTGGTGCAACGCAGATTCATGATTTTCCACTTGGCACATGCAGAGAGTACAATTACCACAAGCCGGGCGTTAGGGACGCACTTTGGCGCCCATCGAGTACAATCTATTTATCTATGTATTTTTGTTCACACACACACATGTGTGTGTGTTTGGGTGTGTGTGTGTACTAAGTATTTGGTGGGCGGCTATGTGTGCCACAGAGAGGATTTAGTGGTAGCCTAGCTGGTAACGTTGGCGAAAGTTTAAACGTGAGTTTAGAAAACTCCAAATACACGATCTGTTTGCATAATAAAGTTGACGGTGGGACAAAATGACAAACTTAATTATAATTTTCTTGTATAAATTAGCTATAAAAAATATTTATGGGATATCGACATAAAAAAAAAAATTACGAAATGTTCATAAATTAATAAACTACTTAATTTGTTTTTAGTCAGATGCAACCGCTGTTTTGAATTAAAAAATATCTATACCTATATATATATTTATTCAGCCCTTTATATTTTAACCCTTTGATGACCACTGCGACACCCTTTTACTTTCGAATTTTTCCTGAAAAAACTATGCAATCGATTTTTCATTCAAGGTATCATTCAAAAGGGAATGAATGTGGCTTTCAGAAAGTACTGCATTTTCAAGGTAGATTCGTCCCCTTACCTATATCAGACCACCCCAAAGTCAAAAAATCTTGGTGACGCAAAATGGGTTTTTCCAAAAGGCACAAATAGCATTGGTTCAATGGTCTTTGTGTTGTTTGGAGCAGAAAATATATACTTTCGTCCGTTTTACTTTTACAGAGATAATGATCGGACAGAGTAGTGACCTCCGCAAGTTTGAATCGCTTAGGTCCCTGTCTTACAACTTCGCGAGGTCGTCTCTTGCGGTTGATGAACGAATCGATCATTTGAGTAGCCAGTTATGTGCGGACTTCAGAAATGCAGATAAAGCAAATGAATCAGTATTCGACGTATAGATGTTGTTGTAACCAATGTACACATTATGCAGACTCAAATCGCAGCTTGAAGCTATCGCACAAAAGACGCAAGTAGAATTTGGTCTTTGGTTTCCAATCGTGTTCGTAGTAAGACTAAAATAAAATAACAAAATCAAAAGCAGTTTAATAATCTTTCCAATAGTGGTGGTAGTGTGACCACTCTTTGATTATTCTTTCAGAAGATATATCCGAAATAAGTCAAAATTTCGTTAAGAAATCCCAAAACATCTGGCCCTCTTTATTTGTTACGGAGTAGTTTGGCATCGAATGAAAGATCAGATTTTTTAGAATATTTAGCTTATTTTGTGAATATCTTGAACCAATTGTAATACCAGCGGATTTTTTTTCGCTACCTACTACGCTGTAGAGTCGAAAAATTTGTTCAATGCTAGCAAGTTCAACAACCCATATGGAGAGTAGAAATGTCCAAATTTGGCTGTCGACTATATGCCCGGATATTTAATTGGCTGCGTAATTTTGACATTTCAATAAGAGTACAGTACGACCTCGCTTAAGAGTACAGTACGATTATCGCAACACTCAAAAATTTACATTGTTCACTTAGTAAACGCAAATTTAAAGAAAAAAAACAATTGCACAATTATCGCATCTTACATTTGCGTAAACTTGCATAAACGTTTACCTTATTTCCTTTCAGTTCTTCTTTGATTCCAAACTACATTTTTTATATAGAGTCAATCCAAATCAAGTGGTCCAAGAAAACGAAAGTTAGTTGCTCGACAATTTTTAAAAACGTTTATATTTTTATTGAAATTTGTTCAATATCTTGGGATATCAGAACCGCATTAAAAATAATGGCATTCAACTGTACTTTCAAAATGGCGGCCATATTTGCCTTGCTACCAGTAGAGTTTTATGCGTTTGTAAGCGTTTGCGGTTACTTTAATTTCTCAGCTCTTGTTAAATATCGAGTGATGAATTAAAAACCATGACATTAAGCACACTTTAAACTTTAATCTCAGATACCAGAAGTGATAATTAAATTATTTATTTATATTAAAAAAAATTGTGAAACTTTTTTGTTAAAATCCTTATATCTTGCAACTTTAAGAATTTTTTTTTTTATAGAAAGCAATTACTTGTCGACTTATTTTTTCTTTTTTAAAGTACATCTTAGCAAGTAGCTTAAATATATTTTTTTTGACTTTCTGACTTACCACGTTTATTTTGAACAGCCTCTTAAAAATGGAAATTTTGAGAATTTAACTAATTTTGACTCTACACTGTGTGGAATAGGCTTGTGCTAAACAGTAAACGGGGCCGGAACGAACATGGAACGCTTCTTTTGTACAGCGGAACTAGTTCGCGGAAACATGTTCGCGGAACTATTTAATTCCTTTGAGCATTTCGAGCTTATTAAATATGTTGCTCTACGTTGTAAGCAACAATGTTGCCTCGAACTCGATGAATGTTTGGCTTACAACTTCAGAGCAGCTACGTAGTAGTTGTAACCAAATGTTATGGTTTTTGTATATGTATTCTTTACACATGAACAGAAGGGGTTAATATAAGAGGTGTTAAGAGAGGATTAATATCTATGACCGACCCCCATTACTTTTGCAAAAGGAATATTTTTGCGTTTGACACCTATTCTCTCCGACCACTTCTTAGGGGGGCTCCCATACAAATTTTATGGTTTTTGTATATTTATTCCATACACAAGTATATGACCTTTAAGAAAGTGCCGGAGAGGGTTAATATGTATGACCGACGCCCTTTACTTTTATAAAAGGAAATTTTTCCCTTGGGGGCCTATATCCTCTGACCACTCCTTACATGGGATCCAATAAAAAAACACAATAGGGGCATATTAATTTTGTCACTCTGTTCGTAAGGCTCATAAAGAGGCGTTGGTATAGCAAAGTATATATATTCTGGATCAGCATCACCACCCAAGTGGATTTAGCCATGTCCGTCTGTCTGTTCGTCCGTTCGTATGTAACTTATAAGTGCTTAAAAAGAGCAAATTGAGTACTCTCGAGTTGCAAAATATGTCCCGGAACGATATAGTTCCGCAGTTCCATTTGATTGAATGAAACTCATGCAACTCATATGCAGCAGATACAAGAACCATGCACAAAGCAAACGGAAACATAAAATGTTGGCTTTATATTTCACGTAATTGTGTAAAATTTATATAAGTTAGAGAGTTCAAACATGAATTTTTCTCCCAGTGAGGATCAAGCAGACCAACAAGTGCTTACATCAACATTGTACGATCAGTACTTTAGGCACACCAAAACAGTACCTGGGACTCAAGGATATCACTGTGTTATTCCAACTAAAGATAAGTCATTAATATTAAAAAAGTATTCACTAGACTCTAATTTTAAGATTTTCTCTTATAATAAATAAAAAGATTTAAAAAACTCAAACAATAAATCTATTTTTTTGTTAATAAATATAAGCTAAGATTTAGCATACAGAGGTTTCTTACGCAATTGGAAATGCTAGCTGGGTGACTTTAAGCTTTTTTTTTGTGTGATGAAATAAAATAGTTGGAAGTTTTCATGCATAAATGCTCATAACTTCAAAACCCTAAGAGATACCATCCTTGATGATATCTCATTTTGAAGTAAATAAGTTTATTATTTTTGTAAAATTGTTGCGAAAAAAATCGTAGGGGGTATTCTTTTTGAAAAAATTATTTTTTTTTATTTTTCAAAAAAATTTTATAGAAAAAAACTTTTTCCAAAATTCTTACAAAAGAGTTAAAACTTTAATTAATTTTCTTTCGTTTGACGTTTTATTTAGTCAAATCGGTTCATTCGTTGAAAAGTTAAAGACCGTTTTACTTTCACATTCTCACACTAAACTTGAAAACTAAACACCCTGTAAAAAGTTATTCCGTCATTCTGGGCCTACAATTAACGTCTTGCACGTATAACCTTAAGAACTATACATGGTGCAAATTTCATCAAAATCGGATTACTTTGAAATTTTGGGTGATCACTTCAAAAATAATGCCCCATATGCAAAATTTAAAATCTAGCTTTTAGATTAAGTTTTGTGCAATTTTAGAGATACTACCATTTTTATGACGTCACTTTATATGAGAGGTAGGCGTGGTTTTTGTTCGATTTGGCTCATTTCCGAACTTTGCCTTTCTTTTTAAAAAACAAAACTATATATATTTTATATCATTATGAAAGCTTGGAAATTACTGCTGTAATCGTAACGACGAACAGACAGACATGGCTAAATCCATTGAGAGGTCGATGCTGATCAAGAATATATATATTTTTATATACCTCATGTGTCTTCGGCCAAGCCGAATCGAATAGAACAGATACCAAAATATCAACTGGCCCGGTGGTTTTATATTTTGCATGATAATTTGTCTATAAAAAAGCAAGTTGCAAGATGGGTGTCGCGTGAGTTAACAATTTTTTTCAGGCAATCATCAATGTCACTATTTTCTTACTTTCTGTGTTCTCGAAAACCACCTCGAATAGTGGAGGCTTTATAAGTGAGTTAATTAAAAAAATGGGTGAAATATGTTGTTAGCGATTTATATAGCAACTAGCAACCCTCCGCTGCTTTGCTCGAGATGTATCTTAAAATAAAGTTACGCATTTTTTGTAAAAAATTTGCCTTACTATCGTTTTAATAAGTTTATTTTTTCCATGAAAATAAAATTTTTTATTTTATTTATGTAAGAATTTCTGTATAAGCAATGTTTTTTTATGTGTTTGTGTTATTCGTAAGAATAAATTAGTTTCATGGATTTCCTATCCTAGAAAGACTAACAGATAACTGCCGATGGGAAAAGCAGTTTTCTCGTAAAAAAATTAAATTCATTTATAGTCTTAACATGTGTGTCGATCTCACATCAAGTTTTTTGATTTCCAACTGATTTTCTGGGGTGGATCATAACCGGGCTCAAATTTTTTTTAAGCAAAAACATAAAGTTTTAGGCAACCGTTCATAATTTGTTTGCTTGTAACTAAATTGATAGGGTCTCTTTGGGGAAAAGAATGCTTAAATAATTCACTTTTGTTTGACATAAAAACCATGGAAAAATATTAAGCACAGACAATTTTATGCCAATTTAAGGAAACATAGCTCTTAACCGGAGACATTCCCCTACTTATTTAACCATATTATTAAATGGTATGAAAATACATTTTATGCAGTGCATTTCGGCTAATTAACACAATTTGTAGCTCAGTTATATAAAACTCGTATTCGATAACGTGAATTGTTTTTAACAGATATTAGTTTTAATAAGTCCTTACCTTTTCAAATGCAAATTTATGCTTATGGAATGAATTAAAAGTACTTTCTGATCACTTTCAATAAATAAAATCAAATTAAGTTAAAATGTTTCCATAGATCTAATTTCAGTGACGAAATTATACACTTACGCTATGTAAGGCCGTAAAAACATGCTAAAAAACTCATTAAACCCATACCAATGCGCAGCTTCAAAGCGATGTAATTTGCATCGCACGGCGTTTTAATTTAAGCTTAAATTGTTACCATAAATTTCATGCACTTCTATTTTGCAGCTTTTCAACATTTTGAATATAAAAACTCTCTCTGAATAATGAAACATTGAAGCAGCAGCAACAAACGACGCGCTTCGAGAAAATTCTTTAAATTTTTCATTCGGCTGTTCGCGAACAAAGAGCTATCTCTCTCTGCTTCCATGCAGAGAATCACTTTTCTGAGCATTGGGCAGCATTTTGTAGCGAAACCAAAGCAACATTCTGCTAGCTGCAAGAAATGACAGCGTCGAAGCCAAGGAACAAATCAATGCTTGCAAGAAAATGATTTAATTTTTCAATAAAATATGAATTTTACGACCAAACTATTGATCTTAGATGCACGTTACCATGAACTTTTTTGTTGGAATCAGCAAGATCTTTCATTTGTTCATATATGATATTCACTTATCTTTTACGGTTTAAGCAGAAAATGGAAAAAAGTGCCAAATTTTTCCAAAAATAGCGAATTTTGCCAGTTTCTTAGCCAATAACTTCTAAGCTTAAAAATATTTCAAAATTTTAAGTATACGGTGTCAATCTACAATTAATTACGATTTGAATAGTGAAAATTTCATCTAAATCCGTTCAGCCGTTCTTGAGTTTACTTGCATCAACGCCAAAAAGGCAATATTTTAAGTTTCATTTTTATATAATAGTAAGAAGTAAGATAGGAATCCTATCCTAAGATTTGTATCCTATCCTAAGATTTCTATTGCAATATTTATATTATTGCGATATATTTGCTTAAATTATTTAAATTAGAAAGCAGCTACAACATAAATACGTACCTGAATTTGAAATAAATTTAGTATGTATTAAACATATTAAAATCTCTTTTAAAATATTTTAATGAATTAGGATCCTTGAGCTCTTTAAGCTGCGGACTCGCAGCAAGAGTTTTTTGCTTTTTTTTGCTAATGTGAGAAATTTACTATTTGTTCCACTGTGGATAGAAGAAAAAAAAATAAAATATCTATAAAGTTTGTTTTTCAATTTTTGCGTAGCGAAAAATGTTCACCTATGAAAGTAATGGAAACGAGTACTTTTTTCCGCATGTTTTAGATATCAAGAGTACGCGGCTGCAAGCTGCTGTAGTGGATGTACTTACGATGAGAATCCTCTAAGAACCACTTTGTGTGAAAAAAACATCATTTTGAATATTGAACAGTTTAGCGATTCTACTTTTTTTTCTTAACTTTATGTTGGTTTTTATGTTTGAATGTTTATGTAAGTGTAGCTGTTTTTTGCTGCTTCTTTTGTTGTAAGAAGTTAAACAGCTGCAACATATCGATTTGATGTGGTTTTTATTGAATTTATTCAAAAAGATATGTAATAGAATTAAAGAGAAAATGATAGACAAGCAAAAAAGCAGGAAAGAGTACTCCATAAATAAAGATTGTAAGGACTGAATGTTAATAATAAGAAAATTAAAAAAAGACTACAAGAAACGTGAAAGAGAGTCTAGTTAATAAATTGTTGGATATGAAATGTTTAACAAAAAAATATTTGGAAAAAATCATTGGTTCATTAGCCTTACAGAAAAAACATATCGACAGAAACACACAAACGCTCAAGAAAAATCAAAATCAAAATCAAAATCAAAATCAAAATCAAAATCAAAATCAAAATCAAAATCTAATTTAAAATCAAAATCAAAATCAAAATCAAAATCAAAATCAAAATCAAAATCAAAATCAAAATCAAAATCAAAATCAAAATCAAAATCAAAATCAAAATCAAAATCAAAATCAAAATCAAAAACAAAATCAAAATCAAAATCAAAATCAAAATCAAAATCAAAATCAAAATCAAAATCAAAATCAAAATCAAAATCAAAATCAAAATCAAAATCAAAATCAAAATCAAAATCAAAATCAAAATCAAAATCAAAATCAAAATCAAAATCAAAATCAAAATCAAAATCAAAATCAAAATCAAAATCAAACTCAAACTCAAAATCAAAATCAAAATCAAAATCAAAATCAAAATCAAAATCAAAATCAAAATCAAAATCAAAATCAAAATCAAACTCAAAATCAAAATCAAAATCAAAATCAAAATCAAAATCAAAATCAAAATAGAAATCAAACTCAAAATCAAAATCAAAATGAAAATCAAAATCAAAATCAAAATCAAATTGAAAAATGTTAAGACTGAGAAAAGGAGTGCGACTAAGAATATGACGAAATCATGGACAAAAAATTTGGACAAGGAAAAGGATAAATGATAATAGAAGGAGGAGCTCAAGTTTTCGTACTAGGATGAGGATATAGCTGTTCCTAAAACTAAGGCTGTTTCTAAAAAGAAAGGCTTTGCAACATTACTTTTTTAAATTTACAATATATTGCTTAAGTCGATTATTTCCACACTTTGACTATTTCTGCCATGGAACTATTTGCAATACATGACTATCTATCCTTATACAGGGTGTTTTTTTAGGGGTTTGTTTTTCGAATAGAGATAAAACTGGCATTTTGTGGTCAAATTTATCAACTCTTATGTCATTTATGTTCAGTTTGGTTTGCCATTTCATCATGAACAGGTTGACAGAAGAACAACGCTTGCAAATGGGCCGAAAATGCGATTGATCTCGATGCTGATTTTCATCGCAAAATTTTGTTCAGTGATGAGGCTCATTTTTGGTTGAATTGCTATGTCAACAAGCAAAATTGCCGCATTTGGAGTGAAGAGAATCCACATGAGATCCTTGAGACGCCATTACATCCACAAAAACTGACTGTTTGGTGTGCTCTATGGGCTGGTGGAGTCATTGGGCCATACTTCTTCCGAAATAATGCTGGAGAGTCAGTTACCGTTAATGGAGACCGCCATAGAGCCATGATAACCGACTAAAAACCGTGTGATTTGACACCATTGGATTATTTTCTTTGGGGATATGTGAAGTCGCTCGTCTACGCCAACAAACCAGAAACGTTAGGGGACTTGGAGGCCAACATTCGTGGCGTTATTGCCGACATACCGCCCCATATGCTCGAAAAAGTGGTTGAAAATTGGACCTGTAGAATTGGCTTTATTCGAGCCAGCCACGGCGGCCACATGCCCGAAATCATATTTAAACATTAATGGCATAAAATTATCCTTCCAATAAAGCCAAATTGATGGACATTAAAACGATTTTCTTGTGTTTTATCTCTATTCGAAAAACAAACCCCTAAAAAAAACACCCTATAATAAAAGTCGGAGTAATTATTTTGTAAAATAAGTTCAAAAACGATCTGATCTATTTTACCATTACGAAATTTTCGCTTGGCTGGAGTTAATTTTTGAAATCTTAAAACTTAAACTTCATATGAGAACTGCAAGAATCTATAAAGTTTTATGACCACTTAAAGTTATAGCTTCTTCACTAGTTCTGCTCTTTAACCGTACAAATAATTCCTTGATATAATTAAAGCAAACAATTTTTGATTAAGAACCCCCCCCCCCTCCCCACCACGTCACAATAAACGAACTCAGCAGGAGCAACAACAAGCATGCAAGGATACTGCCTTTAAAGCATTTTCAACTTTTCAACATATGTACTTAAAAATAATGCCGAGGTTTCATTAGTATGCTAAATAGACCTTAAAACAGACACACACAAATAAACAAACACCAACACCAACATGCTGCAGTGTGACTTCTGTGTTTGTGTTGACCGCTACTTACGCACAGCAGCAGCAAGATAAACAAAACGACAAAAATGGCAACAAAATAAAAATAAAAAATTTTAAATTTCCAAGCACGTTTCTGCAAAGGACGCCCACAACTACTGTGAAAGGTTGATTCAACAGCCTCGGGAGGCGTATATGAGGGCGGAAGGCGTTCAAAGAAATTTTTGCCATTGCAGCATTTTTTGATGTACCAGTGGAAGCGGTAGCATCAACAACAACAAAAGAAACAACAACAACAAATACATAAACTACTCTGGTCAGTAAAAAAGATGACAAGTAAGCAATTCAACAAAGCAAAAATGAACGAGTGAACATCATGAAACGGAAGCGCAACAACAATATGTCGCTAAGATATACTAGTTGTATTTGCGTGTGTGTGTGTGTGTATTTGAGCTTTATGCGTACATGTACTATGCTTAAGTAAACGAAAGCACAACTAGTTGAATTTTTCTATATGGCTGCAAAGGATTTGACTACATGGCTTACATTTGCTGATATCTTCAAGTGATCGAGTTGAACGACAATGACAACGATGTATATGCTTTGATTTCACTTCAACACTGCAGATTATAATGTATGGTCTTCCATAAGGACTTAGCTATGGCTTAAATAGTTCAAACTGATTTGCTGGTTATTTAATCCTTACGATACAGCAAACCAGTAACTTAAAAGCAGGAAATGTTTCACCTAAAAACCAAAAGAGATTTTGAAGTCAGCATATTGATTAAATTTTACTTCTACATTGAAGTAAGTTTGTTCAAAAACAAAAAAAGAAAACTCCAACCTCACAGTCAGGCTCATCAACTGATAAATATTTATTGATAATTTTCTCCCATGGTCCAGCACAGCAAACAGTAGATATCCAAGTTCGAAGTATTTTTGCAGAAGGAAATTAAAAATCGAAGATGAGTAACAGATTGAGCACTTTTTCTACCTCTCTAGTCGTAGCTTTGTACACAGAGATAAGTATAAAAAAAAAATTAATGCACCGGAAACGAACAAACTACTTTACACAATGGAATGAAAACTAAAATGCTTAAGATAGGTTTTTATTTTGACATCTGGGTAGATGGTATTAGAAACTAAGAGTTCTTGCATATTAGGTGAGGTATGCTTTTTACTGAATTTGGGCAAACTGACCATTCCAAGCCAACACAAGATTAGTTAGATCACGCAGAAAATAGTTTGCCTGAATCAAGCCTCAGATTAAAAACAAAAAAAAAATATATATATATATATATATATCGTTGGCTTAATATAGAAAAGGTAATAAAAAAAAATAGGTAACAAAAACAACAAAAACGCGCATTGATTTTTTAATGGTGGTGTATTCGAGAGCGGTATGCAAGGATATATTGAAAATGCAATTTCGATAAAAAATGAGGTACTATAATAAATACTATCTTAATAATATTATTAAGAACAATCTTGACTTAAATTTCACAGAAAACTACATGTATAGATTTCGAAATAATATAAATTTACGAAAAGAAAGAAGCAGGATGATTCCATGGTATCTCGAGTTACAAACAGAACATTTTATTGAGTTTAACTAAGCTTTTATTTTTAATTACTTGGAACAACTAATGTAATTGGATTCCTTATGACCATAACACATTTTTTGACGTGACGAAGTTACGTTGTACCGCTCAGGTTTCCAAAAATGTTGAAAAATTATTTATTTATTTATTTATTAAAAAATTAGAATAATAATTAAAATTAATATCTAATTATAAAAAAGGAAGAAAACAGCAATAGCAACTTTGGCCTTCAGCTGCTTAAAGGTGAATTATGAATGGTTATTTATTTTCATTTGTATTTTGATTTAAATTAAATTGTATATACTGCATTTTTTTAAAAACTGTATTATTTTGCTGATATTACTGTGAGAAGGGTTGGAGAGGAGTGTTAAGGGGCTAGAATTCAGGAATAAAGCATTTCTATGCCTTGAAAATGTGGGGCATTCGGAGAGATAGTGTGATAGTATGTAGCTGGGGGATTGAATGTTGCAATTGCAGATGGGATCGACGTTTAAACCCATAAGGTGACCGTGGGAGAGTTTAGAATGACCTAGACGAAGGCGTAGGATTTTTATTATGTCAAGTCTGTTTATTGATTCTTGTTGTTGGTTCAGGTAATTTTGGATACAGAATTTATCTGGGTTGTACTCTCTGTACCAGTTAGAGGTATAGTTCCATATTAATTTGTTTTTTGTCAAGTAGTGGTTTTTTAGAAAGTGTTTCATATCATTAAAGTTGAAGTTAGGTGTTGTTGTTAGTGGAGCTGAAAGGGCGCATTTAGCGGCGTAGTCGGCGAATTCGTTGCCTTCAATATTTACATGACCTGGGATCCAGATGAGAGTAATTTGGGGATACTTATCGATCAAAATACATCTTATTAAGTTGGGATAGTAATCGTTGTTATGGATGTTAGTTATAGCGCTTAGAGATGCGAGAGAGTCTGTACATATGGCGGGGCAGGAAGACATCCTTTTTTGACGTGACGAAGTTACGTTGTACTGCTCTAGTTTCCAAAAAAGTTGAAAAATTAATTTTTAAAAAATTCATCTGCGTTGCATTGAATTGTTACTCGCTGAGTATAAGAGCTATGATTAAAAAAATGGTATGACCGTAAAGGTTAATTCTTTGACTTTATTATAAAAACAAACCAAAAATTCGAAACATCATCGGGTCGCAGGGGAAACTGTTTATGCAACACAACTGAAACTTTGTTACATGGAATTATTACTCGCTGAGTATTAGTGCTAGGATTAAAAATACGATACGCCAATAAAGGCCACTGTAAGCCCTCACAAGAAAATAAGAAAAAAAATTTCTGACATCATGTCGACGCTGAGAGAGCCGCTCAAAGATCGATAACGCCATGGTATAATAATAGAGGTAAACTCGCTAGATGAGAGCGTACTGCCGCAAATGTCAAAACGACGTTGACAATTCATATAAAATCTCGAAGCTATGAGAATGACAAGAGAAAGCAAAAATTGTCAAAATGTAAACGAAGTTAAACGGTTGAAGCTGTCTTGTTGCATTAATTTAAAATTGTAGTAAATGGTTATTTTTCGTGTTTTTATTGATATTAAACTAATTTAAAATTGTTTCCAGCCAACCATCATTGAAAATTAAACGCAAAAACTATTAACCGCAAGCCGGGAGCACAACTAAACAACAACAAAAGTACAGCAGTAAGTACACAGCTGATTCTGACAATTTCGGCAGTAATGACAAAAGAGAGCACAATCAGCGTTGCGACTACCTCTATTATTATACCATGGATAACGCAACATTCATGCAGCGGCGTTGCATTGAATTTTTACTCAATGAGTATATAACCTACGATAATAGTTTAAAAAGGAAAATGAAGGTTTTGTACATGGCTTTACGACAAAAAAAAAACAAAAAATTTCCGGCATCGTCAGGTCGTGAATATAGCAGCTTATGTAAAAGAAATGTAATACCGTTGCATGGAATTATTACTCACTCAGGAGGAGTGCTACGGTAAATTTTGTTTTACGACAGCATGGATGTGGTATTACGCTTCACAACTAAATTACAAAAAAATTCTTGTTGTCATGGTTTCAGGGATGCAATCACATAATGCAGTGAAAATCCTACAGCCATGAAAAAACGTTGCATGGATTTTTAACTCTGTGACTACTGGTGCAAAATTAAATTTTAAGGAACGAAAACGAAGGTCAGGTCTTCGGGCATATGACAAAAAAAAAAAAAAAAAAAATTGATGGCATGTCAAAGACCCTCAGGGAACCGACAAATGTGACGCATATGCATCACTTTTGCTGGATTAATTGAAATTAGAGCACAACCAATGAGGAAGCAAAAAAAAAGCTAAAAGAAAAGCACAAACTCCAAATCCAACAACAACTCCAACTCCAACACCAACACCAACACCAACACCAACACCAACACCAACACCAACACTAACACCAACACCAACACCAACACCAACACCAACACCAACACCAACACCAAAACCAACACCAACACCAACACCAACACCAACACCAACACCAACACCAACACCAACACCAACACCAACACCAACACCAACACCAACACCAACACCAACACCAACACCAACACCAACACCAACACCAACACCAACACCAACACCAACACCAACACCAACACCAACACCAACACCAACACCAACACCAACACCAACACCAACACCAACACCAACACCAACACCAACACCAACACCAACACTAACACCAACATCAACATCAACATCAACATCAACATCAATATCAACATCAACATCAACATCAACTTCAACATCAACATCAACATCAACATCAACATCAACATCAACATCAACATCAACATCAACATCAACATCAACATCAACATCAACATCAACATCAACATCAACATCAACATCAACATCAACATCAACATCAACATCAACATCAACATCAACATCAACATCAACATCAACATCAACATCAACATCAACATCAACATCAACATCAACATCAACATCAACATCAACATCAACATCAACATCAACATCAACATCAACATCAACATCAACATCAACATCAACATCAACATCAACATCAACATCAACATCAACATCAACATCAACATCAACATCAACATCAACATCAACATCAACATCAACATCAACATCAACATCAACATCAACATCAACATCAACATCAACATCAACATCAACATCAACATCAACATCAACATCAACATCAACATCAACATCAACATCAACATCAACATCAACATCAACATCAACATCAACATCAACGTCAACATCAACATCAACATCAACACCAACACCAACACCAACACCAACACCAACACCAACACCAACACCAACACCAACACTAACACCAACACCAACGACAACATCAACATCAACATCAACATCAACATCAATATCAACATCAACATCAATATCAACTTCAACATCAACAGCAACATCAACATCAACATCAACATTAATATCAACATCAACATCAACATCAACATCAACATCAACATCAACATCAACATCAACATCAACATCAACATCAACATCAACATCAACATCAACATCAACATCAACATCAACATCAACATCAACATCAACATCAACATCAACATCAACATCAACATCAACATCAACATCAACATCAACATCAACATCAAAATCAACATCAACATCAACATCAACATCAACATCAACATCAACATCAACATCAACATCAACATCAACATCCACATCAACATCAACACCAACATCAACATCAACATCAACATCAACATCAACATCAACATCAACATCAACATCAACATCAACATCAACATCAACATCAACATCAACATCAACATCAACATCAACATCAACATAAACATCAACATCAACATCAACATCAACATCAACATCAATATCAACATCAACATCAACATCAACATCAACATCAACATCAACATCAACATCAACATCAACACCAACATCAACATCAACATCAACATCAACATCAACATCAACATCAACATTAATATCAACATCAACATCAACATCAACATCAACATCAACATCAACATCAACATCAACATCAACATCAACATCAACATCAACATTAATATCAACATAAACATCAATATCAACATCAACATCAACATCAACATCAACATCAAAATCAACATCAACATCAACATCAACATTAACATCAACATCAACATCAACATCAACATCAACATCAACATCAACATCAACATCAACATCAACATCAACATCAACATCAACATCAACATCAACATCAACATCAACATCAACATCAACATCAACATCAACATCCACATCAACATCAACATCCACATCAACATCAACATCAACATCAACATCAACATCAACATCAACATCAACATCAACATCAACATCCACATCAACATCAACATCAACACCAACATCAACATCAACATCAACATCAACATCAACATCAACATCAACAACAACATCTACATCAACATCAACATCAACATCAACATCAATATCAACATCAACATCAACATCAACATCAACATCAACATCAACATCAACATCAACATCAACATCAACATCAACACCAACATCAACATCAACATCAACATCAACATCAACATAAACATAACAACATCAACATCAACATCAACATCAACATCAACATCAACATCAGCATCAACATCAACATCAACATCAACATCAACATCAACATCAACATCAACATCAACAACAACATCTACATCAACATCAACATCAACATCAACATCAACATCAACATCAACATCAACAACAACATCTACATCAACATCAACATCAACATCAACATCAATATCAACATCAACATCAACATCAACATCAACATCAACATCAACATCAACATCAACATCAACATCAACACCAACATCAACATCAACATCAACATCAACATCAACATAAACATAACAACATCAACATCAACATCAACATCAACATCAACATCAGCATCAACATCAACATCAACATCAACATCAACATCAACATCAACATCAACATCAACATCAACAACAACATCTACATCAACATCAACATCAACATCAACATCAACATCAACATCAACATCAACATCAACATCAACATCAACATCAACATCAACATCAACATCAACATCAACATCAACATCAACATCAACATCAACATCAACATCAACATCAACATCAACATCAACATCAAATTCAACATCAACATCGACATCAACTTCAAAATCAACATCAACATCAACATCAACACCAAAATCAACATCAACATCAACATCAACATCAACATCAACATCAACATCAACATCAACATCAACATCAACATCAACATCAACATCAACATCAACATCAACATCAACATCAACATCAACATCAACATCAACATCAACATCAACATCAACATCAACATCAACATCAACATCAACATCAACATCAACATCAACATCATCATCAACATCAACATCAACATCAACATCAACATAAACATCAACATCAACATCAACATCAACATCAACATCAACATCAACATCAACATCAACATCAACATCAACATCAACATCAACATCAACATCAATATCAACATCAACATCAACATCAACATCAACATCAACATCAACATCAACATCAACATCAACACCAACATCAACATCAACATCAACATCAACATCAACATCAACATCAACATCAACATCAACACCAACATCAACATCAACATCAACATCAACATCAACATCAACATAAACATCAACATCAACATCAACATCAACATCAACATCAACATCAACATCAACATCAACATCAACATCAACATCAGCATCAACATCAATATCAACATCAACATCAACATCAACATCAACATCAACATCAACATCAACATCAACATCAGCATCAACATCAACATCAACATCAACATCAACATCAACATCAACATCAACATCAACATCAACATCAACATCAACATCAACATCAGCATCAACATCAACATCAACATCAACATCAACATCAACATCAATATCAACATCAACATCAACATCAACATCAACATAAACATCAACATCAACATCAACATCAACATCAACATCAACATCAACATCAACATCAACATCAACACCAACATTAACATCAACATCAACATCAACATCATTATCAACATCAACATCAACATAAACATAAACATATACACAACATCAACATCAACATCAACATCAACATCAACATAAACATAAACATAAACATCAACATCAACATCAACATCAACATCAACATCAACATCAACACCAACATCAACATCAACATCAACATCAACATCAACATCAACATCAACATCAACATCAACATCAACATCAACATCAACATCAACATAAACATAAACATAAACATCAACATCAACATCAACATCAACATCAACATAAACATAAACATAAACGTAAACATCAACATCAACATCAACATCAACATCAACATCAACATCAACATCAACATCAACATCAACATCAACATCAACATCAACATCAACATCAACATCAACATCAACATCAACATCAACATCAACATCAACATCAACATCAACATCAACATCAACATCAACATCAACATCAACATCAACATCAACATCAACATCAACATCAACATCAACATCAACATCAACATCAACATCAACATCAATATCAACATCAACATCAACATCAACATCAACATCAACATCAACATCAACATCAACATCAACATCAACATCAACATCAACATCAACATCAACATCAACATCAACATCAACATCAACATCAATATCAACATCAACATCAACATCAACATCAACATCAACATCAACATCAACATCAACATAAACATAAACATCAACATCAACATCAAAATCAACATCAACATCAACATCAACATCAACATTAACATCAACATCAACATCAACATCAACATCAACATCAACATCAACATCAATATCAACATCAACATCAACATCAACATCAACATCAACATCAACATCAACATCAACATCAACATCAACATCAACATCAACATCAACATCAACATCAACATCAACATCAACATTAACATCAATATCAACATCAACATCAACATCAACATCAACATCAACATCAACATTAACATCAACATCAACATCAACATCAACATCAACATCCACATCAACATCAACACCAACATCAACATTAACAACAACAACAAGAAACTTCGTCACGTCAAAACCTACGGGTGTGTCCACGGCACAGCCAACTCTTTTTTTTTTGTGAATATCTTTAACCATAGTCGTAAAGAGGTCAAAAACCAAAATGTTTTAACCTATCATTGGATACCAAACATTACAATGAAGCAAATAAAGAAGGCCAGATATTAAATTTTATGCGATGTCTTAACGATATTTTTAACTATTTCGGCAACATCTTCTGAACCAATAGTCGCGAGAGGTCAAAGTACCACCATTGCAAAGATCATTTTTTAAACTTTCATTGGTTTACTGTGAAAATAGATTAAAAACAACGAGTTCTCTTGAAATAGAACAAAATTATACCTCAATCTTTTCGAGAGAAAATAGTCGCATACCATTGGGAAATTTCGTCCCATAATTTTCACACCTCTGTAGATTTAGACTTGTAGACTTGTTTTTCGCGACACTTTTGTTTAATAATTTGGGGTCGGAAACACGAATCTGATGTCGGATTCGCAAATTTCCCAGCTGTTCAGGTCGTTGAAGGGTACATTTTTTTTCCCCCCCCTATAAAGGCAAAGAATGAGACTCTACCATCGTGTTTTTAATTTTATCATAATACTTATAGTTGTTGTTACATAAAACAATTCCTTACAACGCCGATGCTGTTTTCAATTTTATTTTTTTTTTTTTAATCCTGCGTGAACATTGGCAAGTCTTACAGTTATTTTTTGCAATAAAACGCACCATCTCACAAGATTTATATAAAAGCAAGAGTTGAATTGGAAACCAATACGTACTTTGAAAAGTTGGGCAAACTATACTATACAAAAGTTATCAAAATTTTAAAAGATCACGGAACTTAGTGTATTGAGCTAAAAGGAGAGTATGTTGAATAACAACAATAAATTTTGCCAAAAATCTACATTTTCATAAATTAGACAAAATACTTAATGAACAGCCTTGTAAACGACGAAAATATATAATTTTTGCATGAAAATTTACTTCAGTCGATTTAACAGGCTGTAGATTTATTGGTAAAAATAATGTCCACAACCAACTTTATATGCCTTTATTTTCACAAACATTTAACAAGGAAGCTTAGAAATAATTGCATCTAAAAAACTTCAAAGAGTTACTTCGTCTGTTTTCATTCTTCTTAAATGTCTTAACCACTTACCACAAATCGAGGTTGAACTTATTGGTAATTCTGCCCATTAAAAAAGTCCATTTAAAAGCCCATTTTAATAAGTTACTCTAAAATTCTTGCCTTGAGCATCACAAATACAACATGAAGTAATAGTTCTTAAATGGATGTTGCTATATCCGAAGTGCAACGAAACCAAAGAAAATTCCAACAACAACAAAGAAAAAAAAACTACAATATGTCACTTTAACTTAGTACTTTAAATGAATGCTGGCAGATTTTGTGATTATTTCAAAGAGCATGCGAGAGAAAGTTTTCAATTTCCTTTAACCGGATATAGCGGCCATAGCAGAACAACAGCCATGATGGAAAGCAACAAATCACAGACACACTAACACACACACACACACATACACAATACGATAGCAACTACATCAAATACATGCGAGTAATGCTGTCAGCGCTACGACAATCCATCTATCTATATCGTTTTTTGCGGCTGTTCATGAATTTCTTTTCTATCTGCGACTCGTTTTATCAAGCATGCACAAACATTTGAACACACATACACATCTTCACAACTTTCTATTTTGTTCATACTACAAGAACTTTCCTATAAATTTTATTGAAATTTAAGTTTGAAAGATACAACCTTTTTGTTCGTTGTTGACCTGCTTTATTGGATACGAATTGATTTTCGTGTTATTTTTTTTTTCTTTTTGTTCGTATTAAAAAGAAATTTTTCGTAGAATAACATTCAATATGTCATTCGAATTTCGTCCGGCAACAGCAACAACGACGAGTATACCAGCAACATCATCATTTTCCAGCAACTACTATTGACAACATTCAAGAATTTTGTAAAGAAAACCAAGAAACAGCAACTACAACAACAACAACAACAACAACAACAGCGAGGTAATCAAATGCAATTGAAATTCCAAGCAACGTTAGAGTAAAACTGGTTCACAAGTTACTGCCTGAAATTGCGTTGCTTGTATCTGTGTGTGCGTGTGTGTTTCTTGGTTTGTGTATCGCAATGTTGCTGCATTTGTCATCATCGTCGTCGTCATCGTCATCAATTTCGTAGCAATTGTGCAGCAACAATTTGACAAATTTAATCAAAAGTTACGAAATTTTCAATACCAATCGTGATATCGAGGTCAGCTGTGTTGCGGAAACGTAGAGATATATAAAAAAAAAAATAATGACAATCAGTTCTAAAGTTGGTTGGTATGGATTGCTTTAGATAGCAGCAGGGCATGATATAATTATACAGGTAGCATTGACAAGTATAGATTTTCTCAGCAACAAGGCAACGACCATCTGTCAAAAACAGTTGTTCGTGCAACAAGAATTAAACGAATGTAAAAATAAATAAATTCCGCAAAATATGTGCGTTAAATACACAATTATAATAATGAAAGTTGTGAAAAAATTATGTGTGATATGTGTTTAACGTTTTCCAGCCGTGGTGTTTTAATAATAATTGGAAACTTCTTTAATTTCGTCCATATGCATCTGCAGCTGCTGAGGTTGCTACATTTGAACGTTTTCAACATTTTTTCTTATGTTTGCACTTAATAACACAAAGTTCACAAGTTATCTTCGTTGTAGTAATAATAATTCACTATTGATTAAATAAAATAGGCAATATTTTGTAAGAAAATGTTTGGTTATTTGCAAGCGCTGAAACATAAACAATGGCGAAAACATAAGAAATAATTGAACGCTCTCTTTCTAGACATTTTTTTTGACAGATGGTCGATGCCCAAGCAACTGTCAATACTACCTTATATTATTATACCATGGCAGCAGGGTACGTTTGTTCATGTGACAATACGATGAAAAAAAAAAGAGACGAAAAAGTTCACTTGGGAAGAAAAATGTTTTCTATGCTTCACCAAGAGAGAGAGAGAGAGAAAGAAGGATTACTCTCACAAGTCGACTTATGGGAATTAAAAAGAATTTCAAAATATGACAGTTATAAAATATCGATGGATAATACAATAATAATAAAAATAATAATAAATAAAATTTAGCCCTTGAAAGGGCTATGACCGAACTTCTTATGATCAAATTGTGTTGTGCGTATTATTAAATGTTTGTACACAATTGATCGAGAACTGGACTTACTAGTTTTATGCCGACTCCGAACAGCTAATGTATACGTCCTCAAGAAGCTTTTACATGGCATTATTTACTCTCCGAGGTTTGCCATTATCTGTAGAGAGGTGACAACTGAACAGAAAAAAATTAATTCAATTGAAAAAAACTTTCTGTGACAGATGGAAATTGCACCAGGGTTCTCTGGCGTATGGGTCGCGCACTCTACGCACTACGCCACGGTCAACTCTACTTCACGGCCGGATAAATAAAATAGATAAATAAAAAACTGCAATGTCACTTTTTTTTATTTTTTATTGATTTTTTAAAGTTTGATAAAAATTTAACAAAAAAAAAACAAAATTGTAAAATTTAGATCCAAATTCCAACATTTGTTGTATTATTTGTATAAGTAATTTAATTGTATATAACGTAATACAATTTATAAATAATATATATATAAATTAATACAATAGTAATATAATATTTTATATTTTCATGAATTGGATCACTGCATAAGTAATCAGAATAAATCGAAACTTTAAATAATATTTAACAAAATTTTGGAAAATAAAAATTTATTTAAAAATTTGGCACAGTGAAAATAGAAAACATGGAAATGGTATCCGCTTTACTCCCCTATAGAAAGGTATTGGCTTCTTTGTGGGATATTTTACCATCCCTGCACTATTTTAAACTTTTTTATATGATGCTATGCTGCCTTGGTGACACTGTAGATGTCGTTTAAAAGCTTTAAGAAATGTTGGTAAAGCAGTTTATACTGTTTATACTGAGACGTGCGAGAGAGATGGCGGCAGCTGTGAGATAGCCTTATTGTATCATCAAAGTTTTTATATATTTACTAGCCTTTTCCCGGCGCGCGTTGCTGCACCCTGCAACTATATGGGAACATAATAGGTGTATTCAAAACTTTTCTTAGACTCATAGTTTGACACCACTGTCATTTTCCACTGCCCGTTACAGTTTCCCCTGAGCAGATGATCACTAAATAGTAACTCCATTTTGAGTTTGTATGTAAGTACTGCTACTTTTACTTTCAAAGCTAATCGATAATATAAATTTTAATTGTATGGGCGAAGCCACACCCACTTATATAATGCTCATCCCAGTTTCCTGTTAGATGGACATTACCCAGTTTTAGTACAGTTGCCGACAGCATACAAACTAAATTATCAAAATGTACCCGAATCGACGAAAACCGTAGGAAATATAGCATTTTTATTGATTTGTGGGCGGTTAAAGGGGGTGTGACAGAAATTCAAACCATCTCGTACTTGAAAAAAATGTACTGCCAAAATTTCAGCTCTATCGGCTCAGGAATTTTGAAGTTTCCAGCCATCACACAGACAGCATTTTGCTTCTTGTATATATAGATTATTGGCTATAACTTTTAATTGGTAGGAGATACGAAGATAATTTTTTCTGAATTTTTTAGCTTGTATATTTTTTCAAAAATATAAAAACACAATATAGGAAAAAAAAAAATTTGTTCGAAAAAATCAAGGGGGGTAGGCCTTGTTTTTTAATCACAAAAATGGTTTTTAACTTTTGCGTAAACTTGAAATAACTTTTGCTTATAAATGTTATAACTTTTGAATATAGTTAAAAATTTGAGAATTTGAGTTTAAATTATTTTTACAACAAAAATAATTTTTGAGTCTATTTTTGAGGAAAACTCCAATATTTCAGACCTTTTTTGAAAAAAATATTTCAAATATATTTACTCAACTAACGGTATTTTTGCAATAAGGGTTTTATAGTATTTTGATGAAGCTTCAAGACAAAAATAATTTAACACAATGTATAAAAAAGCAGCGGAGATATTTGAATCGAAAGTCACAAAATTGAATATTTGATTGTTTTTTTCGTAACTTTGTGTAACGATGTTGCATTAAATATATCGTTGTAGTAAAATTGTTCATATTTTTCAAGATATGTTCATGTTTTTGATATCAAAATAAGGGAAATTTTTTTAATTTTACTAAATTTAAGAAATATTTTATGTATTGTAAATATTTGCACATGTAACCTAAGAAAACAACTAGAAATATGCGATTTTGTAAAAAATTTGTACTACAGCACCATCTGGTGTCCAAGGTGGGTCAAAGAAGATAGTGCTAAAAAACTCATCGTACCTGAAAACTACTATATACCAATTTTTATTCTAATCGCATGAGCGGTTTGAGAGTTTTAAGTGGTTTTGTAAAAAATTTGTACTATAGCGCCCTCTGGTGATCAAGATAGGTCAAAAACGATAGCGGCAGAACACTCAACGTACATGAAAATCACTGTATACCACTTTTCATTCTAAGCGCATTAGCAGTTTATGAGTTTTAGGCAGTTTTGTAAAAAATTTGTACTACAGCGCCCTCTGGTGTTCAAGGTGGATCAAAATTGCTAGCCCGCAAATACGCACCGTACCAAAAAACTTCTATGCACAAATTTTCATTCTCATCGGATGAGTAGTTTAGGAGTCTATTGCATAGTTACAAACATAAGCTCCTTTTTTATATATATAGATTTTGCACTACCAATTGGCATGATGTCCATGATGTCGGAGGAAGCACTGCAGTCTAGGAATAAAGACGTCCGCGATTTCCGCTTGCATCACACTCGTAAGACTTCACGACAACATACGATGGAGGACCTGCTGCGTGCGCTCTAAATTTCCGCAGATCCCTTTATATCATCATTGTCTAAATCTACTTCCACCTCTTCAAAAAAAATATATATATATTTATTTAAAACTTATTTAGATGTTAACTTTTAAAACCCCGATACACGTATAATTTTTGTTTTTTGTCTCTTCTAACATCATCTTTTTACAATATCTCATCATTTAGAAAAAATTGCAAAATTGTCATACCTTGTTTCTTGGTTGTATAGGCGAGGAGAAAAAGTCGCACAACAACAACAACAAAAATTCTAGAAATGTATAATTTCAGAAAATTTGTGTGTCACATTTTCAATAACTTCCATGCCAAATTTCATTTCGATATCTTTATTTAGTTTGGAGTTATCAATTTAATGCCGCTAAATTAGCCATTTCGCCCACTGTGCACTGGTGGGAATAAAAAAAAGACACAAGGTGCCATGGCGGGTGATTCCGGAGGTTGCGGAAAGTTGTTTTTTTGTCAAATAGACAAACTCTTTGCTCAACTGAATACCACATTTGTTTACAAATCTATATCGCACAAACTGCCGCCAAATGGCGCACAGTGATGCGAAAGGGCATGCTAGACGGAAAAAAGCCGAAATCGAATTTTTACATTCTGAATATTTTAAACTTTTAGATAATGTCCAATGATGTCAGGAATAATTTTTATATTTACCTGCGCTTTCTGCAAAAAATGCAAAAATTCTTGAAAGTTGAGCCAAAAGGTGTTTTTTGAAATTTTTGCTTATGAGTTTTCTAGTTACACTCAATTTTTTCTTTTTTAAATGTTTTCCAATATCCAAATAAATTGAAAATTGGCATACTTTATGAAAAAGATAAGATCTTTTAAAATAAAATATTTTCAATTACCTATCTTTTAAAATGTTTGCGCTATAAAACGGTATTTATCGATATAACTGCTTAAAAAATGAACATTTGGTAAAATATTTTGGAAAATTATAAAAAAGGTTCATTTTGTATTTGCAAAAATGTTTTTTTTATTTAACCATTATTATGTCTACTCTAAGTTCTTAAAAAGCCAAGGTGCGCAAATGGCCAGTTGCCTTGTTTTTTAACCTGTTTGATGGTCCTAAAAATGCATGTATAAACTAGGTCCTGACCGTTTTGTATGAAATGTATTGATTTTGAGGTCGTGGTGTTTAAATATTATCAACACATTAGCAAATATTTGTAAACTAAAAAAAAAAAATACTGTAATATATATTAAAAAAAAAAAAATATTTTAGCTGGGTTTTTTTTTTTTAAACGCAAAAATTGGTAAAATAATTTGTAAAATTAAAAAAGGGCCATTTTATATATGCAAAAATATATTTTTTATTTAACCATTATTATGTCTTATTTAAGCTCTAAAAGTGCCAAGGTGCGCAAATGGTCGGTTTCCCTGTTTTATAACCTGTTTGATGGTCATAAAAATGCTTTTTATTTTCATTTCAAAACCAGGTTTCAACTGTTTTTTTATAATTGTGATAAGCCGATAGCCCAAGCTGCTAGTGCTTTTAATATTCATTGTAAATTAAATTTATAACTAGTAAGCAATGATCTTCGACTGGACCGAAATTAAAATAGCCCCACGACCGTGCCAAAGTATATTCAAAGTCAGTTTGTATGGGAGGTAGGCGTGGTTTTCACCAGATTTCATTGAATTTCATACTCAGAGTGCATATTATATATCGAGGCCCATACGCAAAATTTCAAGTCCATCTATTAATTTTTGTGGAATTCTAAGACATTTTACCTTTTTAATAAAGTCACTTTGTATGGGCGGGGTAGGCGTGGTTTTCATCCGATTTGATTCATTTTCCAACTTGACCTTTATTTTTCAAAGAAAGTTTATATATCGAAATATTTCATAGCTTTTTTCATTTCTTAGTTATGGGCCAAAATATAGTCCACAGGCATGGCAGCTACCACGCCCACTTGTTCAATCCCGCCAAAATTTTTTCCACTTTTTTAAAATTACATACACGACATCTACGTTTAATTTTGTTACTGTAGCTTATCTGATTTCTAAGATATAGCGAAAAATGTGATTAAGTTGTATGGCAGCTGCCACGCCCACGTGCTCAATCACAATGAAATATTTTCCACCATGTACGTTTGATTTCGTTGTCGTAGCTTATATAATTTCTAAAATATAGCGCAAATTATGTTTCAGTTCAGCCACGACCCCTTGTCAAAAATTTCTGAAATAGGTTTTTTTTGCATTTTCCTATACCTAAAACACCAGAAACTACCAAAAAAATCCACAAAATAATATTTTCCGTCTAACTTGTACCAATCGCATCACTGTGTGGCGCTCAAACAGATATTTGAGCAGCATATGACAAATGTACCAACTGTAATTTATATTTTTATTTTTATTTCCTTTTTATGTTAAGAAGGAAATATATTCCAAGTGGCAAGAGGTGTTAATTTATAGAGATCGGATAATCGCATGCATTTGTTTGCCTTTGCTAGCATTGCCGGAAAAAGGGGGAGTTCTTGCCCATATCTACATGCCTAAAACTACATCTTAGTCAGCATGCGATTAAGTATTACGTATCGATTAGTAAACTGGAAATTTACATGGAGGAATTATAAAAAAAACAATATCAGTTAACACAACATACCATCGGCATTGATGTTTAAGCCGAGCTACTTCTGCTTTACCCTAAATTTGTACCCAACCGTGGATCTATGAGTAGCGATGTTATATTAGATCCCCAAAGAAATATATCACATAACCATATACTTAATCAAAACCTTATGTACAAATTAATCCATTGCAAGTCTTTTCATTGTATAATTAACAAAATTTATTCATGCTTCTGTATGTGGCTACATTAACATAATTAACAATAAAATAAAAATATAATATAAAGCTGGCTTCAACTACTTTCTTCAGTTAAACATTCGAAAAAAAATCGTTTTATTTTTAGAATTATAAATAAAAGCTAACTTTATCATCAGCTGATTTGCTGGAGCACAAAAGATAATTCTTAATATATCTCACAAAAAAAAAACATTCAAATTCATTTTGCTTGCTTCAAGATTAGTGTTTGTTATTGTTATTATTTTTTTTTTTTTTCGTTTCTCTCTTTTGTAACCTATGCAAACTTACTACTTATCCATGACATTAAACTTATAATGAAAACAAAGCTTTTAAATATGTTCTTAATAAGCTCAATGAGAAAAATGTAAATCTATTTGCATGCGTACAAACAAAAGAGAAAAAAAAATAACTACATCATACACTCACCATAAAAACATGATGTATATAAGTATATAACATAAATTATTACTTACAAATTTCTTTCAGCGAAGACGAAGAAGGTACCTCCGGCGTCCATATCGATGAATGTTAAATTATGTTTTTGTTTATTGTTTTTTTTATTGTTTTCATTATTTTAGCAAGAGCTTCTTGTGCAATTTTAATTTAAGTGAAAAAAAAATTTATAAAATTTATAAGCTTATGTTTCTTTAACAGAGATTAATATTACTAACATTTTTTTTTTTTTTTTATTTTGTTTTTTCTTTTGAGCGTGTTAATTTTGATGCAAGCCATAACAGAGTTCTCGCGATAAGTTTAGTATTAACATTAAAGTCTCTTTTAAACAACATCTTTGTTTTTTTTTTTTTTTTCTTAATGATTTTTGATTTTTTCTTTGTTAAACAGAAAAGAGTGCGTCTTACATTATTGTTTTGTTGTTTTTTTTTTTCTTTCTTAAAGACTTATTCTTTGGAACAAAAAAAAACTAGTATTTTAAATAAAAAAACTATTCGCATAAGTTGCGAACTTAGTATGGGAGAGAGAGACTTTAGATTATTTAGCTGGGTGGATAGTTTTTAAGATACTTTATATTACACTAGTGTGTAAAACTTTCGAACTATTATTTGTTTTTTTTTTTATAAAATTTAAAATTTTTTTTTTGTTTTCTTATTTTTAGTTTCTTAAATTTGGTTTTGTTTTTCTTTTTCTTTTTCTTTTTTTTTCGTGCGGTTATTTTAGGGCTACTTTCCAACTACATAGTTGATAGTAAAAAAAAACACGTGGATGTGTGGATTGCAGAGTGGATACAGGGTTCTTTCCTTTGAGTCTCATGGTTACTCATTCCGTTGGACCCGGGAAGATAAAAAAAGAAGGTTGGCTCGGACGTCTGCAAAGTACTCCTGACTGACACCCTGTTTATAATAAAAACTACTATACGAAGTTTTGCACTTTACGTTTTGTAATTTCTTACCTCTTTTTGTTATGAGGGGATAATTTATGAAAGTCTTTATCCGGCTGGTGAATAGTATTAATACCATACAAGATTTATGGCAAAAAAAAACAAAAAAACTAATGACTCCTTATTGTACTTGTTAAAAGTACAGTACTTAACTTTATTAGCAAAAAAAAAACACTTTCACAAGTTGTTTGCTTCAAGACCTTGATCGAAATGACCGAAAATTTCTGTCTATTACGACATAACACCTCAATCAGCTCATGCGGAGCGCAGTTCGTAATATACCGTTTCTATTTACTCCAAGCTTTAGTGTACTGAATTTGGTTTATTCTTGCAAAAAAAAATCTTTATAGTATGTGTTGGTGGAGTGGTAATCTGAGCGAAAGCTTAGACGCATACAGGTATCAAAGAGATCGATTGAGTTGATCTTAAAGCTTTGGTGTAATATCAAAGCTTTTGTTCGATTTCTTGTGATCTTGATGAATATACCCTAATATCACTTTTTTTTCATTTTTATTAACATAGTAAATATATTTTTGTATGTATATTACAACATACTTGAATAAAAAGGTTAATTAAAAAAAAAAAGTAAAAAATTTAAAATTTGAGAATAATATTTGCCTTAATGACAACCGATTCGTTACACAACCCAGACAAAAAACCTTTGGTAATAACTCAAGCGCGGTTTTGTTTGAATTGGGAATTTAGACATACGTCTTTAAAAATAACTTTTCAATTATTTTAACTTTTTAAGTAATGTTAATAAAGATGAAAACTGTCCTTTATTCCTCCAAATTCTTTTTGAGAATTATCTATTGATAAAAGTTTTTAAGAACACTGCTATTTTATTATTCTCGGCAGCTCTGGTTAACTCATATCTCCTTCTCCATGATGCGATGAATAATGTGTTTTAATGTTATGGCACAAATTAATGGAAAATTTTATTTTATATTGATCTTCGAGAAATTTTCTCAAAGAAAAAGTTTATCTTATGATTTAATATGAGAGTATGTCTAATTTAAACTTGGTAAGGTTTTTGTTTAAATGTGGTTCAATTGATGTGTAAAAAGTGTTTAATTTGCAAAAAGATTTATTTGTAATATTTTTTTTCAAAAGTTAAACTTTTGAAAATGAAAAACCAAAAAATTATCTGTGATAATATTTTTTTAGAAGTAAAAAAAAACTATGTGACGTTATATCCGACTAAAGTTCAATTACATCTTTGATATTATTTGCGAATGATGTCAATCAATCCATCAAAAACAAAAAAAAATCATGTCACGGACATGTTTACGAGCAAATTTTTTATTTACCCTTCATCACGTGGGTATTAAATGCTACGACTGATTGATGCCAACAACATTCGTGCCATGTTCCTGCCATTGGGAACTGCCACAAAGCAAACAAAATCCATCCAAAGAACACATAGAACACGATAATTTGATGTGCTGCAGCATAAAACTAAGCAACTAATGGCAACCATGGCGCAATTTTGCTAATGTGTTGATGTTGTTGATTTAGCAGCAGCAGCAGCAGAAGCAACAACAGTCGTAGCTGCGCCCGAAAAGGAGAAAGATTTTGAAATATGTTTGTTTAAAAGTGTTGCCGGTCGTTTCATGGGTAGGTGTGGGTAATACTCTCTAGAGTAGAGAACTAATTTTATCTAGAGTTACTTTTGTAAAGCTTTACGCTGTGGATAGTTTAGCTGCTGCTGCTGCTCGTCAAGCAACCCTGTTTAAATGTATTATTCAACAATGACAACAACAACAACAACAACAACAAATGCAACAACATCAAGCTTTTTAATTGACTTTAACTACGAAAATGATTTCGAAAACTTATCAATTTTTAATTACAAACATTTGCGGGGCGAGGGCAGTTAAACCAAAACTAGTGCTCAAAGTGCTAAACTGGTCTTACATGCAACACTGAAATCCAATAAAGTTCAATTGAAAATTGTATACAAAAAAACAAAAAAAAAACCTCTATACAACATTTTGATCTGCAGCAATTCAATTAATACAGCTTTTAGCAAATATTTGCTATACATTTTATAGCTACCTATTTTAGCAATTAAACACGAACAATTAAAAAACACGTCTTCTCTACTTGCTGATTACTTTATTCTGATTCTCTCTTTATTTTAGGGTGACCATCTTAGTCTTAAGTAACATTGTAGTATAAGGTGACCATATGTGGTCAAATAAATATGCTTAAAACTAACATTTACATATTGATACACTTATACACTACTATTTATATACTATTTACATATTGCTACAATTCGGCCGTCCTGACCATGAAATCTCCTGATCTTTCATAAATTAAACTGAGTTATCTGACACCTTACGTCCTTTAAACCACGGCTTTAAATTATCTGCTTCCCATACACCTTTGTAAGGTGTTCGCGACTGTTGGAAGCCTTCCACATCTTCAATTAAATATCGATCGTTGCGCAAAATTTTACTAACTTTATACGGTCCTTTAAATTTAGGAATTAATTTTTTTGTCACACCAGTATGCGAATCAAAATTGGTTATCACAATATAATCTCCTTCGACATATTTTATTGGTTCCCGACGTTTTTTATCTACGTACTTTTTATTGTATTCCTGAAGTTTCGACTGTTTTAAACCTGCTTCTTCCCTCACCACTTCCAAATTTCTTTTCACTGACCCTTGTTGAACTTCAATCAAACTTTCCTTTAATGAATCTATTACTGTGCCTCTTTGTTGTATTCCAAAAAGCATAACACTCGGGTATTCACCTATCGTTCTATGGACTGTATTATTTAGGCAAAATTCTACTTTTTCTATAACTGTGTCCCAATAAATGCCCTCTTTCGGTTTGACTAACTTTGCTATCATTGGTCCTAAACTTCTATTTACTCTTTCTGCTTGGCCATTAGCTTGTGGAGAAGCTGTTGCTATCTTTACATGTTGTACATTAAACCTTTCTAGAAATTCCTTAAACTCATTTGACGTAAAACAGCTTCCTCTATCCGACACTATACACTTTGGACGACTATATGCTCTAAAATAATCTTCAAGAGCTTGAACTACCTCTCTTGTGTTTGTCGTTTTAGTGGGGTACAATCTTACAAATTTAGTGCATGCGTCAATAATTAGGAAAATATGTTTTTTCGATCGAGAGTTATCTATTGGCCCAAAATGATCTATATGTAAAACTTCAAACGGGACCTTTTGTTTTGGAATATTGTGAAGAAGCCCCTCAGCTTTGCCATTTTTGGAAGAAAATATTATACATTTTAAACAATTTTTGATGTGATTTCCTAATTTCTCTCTCATTTTAGGGAACCAATAGCTTTTTAATATCAAATCCATTGTTTTATCTATACCCATATGACCCATTTCATCATGGTATTTATACATTATATGATCTTCCATGTCTTCAGGCACACAAAACCGAACCAGACCTTTTTCACTCTTTCTATACAGAATACCATTACGCATTTCGTAAAGACTATCTTCAGTTATTTCCAATTTTTTTTTTATTTCGTCCAAATTTTTATCTTTATTTTGGCAAATAATTAAATTTTCCTCAAAAGTATTAGCTTCCAAAACTAAAATATTGGTACTCCGACTCAATGCATCGACATGTTGCATCCTTTTGCCTGCTCGATGTTCTAATTCATAGTCATAATTCTGCAATTCTAATGCCCACCTCGCTATCCTTGGATTTAATTCCTTTTTACTTAGAGTCAACGTTAATGAATTACAATCCGTAACTATTTTGAATTTTTTTCCTTGAAGGTAAACTCGAAAACGTTGCAACGCATACACAATAGCCAGTGTCTCTAGCTCGAAGCTATGGTATTTTGACTCAGCCTCCGAAGTACATTTAGAATAATAAAAACATGGATGCCACTTTTTATCTTTCTTTTTCTGTAATAATATTGCTCCAAAACCTATCGAACTTGCATCACAATGCAACTCTGTAATATCATTTGGATCATACAATGCTAGTATGGGAGCTTCTATCAATTTGTGTTTTAAAATTTCAAAAGTTTCCAGTTCAACTGGACCAAAACAAAATTTGCTTTCTTTTTTAACTAAATTATATAAAGGTTTAGCTATCACAGAAAAATTTTCTACAAATCTACGGAAATACGAGCACAAGCCTAAAAAACTTTGAACTGCGTGAGGTCTGTCTGGAATCGGAAAATTTTTTATCGCTTGTAGACCAGTTTCGTCCGCCTGTATACCCTCTCCTGTTATAGTATACCCAAGATACTTCACTTTTGACTGTAAAAACTCACATTTGTCTAACCTAAGCTCAAGTTTATTTTTTACCAGTCGTTCGAAAACTTCACTAAGAATTTCCAAATGTTCTTCTATATTCGTTGAGGCTATCATAATATCATCTAAATAAATTATTACCTTATCTTGTTTTACCATGTCAATAAATACTTTGTTTATAAACCTTTGAAATACCGACGGCGCATTTTTTAAACCAAACGGCATTTTTAAAAACTCAAATTGTCCTAAGGGAGTCGTAAATGATGTATATTTTACTGATTCTGGGTGCATAAAAACATGGAAGAACCCATTTTTTAAATCTAGCTTTGTAAAAATCTTTTTGTTCGCAAGCCTGTCTAGCAAATCATCAATAAGAGGAATCGGATAATGCTCTTTTGCAGTAATTTTATTCAAAGTTCTAAAATCTATACACATTCTAAGATCACCTGTTTTTTTTCTAACTAGCACAATTGGCGAAACAAACTCTGATTCGCTTACTCGTATAATACCTTTGTCTAAATATTCATCCAACAATTTTTGCAATTCAGTTTTTTCCACATACGATAATCGCCTTGGATTGCAACTAAAAGGTTTTCCATTTTCTATTACCAATTTCATTTGACTTTTAATAGATGGTTCTTCAGGGCGTTCAGGTTTCAGATAACACGTTTCAAAAATTTTACATAACTTACTTTTAGTTGCAAAGCCCACTTTTTTACAAATATTTAAATCTGGTTCATTGGGTTCATCATGATTAATCAGTAAAAGCATTTTCTCAAAATTTTCATCCCTATCTTTATTTTCAAAATTTTTAGCTAAACATTCTTTTTCTGAACTATTTTTTTCTTCATTTTCATTTTCAACTACATCAATTTTAACATTACAGGCTTTTTTAAAATTCAAATTGTTGTCGTGATCAATGATTTCTTTAAAAGTTTCATTTGCATCGAAATTCTTATCAAGATTTTTCATATCATTGTCACTCAGTTTTTCACTCTTCTTGCTTACAATTTTAATCAGGCTTTCATTATTTTCATTAGATTTTTCAACATCATTTTCGCTCATATTTTCATAAATTTTTTTAACAAAATCTATTTCCTCATTAAGATCAGAAACAATTTTAAATTTACTCGCCCTTAAAAAATCTCTGCCTAAGACGACATCAAAACTCATAGAAACATCAGCAACAACCATTAAATTCAGTGTAATTCTTCTTTTTTTAAAATTTACATAGCATAAAATAGAACCAAAAATTTCAAGTTTACTATTATTAATTCCACAAAAAAACATATTAACATCAGAAATTTCCTTTAACTTAGCTTGACGACTGAGGCAGGATCTTTTTATAAAACTGATTGGGCTTCCCGTATCAATTAGACTCTGTAACCGTAAAATATTGTTAACCTTATTTAGCAATTAAACACGAACAATTAAAAAATACGTCTTCTCTACTTGCTGATTACTTTATTCTGATTCTCTCTTTATTTTAGGGTGACCATCTTAGTCTTAAGTAACATTGTAGTATAAGGTGACCATATGTGGTCAAATAAATATGCTTAAAACTAACATTTACATATTGATACACTTATACACTACTATTTATATACTATTTACATATTGCTACAATTCGGCCGTCCTGACCATGAAATCTCCTGATCTTTCATAAATTAAACTGAGTTATCTGACACCTTACGTCCTTTAAACCACGGCTTTAAATTATCTGCTTCCCATACACCTTTGTAAGGTGTTCGCGACTGTTGGAAGCCTTCCACATCTTCAATTAAATATCGATCGTTGCGCAAAATTTTACTAACTTTATACGGTCCTTTAAATTTAGGAATTAATTTTTTTGTCACACCAGTATGCGAATCAAAATTGGTTATCACAATATAATCTCCTTCGACATATTTTATTGGTTCCCGACGTTTTTTATCTACGTACTTTTTATTGTATTCCTGAAGTTTCGACTGTTTTAAACCTGCTTCTTCCCTCACCACTTCCAAATTTCTTTTCACTGACCCTTGTTGAACTTCAATCAAACTTTCCTTTAATGAATCTATTACTGTGCCTCTTTGTTGTATTCCAAAAAGCATAACACTCGGGTATTCACCTATCGTTCTATGGACTGTATTATTTAGGCAAAATTCTACTTTTTCTATAACTGTGTCCCAATAAATGCCCTCTTTCGGTTTGACTAACTTTGCTATCATTGGTCCTAAACTTCTATTTACTCTTTCTGCTTGGCCATTAGCTTGTGGAGAAGCTGTTGCTATCTTTACATGTTGTACATTAAACCTTTCTAGAAATTCCTTAAACTCATTTGACGTAAAACAGCTTCCTCTATCCGACACTATACACTTTGGACGACTATATGCTCTAAAATAATCTTCAAGAGCTTGAACTACCTCTCTTGTGTTTGTCGTTTTAGTGGGGTACAATCTTACAAATTTAGTGCATGCGTCAATAATTAGGAAAATATGTTTTTTCGATCGAGAGTTATCTATTGGCCCAAAATGATCTATATGTAAAACTTCAAACGGGACCTTTTGTTTTGGAATATTGTGAAGAAGCCCCTCAGCTTTGCCATTTTTGGAAGAAAATATTATACATTTTAAACAATTTTTGATGTGATTTCCTAATTTCTCTCTCATTTTAGGGAACCAATAGCTTTTTAATATCAAATCCATTGTTTTATCTATACCCATATGACCCATTTCATCATGGTATTTATACATTATATGATCTTCCATGTCTTCAGGCACACAAAACCGAACCAGACCTTTTTCACTCTTTCTATACAGAATACCATTACGCATTTCGTAAAGACTATCTTCAGTTATTTCCAATTTTTTTTTTATTTCGTCCAAATTTTTATCTTTATTTTGGCAAATAATTAAATTTTCCTCAAAAGTATTAGCTTCCAAAACTAAAATATTGGTACTCCGACTCAATGCATCGACATGTTGCATCCTTTTGCCTGCTCGATGTTCTAATTCATAGTCATAATTCTGCAATTCTAATGCCCACCTCGCTATCCTTGGATTTAATTCCTTTTTACTTAGAGTCAACGTTAATGAATTACAATCCGTAACTATTTTGAATTTTTTTCCTTGAAGGTAAACTCGAAAACGTTGCAACGCATACACAATAGCCAGTGTCTCTAGCTCGAAGCTATGGTATTTTGACTCAGCCTCCGAAGTACATTTAGAATAATAAAAACATGGATGCCACTTTTTATCTTTCTTTTTCTGTAATAATATTGCTCCAAAACCTATCGAACTTGCATCACAATGCAACTCTGTAATATCATTTGGATCATACAATGCTAGTATGGGAGCTTCTATCAATTTGTGTTTTAAAATTTCAAAAGTTTCCAGTTCAACTGGACCAAAACAAAATTTGCTTTCTTTTTTAACTAAATTATATAAAGGTTTAGCTATCACAGAAAAATTTTCTACAAATCTACGGAAATACGAGCACAAGCCTAAAAAACTTTGAACTGCGTGAGGTCTGTCTGGAATCGGAAAATTTTTTATCGCTTGTAGACCAGTTTCGTCCGCCTGTATACCCTCTCCTGTTATAGTATACCCAAGATACTTCACTTTTGACTGTAAAAACTCACATTTGTCTAACCTAAGCTCAAGTTTATTTTTTACCAGTCGTTCGAAAACTTCACTAAGAATTTCCAAATGTTCTTCTATATTCGTTGAGGCTATCATAATATCATCTAAATAAATTATTACCTTATCTTGTTTTACCATGTCAATAAATACTTTGTTTATAAACCTTTGAAATACCGACGGCGCATTTTTTAAACCAAACGGCATTTTTAAAAACTCAAATTGTCCTAAGGGAGTCGTAAATGATGTATATTTTACTGATTCTGGGTGCATAAAAACATGGAAGAACCCATTTTTTAAATCTAGCTTTGTAAAAATCTTTTTGTTCGCAAGCCTGTCTAGCAAATCATCAATAAGAGGAATCGGATAATGCTCTTTTGCAGTAATTTTATTCAAAGTTCTAAAATCTATACACATTCTAAGATCACCTGTTTTTTTTCTAACTAGCACAATTGGCGAAACAAACTCTGATTCGCTTACTCGTATAATACCTTTGTCTAAATATTCATCCAACAATTTTTGCAATTCAGTTTTTTCCACATACGATAATCGCCTTGGATTGCAACTAAAAGGTTTTCCATTTTCTATTACCAATTTCATTTGACTTTTAATAGATGGTTCTTCAGGGCGTTCAGGTTTCAGATAACACGTTTCAAAAATTTTACATAACTTACTTTTAGTTGCAAAGCCCACTTTTTTACAAATATTTAAATCTGGTTCATTGGGTTCATCATGATTAATCAGTAAAAGCATTTTCTCAAAATTTTCATCCCTATCTTTATTTTCAAAATTTTTAGCTAAACATTCTTTTTCTGAACTATTTTTTTCTTCATTTTCATTTTCAACTACATCAATTTTAACATTACAGGCTTTTTTAAAATTCAAATTGTTGTCGTGATCAATGATTTCTTTAAAAGTTTCATTTGCATCGAAATTCTTATCAAGATTTTTCATATCATTGTCACTCAGTTTTTCACTCTTCTTGCTTACAATTTTAATCAGGCTTTCATTATTTTCATTAGATTTTTCAACATCATTTTCGCTCATATTTTCATAAATTTTTTTAACAAAATCTATTTCCTCATTAAGATCAGAAACAATTTTAAATTTACTCGCCCTTAAAAAATCTCTGCCTAAGACGACATCAAAACTCATAGAAACATCAGCAACAACCATTAAATTCAGTGTAATTCTTCTTTTTTTAAAATTTACATAGCATAAAATAGAACCAAAAATTTCAAGTTTACTATTATTAATTCCACAAAAAAACATATTAACATCAGAAATTTCCTTTAACTTAGCTTGACGACTGAGGCAGGATCTTTTTATAAAACTGATTGGGCTTCCCGTATCAATTAGACTCTGTAACCGTAAAATATTGTTAACCTTATCATCTATATAATAATCTAAATATACCACATACTCATTGTCTTCTAGCAAATTGACTGAACCTTTCCGTTTTGGACAAACTGCAGCTCGATGCTCCACACTTCCACAGACGTAGCAAGCACCATACTCCCTCTTAGGCTTTCTGCACTCAACAGCAAGATGTCCGAAAGAGTTACAATTGAAGCATCTCATCTTTGCTACCTGCTTCCTTGTCGTATCTGCAACTGAATCGATGTTGAACTGCTCCATTTTCGATCGTTTTTTTAAAGAAATGTTTGCAAAGGCTTGCAACAACTGCCCTGCACTTCCAAAGCACTGTATTCTGGCCTGCGTACGTAGTTGATCATCTGGAATTCCTTCAATCAAGTAATCAATGATTTCCTCGTCTTCAACATGCACTTTATTTGCAAGAATGATTTTTTCATTGTAATATTCAGCAAAATTTTCGTTATTTTGCCACTGGCGAGCCTCAAACTTACGACGGAATGCAATTTTGCTATCTTTTGATCCAAATATCTCTCGCATTTGGTTAATTAGAGTGTCCACTGTTTCTGTCAAGAAATTTGGTTTTGAATATAACCACCTCTGAGCTTTTCCCTTGAGTTTTTTGATTATCAGCGTTCGCAGCATGTTTTCATCGAGTGCATAAACATTAGCAACATTTTTAAGTTGTTCTATCCAAACGTCAAACGAAACTCCGTCATCAAAATCAGGCAACATGTCACTAAAAAAACCGAGCGAATGTTTTGAATTAGCAACATCTTCCAAACTCGCAATCGGTCTTTTCTCTTGTTGTTCTTTCATTTGTAACTCTTTCTTCAAAATTTGTATTTCCTTAATCATCAATTCTTTTTCTCGTCGTAACAAATTTATTTCTTTTTCATTTAAATTTCGATCTTTCTCAATCTGACTCATTCTATCATTTTCCTTTGTTCTATCATTGTTTGCCGCTTCCACTCGTTTGACACTCATTATTTGAAAATTGTTGCTTTTGTTATTATTGTCTTGGCACTCATTTTTGTTTCTATCCTTATCGCTTTCTTCTTCGCCTCCATCATTATGTTCGAATTGATTTTCATTTGTTTCGTTTCCACCTACCGCACCTTCTAGGCATTCATCATCACTTATGGCTTCACTTTGCACTGCATTTTTTCCTTTGTCAACGTCGTCTACCCCTTCGCTGCTTGGGCATCCACCCCGCTGCTCTACTGGCAAGTCATTTAAGCGTAGCAACAACGCACTCTTCGTTCCTGCTGTAGGTAAACCCAAACAACGAAGCCACTCACGCAGCTGCGCTGCTGTATATAAATTGCCGTCGACTTCCATCGTACAGTTATTTAGCGGTTACTTTTTGTTTCACTGTTTTTTCTTTTTGTAGTTTAAGTAGCTTCTTTTTTTCGCTAGTTTTTTTCACTTTTCGCTATCGTTTTAACTGTTTTAACTTTTTGTTTCACTGTTCTTTCTTTTTGTAGTGTAAGTAACTTTTTCGCAAGTTTTTTTTTTTTTTTTTTTTTCACTTTCACTATGGCTTAGCCTATCGTTTTAACTGTCTTATTTTTCTTCTATATTTCTTTGTTTTTTTAATATAGTAGTGTCAATTGACATTGTTTTATTTATTTAGGCGGAAAAAATTTATTTGGGCAAATCCCACTTCTGATATTTTAGCAATTAAACACGAACAATTAAAAAACACGTCTTCTCTACTTGCTGATTACTTTATTCTGATTCTCTCTTTATTTTAGGGTGACCATCTTAGTCTTAAGTAACATTGTAGTATAAGGTGACCATATGTGGTCAAATAAATATGCTTAAAACTAACATTTACATATTGATACACTTATACACTACTATTTATATACTATTTACATATTGCTACACTTATCATCTATATAATAATCTAAATATACCACATACTCATTGTCTTCTAGCAAATTGACTGAACCTTTCCGTTTTGGACAAACTGCAGCTCGATGCTCCACACTTCCACAGACGTAGCAAGCACCATACTCCCTCTTAGGCTTTCTGCACTCAACAGCAAGATGTCCGAAAGAGTTACAATTGAAGCATCTCATCTTTGCTACCTGCTTCCTTGTCGTATCTGCAACTGAATCGATGTTGAACTGCTCCATTTTCGATCGTTTTTTTAAAGAAATGTTTGCAAAGGCTTGCAACAACTGCCCTGCACTTCCAAAGCACTGTATTCTGGCCTGCGTACGTAGTTGATCATCTGGAATTCCTTCAATCAAGTAATCAATGATTTCCTCGTCTTCAACATGCACTTTATTTGCAAGAATGATTTTTTCATTGTAATATTCAGCAAAATTTTCGTTATTTTGCCACTGGCGAGCCTCAAACTTACGACGGAATGCAATTTTGCTATCTTTTGATCCAAATATCTCTCGCATTTGGTTAATTAGAGTGTCCACTGTTTCTGTCAAGAAATTTGGTTTTGAATATAACCACCTCTGAGCTTTTCCCTTGAGTTTTTTGATTATCAGCGTTCGCAGCATGTTTTCATCGAGTGCATAAACATTAGCAACATTTTTAAGTTGTTCTATCCAAACGTCAAACGAAACTCCGTCATCAAAATCAGGCAACATGTCACTAAAAAAACCGAGCGAATGTTTTGAATTAGCAACATCTTCCAAACTCGCAATCGGTCTTTTCTCTTGTTGTTCTTTCATTTGTAACTCTTTCTTCAAAATTTGTATTTCCTTAATCATCAATTCTTTTTCTCGTCGTAACAAATTTATTTCTTTTTCATTTAAATTTCGATCTTTCTCAATCTGACTCATTCTATCATTTTCCTTTGTTCTATCATTGTTTGCCGCTTCCACTCGTTTGACACTCATTATTTGAAAATTGTTGCTTTTGTTATTATTGTCTTGGCACTCATTTTTGTTTCTATCCTTATCGCTTTCTTCTTCGCCTCCATCATTATGTTCGAATTGATTTTCATTTGTTTCGTTTCCACCTACCGCACCTTCTAGGCATTCATCATCACTTATGGCTTCACTTTGCACTGCATTTTTTCCTTTGTCAACGTCGTCTACCCCTTCGCTGCTTGGGCATCCACCCCGCTGCTCTACTGGCAAGTCATTTAAGCGTAGCAACAACGCACTCTTCGTTCCTGCTGTAGGTAAACCCAAACAACGAAGCCACTCACGCAGCTGCGCTGCTGTATATAAATTGCCGTCGACTTCCATCGTACAGTTATTTAGCGGTTACTTTTTGTTTCACTGTTTTTTCTTTTTGTAGTTTAAGTAGCTTCTTTTTTTCGCTAGTTTTTTTCACTTTTCGCTATCGTTTTAACTGTTTTAACTTTTTGTTTCACTGTTCTTTCTTTTTGTAGTGTAAGTAACTTTTTCGCAAGTTTTTTTTTTTTTTTTTTTTTTTTCACTTTCACTATGGCTTAGCCTATCGTTTTAACTGTCTTATTTTTCTTCTATATTTCTTTGTTTTTTTAATATAGTAGTGTCAATTGACATTGTTTTATTTATTTAGGCGGAAAAAATTTATTTGGGCAAATCCCACTTCTGATATTTTAGCAATTAAACACGAACAATTAAAAAACACGTCTTCTCTACTTGCTGATTACTTTATTCTGATTCTCTCTTTATTTTAGGGTGACCATCTTAGTCTTAAGTAACATTGTAGTATAAGGTGACCATATGTGGTCAAATAAATATGCTTAAAACTAACATTTACATATTGATACACTTATACACTACTATTTATATACTATTTACATATTGCTACACTATGCTACGTGTTTTGTGCTTTCAAACAATGTTGCCACATCTATTTATCGAAAATAATGCTTGCATTGCCTGCACGGTCTGGCAAACAATTAAAACTTTTGCGCATTTGATTTGTTGTAATTGTTTGAATATTAGAGAAAACAATAGAAAAGAAAAATAAATTAAAAACATAAACACAATGTGCTTGCATTGAACTTGCTGCATGTTGCCAATAACGACAACAACAACATGCACACTAAAATCAACACACACAAATTTTATTGCATATTTATAACAGAAAATTCAATTTACCAATTCATAAACAATCATCAACAATATTTATAAAAAAAAAATTGCTTCGTCTGCTGCATGCATGTTTGCAAAGTTGCACGACATTTGCGCTAATTGCAACAAATACTACGTGTGTTCATTTTGTTGTTCTGCTCCCCATATCCTGTAGAACAGCTGACTGCCTAAACTATCAATTTGTCGATCCCTGAATGTGTTTCTACACACAGGCCAACGAATGGCTTGCATCAGTTGTACATGCGGGGGCTGTATAACAGCGCTGGTGTCTGTCTCGCACTCAACTGCAACTGTGTGTTTGTCTTATCGTCCTATCATCCGTTTGTCTGTCTGCCTATCTGTAGTTTCTGTTTCTGTTTCTGCTAGTTTCCTCCGACTTTCTACTCAGCGAAGTGCAAAAATAGCGCGTTTTCTTGACTGCTTCTGTTGCTGACAGCCACTAGACGACAATATTTTCTAAGCACTGCAACAACACGTCGCGACTATAAAGTAAGCGACTATTAAGTTAGAGAAGTTTTCAATGCAAATTTGATGATAAAACTTGTCTATAAAAGTTAAGGTTTCTTATAAATTAATAAAACAACTAAAAAACGGCAAACTAGTAAATTTTTAAAAATCCTGCAATTTTTAATCTCAAAGCCGCATTGCGTTAGGGTGACATTAATGGAAATAATGATCAGGGTGTAAAATGAATCACATTGAATGAACCAACCCCAAGCACCAATTTTAGAATTTTGATTTTGATTTTGATATTGATTTTGATTTTGATATTGATTTTGATTTTGATTTTGATTTTGATTTTGATTTTGATTTTGATTTTGATTTTGATTTTGATTTTGATTTTGATTTTGATTTTGATTTTGATTTTGATTTTGATTTTGATTTTGATTTTGATTTTGATTTTGATTTTGATTTTGCTTTCATTTTTAATTTTTAATTCTTAATATTTAGTTTTTCATTTTTAATTTTTTAATTTTTAAATTTTTAATTTTTAATTATTAATTCTTAATTCTTAATTTTTAATTTTTAATTTTTAATTTTTAATTTTTAATTTTTAATTTTTAATTTTTAATTTTTAATTTTTAATTTTTAATTTTTAATTTTTAATTTTTAATTTTTAATTTTTAATTTTTAATTTTTAATTTTTAATTTTTAATTTTTAATTTTTAATTTTTAATTTTTAATTTTTAATTTTTAATTTTTAATTTTTAATTTTTAATTTTTAATTTTTAATTTTTAATCTTTAATTTTTAATTTTTAATTTTTAATTTTTAATTTTTAATTTTTAATTTTTAATTTTTAATTTTTAATTTTTAATTTTTTATTTTTTATTTTTAATTTTTAATTTTTAATTTTTAATTTTTAATTTTTAGTTCCTAATTTTTAATTTTTAATTTTTAATTTTTAATTTTTAATTTTTAATTTTTAATTTTTAATTTTTAATTTTTAATTTTTAATTTTTAATTTTTAATTTTTAATTTTTAATTTTTAATTTTTAATTTTTAATTTTTAATTTTTAATTCTTAATTTTTAATTTTTAATTTTTAATGTTTCATTTTGAATTTTTAATTTTTAATTTTTAATTTTGAATTTTTAATTTTTAATTTTTAATTTTTAATTTTTCATTTTTAATTTTTAATTTTTAATTTTTAATTTTTAATTTTTAATTTTTAATTTTTAATTTTTAATTTTTAATTTCTAATTTTAATTTTTAATTTTTAATTTTTAATTTTTCATTTTTAATTTTTAGTTTTTACTTATAAATTTTTAATTTTTAATTATTAATTCTTAATTTTTAATTTTTAATTTTTAATTTTTAATTTTTAATTTTTAATTTTTAATTTTTAATTTTTAATGTTTCATTTTGAATTTTTAATTTTGAATTTTAAATTTTTAATTTTTAATTTTTAATTTTTAATTTTTAATTTTTAATTTTTAATTTTTAATTTTTAATTTTTAATTTTTAATTTTTAATTTTTAATTTTTAATTTTTAATTTTTAATATTTAATTTTTAAATTTTAATTTTTAATTTTTAATTTTTAAATTTAATATTTAATTTTTAATTTTTAATTTTTAATTTTTAATTTTTAATTTTTAATTTTTAATTTTTAATTTTTAATTTTTAATTTTTAATTTTTAATTTTTAATTTTTAATTTTTAGTTTTTACTTATAAATTCTTAATTTTTAAGTCTTAATTTTTAATTTTTAATTTTTAATTTTTAATTTTTAATTTTTAATTTTTAATTTTTAATTTTTAATGTTTCATTTTGAATTTTTAATTTTTAATTTTTAATTTTGAATTTTAAATTTTTAATTTTTAATTTTTAATTTTTAATTTTTAATTTTTAATTTTTAATTTTTAATTTTTAATTTTTAATTTTTAATTTTTAAATTTAATATTTAATTTTTAATTTTTAATTTTTAATTTTTAATTTTTAATTTTTAATTTTTAATTTTTAGTTTTTACTTATAAATTTTTAATTTTTATTTTTTAATTTTTAATTTTTAATTTTTAGTTTTTGATTTTTAATTTTTAATGTTTGATTAATACAGCCAGAATCAATTTGATATCTCACATCGTTGTTATTTAATTACTTTAATCTATCCGTATTGTTCTTATTTGGTCACCCTTTAAAAAAGATCTTGGTGAACTGATTTTTTTAGTCACATAGAACTTAACCTCTGGACAAGACTTGTGGTCTCACTTTACTTTGCAAGCAGTAGATACAGGCGTTAACTAAAATATTAGACCCTTAGTCGGATAGTGACTTCAAGTAAGAACAGTGCTTAGGATATACGTGTGTTGCCGCCCCTACCATGACTGACTTAGAGGTACCCCAGCTGAAAATACACCACTCACACCTTAAATGTAAAAAAGTAACGAAATTTGTAATAAGTCTAGTCGCCATATCAATTTAAAGTTTCATTTCCGGTTTATAAATGTTGTCTTTTTTTTAACTAAACAACGTATTCCATATACATATAATGCTCACGATTGTAAAGGGTGTTTTTTTTAGGGGTTTGTTTTTCGAATAGAGATAAAACTGGCATTTTGTGGTCAAATCTGGCAACTCTAATGTCATTTATGTTCAGTTTGGTTTGCCATTTCATCATGAACAGGTTGACAAAAGAACAACGCTTGCAAATGGGCCGAAAATGAGATTGATCTCGATGCTGATTTTCATCGCAAAATTTTGTTCAGTTATGAGGCTCATTTTTGGTTGAATGGCTACGTCAACAAGCAAAATTGCCGCATTTGGAGTGAAGAGAATCCACATGAGATCCTTGAAACGCCATTACATCCACAAAAACTGACTGTTTGGTGTGCTCTATGGGCTGGTGGAGTCATTGGGCCATACTTCTTCCGAAATAATGCTGGAGAGTCCGTTATCGTTAATGGAAACCGATATAGAGCCATGATAACCGACTATTTTGTTCCCGAATTGGATGGCATGAATGTGGATGAGTTGTGGTTCCAACAAGACGGCGCTACATGCCACACAGCGCACGTCACAATCGATTTATTGAAGGAAACATTCGATGAGCGCATAATTTCGCGGAATGGACCTGTCAATTGGCCACCAAGATCGTGTGATTTGACACCATTGGATTATTTTCTTTGGGGATTTGTGAAGTCGCTCGTCTACGCCAACAAACCAGAAACGTTAGGGGACTTGGAGGCCAACATTCGTGGCGTTATTGCCGACATACGGCCCCATATGCTCGAAAAAGTGGTTGGAAATTGGACCTGTAGAATTGGCTTTATTCGAGCCAGCCGCGGCGGCCACATGCCCGAAATCACATTTAAACATTAATGGCATAAAATTATCCTTCCAATAAAGCCAAATTGATGGACATTAAAACGATTTTCTTGTGTTTTATTTCAATTCGAAAAACAAACCCCTAAAAAAAACACCCTATATAAGTGGGCGTATCATTCCGACTTGTTTTACTATCTTTGCAAGATAAACCTACACCTACATGCAAGTTTTATCCTCCTAGTATAGATGGGGCTTTACTTATAGCCGATTTACTTTCAATTCCATCAATTACACTGAACAACAAAATCAAATTTTTTTCAAAATAACAAGGTTCCGACAATGGATTCTAGTAGAGGGGACAAAAAAAAAGCCATACACGTGTATCGGCGTTTTGAAAGTTTACGTCTGAGTCTTATTTTAGGGGGGATTTAATTTTCTCCCCTTTTGAACATTCTTATAGTGAATCGGCATAGGAAATCATGTTATCCTTACATTTTGGGTATAGGATGTGTTCTGAAGATTTATGTAAAATACTACGAGAAATATTTTTGTGGAACATTTTAAGCCCCTAACTTCTCAATTTATGGGTCTTTTTATTTCTGGCATTTAAGTTGAACTTTCAGCTTTGGTATATTCAGAGACGTATAGTAGAATTTTACGATAAATTTTTTTGTCGAACATTTTAACCCATTATATCATTGTTTTATGGGTCTTTTTTGCCTTTTATTACAAAAAGGTAAAAAAAGACCCATAATTTGAGAAGTTAGGGGTCTAAAATGTTTCACAAAAATATTTCTTGTAGTCTTTTACATAAATCCTCAGAACACATCATATACCCAAAATGTAAGGATAACATGATTTCCTATGCCGATTCACTATGAGAATGTTCAAAAAGGGAGAAAATTAGATCCCCCATAAAATAAGACTCAGACGTCAACTTTCAAAACGCCGATAAACGTATATTTTTTTTTTGTCCCCTCTACCAGAATCCGTTGTCAGAACATTGTTATTTTTTTTCGTGTTGAACAGTGTTATTGAATTGTCGCACTAGCTATAAGAAGTGATATTTCAACAATATACAAAAATATAAAAAAAAAAGAGTAAAATCTAGGATCAATAATCTTTAACGCAATGCTCTTCTTAATATAGATTTGCACAATGCTTTCCAACTGTATCTACTTAGCTCGACGGAAAGCTTTGATTGCTGAGCAGTTAGCCACCACTCATGCCATCAGAACTATTTGCATCTTTAGTGAAATCCATTAGCTTCATAATCCCTACAGCAATTATCAATGAATAAATCAATTCAATAAATAATGTCCAGATTTGTTTATATATGATGACAGAAGAAGGGGGGGGGGTTTGCAAAAACAGTTAGACCGGCACATTAAAATCCGTTTTGCTGCATGCGTTTTGCAGAAGTAACAGCCAGCTGCCGGCTGCAACTCGATGATAATCCTTGCGACAAAAATTAGGACAAAATAAGAGCAACTGAGAAATAAAAAATTGTTGCTTGTTTAAAAATTAAAAAGTGTATTTGTTGCTGGCAGTGCTGGCAGCAACGATTATTTGCAGACATGTGACTGCTTTGCAGACTGACAAAGTATTGCGAGAAATTGAAATAATGTGCTGTTCAACTGCAGCGCAAATTAATGTGAGTGTGTTAGTTAGTGTGAATTTGTATGTGTGTGTGTATGTGTGATGTTTGTGTGCATATGTGTTGGCCAAATATTTGAAAATGCCATTAATTTCGATGACGTTGAACACATTATTCAACTAGCAGCACAACAACAAGAACAACAGCAACTGCAACACCAGCTGTGTTATGCTCCATTGTGCAGCTCTGTATAAATGTGAGTTTGAAAGTGTATGTGTGTTTGTGTCTTTTATAGTGTGTCTTTGGCCTGGTGTGGTTTATTAATTGCGCTTATATTGCCCCAATGCAAATAAATGCTAAAATAAAACAATAAATTCCTGCACTTCAACGTACGAACTGCTTTAGATTTGAAAATAATTAAATTTTGCACGTGAATGGATCGATGAAGAGACGAATATACCGGTTGTTTTTTGGGTCACTGGTGTTTGCAGATGACTGCAACATAATTAAAAAGCCATTTAACACAATTCTAATGCATTTGAATTTATGTGAATTTTGTTGCGATTAATTTTAATTTATTTATTATCGAAGCATTGTGCCTTAATTAATATTAAAATATACAAAATTATATTTTTTTAGATAAATTTTTAAAATATTCCTTTGCGTATTCATAGAGATAATCTTTATGAATTAATTTAAATTAAGTTTTTGTTTATTTCAAAACATTCTAATTTATTTAAATGCTTATCAATTAGAACTAAAAAACACTTTCATTATTATTCATAAAATAATTGAATTATATTTTAAATTAATTTCACTGTGCAGCACTCTTAGAATCAATTTAAGCAACAAAGAATGTTCAGCAATTCTGTTAATATTGAAATAATTGAGTTCAAAGTTATATTATTTTTCGCTCTTAATTTTTAAGATCAAACTAAGACCATGAATAATCACATAGCACGGGGCTACAAAATTTTTCAAAAAATAATTTTTTTTTAACAAATCCAAATCTGAGATCAGATTTAACCCATTACATAATTGTCAGTCATTTGAGATAATATATTCATATAGCATGTATATAACCTCATACGAGGGATGCCTTTAAAGTCTTGCGCCTCGGCAACACTAAGCATTACCAGACGAATTTTGACAGTTCCATTCGAAAATTTGACATGTTCTAGCATAAACGTACTCACAACATTTTGGTTGTGGAAAAAAAGAGAGTAGAATAGACACGTGAACAATTTCAGGTTATGATATTGTACGATTTTCGACATGGATTGACATGAAAAAAATGCATCCATCAATTCAGTTCAACTTTTGGTGATGAAGCACCACACCAAGCGACTGTAAAACGCTGGTTCAGTGAGTTCAAACTTGTTTGTCGTTGTCTCCAGGACGAATTTCGTGAAGGTCGTCCCAGAACGGCTGTTATGGCAGAAAACATCGATCCTGTGCGTCAACTGTTGGAAGCAGACCTGCATGTGATATACGGTGAGAGAATTCATCCTTGAGTATTAGTCCCAGCAGGAAAACCGATCATCCTAAGACAGCTCATTTGCATTAGTTTTTGTTAAGCAGAAATGCTGCGTGACGTCATTCACTCAATTGAGAAAGAGAGCATTAAATACGGGACTGCGGAACGCGTAATCTTGTTTCTATCATTCTCGGATTATTTTCGGGTATGGGCACCACTATATTTAAAGCTTCTGTGTTATTTCTGCGTTTGTCTTTTGTCTCTGATTTGTTGTTGCATTTTGTGTTGCTACATAAGCCTTTGCTCTCTATTATTGCACTCATCGCTCCAAGAGCGTTCTCTGCCCATAGCTGGATATAGTGCTTTCACCGGAGTTTTAGGTTCTTTTTTAATTCCCTTTATTGATTGTTTATAAACTTCAGAATTTACGATCTTCTACTCACCATAGAAGTCCACAACTCCAATTTCTTAGACTTTGTCGAATCGAGGCTACTGCCCATCTATTCCCAAAGGAGATTATTTATGATTAAAAAAGTAACACTCCGGACGCATTGGCAGTTCTTGCAATGCTTCTGGCTGCTCTTCACACCAAATATAGCAATTTTGCTTGTTCACGTATCCATTCAACCAGAAATGAGCTTCGTCGCTGAACACAATTTTCCGATAAAAAAGTGGATCTTCATCCAACATTGCCAGCGCCCATTCACCAAAAGTTAACCATTGTGGTAGGTCGTGTGGCTTATCTATACCATTATATAAAAGGCTTATCACGTATATTTGTGTGCGCTAAACTAAAGAACTACTGAACCGATTTTAATAATTCTTTTACTAATTCAAAGCGTCATTCTTTATTTAAGCTATTGCATACTTAATTTTTTAAAACCTACCCTAAAAAGTTATTAAAATTTGAGATTAAATACCATCTAAAAAACTTCATAGAAAATTATTCATAAAAGCTGCATTAAGCAGTACAAAGCTTTTTCTTTCTTTTCCATTACGTGTTTAAAAGCTCTTTTTGATTACGCTTGCTTATAAGCATGATCAAAAAAAATGAGCTAATGAAGTAACAACAATGTTAATTGTAATATAGACAATCTATTTCTTTTTCTAATGTAATTCCCTACAGTAAAATGCTAAAAATAAGTAAATATGTAAACATAAGCATATGTAAATAAATATAATTCAGTGTCTATGACGTAGTACTCTCGCAAAATAAGCGATACTTCGTCTTTATACGAAAACACGAACGAGGAAATGAGACAAATGGTGTTGCTGTTTTCGACTCAGACTCAGTGCTGCCAAACATTAGCAGCGGTGCTGCCATCTCTTATCAAGTAGATGATAAAAAGCTTTTATTAGCACTGTTGCTAAGCTCACATTACAAAGGTTGAAATTTTTATAAAACACTTATCAAGATCAATTTTTGTGCCTCTTGTTTGAGTGTGATGGTACCACGGCCGACGACAAAATAATGGTTATGCTAATTTCATGAAAGTAATTAATCCATATTAGCTAACCAGGAATAGTAGAATACCTTATATTGTTTATAGCTGAAAAAGTATGTGCGCATTAGTTTATAGTTGTAAATATGAAATCTATTCATATAAAAAGTAGTGTTCATTTTTATGTCACCACTTACTGAGGAAACGGGTCGACCGATTTCAACCAAAATTTCAAAGTACGTTGGGAAAGTTTCCACAAAATTAGCCCATTGGTTCCAGAGATATGGCATTTTAAAAATTTTCCCATATCTATATATATATACATATAAAAACAGTCGTGATTTGTGTTTGTAATTCCATAACTCAAGAACGGAGCGTGCGATTTGCTTGAGGCTTTCTTTGTTGTGTTCTTATTGGCCGTACCATGGTTTGTATGTGAATATTTTTGCCACACCTCCTTTTACCGCCCACAAATTAATGAACATTTTATATTTCAGACGGCTTGGGTCTTATCAGACTAAAATCTAGTACTTTGGTTCATAAGGTCACTGTTGGCAACAGTACTCCAAATGGGGGGAGAGCTATACAAATATGCTGGGGGTTCCCCCTCTCTTATATATGTATATCTATCTATATTCTTTTCTATCTTGGTTTGTTCGGTTGCTTAAAACTTGAAAACAACTGGACTAAATTGGGTACTTCCTTCTGCGAATATGTGCGAATATCCAATATACATACTTGCGGTATCGCTAGTATTTTATATTATACGATATTTTCCTCTGTCCACACTCTACGTATGCGTGTTGATGGTTTAATGTCCAGTAATGTAAATTTGTTGCGAAATTTAGTCACAAGATTCCGACTGGCCGCCTCAGAAGGTCGCCCGAACTGACCATACAATGGAAGAAGTGCACGATGTACTTTCTTAACCGAGCATGAATTTTGATAATAAAATTCAATAATCTGCAAGCGTTGTAAGTCGTTTGTAAGTCGGTTATGGTGAAATAATAGACCAAACTGAACATGTTTAACAGTAACATGTTACACGAGAACAGCTGTGATGCCAGAAGCAGTGTTGCCAAAAAGAAAATTGCTAAAAAAAATCACCCTTTATAACATATAACCTTTAAAAAACATCAAAAATTGCCAAAAATAACAAAACACGTGTTTTTTCTAACAGCTGACAAAAAGTAAGCAGCCAATATGACCAAAAATGTCTGCATAGATAATTTCTAGAAATACTTACCAACACAACAATAAAAAAAAGTACCCATCGGACCAACACGACTTGTGAAATTTCCGAATTCCCGTTACTTTTTGAACATATCTCAAATATTCTTGAAAGGCATCACCATTATTAAGTGGATTAAGTGGTGACCATCTGCCTGTCCGTCTGTACGTCACGATAACAGCTGTAATTTTGAAGCTATCGAAATAAAATTTAATATTTAAGCTTTTTTTTTCAAAAGATGGATCAAGTTCGTTAATGAGCCCATTCAAATAAAAACAAAAAAAAAAAAAGTTTACCCCTCATCTGTATAACTCTATAATACCTTCCTTACTCTATAATACCTTAATAGTAGTGAATAGAACTACTCATTTAAGTAATTGTTTCATCATGACATAAATAACATTAATAAAATAACCAAAATAGTAAGTCATTAATTTAGTTTTTTACTAATTCAATAACATACGAATTCTCATTCGCAGCTTCGGATATTATGTGTACATGTCCATATCCTTATCCTTATCTTAAAGTAAAGCTTCCTATATACCCTCATTCTCACCCACAAAAACAAATCTGTCACATTCATAATTTCAAATTTTATATTAACCAGAGTTGGACTTTTTGTGTCCAATATATTTTCAGTCATTTCTATGTCTTTTTGTGCTATAATAAAGTCATACAATTGGAGTTCATTATAAAATAATATAAATTAATTTCATTTGAAAAGAAATTTCTTCTCTCACTCATTCCCAATAAAATATTTTAACACATGATATATTTTGTAAACTTTTCCTTTTGCCTCAACCTCTTCACATGCCAACGACTTTGTCCGCGTATCCTTTTGCCATTTTATTCCATTCATTAATGCTCGCTCTATCTCTCTCTCTCTCTGTCTCTCCCTCTTTCGCTCTTTCTCTCTGCTTCACACTCTTTTTACTTGCACGTTCCTAACCTTCCGCAACAAAAGCGTCAAGAGGTCGTTGCTGGGTCGTCGTTGCCGCATTTGCTGCCAAACACTTTAGTGCCGCTTTGCAGCCAGAATTGTTGTGTTTGTTGCAAATTTTGTTGGCCATAAACTTTTGTCATTTCATTTCCTACATTTTATTGTATTTCATTTGGTTGTTGTTTTCTATTTACTCTTTGTTATTCTTTTTTGTCCTCTTTAATTCTTAGCGCTACTCGTTGTTTTGTTTTGATTCGTGGCATGCAGCAAAATATTGCAGTTATTTTTTGCTTACGTAATTTCCGGGTTATGAAAAACTGCTTGTTAGTGTTGATAGTTGAAGAGCGAGCAGAGCGTAGTAAAGAGAGAATTAATGCAGTGTGTTTGTTACTCTCAGAAGCTGAAAGAAATGAGCAAGATAAATTCTGAATTAAATTATTGAAAATTTTGTAAATATTTTGTAAATAATAATATTAATAATGTAACAACTTAAAAATATAAACGCCTTTCATATATTAAAATTAAATTTCATGTTGGCAATGCTATCAACAACACGTGCAGCTCTCTGCAAAAGTTGTGCGCCTTTTGAATTGTTCGCTTTATTTGCAGACTGAATTCGCTCTAAAGTTAGCTGGCAATACAATGACTATTTCGACTTTTTTACACAAAAATGCTCAAGCTCTTCAGTGGCTTTTTGTTGTGCTCTTTTCTGTTTATTCTCCTAAGAATTTTGCTCTGTTATTTTTTACTCTTCACTAATGTGCTAGCACAATCCTAACCGAGGCGAAACCATTACTATTAGGCATTTCCTTCCGGTTATTAGAAAACACCATGCTTTAGCGCACAATATCACCTTCAACCACACGTACGCCCACTTAAAAACGCCCACTACCAGTGAAGTAGTCGAAAGCCAAAGTACTTGCCGACTGTCTGCTATACTGCCTGCCTGCCTGCTTGCTTGCTTGCCTGCTTTACTTATGGCCGAAATGTGACAAAACGTCACACTGACATTATTAAATCACGAGAAGCCTCGCACACACAATCAACCCAACATTCATTGAGTACATACACTGGCACTCAGTCACTCACACACTCAAGACAATGAATGGCACGGTTAAGGCGCCTAGACTGATGATGTTGCAAGAAGTTCAACTTCATGAGGTTGATGTTGCAAGGTAGCGTGCAGAAGTAAAATTAAATGAAGCGGATTGCGTGAAATGAATACAGATGGCTTTTAATTTAATGCAATAGTTTTTGTATTTAGCTGGTAACTTTAATGTGCAAAATAAAGATGCCAGATTTTCAATATATGTTTGAACTCTTAAACACACAGAATATTTGAATCTGAATATCTTTCTTGTATAATTAGACTTGCATATTAAGTTGAATCACCTTAATTAACAAAACGGAACGCATAATAAAAATTCATAATAATTTAAAGCCAATACCGAGTGATACAACTGCTTTTAACGAATGTACTGGTAACTCTTGATGGTGCCTCAAGCCAATTATGGAATGGATTATCCAAGCTGCTGATCTGAGACGTATTGACACGATATTTCGCAAGAGTATATTGTTCTGCTGCCTTATGCTGATGATATCGATATTATTGGCTATAATACGCGTGAAGTCAGTAAAGCAATCTCCAGATAAGCGAAAGAGTCGAGTCGAAAGGGTAATGCATGGGTAATAATGTGACACTTGGTGTCGAAACAAACAGTCCCAGTGTCTTGAAAACCACTTCACTACTGACAACATCGCCTAAGATGTTGTTAAGAGCTTCTAGAGTTGTTAAGAGTTTTTCGACGCTGCAGGGGCGGTAACCACGCCCACCATAAAAAACTTTGTAGATATCATATTTCTTATGTATGTGTTCCAAAAAATGTAAAACATTTATAAAAGCAGAGAAAAGATTTTTTTTTTAATTTGTGCAAATATGGTCTAATATGGGCATTTTTTCGAAACTTTCGGGCCCGATTGACACGGGTAAACGTTGTCGTAAAAAAAAATTTTTTTTAGTTTCGTTCTTAGAATATAAAAACGCATAAAAAAACCTTTCAGCCCCTTAACATTTCCAAAAATCGCAAAATAAGGGACACTCTAATGCCCGTCGTATCATATGCAGCAAAAACCTGAACATTGAGCTGTTCTGATGAAAATACTTTTGGAGCTTTTGATCGACAGATCCTTCGTAAGATCTTCTTCCATCTGCTTTTATTTCTAGTACCAAATTCGATGGAACTACGAACTGTATGAGTGGTACACCAACCAAGACAAGCCTGACCTAAGTCAAAGGCCACTAACTGCCGGTGGTACCAGTTTTTAAGTCAATGGTCGGACTTCGTAGCAAGCTAACCCATTAAAACTGCAGATTTCGATTAAATTTTTATTTCGTAATAATGCTTGGATTTTGCAATTACACGTGCACAATATCATTCAAATGTCCTCCATTAGAGTTTTTGCTAAACTCAATCCTTTTTATGGTTTTGTGCACAACTTGTATACTAGCTCGGCCATGACTTGACGAAATTTGGTTTCTAATTGCTCAAAAGTTTGACGTTTATTCACGTAAACACGATCGTTCGTCGTATCCAAAAAAAGGCCAACTGACATCGCTATCTCTCGAAGTAACATCGATGTCGACTGACATCGAATCTGTTGCAACAAATGCCTTATTGGTGCTGTTGTGTGACTTGTGGCCCCATATTGTTGAAACCACTTTTCATCAAGATCCATATCTTCAATTTTAGGCCAACAAACAAAACAAAAAAAAAAATATAAAAACACATAGGTTAACATACGGCCATAGCGCTCAGAATTAACTCTAACGGTTGCTATCGTTTTAAAATAATATGGACCAATGACAACACCACACCATAAAACACACTGAACAGTTCAATTGTTGCGGATGCAATGGCTTCTCCACAATCTCCACTCATCCATCTAGTGCGAAATGGGCATCATCGCAGAAGACAATTTGCTTCGAAAAACAGCATATAATGCTTGTTGTTCTAGTACCCAATTGGCATATATTCTGTGTTGTCCACGGTCGGCAGACTTCCATTCTTGTATGATGTTATAAGGATGGGTTTAGTGAGCTGCCCGAGTAGACTTGAGAAACACATGAGTTGATGACGTCAAGTCATATATCTCCCTTGAACATTTACCATGGTAGTACCTATTCAGCAGGCTTGGGCAACCAACATTGCGTCGATGCCCAAGACGCAAGTTGAGAGAAGATAAAATATCTTCTCCTGATCTCCTATAAGGTATATCGCACGTCGCTGAATTTTGACCAAAAGCTCCAACCAAGATATTGAAGCACTTGCTCTAATGTGCGAATTGTACTCAATTTTCTTAGGAGTGAAGTATTTCTTACACCGTTATAAAAACCTAGAATATTGGCCGCTTCTTTCGACATATCGAACCATCGTAATAATTTTAACAAATATATGATTGGATTGAAATGCCCAAAATATCAAGACCATCTGCCTCCACAACATCCACACCGTTCATATCGATGGAAGCTAAGGAGCAATTCATAAGCTTGTGAGTTAGCAGACAACATTGGGTTTTGCTAGCATTAGCAAACCCCGACTCGTAGATTTTTTTTTTTCAAGTGCAGTACTCAATGCAGTAAAAATGCTCAACCATGAAAAAACGTTGCATGAAATTTTTACTCCGTGACTACAGGCGTAATGGTAAATTTTAAGGATCGAAAATGAAGGTGAGGTCCTCGGGCACATGATAAAAATCAAATAGAAAATTGACGGCGTCATGAGGACGTCATGAACATCAACATCAACATCAACATCAACATCAACATCAAAATCAACAACAACATCAACATCAACATCAACATCAACATCAACATCAACATCAACATCAACATCAACATCAACATCAACATCAACATCAACATCAACATCAACATCAACATCAACATCAACATCAACATCAACATCAACATCAACATCAACATCAACATCAACATCAACATCAACATCAACATCAACATCAACATCAACATCAACATCAACATCAACATCAACATCAACATCAACATCAACATCAACATCAACATCAACATCAACATCAACATCAACATCAACATCAACATCAACATCAACATCAACATCAACATCAACATCAACATCAACATCAACATCAACATCAACATCAACATCAACATCAACATCAACATCAACATCAACATCAACATCAACATCAACATCAACATCAACATCAACATCAACATCAACATCAACATCAACATGAACATCAACATCAACATCAACATCAACATCAACATCAACATCAACATCAACATCAACATCAACATCAACATCAACATCAACATCAACATCAACATCAACATCAACATCAACATCAACATCAACATCAACATCAACATCAACATCAACATCAACATCAACATCAACATCAACATCAACATCAACATCAACATCAACATCAACATCAACATCAACATCAACATCAACATCAACATCAACATCAACATCAACATCAACACCAACATCAACATCAACATCAACATCAACATCAACATCAACATCAACATCAACATCAACATCAACATCAACATCAACATCAACATCAACATCAACATCAACATTAACATCAACATCAACATCAACATCAACATCAACATCAACATCAACATCAACATCAACATCAACATCAACATCAACATCAACATCAACATCAACATCAACATCAACATCAACTTCAACATCAACATCAACATCAACATCAACATCAACATCAACATCAACATCAACATCAACTTCAACATCAACATCAACATCAACATCAACATCAACATCAACATCAACATCAACATCAACATCAACTTCAACATCAACATCAACATCAACATCAACATCAACATCAACATCAACATCAACATCAACATCAACATCAACATCAACATCAACATCAACATTAACATCAACATCAACATCAACATCAACATCAACATCAACATCAACATCAACATCAACATCAACATCAACATCAACATCAACATCAACATCAACATCAACATCAACATCAACACCAACATCAACATCAACATCAACATCAACATCAACATCAACATCAACATCAACATCAACATCAACATCAACATCAACATCAACATCAACATCAACATCAACATCAACATCAACATCAACATCAACATCAACATCAACATCAACATCAACATCAACATCAACATCAACATTAACATCAACATCAACATCAACATCAACATCAACATCAAGATCAACATCAACATCAACATCAACATCAACATCAACATCAACATCAACATCAACATCAACATCAACATCAACATCAACATCAACATCAACATCAACATCAACATCAACATCAACTTCAACATCAACATCAACATCAACATCAACATCAACATCAACATCAACATCAACATCAAAATCAACATCAACATCAACATCAACATCAACATCAACATCAACATCAACATCAACATCAACATCAACATCAACATCAACATCAACATCAACATCAACATCAACATCAACATCAACATCAACAGCAACATCAACATCAACATCAACATCAACATCAACATCAACATCAACATCAACATCAACATCAACATCAACATCAACATCAATATCAACATCAACATCAACATCAACATCAACATCAACATCAACATCAACATCAACATCAACATCAACATCAACATCAACATCAACACCAACATCAACATCAACATCAACATCAACATCAACATCAACATCAACATCAACATCAACATCAACATCAACATCAACATCAACATCAACATCAACATCAACATCAACATCAACATCAACATCAACATCAACATCAACATCAACATCAACATCAACATCAACATCAACATCAACATCAACATTAACATCAACATCAACATCAACATCAACATCAACATCAAGATCAACATCAACATCAACATCAACATCAACATCAACATCAACATCAACATCAACATCAACATCAACATCAACATCAACATCAACATCAACATCAACATCAACTTCAACATCAACATCAACATCAACATCAACATCAACATCAACATCAACATCAACATCAAAATCAACATCAACATCAACATCAACATCAACATCAACATCAACATCAACATCAACATCAACATCAACATCAACATCAACATCAACATCAACATCAACATCAACATCAACATCAACATCAACAGCAACATCAACATCAACATCAACATCAACATCAACATCAACATCAACATCAACATCAACATCAACATTGACATCAACATTGACATCAACATCAACATCAACATCAACACCAACATCAACATCAACATCAACATCAACATCAACATCAACATCAACATCAACATCAACATCAACATCAACATCAATATCAACATCAACATCAACATCAACATCAACATCATAATAGTATCAATAAGATCTACACCTCTCATGTGCGCATTATATTGACCAACAATGGGAAGACGCTCGATTTCAACGTATTTCTTTTGAATTTAATCATATCTCTTTACTGTGTATTTTGGTATTTCACCAACCAAAGTGGACGCGAGATTTACAATTCTTTTATCTTTCCATGAAATAGTTGCAATTTTGATACCTTGAGTACTACAAACATACAAACGAACGGAAGATCCTCTTTCATTTTTCATCATGTCCTTTTCGCTTGGATTTTGCAATTGCACTGAATATTCTTCCAGCACTGAATATTCCTTCATTTGCCAGGTATGCGAGCAGTGGTAAAGACATGAAATAATTGTCAAAATGAAGTTGAAAGTTTTTATTACGTGGAATCATACGTGACAGCCTCATAACCACAGATGCGCCTAAGTCCGGCTCGTTGTCCCCGACAATATTTTCTTTGCCAGTTTCTGTCTTAATTTTGTAAACAAATCTCGTAGAGCCACAGAGAAGATATATTATATAGCCCCATTTATGAGACTTGTTTGGGACGTATAGTCTTAAAAAGTTTCAGGCTTTGGTGGAACATATTTGTTCATCGACACAAAGATGCTGTTCAAGAGATAATTTACCAAAATTCTTATTCAACTCCTCAATGATCGGGAGTATTTTGAACATTTTATCATAATTTTGATCAGTTGATGACAGATTTTTGGTGTTGCCGATTAAGTGTATACGACGTCGTATGTTTTCAAACTTTTTAAGAGATATCGCTTCTTGGATCAAAGATGTCCCAATCATCACATCACCCAGACATCATATACACAATACCAATAAATTGTTGAATATCAATTCCTGACTCACGAAATTTATCATTGACGTCTTTTATGAACAATATACAAATCTGTTTGATGGGCAATTAACTGTATCAATTCTTTTGCAAAGAAATAAAAAATATTGTATTTGCTTAACAAGGCCTCTTTTGTCATCGGAGAATAAAGTATTTCCTGTAAAACACATTTGATGTTCCTTCAAAACTTTATTTTCATATTAGTGCAACGGTTTTTTTTTTTTTTTGTTTCTGTATTTTCACTTTCGATCTCTTCTATTATATCCTTAACAAATACATGAATATCATAATATATTCCTTGCTCTAAATCTTCATCATAATCAGTTTCCTTTAAATCAACATCATAATTAGGATCAGCCTTACTATCATCATCAAAAAAATTCTATGCACTGAACCAAGAATGATAGAAACAAGATTATGCGTTCCGAAAATGCGAGAAAATGCTCTCTCTCTGAGAGACGTCATACAGCGCTATTGTCAGACTTTGGAGTAATTTTACTTTGGGGCCCACTCCTAAATATTTTGTCTTCTTTTTTATTGTAATATGTATATGAACCTCCTTAACCTATTGCTGTAATAAAATTTTGTCGGTCTCGAATGGGTTAGGAGGTAAAAATAGTGAAAGTTTAAAAAGTTGAAATTTTTCGTTTACGAAAATATCCATAATTTTACACAGAAGAGTAGTTATTTTTACTTTAATTTTCTGTAAAAATTTGTTTTAAATTTCGTCAATTTGCCTAAGCAATCGCACATTTGCATACGTTTTTGTTAAGCAGAAGTGCTGCGTGACGTCATGCACTCAATTAAGAAAGAGAGCATTAGATAACGGGACTGCGGAACGCGTAATCTTGTTTCTATCATTCTTGGCACGGAACTTTAGGCGGCAAAATATAATGTTAAGTTATAGGATGTTTCACTTCATCTCATTAGTTTATATGATGCACAGTTTAAGTCAGTTTTGATGCAATAACAAATATGACTACATGTAACAAAAATAGTGGCTCTATAATTAATATAAGGGTTTGTAACTTAACTGTCACATGGTTCAAATTTGCGAACTAATAAAGCCAAAATATTGGCCATTTCATTAATTTGTCTGAATAGCTATTCCGCAAATTACTTGAAAGAAAAATTCTATGTATCCACAAAAACACCCTTTATTAGATAAATTACATAAATTGACATTCATATAAATTAAAATATAAACCGAAGTCATAAATTGTCATAATCGAAGTTTCCTCTTTAATGTTGTAAATCATTTTTGGATGTCCAGAATTTAATTGAACAAAGCTTTAGTATGCATACTGGTTGGTGGATCTTCAAATAAAGATCCCCAAAAAAAAAAAAAAGATTTCTTGAGATTGTTATCAATCCATTATTACTGATTAATAATTTTATAGCTATATGCTTAAATAATTTTGACTCACATATGCATTTCATAAATAACAAGATATCTTCTTTCCTGCACATACGTAAAGACCTGTAAAATATTTTCAAATTTCAAGATTAGTTATTCCATTTCAACATTGACGTGTTTTTATTGAAATTTATAATTTATCGAAATTTAAAATTTAATATTTATTACATTAACTTTTATACATGTTTATATTTGTTAATGGTTCCAAGTGAAATACATTATATTCATGGCTTCTATACAAGTTGTTTTTAAAGCAGCTGCTGAGTGCTTAAATGCTTGAAATTGTGCGTGAATTTGTGTGGCTTCCTTAAGGATATTCTATTTTCAGATATTTTAGCATAACTTTGATAAACATGCATGCAAAGCTGTCAGATAGCGTTAATATATAGCGAAATGTTGTCTTGTTTTCTAAACTGCTATATTTTATTACCACACATACGCGACTACACAGAGAAAATTCCACATGAGCTTTCAAAATTTTTGTTATCATTTGATTTTTTACACCAAAGAAAAATATACAAAAAGGTTATATTATTTTAAAAATGTTATAGTTAAACTGTTCTAATTGAAGGTTTTTATCATTAACTTCTTGTGGAAGCCACTTTTTTTTCTCTGCGTATAAATATTTAAATATTTCGAAAGTTTAACGGATGCTTCTGCGTTGTTTAAAATCACTTCAAACAATCTGTGAACGCAGAACGGACCGGATAATGTGCGCTTCTTGCATCTGTATGTCTCTGCATGAGTATGTTTTGTATTTGTGTGTGTGTGTGTGTGTGTGTGTGTGTGTGTGTGTGTGTGTGTGTGTGTGTGTATGTGTGATATGCCTGTCGATTGATGTCAATGGCATTTTTGGAATTTTTCGCATTTTTAATGCCTTTTTTGCTTTCGGGTCCTCGCTATTGAGTTAGTTGCATTTGTGTGTGTGTTCAACTTGCAGATGTGCTAGTGAGCCAGTGTATTTTTATCACTAACTTATTTGCCTCATATACATACAATACACACAAAATATAAAGATGTATGGTGCTCTTGTTTATTTTCATTTGATTTAGAAAAATGACTAAATTCGACGTTTCGCCGCCGTCTTACTTTTATTTTCACGATAGCAGCAGCTCAACATATATGCAAAAGCGTGGAGTGAGTCAGCTAGTGGGTAAGCTATTTGCTAAGCTATGGCAATATTTATGCATGACCGCATTCGGGTGACATATAATAAATCACTTGCAATATTCTTCTTATATTTGTTGTAGCGGCTGTTGTTCTATATGTTTGTGATTATATGTGCGTGTGCGTGTATGTGTGTGTGTGTTTTTTATTCGTAGTGATATAAATTGAGTTATGGTATTAAAAGAAAAAATTAGTTAATGGCTTGCCATATTTATATGATAAGCAAATATATTTTACTCTGCCGCTTTATTGAGGTGGCATTTAAAGATAAAGCACAAGTTAGTTAAAGAAAATGTTCTGTTTTTGATTAATTTATTTTTCATGACCATAACTACCCAACTTCATCACATAGACTTCAATAAGATTAAAAAATTTCAATATTTGACAGCCAGAAATCTACTCGCTAACGAAGACAAAGTTGATATAATAACTGATGTAAGGTATTTCGGAACTTGAATCCCAATGTTTTCTGAAAACTTAATTCCAATGTTCCTAATAAGCAAGGCAACCAAAAATATGCAAAAGCATGTTTTTTGTGTTACATGTTATCGTGAAATCCAGCCGGCATTCAAGCTTACCACTTCAATCACAACAATTTTTAACAGAGTATACATCGAAAAGTGCAGAAAATACGAAGGATTTGTGTAAAGCCTTGAAATTACCACCTCTAATCGTTTTTTAAGAAATATATTGATATAGACTTGCCATCAGAAACCACTTTGAGATCAACAGTCAGTAGTTTGTATGAACTTCCAATAAATAATATCAAAAGAGCTATAAAAAACCAATACCTTTGGTTTTCAATGGATGAAACTACGCATGCTTCAGGTCGATACGTAGCAAATGTGATAATATGTGTGTTATTTAACGATGAGCAAGTTGCAAAACAAAAATTTTTGGTTAACACAGCTTTATTAGATAAAGTAAACTACTGCTCAATAGCTCGATTATTTACGGATTCAGTTGATATTTTCGGCCCAGAATTTAGCAAAGAGGCACTTATTCTTTTCATCACTGATGCTGTACCGTACATAGTAAAAACTGCAAGAGCAATTTAAGGTTTTTAACCAAAAATTACTCAGGTGTCGTGTTTGGCACATGCATTGCATAGGGTATGTTAGAAAATTTGCAGTTGTTTCCCAAATGTTGACCAACTCATAGCAAGCGGCAAAAAATCTTTTTTGAAAGCACCCTCACGGTTGGCAATTTTTAGAGAGATAGAACCAGAACTAACCCTACCCCCACAACCAGTCACTACACACAGCAGATTATTATGGAGAAAACTATCAAAAAATAGAAACTATTGCCAATATGTTGGATGCAGAAGATTCACAGTCTGTCAAATTTATGCAAGAATTATTCAAAGAACAAAATTTGCCTTTGCAACTTATATATATAAAATCTAACTTTTCTAGCGTAACTGAGACCATCAAGCAACTTCAAACATGTAGTTTAAGTCTGGTAAATCAAATAAAAATAGTCCAAAAAGCAAAAAAAAAACTATTGATAAATGTGACTGTGTTTCTACAAAAGACAAGTTGGATAATATTTTAAGAAAAAATCAAGGTTTTAGTATCTTAAATAAATTTTTTGGTCACATTTCAGATCAAAATTTAAAAGACACTGAACCTATTGAAACGTATTCAATTTCAGAAAGTGTTGCTTTTAAATATGCACCAATAACTTCAGTTGAGGTTGAAAGAAGTTTTTCAATGTACAATGCTGCTTATCGTGCAAACAGGCGCAGTTTTTTATTCGAAAACTTAGCAAAAATGTTTATTGTTTATTGTAACAGCAACATAAGTTAATAGTTTTGACTTTTAACTGTTAATTTTGTTTGAGAAAATGAATTGTTTTGTCTGTGGTGCATTCATGTAACTATTCTCAACTGCTTTTTTCTCAAATGGTTGAGAATATGACGTCTCAATGACGTCATTTTCAACTGGAGTGTTTATAGAAGTGTGGTGAGTTGAGTAGAGTATTCTCCACCAGTTGCGAAGTTCTCGTGAGCTTAATACTTGTAAAGTTTGTCAATTTTCGATTGAGACTGAATTGAGCTGTAAGTAGAATTTTTAAGCATTTAACACGTTAAATTTCCAACAACAATTGTACGCATATAACTTCATTTGGACTTAATTTGAGAACTCGTTTTTCGATTTAACTTCATTAAATTGATTTAACATAATTAAATGCTCGGTTTGAACATGCTATAATATTTTTTATTTAATCATAGAAAAAAGTTCTGACAGGTTGTGTGACCAGAATGCAAAAGCAAAAACTATTGCATTTTATGAAATCAAAGCTCTTCGGGTTGCGGTCAATTTTCAGGTCCCAATCTTATACTTTTAGGTATAAATGTCTTGCGAACACCTTTATGTTTATCTTTATTTAACCTAAACGGCTCAATAAAACGTGCCTCTGGTAAATGATATGGATCACTTTGGTCTTTTAATGCTCGTCCGTGAATGCGTAACATATTCCTCCTATCATGAGCATCAGCTAACACCAACACAACAAAGTTCATTTTTAATGCTGAAATTCACATAAATTAACAATCATCACAAACAAATTTTAAATTCAAATTTACCTTATATATTGATATAGATGCAATTGCTATTCAAAATTTATTTTTTATTTACTTGATTTCTTATGCGTCTTGCACAAATAAATTTGTTTGTTTCGCCTTGCAAAAATTTTCTTTAACAAGAAAACAATTCTCAGGCCGTGTGCTATTCGGAAACTTTTCACTCGGATGATGAAATTTTGACAGTCTGAAAGAGAATATTTGGGACTTGCGAGGTGAATATAATTGTCAAAAATTCATGTAGCCCCAGGGGCTAGTATAATTTTTGACAATCGGGCCGTGTGCTATTCGGAATTTTTTTCACTCGTGGTAGGAGAGAATTTACTGAGTTGAATACAATTTCTGTCTGTTGGAGTAAAATTGTAATTATTGCTATGCCAAAAGGACGATGAAATTTTGACAACTAGAAATGTTGACGTTTTAGATTTTGGTAGTGCATTAGCACAAGAATTTAATTTAATTTGCGAAATTGTTGATATATATTGAAAATTAGGGATTCTGGTTGCTATGCTGTCGGAAACACAAAATTTTTAACTTCTTTACGACTCACAAACTCACAAGTGTTTTTTTTTTCATTTTTGCTTGTGTCAAAAATTCTCTTTGCGATTGTCAAAAATTATACTAGCCCCTGGGGCTACATAAATTTTTGACAGTCATATTTACCTCATAAGTGCCAAATATTCCCTTTTAGACTGTCAAAATTTCATTATCCGAGTGAAAAGTTTCCCAATAGCACACCGCCTTGGAAAGAGAATTTTTGACACAAGTAAAGATGAAAAAAAAACACTTTTGAGTCGTAAAGCAGTTAAAAATTTTGTGTTTCCGACAGCATAGCAACCAGAATCTCTCATTTTCAATATATATCAACAATTTCGCAAATTAAATTAAATTCTTGTGCTAATGCACTACCAAAATCTCAAACGTCAACATTTCTAGTTGTCAAAATTTCATCGTCCTTTTGGCACAGCAAAAATTACAATTTTATTTCAACAGACAGAAATTGTATTCAACTCAGTAAATTCTCTCCTACCACGAGTGAAAAGTTTCCGAATAGCACACGGCCTCAATCACAAATGTCAAATTGTCTACCCAGTGGGCAATTATACTAGGCCTTAACAAAAGAAGGCATGCTAAGACTACTACTATTGGCATCTTTATACCTCCTAATATCGCTGTACCAATGAGCACTTCTAGAAGCCCTTCCTATGGATGGGGCTCAAAAATTTTTTATTTCTGTGCAACGCAAAACATACAAGAAGTAAAACATATCATAACGTGTTAGCCTAAGAAGAGTACAGCGCTCTCCTATAAAAAAAATAAATAAAAACAAAGCCAGAAAATTTTACTTTTTGTCACATGCGAGAATTGAACTCGGACCGCTGGCGTTATAGTCAAACGTTTTACCGCTCTGCTATTTCACCATTTGATAACTTGTGAACAAAATGTGTATACAAATATGAGGTACACAACTCTGAAATTATTTTTCCGCTGGGCCTCTACAGCAATTTGATTAATTGGTATGTAGAGTATATTCTTGAATGGAGGATTTAGCTCAATAGATAAGGCGTTGTTTTTGAAATCTTGAGGTCGCAGGTTCGACGCTCAGCGGTGACAAAAAAGTTTTTTCAGTCATATATATACACTATATATATTTCTCTCATTCTCTCTACTATCAAACATATCTTTCTTCTCTATCGTGTGACGAAATGAAGTAAAGTGACCTAAGAAAGTTTCACTTCAAAATAGAAATTGCAAAACAAAAAACAGTTTACTGCATTTTTTTTTTTTTATTTTTAGTTAGCTTGAGAGTGCTTTTATAAGCCCTCATAAAAAAGGTCTTTTAACATGCATTCTCAAAAAGGAGCTTCTGGCAGGCCTCTTTAGAGTCGCGAGAGAGGAAGGCCTAGAAAATTTGCTCGTTTCATATAAAAAAGTTAATGGGCTTGGATATGAGTGCGGATGGTCTTCAAAATCCATATGAAGGCCTGCAAGTAGCGCTTCGAAGCCCTGCTTTTGCGCACTGGGTACCTACCACGAATATTTCAATTGGTGAGTTTCATCATATACACAAACACTTATTCTCTATCGATAGAGTTTAGCAAAGTGATTGAGCATGACATCACGATCAGTTGAGTATTTCTCAACTGAGTTACATAAACGCACCACTGTTCTTATGTTATGTTTTTTACCGTGAAGAAAAATAAAAGCTTTTTATTAATAGTAAAGAATATTTTGTTGTTTTTAAAATTATTATATGAAGAAGCTTTATAAAGTCAAACCTGGCTTAATTGTTCGAACAAATGCTTTAGGAAGCTGTTTGCGTTAAGTACCTTATTCAACACTTTGAATGCTGAAACAAAAATAACAGTTATATCATAATGTGTTTTTTTTTTTTCATTACTGCTGAATATTAAAATTTTTCATCTTTATCGAAGTTTTTGTGTGAGTTGAATTATCCAGCTGTAGACTGTTAACTTTAGTAAAACTCGTTTCAGTTATTTAAAGAATAATTTCACGGTGTGACGACCAAAAAAGCACAACCAAACTTTATAGAAATTCTTAAAGAGGGACATGTTGTGAGTCCATCGCACTTGGACTGGCCTTTCAATGTCGTCACAATTTTTTTTAATTCGTTTTTAAAGTTGAAAGGTCCGATTTTTGTTGCGCCGACGTTCATTGAATTTTTACAGCTATTTGCCTTGTTGGAAATGAAAAACAAATTCCACTTCTTTTCAGTAGAATATCACGTAGAATAATGCTGTAATAAAATAAATACGATAAAATACAAAATGAAGCGTGTAGCGAAGCAAATTCTTTAATTTTTCTTTAATTTCATAAAAAAAATTAGTGTTTCTATAAATTTAAATGATATAATGCTGCATGAATAACATATTTTTTTCAGAAAAATTCATTGCACGTAAAAATATCTTTTCATTGAATCCAAAACCATCAATATCGGTTGAGAATTGGCAAAATGGCGGCAGTTTTAATGTTTTTTTTTTTGTCAGAAAACACTGACTCCCATGTATATGTCGCTATCGCAGAAAGTGCTGTCATTTTGTCAAATCTTAACCGATTTTGGACATCTTTAGCTCATTGGAAAAAAAATATGATGAGTAACATATATCTAGAGCATTGCAATATAGATATTTAAAAAATATATAAGCTACTATGAAACGAATAAACATATTTTTTTATTTTCAATAGAATTTTTATATGAATGAATGTGTACGAAATGTGTAAAAAAGTACACGTCACACCATATAATCTGAAACATTTTTGTGAGAAAATTTATCTTAAGTTTATCTTCGGCATTTATAGTTCTATCTTATGGCGTTTACTTTTCTCAAAAAAATTCTGCATTTTTTTTGCCCTTTATGTGCTTTTTCTCAAAAAAATTCTGACCCGTAAATTAAATCGAGTTCTTTTCTCGACAATGTTGACATCGAAAGTAGAAAAAATGTAGAATTTTTCTCTCTCAAGATCGACGATTTTAAATTCTGTCCTCAAATGCTACCAACTGAATGAACAAAAAAAGTGACATGTCAGGAAAATATTAAATATTATCACTGACATTTCATTAAAATTTGAGCTTTTTCACGGATGACAAAATAAATATTATAAAAATTGTTCTCAAAAGTAAGCAACAGCAAGCAATCTTGCATTTTTCTGATCTTTTCTCGACTAAGAACAGTTCAACATTTTTTGAGTGCAGGTCAAAATGTAAAATATTCTGCACTCTCAGAGGGCAGAATTTTTTGCCAAGAAAAGAAAACGCCATTAAAGAAAGATATATAAATGTTTTTATTTCGAGAAGTTCAACTTTTTTGCCCTAAAGGTCACGGAGATCAATCACTCCGTTCTAGCACTTACCCACGAGAAAGTATATGGTAGGTAAACTTACCCTATTTTTTTATATGTGAAAAGTAGCTTATTAAAATAATTAAAGTGACTTTTTAGCAAAAGCTTACCACTAAACTGTGGCGTCCGTGGCGTAGTTGGTTAAAGTGCGTGGCCGCTATGTCAAAGAACTTTGGAAACCCAGGTTCGAAACCCAGCAGCGACAGAAAATTATTTGAATTAAAATAATTTTTCTGTACGGCCGCCACCTCTCTGCAGACAATGGCAAACCTCAGAGAGTAATCAAAATGCCATGTAAAGCTTCTTGAGAACGAGAACTTTCCGTTCATCGCCGTTCGGAGTCGGCGTTAAGCATGTAGGTCCGGTTCTCGGTCAATTGTGTACAAACTTAATAACACGCACAACACAATTGATCATAAGAAGCTAGGTCAAAGTCCTTTCAAGGGCTGAAATTGGCCAGTTATTTTTTTTTTTTTTTTTTTTTTTTTTTTTTTTACCACTAATAAAGTTCTGTGTTTTATTTAAAAGATAAAAAAATGCAAATAAAAATTTAATTGAGGACTTTCAAGGTTTTGGGCAATGGCTCAAAAAGCCTTTTTTTGATTTGACACTTCTTTTTTAATTCATGTCGTAAAAGTTGAAATCTGGTAAGTACTAGAAAGGAGTCCTCGACCCCAATGTCTTTTAGAGCAAAAAATTTGGACGCCTCGAAATAGAAACAGTGATATATCATTCTTGGACAAGATAGGTATCTAAATGCCGAAGATATGAAGAAAAACCAAAACGTTCGAGAAAAAACAATTGTTTTTTTTTCGAAATTTTCTTAAAAAAATGATTCAGATTAGACAGTGTGCAGCTTACTTTTTTCCATTACGGTCTAATGCACTCGTACACATGCATTCATATAAAAATTATGTTGAAAGTAAAAATATGTTTATTTGTTCCATAGTAACTTTTATATTTATCAAAGATCTATATTACAATGTTCTAGATGTACGTTACCCATCATATTTTCTTTTCAATGAGCTAAAGATGTCCAAAATCGGATAAGATTTGACAAAATTACAGCACTTTGTACGATAGCAACATATACATGGGAGTCAGTGTTTTCTGACAAAAAAAAAAACGTTAAAACTGCCGCCATTTTGCCAGTTGTCAACCGATATTGATGGTTTTGGATTCAATGAAAAGGTATTTTTACGTGCAATGAATTTTTGTGAAAAAAAGATGTCATTCATGCAGCATTATATCATTTAAATTTATAGAAACACTAATTTTTTTTATGCAATTAAAGAAAAATTAAGGAATTTGCTTCGCTTCATTTTGTATTTTATCGTATTTATTTTTACACAGCCTTATTTTACGTAAAATTCTACCGAAAAGAAGTGGAATTTGTTTTTCATTTCCAGCAAGGCAAATAGTTGTAAAAATTCAATGAACGTCGGCGCAACAAAAATCGGACCCTTCAACTTTAAAAACGAATTAAAAAAAAATGTGACGACATTGAGAGGCCAGACCAAGCGCGATGGACTCACAACATGTCCCTCTTTAAGAATTTCTATAAAGTTTGGTTGTGCTTTTTTTTTTGGTCGATTTCGTCACACTGTGTTTTTTATTGATTTCACTTTTGAATCTATCTTAAGACTGAATAACTTATAATTCTAACATCGGTATTTAAATTAAACTATTTGTTCTTCGAGGGAGTCTCAAAACAACTTTGTGTGACGCAAAATTTGTATAACACTTTCTTTCAATTTTTATTGGTTCTTAATTATTTCTTTCGTTGTGAATCGATGATTGGTCAGCGTATGTTCACTTATAAAATTTACCTGCCCTTAGCGGACTAGGTCAGTAGTGAGCGATTGGATAATTGTGCAAGCGTTGGTTCGTTTTCACAATTATGTTTACGCTCACTTTTCTTTCCATGGAATTTTATAAGGGCAGTAGAATGCACTTGTGTTGACTGACTAAGTTTTTGGTTGCTCAAGTGGCTTCGAAGGAATTCGCTTGAGCAATCTGTAAGTAATTTTTAATAATAATTTATTATTGCCACACAAGTTATGACTTTAAAAAGTAGTGCGGCATGTTTGCGACACTTACAAGTGGAAATGCAAACATGCAGTTTTCGAGGAATTATATTAAAAATTGAAATTATATTAAATTATATTACCACACAAGTTGTGGCTTAAAAATGTTTGCGACACAATAAGTGGATCGTAAAATAGAAATCATGAGTTTAAAAAACGTACGGTAAAGTGTACTTGGAATTACACCAAGTATACTTTACCAGGAGATAATTTATTATTTGCGTCTAGGGTTACGGGTTCTATTGTAACTCTGTAGCTGAAGACTCTCGTATGTATCGAATAGAAGATGTTGCTTAACTCTATGTACGTAATAGAACCTGAAACCTTCCATTCAAGCTCCGGCATCAACTAAGAGGCCTTGCAAGGAAAGGTCCCCAAGTGTCAGACGCCGATTTGAATGATTTTCGGATATGTGTTAGAAGATGAAATTCTAAGGTTGACGTATTTTTTTATATGTGCTGTATTGAATGTTTAGGGTTTCAAAATGGCGTTTCAAAATCAGCAAAAAATTTGGTTTTTTTACCATAACTCTGCCATTTGCCATAAAAACACTTACAAATTTGGTATCAAACAAAAGGTATTAAGAAGACGCAAATAACGGTATCCAATTCGTTGACATAAAAGTTGTTGCAATTTTGTTGTTGCAATTTTCAACAGTTTTTAGTCGATATCATGGGTAGCATGTAGACGCAATTATTTCATATCAAGTTATGTTTGAGCGCAAACAATTTTTAAAGTTAACTTTTTTTTATTTTTTTAAAATTTTAAAGTTTTTGTAATGAATTTTTTTTTTTTCTTAAAATGTACTAATAATTTAGCATTTTGTTTGTTTTTACAGATAAAGTACACATTTATCAAAATTTTGGTTTTTAACGATATTTTCGAATATATAGATAAATTATCATAAAAGCTAATAATTAGTAGGGTTTCACATGAATAGAAGCCGTAACTTCGCAATATAACCGTAATATAAGCTGCAGCCTTCCATGACTATTGTTTTTAGAATCTGCAATATTTACTATTGATTTTGGTACCAAATATGTTGCTAAAGAGTTACTACTTTTTTTATTAATTGACTAAATCAAAAGGCCTTCCATTTTTGAGACAGACCTTATGTGCTTACTTATTTTGTTAAGGATAAATTTATTTCAATAAAACTTTTACATTATTAAGTAAACACTTTCGAATTAAGCAAGTAAACTTAAAATTAAGCAAACATATTGAGTGCCATCAAAAACTCTGACAAGGTCATATGTAAACAAACAAAGATAAATACAAACACCAAACAATAAAAGAACAATTGATGTTGCATAAATTCCAAGCACGACATTGTCAGCTCAGCTATATCGACAACAACAAAAACAACAACATGGCCAACAATGCCACAAATAAGTGCAGTATTGGTGGCATAAGCCAGCTGCAAGGATTTGCCGCAACATTATGGCAATTCGTCATTGACACCATATCAGTGATGTTTGGCACATTAATCAGCGCTTTTTAAGGATTTTGTTATGTGTGGAATACATGCAAGTGTAAGCGACATACACTCAAAAGTAGCAAGAACAGCAACAAACAAACAAAGAAACAGTGCATAGAAAAATAATGACCTTCCACATTGTACTTATTAGTCACGCTAAACAAAGTAACGATAAATAAATATTGTCAAAATTTAGCATGTTACTTAAATGTAACACAATCACAAGGTCCTTGATTTAGTATTTCAATAGGATTTTATAATAAGACAATTTTTTTAACTTTAAAACTAAATGTGTTTTCTTTGAAATCTCATTTTCAAGCATAAAATTACAAAAATTTCAGCACATTTAAGTTGTTTGTTTGGAGTATCCTTAAGCACTGACTTTGCTGACCACAAAACCATTCCATTTCCAGCCAAGTATTCAAAGTAGTCAAAACCTAATGAGCGCATAATACGAGTACGTCACAGTTCAACGACATGTTTGTCAAACCGAAAAAAAAAATAAAATACAAAAACACTACAACAACAAAGAGCATATAAAGCCAACATGCTGTCATGCATTTTAAAGGTACTGTCAAAAAGTCTGAAATACCAGTCTTTTTTTTATAACTTCTTGTTTCGGTTTATTTGAATTAATCAAACTTGTGCCGCTTTGACTGTCACGTCAGTTTAGTCACAGAGTCAGTCAGTCAGTCACTCAGTCAGTCGGTCAACCACTCACATTCCGACTTCAAAGCATCATAAGCTTAGCTTGTTGTGCAATTTATTCCTTGTCGTCTTGCTTTATTTTTTTTTTTTTTTTTTTTTTTTTTTGTTGTCTCTTTCATCCTGTATGATATGCTAAGTTCAAAAAGACATCAACTTCAACGAGGCTGTGGATGAGCCGTTGACAGTGGCTGTAGCTACTCACTCTTACAGTCAACGTCAAGTAATTCTGGCAAAAAATTGTAGACACATCAGGCATTGCGAAAAAAAAAACTAAAGAAGCTACAACAAAAATTTGATGTTTAATTGACATCGCTGAAATATGGAACAGTCATTAAGAGCTCTTTACAAAGATGTGCAAGTGTTTCTTTCTACTCTATGATAAATTATCACACATAATTGACACCAGAGTGGACAATTTTAATGAAATTTAAATTTTATTAAAATCTTTATAAATGTTCAGTTTTACTTGACTTTTTCAAAAGTTTTATGACCATAAGTCCAAAAGTGTAATGACCAAAAGTTTTCACGCCTAATCCTGTACTTACCCTGTGTAAACTTACAAAATACAAGTTTCTTTTTAAAAATGTAATAAAATTAACAAAATTAAATGTTTTCCATGTATTATGGCTTTATTAGTAAGAGCAAACATTCCCATTAATTATGGAACACAACGTCGTTCAAGTGGCTGCCTCGGCTGGCTACGCAGTAGAGCATTCTGTCACTCCAATTTTCCAAGACCTTGTTGATGGTTTCGGGATGGAGCTCACGGGTTGCTTGGATGGCATTGGCCTTAAGTGCTTGAATCGTTTCCGGATTGTTGGCATAACATCGGTCCTACACGGTTGTCCACAAAAAATATTCAATGGGGTCAAATCGCAGCTCAGAGGCAGCCAATTGACATGACCAACACGGCTGATAACGCGCACAGAAAATAAAAGAATTGATTTATTACCTAAACTAGTTTAGCTAATGTGAAAGTTTCTATTTCACCTAATCTTTTCAACATCTTTTCTACTTACACAGTTAATTTAACAATTATGCATTAGGTAATTCACCTAATTCAAATTAGTTAATTCAACTAAAATTTTGCAAAACGCAAAAGTAAAGAGCACAGCGCTCTCCTATAAAAAACATAAATAAAAACAAAGTGAGAAAATTTTACAAAAAGTAAAGCCTCATTGCGAGAATTGAACTCGGGCCGCTTGCGTTCAAGTCAAACGCTTTACCGCTGTGCTGTTACGCCGTTTGATAATTTGTGAACAAAATGTATATAAAAATATGAGGTCCACAACTCTGAAATTATGTTTCCACTGGCCATCTACAGCAATTTGATTAATTGGTATGTAGAGTAAATTTTTGGATTGCAAATTTAGCTCAGTTGATAAGGCGTTGGTTGTTGAAATCTTGAGATCACAGGTTCGAATCTCAGCGGTGGCAAAGAAATTTTTCAGTCATTTATACAATGTATATATCTCTCTCATTCTATCTACTATAAAACAAATCTTTCTTCTCTATCATGTGACGAAATGAAGTAAAGTCACCTAAGGAAAGTTTCACTTCAAAATAGAAATTGCAAAACAAAAAACAAATTTTTTGCATATTTTTTGCACGGCATTCCCACTCTTAAGTGGGAATGCTATCTAAATAATTAGATGATTTTTCTACACTTAGTAGGTGGCTTGCCTAATCTGAAGTGGTCATAGTTTAAAAAAAATTAGCTAATTCTTCTAATAAATTATGTGTCTTATCTATTTTATGGTTGAAGGTACACCTAAATATTTAGGTTTTTTTAGCTACTCTCGCAGTTAAACTACCCAATATAATTGCATATAATTAACATTTAGAAATTGGTAGCGCACCTAATCAAATTCGTTGACTGAAAATCACCGGATTACTTTAGCTGAATTGACTACATTTTTAGGTAAAAGTTCTACTCTTTTTTTTCTGTGCGATTTGGGAATTTTGTGCGCACAAGATTGATTGTGATATGGCGCGCCATCCTACATGAACCATCCTACATGGTCGTCCAAATTCATGTCTTCAATGTCAGTAAAAAAAAGTCGGTTAACAAGGCTTTGTAACCCCCACCGTTGATCGAAACGTTGTTCCCAGCCTCATTTTTGAAGAAAAATGGTCCTATGATGCCACAACTCCACAATCCGCACCAAACTGTCACTCTCTGTGAATGCATCGGCTTCTCGACAATAATGTGCAGGTTTTCCGTGCTGCAGATACGGCAGGGGTACAGCAGGTACAGCAGACGCGGTGGTTGCTTCATTTCGACAAAAACTTCTTTTCAAATAACGCATTGTTTGGGCTACACAGCACTCACTTTGGAAATTAGTTTCCAATATTTCTCAAAGTTGTTCAAGCGTAAAGCGACTCATTTCTTTCTTTCGTAGGTATAATACTGGCTTTATGTTATTTCGAGCGGGAAACAACTGTCAGTGTCAAAATAACTTATAATTTTAAAAAAAACGCTATATGGCCCACCCTGTATACCTAAATCATATATAAAATACAGGGTTATCCATTTTCACCATTGGAAAGTAAATTTTAAAAAACACACTAAAAATACAGATTTTAAAAAATTTTAATTTTGTATTGAAAACAAATTTTAGCTTTAGGCCAAGTATGTTGACAACAAGACAACATGAAGACAAGAACCAACAACAACAACAACGGCTCTGTATAGAGCAAATCAGCAGAGTAACAGACTGAAAACTAGGCAGACTGACCGGCAAAAACAGCAGACTAGACAGACTGTTTCGTTGGCCGCTACACCAACTCATCAGTAGTCCTGCATGACTTTTCAGTATTTTAAGTATGACACGATCAAGGTTAACCTTGACACAGGGTGCATCGAAGTAGATTAGAACTGAGTTGCTTATGTAAAAGAGTTTTCTCTGTGGAAAATAAACTTCCGGGTAACTTTCTCGGCATATTGGCACTAAAAGTAGGACCTAAGTAGCTTTAGTGGATCACAGTGAAAAGTCATTAGCAACCAACGAAACAGTCTGTCTAGTCTGCTGTGTGATTTGCTCTATACAGAGCAGTTGTTGTTGTTGTTGTTGATTGTTGCCTTCATTGTCTTCATGTTGTCTTGTTTTCAACATACTTGGCCTAAGGCTCAAATTTGTTTTCAATATAAATAATGAAGGGTCATATTAAAATAAAAGATTTTATTTTTGTTATAATTTTTGAACAGGCAATACGTGGAATACAATGTTATGCAAGTGTCCTCCACGGGAGTTTTTGTCAAACTCAATCTTTTTTAGGTAATTTTCGATATTTTTTGTGCACAATTCGGGCACTAGCTTGGTAAGACTTGCCAAATGCTTGCTTTTAATTGCTCTACAGTTTTAAGTTTATTCACATAAACACGATTATTTGCGTAGCCCTTCCAAAAAAAGGCCAAAGGCGTTAAATCGCGTGATCTCGGAGAATCGCCAAATCTCGAGTCATCCTGGAAATTTCAACGAAGCCCTAATTGGTGCTGTTGTGTGAAATATGGCCTCATCTTGTTGAAACCACAAATTTTCCAGATCTATATCTTCAACTTCAGGACAAAAATAAATCTGTTTACATACGGTTATAGCGCTCAGAATGGACTGTAACGGTGGCTTCTTGATCGTTGTCAAACAAATATGTACCAATAACACTACCAGGCCATATTGCACATCAAATACTCACTTTTTACAGATGCAATGGCAGCTTCACAATCGCTTGGGGATTTTCAGAGCCCCATATACGGCAGTTTTTCTTATTCACGCATCCACCTAGCGAGAAATGAGCCTAATCGCTGAAGAAAATTTGCTTCTAAAAATCAACATTTAAGGGCCTCCGGGAGTTTTTCGGAAGAATGTATTTTTTCGAAAAGATCCCGAAGGCCCTTAATTTAACCAATAAAGATAATTAAACCCTTTTGTCCCTTTTGTGGCGTAGTTGGTTATAGTGCGTGGCCTCTATGTGAACGGACCTGGAGACCCGCGTTGGAAACCCCAGCAGCGACAGAAAATTATTTGAATTAAAATAATTTTTCTGTACGACCATCACCTCTCTGCAGACAATGACAAACCTCAGAGAGTAATCAAATTCCATGTAAAGCTTCTTGAGAACAAGAACATTCCGTTCATCGCCGTACAGAGTCGGCGTTAAGCCTGTAGGTCCGGTTCTCGGTCAATTGTGTACAAACTTAATAACACGCGCAACACAATTGATCATAAGAAGCTAGGTAAAAGTCCTTTCAAGGGCTGAAATGGCCAGTTAATTATTTTTTTTTTTTTTAAACCCTTTTGTCATTTCATTGTGGTCAGGATTTGAAATTTCAATCAATGTAGATATGATATGGGAAAAATATCTTGATTCGAATTTTAGGTTGAAAATTAAACACATTACAAATATATCGGCTTGTGCACATATAAAGTAGCAGTTATATGCTATAAATGTAGCAGTTATTTTTTATTCAAAATCAAAACATACGAATACTTTTTCTTAATGACTTTAAGTTCAAATTGAAAAGCTTACCTTTTCAAAATATATTTCTTTTGAATTTTTGCAATGCTTTCATATAACATGATGTTAAAGAAGGTCAATCGAATATAAAAACATTTCACAATAAAGTGAAATTACAAAAAAAAAACAAGAAAAAACGAACTTTTCACAAATGATATACAAACCAAGAACTAATCGAAAATTGCACTCGACATTACTGCGGCCCAAACGCCGGCTCTACAGGAAGTAAAAGCACTCAAACCTTGTTCGCCGTGGCTCAATGCAAGTTGAATAAAGCAGCAGCAGTAGCCGCAGCAGGTACAGAAAGTGTTCGCTCGATGAAGGGGGTCAGAAAGTAGCAAAGAGAGTGAGAGAGAAAGTAAACGCTCATTATGCCATTCGCCATTAGGTTACTCAGTGAACCATGGCACCGGCATCAGTAGCAAGAAGAAGAAATGGAACAACAACGTTGCAACATTTATATACAAGAAGGTCGCGCTACAATGTTGGCAAATAATTGGTAATGAGATCCTTCAGGGAAACGGAAATGAAAATTGTGCAAATGCATTGTGAAGGAATGCCATCGAGAAAATTATTTCGAATTCAAGATTGAGTTCGAGTACTTGTGAAAAAAAAAAAATTTGACACAAATCGAAAGAAATATTTGAAGGACAGATCGACGATATTGAAGAAAGAAATTTGGCAATGCCAGAGAAGAATAGAACAGATGTTGCAACTTGCAAATAGCATGCAACTGATTAAAATGACTTTAATCATTTTGTATTGTAACAACAGTGCACGGTGCACAACAACAATAAAAACAAAAACAACAATAGTATTTTATAGCACATATTTAACCAAATTATTACTTGTTAGCATGGAGAAAAATAATGTTTAGTGGCTAAATGCATAATTTTGATGGATAACTGTTGCAGCAACAAACACTTCTATTTTCATTTTTGACGTGACAACATTACGCTTTACTGCGCAGGTTTCCAAAAACGTTGAATTTTTCTAAAATGCATCAGCGTTGCATGTAATTGTTACTCAATGAGTATAGATGTTATGATAAAAGTAATGATACGATAGTAAAGGGTCAATTCTTAGACTTTCTGACAAAAATGCAAAAAAAAAAAAGAAAATGAAAGATATCATTGGAACTCAAAGGGAGCTGTCTGAGCAACAAAACTTCAAATTTATTTCATACACTCTGTTAAGTAAGAGCGTGTACGGCATTACTCGCAGTCGGTAAATAGTCAACCCTGAAACTTTGTCAACAAGTAGACATAACCTCTGCCCTTGACGCACTAGTAAAAAAGTTAAATTGGTGGTCGACACTTTGTCAGAAAAGTATGTTAAGAATAATTAGTGTTGCATACGCAGAACGTTTTGAGCCTTTGCAACCATCCAAAAGGACCAAAAATGTCCTATGCAGCGGCGGAAAAAATTCAAAGGCTTTTGTCCAGAAGTGGGTGCAACGCTTTAAGGAATCTAAAAACGTTGATGACCTTCTCGATCGTGGCTGAACAGGGAACATGACCAAGAAGGATTAAAAATTATAGTAAGTTTGTTTCCGATGAATCCTGGCTTAAGCTTGCGTCAAGGACAAGCGAAAAAGGTCTAAATATATCGCACGTAACTATTCGTAACCATTTGCATGCAAATAATTTGAAATGGTGAAGCACAATGAAGATATCACTCTTGTCCGAAAAACACTTTACTAAAAGAATGGCTTGTGGCGCCCGTGGCGTAGTTGGTTAAAGTGCGTGGCCGCTATGTCAACGAACCTGGAGACACAGGTTCGAACCCCAGCAGCGACAGAAAATTATTTGAATTAAAATAACTTTTCTGTACGGCCGCCACCTCTCTGCAGGTCCGGTTCTTGGTCTATTGTGTACAAACTTTATAACACGCACAACACAATTGATCATAAGAAGCTAGGTCAAAGTCCTTTCAAGGGCTGAAATGGCCATTTATTTATTTATTTATTTTTTTTTTTTAAAGAATGGCTTGGGCAACAGAAAACATTGATCGCGATTGGAGTAACGTACTCTTCTCTGACGAATCTTCTGTTTGGGGTTATTCGATCGTACCACGGGCTTGGTCTTCGTCGTCAAGTAATTTGTCCAGCGCACCGTAAAACATTTCATTAAAATTCAACTTTGGGGATGGTTCTCAAAAAAGGGTTTCGGCACTTTGCACTTCTTTACCGAGAACCTCATTGCTGTCAGAATGGTCAAAATTTATGAGAAGGCTTTATTACCGGATGCCAAATGCCAAGTTATAATAAAAACGAAGACTGGATTCTGCAGGAGGACAATGACCCTAAACACCGCAGCCCCCTCTGCACTGACTGGAAACGAGAAAAAGGCATCGTCACATTAGATTGGCCTGCATAATCGCCTGATGCTAATCCCATCGAAAACGTCTGAGGCTACATCAATCAGAAGCTTCGAGGGAGACAGACTTATACTTTAAAACAGCTTTCCCGAGAAATTCGACGCATTTGGAGAGCTCTTCCTGTCGAATATGACGAAAATTTAGTGGAAAGAATGCCGCGGAGATGTCAAGCGATTATGAACGCTGGTGGTGATTGGACATCTTATTAATATAATTGCGTCGTGCCTCGGAACTTCAAAAATTATCTTAAATAAATTTTTAAATAAATTATGCCGTACACGCTCTTACTTAACAGACTGTATAATTATAACACGTGATGTCTTTAGGTGTTACGGTAGGTATATAATATTGCAGGCTAGTAAAGGTTAGTTGTTAGCCCTCATGACAAAAATTAACACAAAATTCATGACGTCATACGGACGGAAGAGAGCCGCTACAAGATCGAAAATTGTTTATCATGCAACGGCGTTGCATGGAATTTTTACCTAACATTAAAATAAGGATATGATTATGACAAAGATTTCTATTAGGACAAGGCTGAGCAGAAGGATATGGGCAAAGTTTAAGACCAGAAATAAGACAAAGAGTCACCAAAAGATTAGAGCTTAGAATTGAGAAAGGAATAGGACAAGATCTCTGATAAGGATTCTCAAAAGAAATACGACAAGGATTCGAAGAAAGACAAAGGGAAGGATTTGAACACGCCTATAACAATATTTAGAACAAAATTGCGAAAAAGACTGAGTAAAGAATAGAAAATGGATTTGGCCACACTAAGCACAAGTTTTAAGACAAATATTAAAAAAAAAAACTGCGAGATAAGGATAAGTAAAGGGATACAAACAAGAGTAATATCAAGCATTTTGGCTAATTCTAGAGTTTGGACAAAAATAAGGACACTTATTATAACAAATAAAAGAATAAGGACAAGGATGAGGTCAAGTTTGGGAACAAAGGTCAAGTTTGGAAAGAATAGGGTCAAGAATAATGATTTGGATAAAGATACTCTGTCACGTCAAAACCTATGGGTGTTTTCACGATACAGCCAACTTCTTTTTTTATATTAAAATCACTGCATATACAATTTTTGGATCCTCTATCAAGTCAATTTTTTTAAACAATATACAAATGAAATATCAAAAGAGTTTCCCGGTGAAAAAGTTTAGAATATCAATTTCGATATTCGAGAGTCCATATATAGTTAACCATAAAAAAAGAAAAGAAAATAAAAATAAACACATATTTTATCACATTTGCACATGTCGCTACAAGTGTCAGTGCAGATAAAGAATGTAAACATTTACGTGCTTGTACATATGTACCTATAAATAAGTCAAAAGCATTAAACCACTCATCTAGCTCATGAAAACAAAAAATCACTCAATCGCCATATTAAATAGCTATTCAATTATTGTAACTCATAATATATGCATGTTGAAATAAGTGCCAACTTCACTAGCTATTCCCGTGAAGAATTCCATTTCATATTTTAACAGACACTCTAATGTATTTCAATTCCGTGGGGAAAAACCTTTTTACATTTAAACCAACGATATGCTAATATTTTCAATGTACATATGTATATGTTTTGCACTCTTTTGCTTAAATCTGTGCTTAAAAGATAACTGTAAATTTGAAGCATTTGGAGTAGGTTCAGAAATAAACGATTTTCGCTCTTGATGTTAACGAAGCATATATTTCAAAAATAAAAAAAATTTATATGAAAAGTACATTTCATTGTCATAGTGACACTTATCTAATATACAATCCAATCACCTTCTTTGTCAATAATTATTATATTGACAATGCATATTAGCTATATGGCGAATGGAACAAATACATATCTGAGTCAAAATTTTGTCACTTCTTTAATAAAATCATTAAATGGCAAAATAGTGGCGTCCGTGGTGTAGTTGGTTAAAGTGCGGGGCCGCTATGTCAAAGAACTTTGGAAACCCAGGTTCGAACCCCAGCAGCGACAGAAAATTATTTGAATTAAAATAATTTTTCTGTACGGCCGCCACCTCTCTGCAGACAATGGCAAACCTCAGAGAGTTATCAAAATGCCATGTAAAGCTTCTTGAGAACGAGAACTTTCCGTTCATCGCCGTTCGGAGTCGGCGTTAAGCATGTAGGTCCGGTTCTCGGTCAATTGTGTACAAACTTAATAACACGCACAACACAATTGATCATAAGAAGCTAGGTCAAAGTCCTTTCAAGGGCTGAAATGGCCAGTTATTTATTTTTTTTTTTTTTGAATGGCAAAATCTAACAAGAAAAATATATAATTTAAAAATATTACATTGAAAAAACGTAAAAGAGGCATATTAATTTTGTCAATCCGTTTGTAACGCCCATAAGAAGGCGTGATAGGTATAGAATAGTATATACAAACTCCGACTAAAAAGTATATACAAACTTTTACTTTTTAATGTTAAACTATTCGTAGTGATCTTTTTACTCTTTAATTAAAAAAAAATCGTTTTGTCTCCTAAAAATTTTTAAATTTTGAGTTGTGTCTGTTTTGAAGATTTATTTTCATAGCTTCTATATATATATATGTATATAAAAATAAGTATCATTGTGTATGAAATCGATGTTCTTCGCAATGCGTGAACCGATTTCGTTTCTGGAATTTCCCATGAAAGGTGACGTCAATACGAAGATTTTTATGAATAAATGGTCTTTGTATGTGTATTGGTTCATGAATTATAGGCATTTTAATGAAATTTTACAAAATACAGGTGTGAAAAAATACAGATGCGCACATATGGTGTATATGGGGAAATATTTTCAAGGGAAATTGGAAATAAATGCAATATTGGAATAATTTGGCAAGTCTCACTTTAGTTTGCATTCGCACGAAAAATATAAGCATAGTAAAAATTTTCCATACCCCTTTTTTTCCATACCCCCTCTTACGACCAACAAACCAATAAAAATGCTATATTTAAGACGGTTTTGTACGTATAAGACTAAAATTTAGTAAATAAGTTCGTTGAGTTGTACATGTTTTGATAGTGGAACTTGATATGTAGAAGTTATGAGCCAAAGAGGTAGTTACTATATATTTGAGCGAACATTAGACAAGGGGGAATTTACCCACACAGGCCAAATTTATGATATCGAATTGCTTTGGAACTAAATGTCGTATGTTACTATGCAATAGACTCCTAAACTACTCATCCGATTAGCATGAAAATTTGTGTATGGAAGTTTTTTGGTACGGTGCGTGTTTGTAGGCTGTCAACTTTTATCCATCTTGAACACCAGAGGGCGCTGTAATACAAATTTTTTACAAAACTGCCTAAAACTCACAAACCGCTTATTCGATTCGAATGAAAAGTGGTATACAGTGGTTTTCATGCACGTTGAGTGTTTTGCTGCACTCTTTTTTGACCTATCTTGAACACCAGAGGGCGCTGTTGTACAAATTTTTTGCAAAACCACCTAAAACTCACAAACCGCTGATGCAATTAAAATAAAAATTGGTATATAGTACTTCTCAGGTAGCATGAGTTTTTGACAGTATCTTCTTTTAACCATCTTGGACACCAGATGGTGCTGTAGTGCAAATTTTTACAAAATCGCATATTTTTAGTTGTTACATATGCAAATATTTACAAAATGTAAAATATTTCTTAAATTTAGTAAAATTAAAAAATTTCCGTTATTTTGACATCAAAAACATGAACATGATATATTTAATGCAACATCGTGCTCAAAAATGAGAAAAACACAATCAGAAATTGAATTTTGTGACTTTCGATTCAAATATCTCCGCTGCTTTTTTATACACTTTGTTAAATTTTTTTTTTGTCTTAAAGCTTCATCAAAGTACTATAAAAACCTTATTTCAAAAATACCGTCAGTTGAGTATATATATTTTAAATATTTTTTTCAAAAAAGCTCTGAAATTTTGGAGTTTTCCTCAAAAAAGGCTCAAAATTTGTTTTTGTTGTAAAAATAATTTAAATTTAAATTCGCAAATTTTCAGCTCTATTTAAAAATTATAACATTTATAAGCAAAAATTATTGAAATTTTACGCAAAAATTAAAAACCATTTTTGTGATTAAAAAAACACAAAAAAAACCCCTTGATTTTTTCGAACAAAATGTTTTTTCAATATTATGTTTTTATATTTTTGAAAAAATAAACAAGCTAAAAAAATAATTTTTCAGTAAAAATTATCTTAGTATCTCTTACCATTTAAAAGTTATAGCCAATAATCTATGTATATATACAAAAAGGAAAACGCTGTCTGTGTGATGGCTGGAAACTTCAAAATTACTTAGCCGATAAAGCTGAAATTTTTGCAGTACATTTTTTTCAAGTACGATATGGTTTAAATTTCTGTCACACCCCCTTTTACCGCCCACAAATCAATAAAAATGCTATATTTCCTACGGTTTTCGTCGATTTGGCTACATTTTGGTAATTTAGTCTGTATGCTTACTGTCGGCAACTGTACTAAAACTGGGTAATATCCATCTACTCGAAAACTGGGATGGGCATTATATAAGGGGGTGTGGCTCCGACCATAAAATTAAAATTTGTATTATCGAATAGCTTTGAAAGTAAAAGTAGCAATACTCACATACAAACTCAAAATGGAGTTACTATTTGGTAATCTCCTGCTACTGGGAAACTGTAACGGGCCGTGGAAAATGACAGTGGTGTTAAATTTTGGGACTAAGAAAAGTTTCGAATATAATTATTATGTTGCGATATAATTGCTGGGGTCAGCAACGCCCACCGGGAAAAAGCTAGTATTAAATATTTGAAAGATATTAAAAAAAAATGCGTGCATAATTTTAATATATTTGTTATTAATTCTGTTAAAATATTTCAATATTTTATTTAATTAAAAAGGTATTTAAATAAATTTTAAATATTTACGTAGTAGATTTATGCAAATGCGTTATTGGTGCAAAATTGACTCGCTTTTTGGATAAATTAAAAAAGTTTTTCGATAAATTTCATATTTTTTTCTTTTAGTGTAGTGTTCAAAGAAAAATTCCCTCAAACCCTCTGTCAACTCATGGAGAGAGCAGTCTTAATCCTTTTGAGATCGGCGTCTTCTTGTGCCCTGAGAAAACAGCACGTCAGAAATTTGCAAAGGTTTAAAGAAGTCCAAGTATCTGTATTACTGTATTACTGGTGCATTATCCTCAACCCCAACTAGTGCTCTGAATGTTATTCTTCACCTTCCTCCTCTTGATATCTTTGCCAGAGAGTGTGCTTATATAGCAGCCCTCAGACTAAGAGAATTTGGAAATTAGAAAGGTAATAGCTGCGGCCACACAATAACTCTGAACTCATCTGTCCCCGACAAAACAGATTATTGTGTGCTTTGTTTAAATCTCGAAAAGAAATACGAAGTTCTCATCCCTTCACAGCTAGACTGGGCTAACAAAACCCCCCTTAAAACTACCGGCATTAACATTTTTACAGGTGGATTCCAGCTTCAAGAACAAGTAGGGGAAGGTATTTACTTCCAGGATCTTGAAATCGAAGCTTCCTATTGACTTCCAAATTATTGTAGTGTCTAAGTGTCTACCAAGTGGAGATGACTATTTACGAATGGCTATCCACAAAACCGCTTAGATTCTAGGCCAAAAAGACTTTGCGGGAAGGAATATTTACATCTTCTTAGACAGTGAAGATGCCTTTAACCCTTTGACGACCATTGGGACACCGGTGACCCTTTTAATTTCGAATTTTTCCTAGAAAAAATATGCAAACGATTTTTCTTTACAAGGCATCATTCAACTGGGAATGAATGTGGCTTCCTGAAAGTACTTCATTTTCAAAGGTAGACTCATACCTTTGGCTACCAGACCATCCCAAAGTCGAAAAATCTTTCCTTTTTCTCCCCCTTCTTTTTGCTGCAATATTTTGGGGGTAGGAGGAGCTATAGGTAAAAATGTTTGGGGGAAGTTGCGAGCAACCTTCCACTTTTAAAAAAAAAATAGCAAAAAAAGATAGTCTACTTGGGCTATCCACGCGACCACCAAACCTGATGGGACCAATATGTCCCAATGGTCGTCAACGATAAAAATCTCAGACATACTTCATTTTGTTGAAAAGTTGATTTATTTGAAATAAAAATAAATTTGTTTGCATTTTTGATCAATGCATTGAATTTTCATTTTATTATGATGAAATTTTAAATTATTTTGATTGGCGAAGCAAAATGGGTTTTTCAAAAGGCACAAATAGTATTTTTTCGATGGCCTTTGTTTTGTTTTCAGCAGAAAAAACATCCTTACGTCCCGTTTCACTTTTGCAGAATTGTCGGACAAGGAAGTTATATCCGCAAGTTTAAATCTCTTAGGTACCTGTCTTACAACTTCGCGGTTGGTGAACGTATTGATCATTTGAGTAGCCAGTTGCCCGCGGACTTCCAATGCAGATATAGGAAGTGAATCATTATTCAAAGTAGAAATTTTGTTTTAACCACAGTGCACAGCGGCGGATTTACATACGGGTTGAAAAGGCTTCAGCCGCGATCTCCCTTAAAAAATTTCTTGTGTAGGAAAAAAAATTAAAAAAGTGCTAAAAGCCGTTTAAGCATTCCCCTTAGTCTATAAAACTGTTAGCTCAGTCCTTCCTTCCTCTGGTGAATCCTAGATCCGCCACTGATTGTGCACACTCCAATCAAAGCGATCGCAGAAAAGACGCAAGTAGAATTTGGTCTTTGATTTGCGATCGTGTTCGTAGTAATACTGAAATAAAAACAATAAATCAAGAGTGTAATTTTCTTCCTAATGGTGGTATTTTGGCCACTCTACGGCTATTGGTCCTGAAGATATTTCCAAAATAGGTCAAAAATTCGTTAAAAAATCCCAACAATTTTTTGTTACGGAGTTCTGTTTTGCATCAAATGAAAGATCCGATTTTTTGGAAAATTTGATTCCTCTTTTTTGATATTTTGAATAGTCGTAAAGGGGTTAAAGTACCACCATTGAAAATGGTTTCATTGTTGGCCATTGTTTTTCAACCTTTCATTGGATGTCAAACATTACGCCATAGCAAATATAGAAAGCCAGATATTATGATAGAATTTTTGGGGTTTTTTAAAAATCTTTTTAAATATTTTGGGAATATCTTCTAAACCAATAATCATATAGCGGTCAAAGTACCATCATTGCAAAGGTTATTTTTTAAACTTTCATTTGTTAACCTTTAAAACAGATTAAAAACAACGAGTTCTCATGAAGTAAATCAAAACTCAACCTCAAACTTTTCGTTCGTATACTGTCAACGAGAGAAAATAGTGATATACATTCTTACCGTTGACGACCATTGGGACATATAGGTCCAATGATTTTTCACACTTTTGCAGGTGAAAAATATTATTTTTTGCGACACTTTTGTTTAGTATTAGGGAGTCGCTTAACACGAATCCGTTGACGGATTAACGAATTTTCCAGCGGTTCAGGAGCGTTCGTCAAAAAGTTAAGGCGCTGAACTCACATATTGACAACTCTTATACTCTCACTGAGTGCCGCAGATGTCTTTACGAGATGGGTAGGTTATTCAGGGAGCACCACATATGGGTACCCGGGGAGTAGCGATTCTGCATATGGGCTTAAAGGGCTTTAGCCCCCTCCCCCCCTTGAAGAATTTTTTGTATGGGAAAAAAGTAAAATAAGCCCTAAAAGTCGTTTCAGAACCTCCCGCCCCACTTTGTCGAATCCTAGATGTGCCACTCTACCCAGACATAGAGATATCGAGGGCAATAATTTGGCTGATGAATTGGCAAGGAAAAATATGACCTCTAACACCTTCTTCAATGAGTAATTTGTTGGTACACCCATGTCCTCCTATAAACTACAGCGCAGGACAGATCTTTAAGTCTTGTACAAGAATGCTGGCAACACCTTGCCACATGGAGGACAGCTTACCTAACGTGACCTGCCAACGACTTAAAGCGCACCAATTCACTGCTTGAGCTAAGCAGAATAAACCTGTAAAAATTGTAAAAATCCTCACTAGTCACTTTGAAATAGGAAAGTATGCTCTTCGGTTTGGACTAATATCTAATGATTTTTGCAGAAACTGCAAGTGTAAAGAAGAAGTAAAAAATGTTCAGCACTTCCTCTGTAAATGCCTGGCACTAACAAAACGGAGAATGTCCACTCTGGGACATGCATTCCTAAATAGACCTACCGAAGTCTCATACCTGAAAATCAAGCATATCCTAAAGTTCACCATCCATACGAATTGGTTTGCTGAGGAGGAAAATCTGTCAAATCAGAAATTTTGTGGTGTCACAACGGGCCTGAACTGACCAAAGTGTACGAGTCGTCTGTCGGCTCAGCCACCTCAATATAACCTAACCTAACCTAATCTACAGGTTTCCAATAAGAGATGTTATTGTGAATCGGCCGCTATTGTTAATCGCTCACTTTTAAAGCTTTTATTCTTTGACATTTGACAAGTACAAACTACGCCATTACTAAAAATGGAACGATACACGCTTCAACAACGCATTGAAATTATTAAAATTCACTACAAAAATGGTGAAAATCTTGCAGTCACAGTTCGCAAAACTAAAGCATTTTTTGGTCGTCGTGAAGACCTCATTGAAGAGGTGATCACAATTTGCCACCGAGATCTTGTGATTTAACACCTTGCGACTTCTTCTTTTGGGGCCACGTGAAAGATAAGGTCTACGCCAATAGCCCAGCATCGATTGAAGACCTCAAAGATGTAATTCGTGAGGCTATCGAGGACATAGAGCAGCCACTTTGCAATTTGGTTATGGAATATTTCATGAAAAGGATATTGTCCTGTAAGCGTGGTCGTGGTGGCCATTTGGCTGATGTTGTTTTTCATTATTAACGGCATACCTTTCTCTTTATTATGAAATAAACATCCGAGCATTTATCTCAAAAACTGGCATTTTTCTTTGAATACCAAAATAACACCTCTTATTGGAAAACCCTATAATTATTTTTGAGTAATTATTTTTTGAGTAATTATTTATATTTATGTGTATGTATTTTATTTTTCCTTTTTTATTTTAAGGTTTACGTTTTATTTTTATTATTATTTTTATTTTTATTTTAATTTTTTGTATAGGCATTTTTATAATTTACAAGTTTTTATGTTATGTTTTTTATTTATAATTATTATTTTAATTTAAATTTGATTTAAGTTTTTTATTTATTTTTTTTATTTATATATCATATATTTATATATTTTTATTTATTTTTCATTTTTGTTTCCATTTACATTTAATTAATTCAACTCAATGAATATACGTATTTTATTGCGAATTTATGTGTTTTTATTTCTTACTAAAAGAAGAGAATTTAAAAAGAATTTTCTGTGTTTTCACAAGAATAAAATAAAAAACATACGGATACAAATAAAATTGATCATTAATTTTTAATCGCACTCATTCTCGGCGCAAATGCCAAAATTGTCACTCATACGCCACGACGACAGCATCAATATTTATATATTGAGCCGTAATGTTGCAGCCAGACCCCGATCCCAAACTCATCCATATAAAAGTCTAGCTATTTATTGTGAGCACTTGAAATTATGTTGTATTCAATATAGCCGCGACGGACATAAAGTAAAGTAGATTTTCACATACGCGAAATAACAGAGAAAGAAAGAGAGCAACTTCATCATCATCATCATCATCATACTCATTCTCATAATAGTCTGTTTTCAATTCCCAGCAGAGCGGGAATGAAAGACATCTTAAAATGCGAAAGAACATCAACAGAACAGCAACTCATGACACAAAAACATTTCAACAATCTTGTAAATATTTGAAGTGAACACACACCGAACACACAGCAAACACACAGTAGACGCGCAACCAAGGCAACACTGACTGAACTTTGACCATTTACAGCCTGTGTGGCAGGTACAGTGGAGCAAACGCGACACTTTGAGTGCGTTCAAATGTGTCCCAAATGAATTGAAATTTTAAGCATGCAGAAAAGGAGCAAAATATAAATAAAAAGAAAAAGAAAACAAGTTGGTGAAAACAAGTAGAAAACGAAGAAAAAGAAACAGCAATAGCGCTTGAAAAAAAAGCAGAGAAGAGAAAAGGATTCAAGCAAACACATTAATGCGTACAGCAAGCCTATCAAAAGGACGAGTTAACAATTTATGTTGACAGTTTAACACGTTTGCTGCTACTTGTTTTTGTTCTAAGTGTTGTTGGTGTTTGATGTGCTTGTTATTGTTGGTTTGCTTTCTCTTTAAGTTGATAGAAAACAAATATCAAGCCGTTTGCCTCTCTTCCTGGTAAAGAAAAAAATTCGCTTTCATCATGTTTAATTTGGTTTTTTAGCCAAACATGAAAAATCATCTGTTTGCGTATTTATTGGTTATTCCCCCACACCACTTACCCCTTTTGTGTCAAAAGCAGAGATTGACTTTCTTAAAGTAAACATTCCACGTTTTTTACATTATAAAATAATGTTTTTTTTCTCTACTCACTGGACGTCTTGCAGAATATTGACATTTGTGGTTAAGAGGATGGGAGAAAGAAGTTTTCGTCGTAGTGGTATATATGTCACATAAAGACTATTTACAGTTCACGAGATTTCGGGACTTTAATAGAATTAATTATAATTTTTATCCAAGGCTTGTCAGCCACGGTTGAATTCATTGCCTTCCTAGCTACTTTGTCGTTATATCTTTGTTCTCTTGATAATGATGTTGGTGCTCTGGATTGCTATTTTCGTTGTTGTTGTTGTTGCTTTTGCTTCCATAGCCTCTAAGAAAACCATTACTTTTATCAAATTTCAACATTTATTTAGCAATGTTTATTATATATATATACATATATATGTATGTATGTATTTATTAATGAATTATGACTGAGCAGTTTGTATTAATGGCGCCCAATGTTTTTGACTTTTGACCACTTAATCGTTTTAAGCTACTAAATGTCAAAATTTAATGAATACTCTGACTTCCTTGTGGCAGTTTTCGCTGCTCCTGCTGTTGTCTTCTTGGGCTATTTTTAGTAGGCTCACGTTATTTTATGTTTTTATGTTTTTTGTTTTCTTTTCTTATTCATATTCTTGCTGCCGTTATATTTTTGCTTGTTGTTATATCAATAAACAATTGTCCCTTCTATCATAAATTGTGCACGTGACACAATCGACCAACAATAAAAAAAAATAAAAAATAAATAAAAATATTTATACGTTTGACTAACTCCTAGATACGAGTAGGGCGTATGTAACTCGAGCAATGCTATCAGTATCTTTTGTCCACTAGTTCGTTGTATTGGCATCTGTTTTGTTGTGGGCGCGTGGACAGATTTATGACATATCCTGTTTTTTCCTCCTTTTGTGTATTTTAATGTTGCACGCTTATCGCTCTTGTTTTGATTTGATTAATGAAATAAGTTCTTAATAAAGCTGTCAGTATGCTCATAATTAATTTTGATGACTTACATTATAAATATTATAGTTCTACACCAGTTGTTAATGGACGTGATTTCATTTTTCAAATTCGTGCTATTTTTATTACATCAATTATGGTTGTAACAAAAAAAAACAAAAAGCAAAAAAAAAAACAAACGAAAAAATTGGAACAAAAAGAAAAAGAATTTAAATAATATTTTCACATATACATAATATTTCTTCATTTTAAGGATTCTGAAATTTTCGTTTGAACAGAGTAGATGATTTAGCGATGTTCATCCTTTTCATACGTTTTTGGCTTGTGAAAGAAGAGTCCTCGTCATGAGAGTTCTGCGTAATAACACTGTTGATATTATTTAGCTGCAGCAACTGTTCGGCGAAGGATAACTCTTGCTAACAGGTGTTACTTTGGGCTGAGTAGGCAATTGAGAAGCAGAGCCCTCCCTTGACGAACAAAACTGATGCTCTATAAGTCACTAATCATGCCCGTCCTATTATATGCAGCACAAACCTGGACGTTGAGCAGTTCTGATGAAAAGACTTTGGAAAGAGAGAAAGATCCTTCGTAAAATCTTCGGTCCAATCTGCGTCAATGGCGAGTACTGAATTCGATGGAACCACGAGCTGTATGACCTGTAAGCTGACATTGACATAGTCAAGCGCATTAAAATCGAGCGGCTCCGCTCGCTACACTCACGATGGCGATGCTATCAAAACATCGCTTCTTCTAGCCGTAATATTACGGCTCTCAAGTCATATAATATATGAGGCTGTGACAACCTTACATGAAGCTGTTATAACATTCAATGGTGAGAGGAACTCAGTTTTGATAGCCGAATTGTGAAGGTTTAACAACCTCAAGCGAAGTTGTTGAAACTTTCAATTGAGAGAGGAATTCGGTTTTGATAGCCGAATTGTGAAGGCTTAACAACCTTAAGCAAAGTTGTTGGAACTTTCAATCGAGAGAAGAATTCGGTTTTGATAGCCGAATAGTGGAGGCTATGAAAACGCTTTTTGTGGCTGCCATAAAGCGTTATGTTGACTTCGTCAGAACTTCTTCTATTAAGGAAAAACCTCCGAATTTGAAATTATAACCAATTTTAGAATTTTAATTGCCCAGTAAAACTATTCATTTTTAATGGCTTTTTTATTTAAATTCAAATTAACATATAATTAACATATAATTAACATATAATTAATTAACATATAATCATAAAGTATCATCCGTGCAAAATTGAAAAATAAAATGGAATCATCAAAATTCTTTTTTGGCCAAAAGCGCCCGAGTTGACATGGAATCACCGATATGTACTTACATATTGCTAGCAATTAATGAAGCATTATAAAATTGTTATTGTAATAAAGTAATTTTTTTAATTTGTTTCTACGTGAAAACAAAGCGACGAAGTGACTTTACGCGTGCGACCGACTGCTGAAATAAAACCAACTTCAAAAACTGACGAAAGCTACAACAAAGCGGCACGAGTGACAACGAACGAGAAAAAAAAAACCCTTGAAAAGAAGCATGCTTTGTTGTTGGTAAAATAAATACAAACACTTGCATTTTTTCACTGGGAAACAAATTAAAAAATTACATTTTCATTGCCGAAATAAGAACAATCAAATAATGCTCTTTATTGATTACTTGAAATATGTAAGTACATATTTATCTTATTTGGGCAATGAAGTTATAATTTCTATTTTATTTTCGCACTCACTTTACGCGCACCACCGACTGCTGAAACAAAACCGACTTAAAAAACTGACGAAATCTATAACAAAGCGGCACGAGTGACAAAACGAACGGGAAAAGAAGCATGCTTTGTATTCTCTCTTTGTGGTTTCAGTAAAAACAGCGAAAGCTGTACCTGTAACCGAGGGTGCAATAGCCGATTTGAAGTTGCTCTACACGCAACAACTGAAAAGAAGTTGTAGTAGCCACAATGCGAAATGTATTAGAACTGTAACCACAGCTCTTATTTTCGAAAGACTCAGAGAAGTTTTCAGGTTTTGTTTTGTTGTCATTACAGCTTCAATTACAGTTATTACAGCTCTCATAAGGTTCTCGTAATTAACTTTCGGGCAAGGCAGCTTCTTTTCGTATATAATAACTTTAGCATGGCTACTAAAGCCTCAACTTTTCCATGGCAGCCGTATGCGAAATTCAATAATTCCCTGAGTGTAGGTCATGTTGAGCGAATGGAAAACGATGCTCCAGCGAAAAAAATATTCGATTCGCTGCCCGGTGGTGGTCAACGCAGAAGAGGACGCCCATAACTTCGTTGGAAGGATCAGGTGTTGAATAACCTGACCACGCTTGGTGTTTCCAACTGGCGCCAGCAAGCGCAAAACAGAAATGGCTGGCGGAATTTCTTAAACGAGGCCAAAACCGACTTACGGTTGTAAGCGCCAGATAAGTAAGTAAGTAAGTAACTGTTCGGCAGCATTTGAAGCCCGTAAACTGCGAACAATAATCCATAAATTGCTCAAATGTGGGCTGCCTGACTAAGAGCCCAGCAGGCGTAGATTGTGGCAAGACATTACCAGCAGAGCAAGCAGCAGTAGTGACAGGAGTGAGATGAACGGTAGCATCCGTATGTGAACAGGTAACTGCAACCGCTATAGACGGACGGTGAGCATCAAAAACATAGACAGAAGAAGAAGGATGAGAATAGTGAAGAACATCAGCTGTCGTAGGAGAGCAATGAACCATAGAGGTAGGGCCTTGAAACTCAGTAGGAATATCTGGTCTGGAGGGAACCTATTCCCGAGGCTTTTTTTGTTAGCGGGAGGAAAGTAAGCTTTGTTTGGACTTAAAATCCATGCGGTGAAGCACGTATGGCTTTATCTTCAGGTTTTTTTTCCGATAACAGCGGCAACAAATAGCGATGTATCGCAGTAAATAATTATATATTATATAAAAAGTTGTACACTTAATGCGATTTCAAAATTCTACACATTTCTTTTTTTTTATAGAAAAATTTAAGGAGAAAAAACCTGGGTCTCCAGGTTCGTTGACAGAGCTGCCACGCACTTTAACCAACTACGCCACGGACGCCACAAATCTTACGCTAGTAATTTTTATTTTGATCCATCAATATTAAAAATCTACTCGATGAAAAGACCCCACCCCACTATTCGAAGAATTTCTAAATTTAGCCTGCTATTTTCAGGCTGCCTCCTTAACTTCTCTTGAAGAGAAAATTAAAAAATTAATTTTTACATATAAATCACTTCCAATGGAAGAAGCCAAATCGGAGTATACATTGCTGCTCAAAGAAGTCTGCATGAGTTATGATCCATAGTTCACTATCCTTTCTCACTTTTAATGTCAGATCTTTAATAAACAAAAGTCGTCGAGTTGACTTACTTTCTATTCTGAATCGGAATCGGGTCGATATAGTGGTGTTCTGCATTGGTTATGCAATTTTGGTGTATGTCCTCAAGTCTGAACTTACGGCAATGAGGGTATTAGTACCTGCGCAAAGCTGCATCATTCCTTTACTCTTGATGGGCAAACTGTCGCAGGCTTACACCAAATATAAGAACGGTTCTACTGGCCAGCTATCGGCAGCCACTGTCCTTATGCTATTCGCCGGTTCGTTGGCACGCATTTTTACCTCCGTTCAAGAGACTGATGATAGTATGATGATCATCCCATTCTGTGCTTCATCGTTCGCCAATGGTGTCATTGTCGTTAAGCTACTCTACTATTGGAATAAATCGGCTAAGGTACACAAGGACTCTGTCAAGACAACGATCTGCTCTACAACAATGACGAGCAATTTGGAACAAAATTATCATGTCCGATGAAGCCCATTTCACATTGAATGGGACCGTAAATAAGCAAAATTGCCGTATTTACGCCACTGAAAATCCTCAGGAGATTCAAGAAGTGCCTCTTCATGACGAAAAAGTCACAGTTTGGTGCGGCGTTAGTGCGAAAACGGTCATTGGGCCGTTTTTCTTCCAAAATGAAAATGGCCATGCTGTTACCATCAACCGGGAGCGTTATCGCGACATGATGACAAATTTTGTGATGCCAATTATTCGTCGAAAGCACATGAGGCAGTTCTGGTTTCAACAAGACGGCGCTCCACCGCACACAAGTCACATAACAATCGATTTTCTGAAGAATTTGTTTCCGGGCCGTTTGATGTCGAAAAGTGGTGATTTGGACTGGCCACCGCGTTCGCCCGATTTGACGCCGCCTGACTTCTTCTTGTGGGGATATTTGAAGTCAAAGGTTTACGTTAACAAGCCAAGGACCGTAGAAGAGCTCAAGGACAACATTCGTGAAGAAATAGCCGCTATTCCGGCCGAAATGTTGCCGAAAACGATGGAAAATGCTGCAAAAAGGGCACAATACGCCATCAACGCCAGAGGCAGCCATTTGAGAGATATCATATTCAAAAATTGATGTAAACAAATCTACTTGGAACAAATTAAATGATTAAGATTGCCAACCGCCAAATTTTTATTTTTTTCTTTGATTTTTTTAACAAAAACATGGGTCCGTCGAATATGGGCAACCCTGTATTAGTATATATTTGGCCCACCCTGTATAAGTATTTTACATATTTCATTGAGAAAGGATAGGGTATAGAACAACAAGTAACTCGGGTATGATTTGAGTATCCGATTTCTGTCCGTTACTCATTTCAGTTCTCTGATGTTCTCTGATGATCATTTCAGTTCACAACAGTGACATGGAACGCAAGGTGCAGTGATAAGCCAAACAAAGGCAGATAAGAGTAGAGTGAATAGAATTTATACTTTTGTTATATTTTTTCACTTTTTGACCGAAAAAATAAAAGTCAAATTTTAACTTATATTTCTGGCCGGAACAATAAAAGTCATATTTTAACTTTTATTTTTGACCGAAAAAATAAAAGTCAAATTTTAACTTTTATTTTTGACCAAAAAAAAAATCGGTCAAAAATAACTATTATATTTTGACTTTTTTTAAAAAGTCAAATAAATAAAAATCTTTTAAGATTACTATTTCTTAGTTAACAAGCATCGCACTAGTTTATTTAAATATCGAAAAGACACATTTTTTCCGCCTGACTTTTTGAATCGAAATTTCGAAAAAAACAGTTATTTTCGGTCTCTGATTAATTTAATAAATTAGGCAAAAATTATTTCAATTTTACGCAAAAATTAAAAACCATTTTTGTGATTAAAAAACAATCCCCTTGATTTTTTCGAACAGCATTTTTTTCCAATATTGTGTTTTTATATTTTTGAAAAAAGAAACAAGCTAAAACATTAATTTTTTAGAGAAAATTATCATAGTATCTCTTACCAATTAAAAGTTATAGCCAATAATCTTTATCCAAAATATAAATACAAAAAGCAAAACGCTGTCTGTGTGATAGCTGGAAACTTCAAAATTACTGAGCCGAAAGAGCTGAAATTTTGGCAAAACATTTATTTCAAGTACGAGATGGCTTAAATTTCTATCACACCCCCTTTTACCGCCCACAAATCAATAAAAATGTTATATTTCCTACGGTTTTCGTCTATTTGGCTACATTTTGATAATTTAGTTGGTATGCTCACTGTCGGCAACTGTACTAAAACTGGGTAATGTCCATCTACTAGAAAACTGGGATGGGCATTATATAAGGGGGTGTGGCTGCGCCCATACAATTTGTATTATCGAATAGCTTTGAAAGTAAAAGTAGCAGTACTTACATACAAACTCAAAATGGAGTTACTATTTGGTGATCTCCTGCTACTGGGAAACTGTAACGGGCAGTGGAAAATGACAGTGGTGTCAAACTATGAGTCTAAGAAAAGTTTTGAATACACCTATTATGTTCCCATATAGTTGCAGGGTGCAGAAACGCGCGCCGGGAAAAGGCTAGTTCTACAATATAAATGGAAAGACTCTATATGATTGGATTCAGGACTCAGTTATGTATTTTCATAGACTCTGTGACGTAAGCCCCAAATGGATCATCCTTTCTTGATCACTTTATTTTAAGCTCAAATCTGATTGATCTTATATATTTAAATTTCTCAATTTCAAGTTTACCTTCCTTACATTGATTTGCCCACGCAAAAAAATTCGCCAAAAAAAAACAAACTACTCGGTGGATTTGTAACAAACTTTCACAGTATGTTCGCAATACTATGTTAGTTCAATAGGCAAAAACAAAAATAAAAATCGCAAAAAAAAACTCGAAACAGGCTTTACAGCTTATATAACATTTACATTTTGGCGAACATTGAAAAACGATTTTAGAACACAAAAATTGTTTTAAGATGTCATACAAAAATTTTCAAACCAATAGAAGATACTTTTTCAAAATTCAAGCTCTATAACGAACTACCACTATTTAAAATAACGCTCAAAGCTAACGAATTAAAATTTCTTGTATTTTTCCGTCAGCTGCCGGCAAGCAGTGTTCTATGTGTGTCTATAGAAATTGACCATAAAAAAAAGCGAAAGAAAACAACAAATGCACAACAGCGCCAATATGATTTACAACAGAGCAGAGTCCATGCAAAGAAGTGAGCCTCGACCAGGCTGACACTGCTCGGCTGCTTCTTATTGTAATGCCTTACATTCGGTTGAACTTTGCCAAACTGCCTGAACATGCATGTGTGAGTGTGTGTGTTTATGTTTTTGTGTGTATGTGTGCAGTTGGTGTCATATGTATGTCATACTGCATTGTTCGGTGTGCAGCATTGTTTTCACCGGCTGTCATACGAATTGTCAAGACCTAATTTAACCGAGTTCGAGTATTTCTAAAGGCCTTTTTTTGAGGTTTTGGTATTTGTTGTTGTTGTTGTTTTGTATGCTGCTCGCTAGGCTGCGGTCAGTTGTTCCTTTGTATTTGAGTCACACATAAGTACACACTCACACTAAAACAGTTCTACACTAAAACTAAAACATGCACAAAAACGTGCTATTCTCTCTGTGTATGAGCGTGTATATCCTATGCATGTGTTTAAAATAAATATGCAAGCATTTGCGTGTAAGTGTGTGTGATTGTAGTGCATATGTGTATGTATGCGTGTTTTTGTATGTGTGTGCATGCATATTAGGCTGTTAGGTGCAAATGTCATTCATTGTATTTGAAGTTTTGTGGAATTTGCATTTCTTTGTCATGTCGGAGTTTTTCCATTATTCATTTTTTTTTTTTTCAATCCTGCTGTTTCAAGCTGTTGTTCTTGTTGTCGTTTAGTTACTGCACTTTGTGTCCATCTCTTTCGCGTATTCCACTATCTCATTTACTCCTATCTAGTTTGATATCTCTAGTTTTTCTTATAGTTCTGATTATTTCCATTAGTTTAGCAGGTTAGTAGAACATGACAGTCGCAGCGCTGTTTTATTTAGGTCTCGTTTGACTTTGTTTTCCAAACGATAGTTTTTTTTTTTGCCTTCAATGAAAATTACACCTTTTTGTTTGTTGTTCTAAAATAGGCCAAATGTTCACCTTTGCATAGTTATTGGAACATAACGTGGATTTAAGGATTTTTTTTTTTTTCTGTTTTAGGATTTGGAGAACTGCAACGAACAGTTTTATTCACAGGAACAAAGTTTGAAATGGTAAGCAGCTGATTGAATTTTTCAAGTTTTTGCTTCTACTGGCAGTGATTGAATTTTAACGAAAGATTGAAGAGCTTTTGTGATGTAGCGCTAATTATTTTTTTTTTTTAAATTTTAATACTATTAAAAATATTGTCTGGTTTTCTTCTTGTTTTGATTTCTTGTTTTAAGTTACATCTTTTCTTTGAACATTGTTTAGATGGGTACATCATGGATACGTCAGATGTAATTTTTATCGATATCTATATTGGGCGCTCTTTATCAAATAGCCCCCCCCCCCCCCCCCAAATTTTTAATTTGAACTCATATTTTGACAAATTCTAAGCACTTTTTGTTTTATAAATTTTTTCCCTAAAGTTTCTTATTTTTTAATAACAAATCGTTTAAGTTGGAACATTAAATATTTTTTTGACGCACTTTTGCTGGTAAGAGTTAACTTTTTAAGAAAAATTTATACTTTAAAAAATATTTTTAGGTAAGGAACAAGATTCTTTCATTAAATAGAAGAAAAAAAACTAACCTAAGACCTAACTAACCTAATTTTTTTAACGTTTCCATTTTTTGCGTGGTCGTTTTTGTCCAAAAAAGTGCCCAAAACACCTCTATATTATAAAAAATTACAAGAGCGCCAAAAGGCGGCAAAAAAAGTTTTCAAAGAAAATCTTTAGCCGCCGTTTATCTCAAACACTCAGACGTTTAGGGAAGGGTAGCCGATTAGATAAAGAACGCCCCATATATATAAATATGAATGCATATATGTATGTATGTATGTGGGTTAGAGGTGTCCTTATTTATATGACAAACTTTAAAAATCAACAAATGCAAAAGCGCTGGCCTGATTCTTATTCCTTTAGATCTAAAACAAAAAAATATTTAATTTGGTACCGATCCCATTAGGTTTTATGGACCCGGAAACGGTCAATAGTAGCCATATTTGTTGTTTTTTTGGAAAATACGCGAATTTTATGGTTTTTAACTTTTTTTTTTAATTAAACGGACTTTATTCAAAGCAGATCTTTATATATCTATATGTAATTTATAGATATATATTCTCCAAGCAATAATACTTTCGAAGAAAATTAATGAATAACGACTTGTTTTTATGATTTTTTAAGGTTTGTCAAATTTTATTTTATTACAACCGATTTTTTGACAGAAGGATATTTTTTCTTAATAGCTTCAACCAACTGAAGAACCAATTGCATTTCATATTCATCATTTGTCAATATTCTATTAAAATCTTGAACGAATTTTTTACCCCCTTCTGCTGTATCGTTTACGACAAACAGATCACGTCATAAGCTCCAGCTTTCTTCAAAATCAAATTTCATTTCCCACGGATCATTTTTTGTAAACTCTGCAGACAATTCGAACCGACTGGAAAAGTGTTTTGTTTTCTCTGAAACGAAGTCCCTCAGAGTGTATTTATGGAAATCTGATAAATTAACATATGTAGTTTCTTCCATTTTTCAGCTGTACAGCAGGTTCTTTGGATTGTAGTTTATGAATCATTGCTCGTTTTTCTTCCAAAGATACCGTTGAGTCAAAAAATGCCAAAGCTACTGCTTCATCAGCTATATGTTATACACAGAAAAAAAAGAGTACAACTTTTACCTAAAAATGTTGTGAATTCAGGTAAAGTAATCCGGTGATTTTCAGTCAACGAATTTGATTAGGTGCGTTACCAATTTCTTAATGTTAATTATAACAATTATATTGGGTAGTTTAACTGCGAGAGTAAATAAAGAACCTAAATATTTTGGTGTACCTTCAGCCATAAAATACATAGATAAGACACATAATTTATTAGAAGAATAAACTAATTTTTTTTAAACTATGTCCACTTCAGATTAGGTAAGCCACCTACTAAGTGTAGAAAAATTATCTAATTATTTAGATTGCATTCCCACTTAAGAGTGGGAATGCCGTGCAAAAAATATGCAGTTAACTGTTTTTTTAATTTCTATTTTGAAGTGAAACTTCCTTAGGTCACTTTACTTCATCTCGTCACTCGATAGAGAAGAAGGGTATGTTGTTTTATAGTAGAGAGAATGAGAGAGATATATATACATTGTATAATTGACTGAAAAAATTTCTTTGTCACCGCTGAGCGTCGAACCTGCGAACTCAAGATTTCACAAAACAACGTCTTATCTATAGAGCTAAATTCTCCATACAGGAATGTACTCTACATACCAATTAATCAAATTGCTGTAGATGTCCAGCGGAAAAATAATTTCAAAGTTAAGGACCTCATATTTTTATACATATTTTGTTCACAAGTTAAAAAACGGGGTAATAGCAGAGCGGTAAAACTTTTGACTATAACGCCAGCGGTCCGAGTTCAATTCTCGCTTGTGACAAAGAATAAAATTTTCTCGCTTTGTTTTTATTTATGTTTTTTATAGGAGAGCGCTGCGCTCTCCTTGGGATTACACTTTATGATATGTTTCACTTCTTTTATGTTTTGCGTTGCACAGAAATAAAAAATTTTTGAGCCCCATCCAAAGGAATGGCTTCTAGAAGTGCTCAATGGTACAGCAATATTAGGTGGTATAAAGATGCCAATATTAGTAGTCTTAGCATAACTTCTTTTGTTAAGGCCTAGTATAATTGCCCACTGGGTTGCTTGTAATGAATATGTGTGTACGTGTGTGGTATAAATAAAATTCAAATACGGGAAAAAAACAAGTTGTAAGGAAAACATTTGATTTATCCACGTAAATATTTAAATAAAATTTATACTGAGGCGTGGGTAATTGTGGAATCTGTTTTTGCATACTCTATCGTACTTTTAATAAAATTCAGGTCTTGATACGGGGCTGATATTGCATATCTACATCCAAACCAAGCTTTTATGTAGATTTTAACCAAAAAATGTAAATGTCTCTTAAGCCACTTTTTTCAGTTTTGGTGAGTGAAAACTCGTCTCGAAACAAAAATATTTTTAGACAGTATATCGCTTTGGACATCCATCGGGCGTGACTTGTTGCACTTGGTGTTTTAAATTTAAAATGCCCATCTCCAAGAAATATCAATGCAAGTTGAAAAAACTCTATAAAGTCTGCGCGATGGTGTGATTTTCTAACTTGATTTTTGCAAAGCTCTATCATGTTCTCACGTTCATTTGAAGTTATTTTTAATAAAACAATTCCATCCTTAGTTCCACTTGTAAATAATTGTTGGCTTAAACCAAGCCAAGATTTTGAAAATCGTTCAAAAATAGGGACTTTTGGTCCAGAAGTTGACGAAAGCTTAATTTCAAAAACAGCACGCACCATAATCTCATATACTATATGATGCCTTCAAGTTAGGTTGATGAGGTTGGGAGCCATCTTATTTTCTAAAATAAGTGCAGCTCCCGAATTAATACCGGTATTTGAGGATGTTGTGTCAAATGATAATCCTTTCATGTTATCTATAATATTCCATTGAATTAGTTGATGAACCACATCTGCTATTTTAGCACTGGATCAGTTACATATTTTTGGAGCACCAAGATATGGCTGTGCCATTGTAGCTAACTTAATATGAATTCACTATTATTTCAGTCGAATTTCCTTATAAGGAACTTCTATACAACGAAATCAATAAAACTTGAGAAAAAGTTAAAACATATTTAGGGGATTCCCCAAACAAAGTCATAACAAAGTCAAAGTCAAAGTAATAACTGTAAATTCATTTTAGAGAAATGCGACTGTATTTGAAATAATAAAAGATAACTCTGTGTTAAACATTAAAAATTTATTATTAAATAATAAACAAAAATATAAAGAAATCATAATAATGAGACAAATATAAAGAATATTTAAAAACTCTCAAAACAAAATTTATTTTTAAAAGAATGTTTAAGAAATATTCGCTAATCAACTTTTAGTCAAATAATTTCAACATTAAAGAAGACTTACAAGTTATAATACTGATTGACAAGAATTTACTATTGATTTAACCATAAAAAATATTCAAATTTGCATTTTGTACATAAAAACACTTGTATTTTTATGTATAAACATAAAAACCTCAATTTTTTTTCCTATATAGCCCTAAATTAGTACTTGCGATCGTTTCCGTGTCCATCAAACGTTGTCGGATTTGCATCAAATTTTATATATTTTAGTTTTAGACCTAAAGGAAAAAGAATCAGGCCAGCGCTCGACGAAATTTTGATGAGTAAAAATAAGGACGCCTCTAATGTGGGTGTGTATGTCAGGTATAGACTCCGAAACGGCTAAGCCAATTTTTATGAAATTTTCAGGAAAACTGTAGCAAAGTCTTGATAGTGTTCTTGTGAAGTTTGGTGTGTAGCGAACCAATGCCAGCCGGAATTGGACAAGGGGACAAGTGGCACCTCCAACACAACCTAAATTTGCGATATCGAATAGGTTTTGAAATATTGGTCGCACAGCCTTACAATTTGGTATCTGACCTCAATTTTCACGTGCCGCTCTAATAGTAACATTTTATGGGCGTTGAGTAAGGGACGTAGCACTTTTTCAGCAGCACAAAATTTTGGTATAACGTTCGAATTTTCAATATAATTGAATGAAAAGTTCGGATTGAATTTAATTCAATAATTTATCTAGGTTTTCAGATAACTTTTATAAACATCGAAAATGCTTCAGAGGTTCAGCTGAGGCCGGAAACCTTTCTGTGCTTGTGCGTTGAAGTATATGGTTTTCCATTAATAACTTGACCACTTTTTTTTTAAACAAAACGCAAACCAGTTGAGATATTTCAAAAACTTTATTATCGGTTTGAAGTACAATCAAAACAATTAATAATAAAACTTTAATTTGTTCATATGGCCACCGTGGGCACGTATGCAGCGGTCGATTCATTTTACCTAATTTTCGATGACTCGGCCACACATTTCGGCCGAAACAGCCACTATTTCGCGTTCAATGTTGAGCTCTTCCAACGTCGTCGGCTTGTTGGCATAGACCAATGACTTGACGTAGCCTCAAAAATAGTCTAGAGGCGTTAAATCGCACGAACGACTGACCCATTTCTTGAGATAACACGCTCATCAAACTTACTCTTTAATAAATCGATTGTAACGTCTGCTGTGTGGCTTTTGGCACCGTCCTGTTGGAACCAAATGTCGCCCAAGTTCATATCTTGTTCATTTCGGGTCAAAAATAATCGGTAATCATGGCGCGATAACGATAGCCAGAGTAATGTTACAATCGTTATCGTCGACGAAAAAATATGGTCCAATGACGCCGCCGGCATGCACACCGCACCAAACAATTATTTTTTGTGGATGAAGTGGTGATTCATGAAGCACATGTGCATTTTGACCTGAAGAATAACGCATATTTTGGTTACTGACGAACTCATTGAGCCAAAAATGAGCTTTGTCACTGAAGAAGATTTTGCGATGGAATTCATCATCTTGGTGCATCTTTGGTACTTTACCATGACGAAAATGTTGAGTTTACTGAATAGATTGACAGTTAGTAAAATTAGTGAAAGGGTGCGTTCAGAAAATAAATTCAAAGTTGTCAAGTCCCTATTGCAAAACCATTTATTATACTTAAAGTTTGACATCTAAGCGAGCAAGAAGCTCTTACGAAGTTATTTCTCGCGGTCTTTGAAAAATAACCTCTTAAAATTCTCTTCTTCTTCTTCTTCTTCTTCTTCTTCTTCTTCTTCTTCTTCTTCTTCTTCTTCTTCTTCTTCTTCTTCTTCTTCTTCTTCTTCTTCATCTTCATCTTCATCTTCATCTTCATATGCATCTTTATCTTCATCTTCATCTTCATATTCATATTCTTCTTCTTCTTCATCTACATCTTCATATTCATCTTCATCTTCATCTTCATCTTCATCTTCATCTTCATCTTCATCTTCATCTTCTTCTTTTTCTTCTTCTTCATCTTCATCTTCATCTTCATCTTCATCTTCATCTTCATCTTCATCTTCATCTTCATCTTCATCTTCATCTTTATCTTCATCTTCATCTTCATCTTCATCTTCATCTTCTTCTTCATCTTCATCTTCATCTTCATCTTCATCTTCATCTTCATCTTCATCTTCATCTTCATCTTCATCTTCATCTTCATCTTCATCTTCATCTTCATCTTCATCTTCATCTTCATCTTCATCTTCATCTTCATCTTCATTTTCATCTTCATCTTCTTCTTCATCTTCATCTTCATTTTCATCTGCATCTTCATCTTCATCTTCATCTGAATCTTCATCTTCATCTTCTTCTTTTTCTTCATCTTCATCTTCATCTTCATCTTCATCTTCATCTTCATCTTCATCTTCATCTTCATCTTCATCTTCATCTTCATCTTCATCTTCATCTTCATCTTCATCTTCATCTTCATCTTCATCTTCATCTTCATCTTCATCTTCATCTTCATCTTCATCTTCATCTTCATCTTCATCTTCATCTTCATCTTCATCTTCATCTTCATCTTCATCTTCATCTTCATCTTCATCTTCATCTTCATCTTCATCTTCATCTTCATCTTCATCTTCATCTTCATCTTCATCTTCATCTTCATCTTCATCTTCATCTTCATCTTCATCTTCATCTTCATCTGCATCTTCATCTTCATCTTCATATTCATCTTCTTCTTCTTCTTCATCTACATCTTCATATTCATCTTCATCTTCATCTTCATCTTCATCTTCATCTTCATCTTCATCTTCATCTTCATCTTCATCTTCATCTTCATCTTCATCTTCATCTTCTTCTTTTTCTTCTTCTTCATCTTCATCTTCATCTTCATCTTCATCTTCATCTTCATCTTCATCTTCATCTTCATCTTCATCTTCATCTTCATCTTCATCTTCATCTTCATCTTCATCTTCATCTTCATCTTCATCTTCATCTTCATCTTCATCTTCATCTGCATCTTCATCTTCATATTCATCTTCTTCTTCTTCTTCATCTACATCTTCATATTCATCTTCATCTTCATCTTCATCTTCATCTTCATCTTCATCTTCATCTTCTTCTTTTTCTTCTTCTTCATCTTCATCTTCATCTTCATCTTCATCTTCATCTTCATCTTCATCTTCATCTTCATCTTCATCTTCATCTTCATCTTCATCTTCATCTTCATCTTCATCTTCATCTTCATCTTCATCTTCATCTTCTTCTTCATCTTCATCTTCATCTTCATCTTCATCTTCATCTTCATCTTCATCTTCATCTGCATCTTCATCTTCATCTTCATCTGCATCTTCATCTTCATCTTCATCTGCATCTTCATCTTCATCTTCTTCTTCTTCGTCTTCATCTTCATCTTCATCTTCATCTTCATCTTCATCTTCATCTGCATCTTCATCTTCATCTTCATCTTCATATTCATCTTCTTCTTCTTCTTCATCTACATCTTCATATTCATCTTCACTTCATCTTCATCTTCATCTTCATCTTCATCTTCTTCTTCATCTTCATCTTCATCTTCATCTTCATCTTCATCTTCATCTTCATCTTCATCTTCATCTTCATCTTCATCTTCCTCTTCTTCTTGATCTACATCTTCATATTCATCTTCATCTTCATCTTCATCTTCATCTTCATCTTCATCTTCATCTTCATCTTCATCTTCTTCTTCATCTTCATCTTCATCTTCATCTTCATCTTCATCTTCATCTTCTTCTTCATCTACATCTTCATATTCATCTTCATCTTCATCTTCATCTTCATCTTCATCTTCATCTTCATCCTCATCTTCATCTTAACTTCATCTTCTTCTTTTTCTTCTTCTTCTTCTTCTTCTTCTTCTTCTTCTTATTCTTCTTCTTCTTCTTCTTCTTCTTCTTCTTCTTCTTCTTCTTCTTCTTCTTCTTCTTCTTCTTCTTCTTCTTCTTCTTCATCTTCTTCTTCTTCTTCTTCTTCTTCTTCTTCTTCTTCTTCTTCTTCTTCTTCTTCTTCTTCTTCTTCTTCTTCTTCTTCTTCTTCTTCTTCTTCTTCTTCTTCTTCTTCTTCATCTTCATCTTCATCTTCATCCTCATCTTCATCCTCATTTTCATCTTCATCTTCATCTGCATCTTCATCTTCATCTTCTTCTTTTTCTTCTTCTTCTTCTTCTGGCCGTTGCACATGTTTCGGCTGCAGGTAGCCAATAACTGGAGGTAGCCAATAACTGGAGGCAGTCAATCACTTTTTGGCAGCGCATATATCGTTGATTGGAATAGTGTTTTTTGCAGCAGGAGAAAGAGTCAAGCACCGAACTTTTGGATCTTGGTTGCGACAAGATAATGATCTGAGTCTATATTGCTATCTGAGTCTATATTGGAAATTTTATTTTTTTGCTTGCGCGTCTTTTGATCAGGAGACAACTAAATAATAATAGGAACCTAGAGCCATATTTCGTGCGGTGTCGAAGCTAATGAGCCTGAATCAGTGATTAAAGGTGTTGTCATGGAGACTAAACCTTGCGACTGTTTGACAAATATGCTTTATTTTTCTGCCAGGACGTTGAAGTCACCAAACACGATTTTTATATCGTGATAGGGGCAAAGCTCGTAGGAATTTTCAAGGCATTCGTAGAAACTTTCTTTGATCACGTCGTCATTGTCATCTGTCGTACCGTGCGCTGATATTATCCAGATATAGCATTATTAACAATTGAAGTGGACTATGTCCAGTAGTTCATTCACAGATGAGAACATGCAATCACAGACTCTTACCAACTACAAATCCGCATCCAAAGTCATGCTTCTCCGCAAAGCCATTTTAAAAGATAACACATGATTCTTTTATGAGTAGCTGTGTCTTTTCATCGCATTTATTGGATTGCGTAATATCGGCACTATATCAACCAGACGTAAATCATTAAATTTTTGGTTTCCGGTAGATTTTGATGTAATTTTTATCTTTATTCTTTTATGTTTACATCACCGAAAAATTAGCGTTGAAAGTAACACAAAACAGATCGGATCACAGACATATTAGGTTTGAAATAAAGTCAGCCATTATACAAAACATCTTTTATCGCAGAAAACAAGACACTGACTGGAACTCCTATAAAGAGCAGCTTGGTCAGCTCATCCTCAATAAACTTCCCCTCAGAATCGACACGATAAGCAAATTGGAATACTCAGCAGACTATGTCCAATCATGCATTACTCAATCTTTTGAGGACAACTGCCGTCTTAAACTGAAGAAGTTCAAGAGACAAGCACCCTGGTGGAACAACCATCTCAACGACCTTAGAAAAGGAGTAAGGAAGCTGTTCAATAGAGCTAAGCGCAATAATGATTGGCTATCCTACTCCCGATCACTTACTTATTACAATAAGGAGATCAAGAAGGCTAAAAAGGACTCGTTCAGGAACTTCTGTGACTCCATCAAAGATGTTCCAACGAGTTGTCGCCTTCAGAAGATCTTATCAACTGTCAGACCACAATCCCTAGGTAGTCTATTACATGGGAACGGTGTTCAGACAAAAACAAAGAAAGAGACCCTAGAACTCCTTCTCAATACTCACTTCCCGGGCTCCGTCATTTAAAACGGTCGCCACCTAAACCAATCTTACAACTTCGAACAGACAAATCTGCCAAGTAGAGAAGATTGGAGAATCAGCAAACAGATCTGCAATACTTCAGCAGTTAATTGGGCCATAAATTCCTTCAAACCCTTCAAATCTGCTGGTGGAGATGGTATTTTTCCAGCTCTTCTACAACAAGGTTCAGAACATCTGATACCACTACTATCAAAACAATTCAGCTGCAGCCTAGCCTATGGCCATATACCTGGAGCATGGAGAAAAGTGATAGTAAAATATCATCCTAAGGCTGGCAAAGGCTCAGAGAGTAATCCAAAATCTTTCAGACCCATCAGCCTTATGTCCTTCATACTGAAAAGCATGGAGAAAATAATTGACACATACATCAGGGAGAATGCCCTGTCAATATACCCCCTAAGTAAGGCACAACATGCCTATCAAACGGGTAAATCAATAGAGTCAGCACTTAATGAACTTATAACCACAATTGAAAAATCTATCGACTGCAAGGAAATATGTATAGTCGCTTTCCTTGACGTCGAAGGAGCCTTCAATAATACGTCATACGAGTCCACTAGAAGGGCACTTAATAACCTTGACATGCCAACAATCATAGGCAGGTGGATTATGACGACACTCAATAGCAGAGTTATCCAGACCTGCCTGGATAACACTTTCCTCAAAGCAACTACAACCAGGGGATGCCCGCAAGGAGGCGTCCTATCACCTCTGCTTTGGTCACTAGTTGTAGATAGTCTCCTAGTTGAACTCAAAGAAACTGGGATAGAGGCGGTTGGGTATGCTGATGGCGTAGCAGTCATCATACGGGGGAGCTTTGAAAACAGAGTGTCTGATGTTCTACAAGCAGCACTGAACACAGTACAGAGATGGTGCAATAACGAAGGCCTCTCCGTAAACCTAAAAAAGACAGTCATTGTTCCTTTTACAAAACGACGCAAGCTCAATCTTACTTGCCCGGTACTTTTTGGGGAAAAAGTAGATTTTTCCAACTCAGCAAAATACCTGGGAGTGATCCTGGACAGCAAGCTGTCCTGGAACCTCCACATAGACCGCATCATCAGCAGATCAACAGCCTCATTGTGGACCTGCAGAAGAATTTGCGGCAAAAACTGGGGGTTAAGCCCTAAGATGATGTACAATCTCTACACTTTGATCGTCAGACCAGCACTAACATACGCGTCTGTAGTATGGTGGTCGAAAACGCTAGAAGGATCAACCATCAAGTGGTTAGGACGAGTTCAAAGATGTGCAGGGATATGTATGACAGGCTGCATAAGATCTACGCCAACAGCAGCCCTCAATGTCATCTTAGGGCTCACCCCAATCCACATACACATCCAGATGGAGGCGAAGCTCAGCCTTCACAGACTTTTCCATCTGGGTTACACTGTCCCAAACCATCCCTTAAAGGGACACCTAAGCTTAATCACAACCCTAAAGCGAGAAAAGGAGTTCTGCATGCCATTAGATGACATGCTTCCCAAAAGCCGCTTTAACAAAAACTTCATCGTAGTTATCCCCCCCAGATCCAACTGGGAACACGAGAAACTAAACCCGTCCGAAAACGACCTTGTGTGGTACACAGATGGCTCCAAAATGGAGAAAGGCACGGGAGCAGGGGTCTTTGGAGAACACTCCAATGAGAGCCACTTCTTCAGTGCAGGTCTATTTACCACAATCTTTCAAGCGGAAATCCTTGCCATTAACAGATGCGTCAGACTGAACTGTATGAACAATGTTAGGGGCAAATCAATTTTCGTCTTCTCTGATAGTCAAGCTGCCCTTAAAGCTCTGACATCACCCATCATAAAATCCAAGCTAGTGCTGGAGACTGTAGACGTCCTCAACGACCTGGCTGCGCAAAACAATAAAGTTACTCTACAGTGGATTCCTGCCCACTGTGGTTTTGACAAGAATGAAAGAGCAGACTCCCTGGCCAAACAGGGAGCATCATCTCCACTCACAGGACCGGAACCGTTCTGTGGGGTTGGTAAGAATCTGATCAAGCAACACGTCAAAAAAACCTCATTCCGCGAATCTCAAGACATCTGGAAGAACTGCTTAGGACAGATATGCACTAAGCAAATATTCCCAGAACTTTCTCCCAAGAAATCGAAATTTCTTATTAACTTAGGGAAGAAAGACCTAAAGATGATGACCGGAATTATAACTGGACACTGCAAACTAAAGAAACACCTACAAAAAATGAATCTCGCTACTGATTCATTATGTAGATTATGCCTTGAGGATGAATAAACCTCCAGACATATTCTTACTGAATGTCCAGCTCTTCTCCATATAAGAAAGAGAATCCTAAATAGCGAAATAATCTCTCAAGGACACCTTGCGATCCTCAACCTCGAAAATATATTATGTTTTCTGAAAAAAACTAAAGCAAACGAACTGCTTTAAGAAAAGAAAAGGTATGGCACAATAGGCATCACAAGATGCCGCAGTGCTAGAGCTGAATTAGCTCGCCCCAAGCATATCTAAATATCTATCTAACACAAAATAGAAATGAAAAAATTTTTAAAAATTTAATTTTGTTAATACGCTATTTTTATCAGTGATAAACAACATATTTACCACTTTTAAATTAAGAAAAAAAATTGTACCTATAATATTTATTAAATATTGAATCGCTGAAGGTAAGAATAAAGCTAATGTGAGTTTAATGAAAATTAAAAAAATCCATTTAGAAAATATGTAAAAAAGTAGATTTTTGTTTGTTAATATTATAAGTTTAAAGTTACTTTTCTAAGATGTACCCTCTTGTACAACTTTTAAAATTTGGCTTAATCGCTTCTTCAGCTTTTTAACTTATACAATCAGTTTAATGTAGCTCCACGTTTTTCCAGCGCACAAACAACTTTTTTCGAAAAAGCAAAGGGTTATAATTTTTTTTTTTATTTTGGCAAAATGAAAAGTCAAGAATTTTTTTTATGTATGGTATAGATCCAAGAAGGAAGACCGCATAGAAAAATATTTATACACATATTAGCAAGCTTTAATATGGTTGCGGTTGAGTACATACCCAGGGAGTTACAGGGAGTTAGAGTTAAAAAGTCATTCTTTTTTGGCGAGGTTCTAAGAAACTAATAAGATCTTGTCGATATGTCAAAACAGATAAGCGGTAACACAAATGAGGGAAATACTGTGCGCAGATTTTTTAAAAATACTGCATTGTCTGCAAACATTACTGGACTCAACGAAGATCTTATACATAGTTTTCGAATATTACTCGAAGCACTTTCCAGTGAGTCTGAGATAGATGCAATAAAGTTCTCCACCTAAAGTTTGCACGCGAAATTAGAGAAATATATTTTCAACATTACTCCTGGTACTATATGCCTACAAGCATTCATAAAATACTACCCCGTTCTTAAGTGAATGCTTGCCTCTGGGACAGTTATAAGAAGATGCTCAGGAAGCAAGCACCAAAGAATACTGGTGAATTCGTGAAAATTTCAGCGACATTCTCCACCGCCGACTATCATCAGATCCACTTCTATCTAGTCCCAATATATTCAAGCCAATAAATTGAAGAAGTTATCCCCTCACGAATGAGACATTATTATTACTGAAGACTCCTAAACTGCTCCAATCTAGTTCCGACGATGACGATGACGACGATTACGAAGACTATGACGACAACTAATTATGAAAATGTTGAAATTCAATATAAAATTTACACTTTCTATTTCATTCCCAAATCAATAAAATTGTTGATGGTAGGTGTTGCAGGTAAAATACCTGTAAAGATAATTTTAATTGGGTTATTTCCACTAATAATTTAACCTATTACTAATTAATTTGCATTCATTAATTTGAAAATATAACAAAAGGTTTATTTTATTCTTTGCTTATATGGTATGTGGGCGTGATAATGCACCGCCCACGCCCATTGTTTCTTAAGAATTGTATTGCGGTTTAGAAAATTACCACAACAAATTTCAAGTCATTATCTTAACATTTAGAACTAAGTTCCGCTAGATCATTCAAATTACACACTGTGTGGCGGCCTTACAGACAAATTTTTTAATTCAAATACTTTTCTGTCGCTGCTGGGGCTCGAACCCGGGTCTCCAGGTTCTCTGACATAGAGGCCACGCACTTTAGCCAGCAACGCCACGGACGCTACAATTTTTTTATTTTCATTTCTTTTTTTATTTCATTTTTAAAAATCACTTGTAATTGAACCACTCCGTACATTTGAATAATAATTTCGATTATGAAATACCAAACAAACAATATAAGCTAAGTCTTGTCTATTTGTAGTTCTTAGGTAAGAGTTTACGTTATGAATGTGTGATGGATAGATAATGAATATTTGATGGATATCTGTAAGGAATTCTGAAAGACTCCAACTCCTTCCAATGCTGCGCTATTTATAAATTTATTTCTTGAAGCTTTAAAAACTTTTAAGTTGACAACCTTTCAAGACAAACCTAAAATATATCCTTCCAATTCAATTTTTTCAGCAGGTATTTTAAATGAAATCTGCTTCTATCAACATATTCTTATAAACATTTATATTTTTGTGCGCTCTTTTTCTTTTTCACTGCGATGACAGTTTCGTTTTTGTTGCTGCACATTCATAAATTTAAAACTCATTTTCTTTCTAGAAAAAAAAAAAAACAAAAATCCAGTTCATCTCGATTCACACCTCACTGTTGCCCTCACTTATTCGCACAGACGTAGAAATCCGTAAGAATATGATTAATGAGCGTAAAAATGGTCAAATACTTGCTTCATTCATTTATTATGCGCTTATGAATCCAAGTTCCACTAGCAGGTTCCGGTCCATAGCATATGCTAGACAAGTAAGTTATTTTTGTTTATTTTTTGTATCATTATTATTGTCACAAATCGTGCGTGTTCGTCCATGCTTTCATCTAGTTAAACGTGTCCAGCAGACTGTTACGACTAAGACTATGCTTCAGCTCAGCACAACTTGCCAGTGATTAATATGAACGCTATACAATGCATTGTGAAAACGAAGAAAAAGAAAAAAGTTTAAATTCGAGTTTTCTCTTTTATTTTATAGCCTCAAAAGCAGCACGACCCAAAGGTCGTCATTAGACCAAAGCTAATCGATTCAAAAGCGTGACTTGTGACTTTGGCAAGTTTTGTCTGTTGTTATTACTATGTGTTTGTGTGTGTTTTTGGCCATAAATAGCATAATAAATAAGCTAAGCAGTAGCCATGTCCACTTGTTACCGTTGAATGAGCCACTGTGGCGCATGCTGCAACTTCCTGACGGTCGAACTTTAAATATGAGGGAGTTAAAAGCTAAGTGGAATGTAAATATTAAGGAAGACTAAGTCTTCTTTATTTTAAAGCATCTTTTGCAGTTTTCAATTCTACAACTATAACCAAAGGCTGTTAAAGGCACATTCAATATGAGCGTCTGTAATGCACTTATTCAATACTTTAAGCTTTTAAATTTTCAAATAGCTTTTAATTTAAGCTTCCTTAGTGTGCAATTTTCTTTTCTGCCAACTTTAATTTGAAGTTCCAATTTCTTTATTCCTTTATTCCTTTATTCCCTCAGATTTCTGCCTCGATGTTCGTCGATTATTCATTCATTTGCTTTGACAGATTTTCAACTTGAATTGATTCTTTGCTTTGTATGACTGCTTCCAATTTTCGTTGCTGTATTTCGTTGCTCTGTCTCAGCTCACTTTTAATTCCATCAATGCTTCAGTTTTGTGCTATGTTTTGTTTATGTTAATGTTGTTGTGCTATGTGCTTCCTCTGTGAGCGGCGCTTGCCATTTATCTAGTATTTGTGCAATGGCACTCACACACTCTCACACAAATATATAGAGACACATATGTCTTTTGGTCCCACTGTGCGTTAAGCTAGTTTGCTACATACATACGTCAGTTCAGATGTAGCTATGTTTATTGTTCATGCAGCTGTTTTAAGTCGGTTTCAATTCAGTTGCTGTCATGGTTTGGCTGAGTTTTGTTGAGTTTGGTTCGGTTTGGTTTGGTTGAGTTTTAAATTCGTAAATTATTTTCAAATGTTGCTTACTGCTGTCCTAATATTCGTACATGCAAGTATGTGTGTGTGTGTGTGTGAGTGCCTGTGTGTCTGTGTTTACATTTAGCTGTGTCCGCTTTGCCATTTCTATGCATTTTTGAATACAAGCTGAAAATGTTTAATCCTGTTATTGTTTCTGTCCGACTGTCGTCCATCTTTCTATCTCTCTATCTGTGTCGAGAGCGTTAAAGCAATTTTCACTTTAAATCGGAAGTTTGTGCATTTGTAACAGTACATTTATTAAAGTGCAAATGTGTGTGCTTTTGCTTTGCTACATGCATAGTTAGCATTTTTAGGTTAGATTTTGAAATCGATATCTTGACATTTTGGAATGTGTTACTACGTTAAGCACTTAAATAATATCCATGAATTATTGAGAAAATAAAATTGAGCAAAGTTTTGGAAAAATACTGTCAACTAAATTAGTACTGTAAGCAATGTATACATTCTTCTAATAACCTTTGAAGATTAAGGATAAAGGATTATTCAATGCTCTCTTTGATGGATTAGGGATGATTTTTTTCATATTTATTAAATTCCTAGCAATATTTTTAATAACGAATTGTTTTTAAATATAATGTAAAAACAAATTTGTTTTTATTAAAACGTTTTTATTAGCTTCACTTCATTTTCCTGTCCCATACAAATCCTGGAATTCATTTTTAACCAACTTCCGATGAGCTAGAGTTTTGAAACTTAAAATGTAGCGCAGAACTGGATGACAACACAATATTAACTTATTTTTTGTCGGCACGTTTATTTTTTTGGCTAAAATGCGAAATTATTTGGTACATACATACATACAGTTCCGTGCACACAATTAAGAACGATTGATTTGTTTCTTTTTCAATTAACTTTTTGTATAATACAAGTAAAAAATTCAAGCAAATCCTTACCCATTCGAATGTTGAAGAATCCATTATTATATGCTTTGCAAAATCTTTATCGGTAGCTTATCTGTTAAAAAGTAGGGCATCTTTTTACGATATCAGAAAGGAATTAAACGTGCACATAATTAAGAACGATATACAAGAACTTGATTTTTTGTCATACAATATTTTATTTCAGTTTTATTTAGTTAATATTTGGTTGGATATCCATTGCTTTTAAGAACCGCTGCACATCGCCGAGGCATTGAGCCCACTAGATCTTCACATACTCGCTTGGGAAGGCTTGTCCAGGCCTTTTGTACTTCAGCATAAAGTTGTGTGAAATTTGATATTTTAAGAGCACCAAATCTCTCCTTCACCACTTGCCAGAGGTTCTCAATCGGATTGAGATCCGGACTACACGATGGCCAATCCAATACTGTTACCTTATTGTCTGTAAACCACTTCTTCGTATGACAAGCAGTATGTTTTGGGTCATTATCTTGTTGTAGTATCCAACACACGGGTAAGTTTTCTTGTGCATATGGTATCAAATTGTTCTGCAAGATGTCTGTGTATTGGAACTTGTACATACGACCCTCAAATTTTTCTAGTGGATCAACGCCGCGCCATGACATACCGCCCCATACCATTATGTTACCTCCGCCGTGCTTAAGTGTTGGGAGTGTGCACCTTGGGCTAAACTCAGTTTGTACCGGGCGTCTAACATATGATCTGCTATCTGACCAGACTCAATTAATCTTCGTTTCATCAGAAAATAATACTTTTTTCCACTCTTGAACAGTCCAGTGCCCATATTTTTTAGCAAAATTAATTATTTTTTTACGATTCTGCTTGGACATTAAAGGGGTCTTCCTGCAAACACGTCCAAATAAACCAGCTTCTCTCAAACGACGTTTAACTGTATCCACGAAAGGTCCAGACGCATTTTCACCAAAAACAACTACTAAAATCTGTTTAGCTGATTTGTGCGGAAAGTTTTTTGACTCACGAACAATCAGTTTATCCTCCATTTTAGTCGTTTTACATTGTTTACGCTTTCGGGGCACATTCTTTGGAGTTGAATATTTTTGAAAATGTCGAATAGCAATAAAAACCATCGTTTTTGAACATTTTATAATATTGTCGATTTCACTATACGACTTTTTTTCATTAAACAGTTTTACAATTAACTCGCGAGTCACAGGGTCACAGGACTTATTTTTAGCCAAATTTTTTTTCTTATTTTTAACTTTTATTGAAATCAATTGAATGTTTACAATATTTTAATAGCCGTGCAGTATATTTAAATCAACTGAAATGACCTTATCAACTGAATATACTGATCGTTCTTAATTATGTGCACGCTTCAAATTAGCAACATGTTAGCAAAAACATCTCCTGAGAATTTGTTTGTGCATTAGACAACAACAAAATAATATTTCCTCAAACTTCGTCTCTTGGGTACATTGTGGTAAGAGTAAGAGTTAGGTTTAGTTTAAATTAAATTGCAGTTCAGGAAAAAAATGAATACGATGAAATCGTTCTTAATTATGTGCACGGAACTGTACATATTAAAAATCAAACAAAAAAAAATTAAAAGCGCATTGACATTTTTGAATTTCAAAAATTCACAACTAAAGTTACCTCATTTAGAAAATATTTTCGTGCGATTTCTGTAGCTCAGAGCGTAAAGCGATCGCTTTAAAAACGCTAGGTAGTGAGTTCGAGTCTCGATAATATTAATGAATTTTTTATTTTTTTATGAAATAAATTCAAATTTTTATAAGTTTTTTAAAAAAGGTGGGAAAAAATTGTAAAAATTTAATTTGTTTGATTTATTGCTATTTAGATGATGTGTTTTAATGAGTTCTGTAGCTCAGAGCGCACGGCATTGCTTTATATTTGTGAGGTTGAGAGTTCGAGCCTCGACAATGTCAATGAATTTCTTCGGTTTTTTATTTTTTTTTTTGTTTTGTTTAATATTTATGGAACCATTTCGGTTTTTAAAATAAATTTTGTACTGATAAAAACATAAAACCTTCAAAATCTATTGTAAAATTTTACACAAGACTAAAAATCAAAAATTCAAAATTCTTAATAAACCACGTTTTTAAAACTAATTAAAAAGTATAAAATAATTTCTGCTAGAGTGGGGCTTTTAGTTCTCATAAAAACGCTGGGCGCATGCTATAGGAAATATTAAAGAGTTTAGAAAACCTCGATTAAGAAAGCATTTACCCACTAACATATTTTTAATTGCTAACAAATAATTTCTTAAAAATTTATCAAAGATAGGCATAGATAGGAAAATTTTTAACCAAAAAACTCGTCAGCCTTGATAAACTCGATAACATTAAAATTGAAGAATTCTGAAACCCAAGTAGAACTTACTGGACTGAACGCAATAGATGACTGCAAATTGAAACGAAATTGAGTTTAGAAATCATTTGTTCACTAACATACTAGAATTGTTAATAACACTCCTTCCCAATAAACCAAACGGATTCGTTTCGAATTCAAGGTGAAACCGAGATCTCGTGCATTTAGTTAGAAAACGAAATTCGTTCTACTTTCGTTTTCGAATCCGCGAGAGGAAGAAATTCACACTTCGTTTTCGAAGCGAGATTTTTAGAATAATCGCATCGTTTTCGAAACGAGATTTTTGGAACAATCGATTCGTTTTCGAAAGAGATTTTTTAAATTTTCTTATATTCTCAAATCTTATGATTTCAAAATTCTTCTTATGAAACCAATGACTTTGTTGAACAGTTTTTATTTATTTTTAAATTTTGCATTATAACTTTATTGCAGCTTATTTAATTCTTTTTGATTTCTAAAATTTTTGTAACGAACGGCTGTTCGGTGAAGGGAAAATTCCCTACTGCAGTTCACGTCCGTGACGGAAGGTGCTGGAAAAAAAGTTTATCTAACTGCAAAGAGTATATATATCCTATCTCAATGACATCTTGTGCATCCATTTTTTTGAAATTAATTTTTTTTTTGCTTCTACAGAGGAACTTCTTGTGTCCAGCAACTTCAGTCACTGCCGGGAACTTCAGTAAGAAATTTACCCCTTTACCGGATGGCTTCTCTTAACCTATTTAATATATTTAAACTATTTATTTATACTTTACCTGGCGTTGGGTAGCTCCCTGATGAGGAGAAATGACTTTAAATGCTCATACTTTTCATTTTATTAAAAATAAACATTAAAAATATCAAAATGCGAACATTTTTGAAAGCTTATACAATGCATAGCAAGTGATTTGTTTTTCTTTTGTTTTTGACATTTAAGTCTATAGTTGCCACGGTTTTGATGTTTATTTTTTTGAAATTTGTGAAGTGAAATTAAAAGTGCTTGAAGTGCTTTGTAAACACGTTGTAGAAGATATTTAAAAGTTTTTAAAATTAAGTAAAGAATTGTATTTTATTCCTTTGGTACATTAAAATCGTGTAGATAAAGAAACAAAATTAAAAAAAATTATTTTTATTAATATTCTCCACAAGATAGACAAATTTCATAAAATAAAATATTTGCTTTTTTAATATTCTCGAAATCATCTCAAATTCTAATAGAAAGCGAAAACTTGGATCCGAGATCTCGGTTCCGTTTCGAATTCGAAACGAATGCGAGTCCGCTCTGTGGTTTATTGAGTTACTATTATATATATACATCAGTGATGGGCAAACTAACACATAGACATGCACACTTGTGTGTGTGCCCGAGAGAGCGCGGCAGCTCTGCTTCAATTTACACTGTGAAGGAAAAAAAATCTTTGAAAACAATATGGTAACTGAACTGCAGATTCTTATGCTACCCAGCAAACACTTTGTGAGTCCTCATAAGGTATGAGTCATTTTTATGCGTGTTTTATGATACTTCACAAAAAGGACTCATAAAACACTTAAAAAATTATTCATTAAAGAGTAATTTTTATGCGTGTTTTATGATATCTAAAGCTGGGAACGTAAAAAAAATAATGGCAATCATGTGTAACGGAAAGAATTTTCTACATATTTTAAAAAATATTCAGCTTGTAATTCCAAAAGCTTCAGTTTTCTTTCTTCGCCTGAAAAAGAATTATAATTTGCATAGCAAATGGAGAAGTGTGTTTGCAAATACATATTTGCAGAACGACAAATATTGGCTTCGCAAATTAAACATTGCTCTTCATCATTTATATTTTCTATGAAAAAACAACCGAATTCCCATTGTTCATTAAACATTTTTTTTTGTGTACCTGAAACAGTTAAATGAAAAAGTTGCGCAGCGAGGTCTTGCCCTCATGAGTGCTGAACGTCAACTGACATGCTTTGTGCTGAAAGAATTTATCTTACTGTGCGGCCGAATGCTATTGTTCGTTCATTGTTCGTACGTTTCACGAAGTTGCTTATAGCGTAGGTGTGATAGCATTGCGTCGACAGCAAAAAGCAGCCTATTCACACGTGAATAGGAAATTCGAAAATGCCCTTCACTGATATACATGCATAGAAATTGTGCGTTCACCGCAACTGAAAAACTCGCCAACTAAACTTCGTTTGCGAGTTGTATTTGTTAGAAACGAATATTCAGTATTCAACTTAAAAATATATCTTTTATACATATATACCGCAAGCTATTTCGGTCGTTATTCTTTATTACATTAAGTATCTTTCTTCCTATGTCCGTCCGTCTTCTTATGGATTGTACCCATTGCATCTCTGTTGCTATCTCCGTCCGCGTATTGAGTATATTACCAATTTACTTATATAGTAACAATTTGACCAAAAAGTAACTCTGAACTATAAGCGTTGTTTTTATACAACGAAGGGAAAACCAAACGAAGTTTTCAATTGAGAAAAACAAATTTTTGTCACTTGCTGCAATTTATAAATCACTTGTTCAATGATTCCATTTACAATGGAATACAATTCGCACATTTGGGCAGGAGCTTCAAGATCTTATTTGGAGCTTCTGGACCGAATTCAACGACGTGCGATATATTTGATAGGGGATGAAAACATTTCATCTTCTCTCGACTCTCTTGGTCATCGACGCAATGTTGGTTGCCTAAGCCTTCCGTACAGGTACTACCATGGGAAGTGTTCAAGGGAGATACATGACCTGACGCCATCAGCTCGTGTGTTTCCCAGGTCCACTCGGGCATCTCACCAAGCCCATCCCTATACCATTGCCTTGATGCCCAGTAGAACCTCGCATTACCGAGATAATTCTTTCTTCAGTCGCACAGTTAAATTGTGGAACAATCTCCCTGCGGACGTGTTCCCCGGCAGTTTTGCGCTGAGTGAATTCAAAACAAATCTTCACCGACACTACTCCATCTTTCCACCCTCCAACTAACTATCACCCTTCTTCCGAATCAACACAATGCTTTCGCATTTATAGGGGGCATCCCCTGAGCGTTGGTTTAGTCTAAAAAAAAAATGCATTCTACAAGATAACGGTAGGTTTTCTTTGTTTTTTTTTTACTTTCGCGTGGTGAATAAGTTGAGCGAAAATTTTGCAGTTTTATTTTGCTATTTGCCGTGAGGGCGTTCGTAGTTTATTACAATAATTAAAAAAAAATATTTGCTTCAAATTTATTAATATTTTCCTAATAATCGTACATATATATGTATAAATAATTATCAACGACATACCGTGGTAAGTGCAGTTAAATAAATTAAGAAAATATATAGCATGTGCGTGACAAAATTGATATATGTTTCAATGCAGACTCTTATATAAGAAATTTTTTGCGGAAAATGCTGTTATGTGTGGATATCGAGATGGCAAAGCCGATTGGAAAAAATGCTTTTTACTATTTCCATGGAAAAAAACTCCACGAGTTTCGTACATTTTACACTTTTTTTCTATAAGACAATGTAGTTTTTACACACTACGGGGTCGTTAAAAAATTACGTTACAAAATTAGAGGGGGAGGAGGGGTTTTAAAATGTACTACGATAAGTAACAATATGGGGGGAGGGAGGTCTCAGATATAGCAACGTGACCAAAAATAAAAAAACTCGAAAAAATTTAAATTAATACATCCTTCATAGAAAAAAATGTCCACCCTTACATCTTCATGTTTGACCGTCTAAATTGACGGTAAAAACTATTGACAAGTGTCAATATGAATTTTCATAAGTGAGTTTTATTTAATTTAAAATAAATCGGAATAAAAATTTTTATTTAAATAAATCAATTTTAAGAATATTCACAAAAACACTGAACTTGGTGCTGTGCGGGTGCAACCTTTACGGGTACTCTCTCACAGGCCAGGCGAATTTCTTTGCATAAGTAATGAGGATACACCTGAAAGTGTCCACATGGAATCTGTTGAAGAATTTTAAGAGTCCCCAAAGTTCCAGCTCCTTCAATTCCAGTGATTGAGAGCATCGACTCTTGGATTGAAGATAGAATAGTTTTTGTCGATGAAAATAATTGATTTTCAAAATTTTTTTCTTAAATAAAAGAGATTAAAAAACAAAAAATAAGAATTTTTTATTATTTTGTTTTGCACTTCAGTTTTTAGTAAATATGGTCGAAGGTAACAGTAATATGAACGTACGCTTTAATTGTGTGTGACGAATGAAACATGTGCGTGACGGTGTTTAAAGTTGAAAAAATTGTCTTATAATTTATTTTTTCTCAAATAACTTAACTACTAATTAGGGGTGAACGATTGCTCTAGATCAAAGTTGGTTAGTAGTCTAAAGTTGCCATTAGAGAAAAAAAATTTGAATATTTTTTTTTTTTTTTTTTTTTTTTGGGACCATCCCGGCCCGGCCCCTCCCCATTATGTAAAGGCAAAAAAACGATTTTTTGGCTGTTTTGTTCCGTAACATTTGTAAAACTCGAGTGACGTCATTATAATGTGAACAAAAGTTGTAAATAATTTCAATACAAATATTTTGTGACATATATATTATAAACGTGACAACTGTATCAGTCTATGAACAGGATGGATGACGCTTGATTTGTAGACTCATCGAAGCGTAAACTAGCAATATATATTGCATGAGCTTTTTCAAGGCAGCCGATGGATTTGTAGTAGCAATGTAGACGCGGCAAAGACAGTGTGCTGTCGTCGTCCAGCGTGAATGAGACATCTTTCCTATAAATATTAACTAAAATAATAAATATTGATTTTAATTTCTCAGGTGGCATTTCATTATCCCTCTATTTTACCTGGCTCACGACACTCAAAGTTTTCTGTTACGGTACCAGTAGAAATAATTCGGCATATATCTATCAGATATTTATTGTCGGTATTGAGCAGTGTTAAAATCTGCCAATTCTTCTATTCTTTCAAACTGTACTATTGGCATTTCTGTACATATTTTGAGTTTTCCACCAATTGGTCCAGTAAAATTGTTAGGGTCCTTCGTTTCTCCTATAAACTTGAGCATCAACACCCGTTATGGCAATTCGTTTGCATGCAATAAACACACAAGCCATTGCACGTGAGTCTTCTTCGACAAATCGAATAAGCAAAGAACACCAGATTTTGCACCCACATTTACAGCCGTGCCATCGCAGCCAATCGCTTTGATTATTGACATGTCAACATTCTTTTCCATGAATCGATCCCATTTTGATTTTTTAATAGAAGGCGCATCGCCATTATCGTTATATGCGAAAAAAACATCGAACCGGGCTCCTGTATTAAAGTGATATGATATTCTTTGACTTTCTTGGGACAACCGTATTGGTATTTCAGCGTTAAGTCTTTTCTTCTTCTCGAAGAAGAAGGCATGAACACTTTTTATGTGGTCGATGCTTTCCACACTTTTCTTCAGATGAAGATTCCGAAGTTAATAATTGTTGTGCAAGTCTTATTGACTCCGTTGTCAGATACTTCACCTTTCCTGCTTAATTTATTACCTACTTATGATAGCAATAAATCCTTTTCCAAATAAAAACTAGAAAAAAATTGTATATCTATATACATATATAAAAAAGGAGCTTATGTTTGTAAGGCCGCAATAGACTCCTAAACTACTCATCCGATTAGCATGAAAATGTAAGTATAGAAGTTTTTTGGTACGGTGCGTGTTTGTGGGCTATCAATGAAAAGTGGTATACAGTGGGTTTCATGTACGTTGAGTGTTCTGCTGCTATCGTTTTTGACCTATCTTGAACACCAGAGGGCGCTATAGTACAAATTTTTTACAAAACCACCTAAAACTCCCAAACCGCTCATGCGATTAGAATAAAAATTGGTATATAGTAGTTTTCAGGTACGATGAGTTTTTCAGCACTATCTTCTTTGACCCACCTTGGACACCAGATGGTGCTGTAGTACAAATTTTTTACAAAATCACATATTTTTAGTTGTTTTCTTAGGTTACATGTGCAAATATTTACAAAATATTAAATATTTCTTAAATTTAGTAAAATAAAAATAATTTCCGTTATTTTCGCATCAAACTATGAAAAATTTTACAACAACGATATATTTAATGCAACATCGTTGCTCAAAAATGAGAAAAAAAATCACAAATTTAATTTTACGACTTTCGAGTCAAATATCTCCGCTGCTTTTGTATACATTTTGTTAAATTTTTTTTTTTGTCTTAAAGCTTCATCATAGTACTATGAAAACCTTATTGCAAAAATACCGTTAGTTGAGTATATATATTTTAAATATTTTTTTCAAAAAAGGTCTGAAATTTTGGAGTTTTCCTCACAAAAAGGTTCAAAATTTGTTTTTGTTGTAAAAATAATTTAAATTCATATTCGTAAATTTTCAACTCTATTTAAAAAATACAACATTTATAAGCAAAAGTTATTTCAATTTTATGCAAAAATTTAAAACCATTTTTGTGATTGAAAAAACGAAGCCTACCCCTTGATTTTTTCGAACAAAATTTTTTTTCCAATATTGTGTTTTTATAGTTTTGAAAAAAATATACAAGCTAAAAAATTAATTTATTAGAAAAAATTATCTAATTATCTCTTGCCAATCAAAAGTTATAGCCAATAATGTTTATCCAAAATATATATCTTATATATTAATACGCAAACATCGAATGTTGTCGTACACTTTTTCAATATTTATTTTAGAATAAGGACAATGAAGCGTACATCATTCGAAAGGTACTGCACCATAGATGTGCCGAATTATGTTAGATTTTAAATTGATGACCTTTGACCCGAAATATTAACGTTGAAAGTTTATATTAATTTTAGTTAGGGATCTCAGAACTGGGAAGAGGTAGAATGAAGAATGTGGTATCAGATGAAAGGTCTGGCTGCACAATATGATTGAATATTAGATTGGTGACCTTTGACCTCAAATATGAGTGGAAAAATAGCATTTATAAAATAAAAGCTAAACTATAAGAGATGGAAAAACATGTTATAAGAGAGAAATAAGATGTGCAAAAAAAATTAATATTTTTCACCACCGTTTACGGTTACCCTACAATAATCACTTTTTCATGTAACAAGTGTCAATATATATTGTGATGGTAAAATTGCTTACAAATAGTTAATTTTGAAAAATTTCCGTTACTTTGACATCAAAATTATTGTGATATCTCGAAAACTTTAGATGTTTTCAGTACAACGTTTTTTGTATGGAAATTCGTTGGTTGAGAAAAATAACGGTATACGAAAACTTTTTTGCTAATATTTTCCACGAATAGTATGTTAAAAAAATTTCCCGTTATTATGACATCAAAAGTATTGCAATATTTCGAAACCGGTAGATTTTTTCCATGCAATGCATTTCTTAAAGCAATGTCATTGCCTCAGAATGAGAAAAAAACAATTGATATTTCAAATTTTGATTTTGCATGCAAATATCTCAGCCATTTTTCAATAGATTTTCCCTAAATTTTCTTTGTCTGAAAGTTTAATTAAATAACTTTTGAGAAATAAGAAAAGATTTACCGTTATCTTACTAACTCAATTTCTTGTGTTGTTTTCAAAAAAACTCTAAAATATTAAATTTTTGCTCAAAAATTAGACCAGACATTCTTTTTCTGTAATTTTATTTTTGTTTTTCCATATTCTTCTCTCACTCTCTTTCATATACCATATCATTTATTTGCAAAAATTGCTTCATTTTGACACATACTTTAATTAAGTGTTTCTATCATCGAAAATCATGAGCTACCCCCCCTATGATTTTTTTGATGAAAATAACATTGCTCAAAATGTTGTTTTTGTATTTTTTATAAAGTTCTACAGCTAAAAAAATAATTTCTGTGAAAAAATTTTTCAAATATTTCAAACCATTCCAAAGTTATATACACAAATATATGTTTTAAGCCATTTCCTTATTTACTTTGTATATTATACATATTATTATTATATATCTATATATGAATATGTGTACGCAGAACAGAAAATGTTTCTTTCTCCCGTGTTTCTCAACCAATTTTGATAATTTTTTTTTAAATTAATAAGAGTAGGGAAAAGGAGTGCACCGAATATCTATGGTGGGCAATTCGACCTCAAATCAGACGTTCCATTCCACTGGTTACATTTGATGAGCGTTGAAATAGATGCGAGGCACTTTTCATCAGCCCAAATTTTCGGTATAACTTTTGAACTATAAGTCACAAATCAATGAAACATGGTAAGAACTTCCTTCCTTGACAAAGGGGCGTAAAACTCAAAGTTGTTACATCAAATAGCTTTGGAAGCATTACTACTAGAAAGTAGAATAAGGGAAGTAGGGTACTAGGGATTTTTACTAGGGTAAAGTAAAAATCACAGAACATGGAAAATCAGAATTGAGTTACTGTTTTGTGATTTCCTGCTGGTGGTGCGTTTGGTGCTGTATAAGTTCGGTTACGTTTGCATATGAGTGAAGAAAGAAAAAAAATGTTTTCAATAAAAACACAAAAAAACGAAAATCAATTTTTAAATGGTCGAATCTCGACCAAAGGTGATACTAGTATATACAATATATACAAAAAGCAAAACGCTGTCTGTGTGATGCTGGTAATCCAAAAGTAATAAAACTTCAAAATTACTTAGCCGATAGAGCTTAAATTTTGGCAGTACATTTTGTTCAAGTACGAGATGGCTTAAATTTCTGTCACACCCCCTTTTACCGCCCAAAAATCAATAAAAATGCTATATTTCCTACGGTTTTCGTCGATTGGAATACATTTTGGTAATATAGTCTGTATGCTTACTGTCGGAAACTGTACTAAAACAGGGTAATGTCCATCTACTAGAAAACTGGGATGAGCATTATATAAGAGGGTGTGGCTCCGCCCATACAGTTAAATCGAATAGCTTTGAAAGTAAAAGTAGCAATACTTACGTACAAACTCAAAATGGAGTTACTATTTGGTGATCTCCTGCTACTGGGAAACTGTAACGGGCAGTGGAAAATAACAGTGGTGTCAAACTATGAATCTAAGAAAAGTTTTGAATACACCTATTATGTTCCCATATAGTTGCTGGGTGCAGCAACGTGCGCCGGGAAAACTCTAGTAAATAAATATAATAACAAATTAAGATAATACATAAAGATACAACGATCATAAGTAATTTGAACAAAGAACTTTGTGAGAACCAGACACAATAGTTCCCTATATTTATTCTTTATTAAGATGTGAAATTTACTTATAAAAATCGTGTATTCTTGTCATTTATTGTGTATAACTGGGTCATTTTAGGTTGGAGAGGTAAGTGTTAAGTATGAAAACACACATAATATATAGAAGCAAAATCGTGTAGAACACATCAATAACGTGTCTCAAATGGGTTTTCCGCTAAAAATGCGAAAGTGAAAAAAATTTTAAATTTAGTATTTCTCCGATTTTTTTCTTTAAAAATTGATATCTCGGTAACCAGGTGCCTCAGTAAATTGAACAATATATCAAAATATTTGTATTTAAAATTATTTACAACTATTGTTCACATTATAATGACGTCACTTGAGTTTTACGAATGGTACGCAACAAAAAAGCCGAAAAATCGGTTTTTGGCCATCACATAATGAAGAGGGCCCGGGACGGGGTGGTCCCAAAAAACAAAAAAAAATATGTATTCAATTTTTTTTTCTCCACTGGCAACTTTTTATCACTAACCATTTTTGATCAGGGAAAAAAAGTTCCAATTCGTTATTCCCTAATGTGTAGTCATATTCAGTGTACCTAGCGTTTGCATTACTATTTTTTGCAAGAAGCTGGTCGATGTTTCATTTATGAGCTTATTTAAAAAAATAAAAAAAAAAAATAAACTGGCCATTTCAGCCCTTGAAAGGATTTTAATCGAACTTCTTATGATCAAATTGTGTTGAGCGTGTTATTAAATGTTTGCACACAATTGATCGAGAACTGGACCTACTAGTTTTATGCCGACTCCGAATGGCTAACGTGCATGTTCTCAAGAAGCTTTACATGGCATTATTTTACTCTCTGAGGTTTGCCATTGTCTGCAGAGAAGTGATGGCCGAACAGAAAAAGTAAATGAATTGTGTCAACTTTTGAAACTTTCTGTGTCAGACTGAAATTGAACCAGGGTTCTTTGGCGTATTGGCCACTGCGCCATGGCCGCCACTTATTATTTGGCTTTATGAGTTTTTTTTTCTTGTTAGCTTTGAACCAAGGACTGCAGGTGAGTGTAATACCTATTCAGGCGAAATTGGATGATAGATTAGTGGAAGGGAAGAGCAATCAAGTGGAACATGATGATGTTCTAAGAGTGGTGGAAACCATAGAAACATGTGAATTTTAATCTGAAGCAAGTGTTATGCCTTTACCTCAGTCAATTCGAGACATAAGGCAATCTCATTTTCTACCAACAATTACAAATACAAGTCGTAAATATGAATGAATTTTCAATTTCAGTTGATAAGAAATGAGAATAAAAAATGCAGTAAGGTTAAAGCGTACAACCATAACCTGGCCGTCATGCGAACCCGGAACCTCTGGGATGGCAGTCAAGTACGCTATCTAATCGACTGCTAAAGACGCATACATATCTCAGACTGGTTCAATAAACCCTGCTCCAACTGTTCAAAATAGGTACATCACTTAAGTACATCCTGCACACAAACATAATGAATTGGAATGAACCAGTTGACCCCCGTATCTGCAACCTCAGGTTGCTGGTCTCTCCAACCTAATTTAACTTATATTGATGCATAAGTATCATAAATTTTCTCCTATTCAGATTTGATTTCATTGGGTAATTTGCTGCATTAAGCTCATTTTTGTCATTTTTCACTTCGGTCATCAGTTAAACATGAATCGAATCCATTAAACCACGCGATGGATGGCAAAATTGTACTTATGTACTTGAAAGCCTTCACCCAGGATAATGATAAGCATTGTTGTTTATTTTGTTGAGTCTAACATTTCATTATTTTTGATCATTAAATTTTGGCCAAAACAAACTACCATTGTTTTCGACAGTATGCAAAAATATATTTGCTGCTACAAGTATGGCAGGGCATGTTAATTCTTAGGACCAAACAAAGCTGAAACAAACATCATAAAAATTACGACTAATTAAAAGCGAAACATGAATTTATAACGAATGTGATTTTAACACCAACTTGCCACAAGTAAAACTGCAAAACTGGTCAAGTTGACCCGATGTTTGCAAAATGTTAGTCCAACATTTTGTGGTCCATTCGTCTGTCCGCAGTAAAGCCGCAAAGTTGAGCTTGATGTCAACCGGAAGTTGGAAGGGGCACCAGCTGCACTAACTTGTGTGTTTATGTGTGTATGTGTGTGTGTGTGTGTGTGTTTAACACTCGACATGACAACATACAAAAATGTAGCTTTGACAGTTAGTTGAAAGTTTAAACTTGACAGACTCGCCGTCGCGTCGTAATTTATCAGTAGCTAGTAGACGCTTGTATTAGTAGACAAGGCATTTTGCGCATAGAAAATTCTAAACAAATTTTGGGTGATTAATTTTGGAAAAGCTTTTACGTTTGGCTTGCAAAAACAATTAAAAACTTTTCAACAGCTTTATATAAATTGAATGAACTGCGTCTGTTGAACTGCGTTTGAATTAAAAAAAACTTCAATAGAAAGAAAGAAAGACTCTTTAAAGACTGTCTTTCTCGCTATTCAAGCGATAAATTTCAAAGGATTAATTTTTCCTTAAATTTTTTAAATATCTCTTCATAAGTTAAGCTGCTGTTATTGCGTAAAATCTACGGCATTAAATATGGATTCTTTCAATATATTCCGAACTATTTACGGTACCTTTTAAGATATATTCAAAGCTTCAAACAAAATTCAGAACTTATTTAGGTCATTAAAGTTTCATTAACGCAATACTTAGGCAGCAATGGCCAATAATTAGCACAAATACTGCTACGCTGCTCAACAAATGAAGCAAAAGACAGCAAAAAAAGGTGAACAAATAGAATAAAACTGAAATAATAACCCTTCGGTAGCAACATCTTCAACGAAAACTAAGCGCAAATACAACTTTTCAGTGAGAAGCTAAGGTTACTTTGGGCGTTCAAAAACAATGGGGTGGAATAAAGCAGCAAACAAAGCGAATGACCAAACAAACAGCGAAAGCAGCGAAAACTTTCCTTCTTTCTTTTCATAACTTTTTGACATTTTAAAGAGTTCAGAGCGCGACTTCATTGACAGTTACTATCTAGAGCAATAAATGACCAAAAATGTTGGCCTGTTTTTTTTTTTTTTTGTTACTTCATTGATTGCAGCAACAATGTCTTGCTATTTGTTTGGAGCAGCACATTTGGCCCAGTTTTGCATGGTTTTCTTTTATTTGCACCCTCCTCAGCTTGCGTCCCCCGAACTCATAACCAACTCAAGCCAGTTGAAATTAAATATTGGTCCATTCAAGGATTCCTTCGCGTAGCCAGCAACACGTTTCTCACTCGTGCTTCCCTAACTTGGTGGCTGTGAGTTCTAGTTTTTATTCTTTGGTTGACCTTTTTGTTAGTTTCTTCAACGGTTCTGGTTGTTCTTGTTTTTCATCTTAATAGGCTGCAGATTGGCAGTTTGTTGATTGCAATCACGTTTAGGCGCAGTTGCCATTTTCATACGATGGCAACATCAAATTGGTTCGATAGCGGCTCTGCTTTTAAATTCTTAGTTTTTGTTTAATTTTGACTTCCTTTACGCCCGGAGCAATGTAAATTCTCGTAGCTGCCCGCATTTGTATGTTCGCTTAATTTTAACTTATTTAGCTGGAGGGAATTTTCTGTCAGATTCTGTTGGAATTAAACGTTAATTAATTTTAGAAATTTGAAAATATTTTGGGTGCTATTAACATTTTATTATTATTTACTTTACTATTTTCTAATTGTCAAAGTAGGATCATATCAAGCCTAGGTTCCAACTTGAGGTTGCAAACAAACGAAAATTTGTGCAATTATGGTTTTCTGTTAAGTTCTGCAGTTTTCTGTTAAGCCTGCTTCTCGTCAACGAGAAGAGAGTGTCGATCAACGAGAGAGAAGTCAACGGATATGACAGATCACATGGTAGTCGTGTGAAATGTCATCACATTTTGAAGACTCGAGTCAAACGCAAGAAGAACTCGCAAAATCATTGGGAGTGACTCAAAAAGCCATATCTGTTCGCTTAAAAGTCATGAGAATAATCCAAAAGGTTATTGGCGTGCCATTAAGGATATTAGGTGCCGTATAAGTTTAACTTGAGAGACGTCGAACGCCGCTTTTTCACTTTTGAACAGCTGCTCCAACGGCAAAAAGGAAAAGGATTTTTCCATCGTATTGTGATTGGTGATGAAAAATTGGTTCATTACGATAACCCCAAAGGTTAAAATTTCATACGGGCCTCCCGGTCATACGCCAAAATCGACAACAAAGAAAAATATTCACAGTGGCAAGGTCATGTTCTGTATTTGGTGGGATCAATTGGGAGTAGTGTACTATGAGCTACTACAACTGGGTGAAACCATCACTTTTCAACTCTACTGAACTCAATTAATGCGTTTGAGTCGAGCATTGAAGCAAATATTGCCAGAATACGAGCAAAGGCACGACAAGGTAATTTTGCAACATGACAACGCTCGGCCACATAATGCGCAGCCGGTCAAAACATACCTTGAAATGCTGAAATGGGAATTCCTACCCTACCCACCGTTTAGTCCAGACATTGCCCCTTACAACTACTATTTGTTTTCGTCGATGACGCATGCCCTTGAGGATCACCATTTTCGCTCTTTTGAAGAACTCCAAAATTGAATCGATTGATGGATCGCATCAAAGTACGCATCGTTTTTACGAGATGGTATCCAAAAATTGTCAAAAATATGGGAAAAAGTAGGGGCTAGCGATGGACAAATTTTTCACAATAAAGCGTCAAACTTGAAGAATAAATCCTTTAAAATTTTTTTGTACACCAAATATTTTATTCACGCTTTTGTTTTTGGCTGATAACTTTTGGCGAAGTGTATATTATTCGGATACACGGGGATCTATGGAAAGCTATATAAATTTTTTTACCTTGGCGCTCTTCGCTGAATTTGACTTGGCATGATTAGCCGATGATTCGGCTGAAGTTGGATTGGTGCGCGTAGCTGGTGTCGCTTTCTTGCTACCTTGGCCGCTTTCTTAGCATTCCTCTCAGCTGGTTTCTTCTTCAAACTGGAAATAACGTCCGGAGAAGTCAGCACCAAGCTCTTCATTGGTTTGTTCCCGCGAGTCGATGGCTTCTTCGACGTCACACCTCGCACTGGACCAACTTCATTCAAAATCGAAAGACTGCTAACTGCTGTGGCGTGAGAAACCGAAGTAGATGGCTCTGGAGTTAACGGCACAAGAGTTAATAGTGCTTGTCCGACGGCATCACCATGATCAGCTTCACTGGAAATTTCTGGATCGAATGGCATGAACATGTTCTCAGTTCTATTCACACATGAGTCCAAGTGAATGCAAAAGATTCAATGTAAAAAATAGGCTTATGCTTATGGGCATTGTTCTTTAGCCAATCCATACACTGCGACTTGAAAAAGTCTTCACCAGTTCAACTACAAAACATCCAAGAGCTGAGGCCGGTGGCTGCAATGCGGCGGGAACGAAAGAATGTACACACCATTCTCGACGTCCAAGTCTAGCGCTTCTAACCGACAAAAGGCTAAAGTAATTATGCAGAAGCAACAAAACAGGAGAAGTTGGCTTGTAATTCCTTATTATTAAAACGCAGACACCTGCCGTGTAGGCTTAATTCAACGTTGCCATGGGGTCGAGGTTCATGGAATTCATGCCCAGGAGATAAATCTTCAGGACAGTGCCATGACAATAGATATACGACTTCCGCCATACCTCTCCTGGGTGCCACTTCCATGACTCCGGATGCGACCAACGTCCTGTCATAGTAGTTTCAACACCGGTTACACACCATACTTAAGTGTATATTTAAATTAATAAATATATTGTATGGATAGCAACCAATGCTGAAACGCAACAGTATCGATTGTGGATGATTAGTTGGGTCATCATCCATATTTATTGGTGGAAATCGAGACCCATCTAACAACTCCACGCCGATCACAGACCTGTTCGTGACATTGAACTATCACAGCCAGCACGATACTCCCCAAAGGGCCAGCCCTGCGATAGTCTCCCCGTGCAAAAAGGATTTACCTGACACGCACCAACACAACACCGACACATCTGTATTCATCACTCATGACTGTGAAGGGAAAAGCCATCACTATTGGACGTGCTACAGAGTAGATCACATCGCATTTGACCTTTTCAACCAAGCACTCCGAGGCTACTAAGATAGTACCACTCGGAGTACCCCATTCTGACACCTCTTTATACAGCATTTTATGCATCATATAAACATCGTTTTTACCAGTCTTTTAAGACTTTCCAGAGAACACAATGCCAATGTGCCGATAGAGATTGTGACGGTACGTCTGTCGAGGGAAACGACTATCGCCGTGCTAACAAATTTTAAGGATCATTGCTATTCCCTCGTAGGCACACGCTATCGTTATCTAGTCAAACGGTCCACCTACTCCCCAAATTGGGCGACCAACTCCAGGATTTGGGTAGTCCCTTCTCATTTGCACAGGATAGGGTGAACCCGTTGCCTGCGACCATCCTCCTTTATCCTGGCTTTGGACAAGCTGCTCGAAGTTGGCGTTGGTTTGGCAAACGCGATGAAATGCCGGATGAATCTAACGAATTCTGGCTGAGCCATCCACCCAGAGTCGCTTGCAAAAGTAGCCGTAGCCGACCGCGAAAAGGCATTATCCAGGTAGCAGCTTTCAATTTTCTTCTTTGGATACAAGAAAAACGGTGGCAGACTGTTTCCATTTCCGTGGACTGTCAACGCCATGGTAATCAAGGTGCCTCGTTCAGTGGCCTCCACCTTGCTGACATGCCGAATGCCCTTCAAAGCTCTCACTTGGCCAATTTTTGTTGGAACGGTGGAAAAACCCGATTCGTTCATATTGTAGACGTACGTTACCGGAAAATAATGCTCATCGTACATCTCCCCGTGTTGGTTCGAAAATTGTCTGATCGTTGATTTTGCAGAAACCCTTTCCTAGATTCAATGATGTTTGGGCCGGGATGTGTAAAATCGGGTGAGAGTGTCGGTGCATGATTTTTTTGTACAATTTCAATTACAATTTTGACCCGTTTTCTGATCCTTGTTCCGATTGTTTGGAAAATCAACCACCAAATCCACCGAAACAATCAATTTGCTGAAAGATGCGTTTAGTGAGCGAATTCTATCGCTTTCTGGACTTGTCGATTAGCCCTGCACGAGGGTTGCCTTTTAAGTCTTGCGCTTAACAATGAAAAAACAGTGGTTAAACAGTGAAAATGCTTTTTTTATTTATTTCAAAGTTTTCTCCAAGATGATCAATACGTAAAGTCATGCCAGCTTTTTCTGAAAATAACTAGCAACCATATGCTTGGATGTACTCCGTCCACTAACCCGACAGTTAAGCTCACTTTTAAGAACCTAAACAATGGATTGCTGCTTTTCTTCGGGGTCATAAGTATAGATCTATGATACGTCACCTGCAGTGGTGTCGTGATCGATGTTTTCTGCCACAAAAACTGTTCTTGGACGACCTTCACGAAATTCTTCTTGGAGAGAACGATGTCCACTCTCGAACTAGCGTTTTATAGTTATTGGGTGTGGTACTTCATCAACAAAAATCGAACTAAATTGATCGATGTATTCTTACCTTGTCAATCTATGTCGAAAATCGTATAAATTTATCACCCGATAATGTTCGCGTGTTATTTCCGTTTTCTTGCTGAAATACAATTTTCAAACCACTGTAAACACCATAATAAACGTACATACACCAAAATGTTGAGAGTACGTTTGTTCTAGAATATGTTGTTATAACTAGTTGCTTATTCAACTCATTTCTTTCCAAATAACTTAATTGTTAGTTTTAACAAGTATTTATTATTATTTCTTTTTCGGTTGTTTATTCTATAACTTGTTGAAAATTGTTAGTTCGTTTTGCATTTAAAAGACTATGCTTACGTGTAAACATTAATTTAAATAAATAAATAAAATATAAAATTTTCGAATGGAACTGTCAAAATTCATCTGGCAATGCTAGGTGTTGCCGAGGCGCAAGACTTAAAAGGTAGCCCTCGTTACTTTACGTTACTATACGAGTTCTGTTGTCCACAAAGTAAATATCTCTGAACTATAATCGTTGTGTTTTCTCTTAAGGGGGACTATATATCCAGAGGCCGAAAAAATGGTCATGTTTTTTAATTTTTTTAAGGAAACCTGAGAAATATTTTTAAATGAGGGTTTTTATACCTAAAAATATACACATTCAAGAGTGGTTTAGTTTCTTTTATTAATAAAAAATGTAATATTAAGGTAGGTACAGCATTTTTTATAGAGCGCTGGTGAAAAAAAGATGAAATGCGGTGACAAAGATTGCGCCTCCTAAATTCACCTGCTGAGCTCTTCAAGAATGGAGGCGAAGCTCTACTTAAATGCATTCATGAGCTTCTATGCAGAATATGGTCGGAAGAATGCATTCCAAACGATTGGAACCTCAGTGTGCTCTGCCCAATCCACAAGAAAGGCGATCCCACAATTTGCGCCAACTACCGTGGAATAAGCCTTCTTAATATCGCATATAAGGTCCTGTCGAGCGTATTATGTGAAAGACTGAAGCCCATCGTAAACCAGCTGATTGGACCTTATCAGTGTGGCTTCAGACCTGGTAAATCCACCATAGACCAGATATTTACGCTACGACAAATCTTGGAGAAGACCCTAGAAAAACAAATCGACACACACCATATTTTTGTCGATTATAAAGCCGCCTTCGACAGTCCAATAAGGAATCATCTATACTCCACCATGTCTGAATTTGGTATTCCTGCAAAGCTCATCCGTCTTTGCAGAATGACACTGAGCAACACCAGCAGCACAGTTAAGATCGGGAAGGATCTCACTCCTCCATTCGATACCAAACGAGGTTTCAGACAAGGTGATTCCTTATCGTGTGACTTTTTCAACCTGATGATGGAGAAGATCATCCGAGCTGCTGATTTGAGACGCAGTGGCACGATATTCTACAAAAGTATTATGCTGCTGGCGTATGCTGATGATATCGATATCATTGGCCATAATACGCGCGAAGTCAGTGCAGCATTCTCCAGATTAGCGAAAGGTGTTGTAGTGAACGCAGATAAGACGAAATACCTAGTGTCAACAAATAAACAGTCCCAGCGTCTTGGAAACCACGTCACTGTTGACAACATCTCCTTCGAGGTTGTTAAGAACTTCGTCTACCTGGGATCCAGCATTAACTCTTTCAACGATGTCAGTATTGAGATAAAACGAAGGATAACTCTTGCCAACAGGTGTTACTTTGGGCTAAGTAGGCAATTGAGAAGCAGAGCCCTCTCTCCACGAACAAAACTCACGCTCTATAAGTCACTAATCATGCCCGTCCTATTATATGCAGCACAAACCTGGACGTTGAGCAGTTCTGATGAAAAGACTCTGGGAGCCTTCGAGAGAAAGATCCTTCGTAAAATTTTCGGTCCAATCTGCGTCAATGGCGAGTACCGAATTCGATGGAACCACGAGCTGTATGAGCTGTACGCTAACATCGACATAGTTAAGCGCATTAAAATCGAGCGGCTCCGCTGGCTAGGTCATGTTAAGCGAATGGAAAACGACGCTCCAGCGAACAGCGAAAAAAAAATATTCGATTCGGTGCCCGGTGGTGGTCAACTCAGAAGAGGACGCCCACATCTTCGTTGGAAGGTGTTGGATAACCTGACCACGCTTGGTGTTTCCAACTGGCGCCAGCAAGCGCAGAACAGAAATGGCTGACGCAATTTCTTATACGAGGCCAAAACCGACTTACGGTTGTAAGCGCCAGATAAGTAAGTAAGTAAGTAAATTCATCTGAAACTAGTAAGAAATGATCTTCGACTGGCCGAAGCTAAAATACTCCCCCGTCCGCACCAAAGTATATTCAAAGTCTTAAGCAGTCAAAAAAATGTTTATTTGTAAAAAGTTTTTGTCATAGTTTTAACAGAAAATATTCTCTTATGTTTTTGATAAAGTCACTTTGTACGGGAGGTGGGTGTGGTTTTCACTCGATTTGATTGAATTTCATACACATTGTACACGTTATATATCAAAGTTCATATGCAAAATTTCAAGTCCATATATTAATTTTTGTGGATTTTAGAGAGATTTTACCTTTTTGATAAAGTCACTTTATATGAGAGGTAGGCGTGGTTTTAAACCGATTTGGTTCAATTTCATTCTCAGAGTGTATATTATTAATCAAAGCTCATATGCAAAAATTTCAATTTCATATATTAATTTTTGTGGAATTTTGAGAGATTTTACCGTTTTACTTAAAGTCACTTTGTATGGGAGGTAGGCGTGGTTATGATCCGATTTGGCTCATTTTCGAACTTGACCTTTATTTTTTAAATAAAAGCTTAAATATCGAATTTCGTGATGATAGCTTTAAAATTACGGCTGTAATCGTGACGGACAGACGGACAGACAGACGGACATGGCTAAATCGACATGGGTGGTGATGTTGATCAAGAATATATATACTTTTCTATACCTACCACGCCTCCTTATGGGCGTTACAAACGGAGTGACAAAATGAATATACCCCGTTTACGTTTTTTAAACGTAGGAGTATAAATATTGATTTTTCTCAAAATGGCGGACTTCCGAACGTAAATTAATGATTTTCGACCAAAAATTCGTCATTATTTTGCCTATAACTAATGAACGAAGCTACAAAATAAAAACTCCTATGACAAGTACGAGATTATTATGAATAAAATAAGCCTGCAAAAAAATCAAAACGATCGGTTCCCTGAGTTTTGAGAAATTTCGGTCACCGACTTTGAAAACATGGTTTCGAGAAAAACGCGATTGAAAATAAGGACCAGCACTGCGCGCTCTCGGTTCACTCACTAGGCTATATCTTTGTTATTTTTTGAGATATCGACTTGAAATTTTAACCAAATATTTTTGAGACTTGAAGCTTTAAGAAAGTGCAAGTAAGTTTTTGAAGAAAAAAGTTCTGGGTATATAACCCCCCTTAAGCAAATAAAGCTAGGAGAAGGCTGGGTTTTTGCATTGTATATAAGCTTAATCCAATCACTATTTCTTAATCGCCGACTGAGTTGCAAAGGCTACTGGATAAAAATAACATTAACAGTTTGCAATCTGACAACTGTCTCAAGTTAGTACCGGCTTAACAACATTATTTGTCTTTAATAACATTTTTAGAGTTTTGGAAGCAATATACACGCAGTTTTCGACTAAAAAAATCATAAAATAATCAACATCATAAAAAATCAAAAATCAGATATGTGAGATGAAATATCGGAGGTCAAAAATACTCGAATATACGCTCAAATGCTTAATTGTGGACGCAATGTACACTCAAAACGCTACATGCACAATGTTGGTCTAAAAAGAAGTTCGGTTCATGTCTTTGATATTCAGAGATAATTAGAACTATAGTACTAAAGACAGAAGCTATTTTAGCACACACTCAAGTCTTAAACCATTATTGGAAGAAGTGTCACTAACAGAGGTCGCATTAGCATGCTTAAAAATATATTAACCCATTAGCGCACAGAGGTTTTCACAGAAGTGGTTTCTAATAACTTTTAAAAATTAAGTTAATACCACAAACGCTTTAATTTCGGTGGCATCATAAAAAATCGAAAAATTATCTGAGTTTACATAAAATTTTCCAGATTATTTCAAAATTTTAATTCATTTTATAGATCAACGTATTTGCATAAATGCTGATATGTACTATGACCACATAATTAGTCTCACATATGAACCAATGTAAAATTTAAAAAATTTTTTTATTAATAATTAATTTTCAACATTTTGAATTTTTTATGTGAAAAATTTTAAAATGAGTTGTTAATAAAAATTTGAGTATGTCTTGATGCATTATTCTAAGCAAATCTATTTCCAAAAAAATTTGGTTGAAATCTTCGGGGTTATTTAAGATATAAAGCCTTAAAAGATATTTTCAACTATTATTGGGCTCGATATATTGAAGAAGTTATTTATAAAAAAAGAAGTAATTTATAAAAAAAAACTTCATCGTTTTATATATAATTGTGTTATGTACAACTTATAGCACAAAAAACACGAGATCCTTTAACCCTCTGCAGCTGACTTCGTAGTCTGCCAGACACCGAACATCAAAACTTCGTGAGTACAAACGTAAAATTCGAAAATAAGAAATTCGTTTTTATCTTTCAAAAAACGTATTTTATTGCAAATTATATTTTTATGTTAGCCTCATAAGTATTTGGTGTTGTATGGAATAAGGTCAAGAAAGTTACAGTCAGAAACTTCATCATAGGAAATCAGTTTAAAAGTGAGGTCTCTGGATCCCACGTCAGGTGTATTGTTAAATTTGGAGCACGTCAGTTGCAGAGGGTTAATAAACCTGACGTTCTACAGAAAAGCTGGAAATGCAGTGAAACTTAAATTGAGACTTATTTTATTTAATTTGTTTTTTTTTTTGTTTGTTTTCAATAGTATTTTCATGAAGTTTTCAGACATTTTTGTTTGTAATGCAGCGCGGTATCATTTAATGACAGATACCAAAATAATTTTTTTTATATTAACCCTACTGTTATTGGTCTGAGGGACCACGAGAATTGTGTTGCTTAATAAAACTTAGTAGAGTTATTTTTTTTCATCCACATACCTGTTTATAAAAGTTTAAACTAGTCATTTAGTTCTAAAAAAAAAACGGAAGAAGTGGGGGGATGAACAAATTTTTTAAATTTTTCATTCGATGAAACAGACAAAAAATAAACTTCACAAATTTGGATGTGGACACACAGACCAACAACAATACTTAAGGGCTAATATAATTTTGACGCAATCAAAAATTTTCCTTCACTAAAATGGAAGTTAGTAGGTTAATAAAACTCAGGTCAATAGAGAGTAAAGTAATATCTATATATATATAGTTAAATAGGCGTAGGCAGAACAGTTAAGAACCATTTTCTCCCGTGTTTGTCAACCGATTTTGATAATTTTTTTTAAATCAATAAGAGTGGGGAGAAGGAGTGCACCGAATAAATATAGTGGGCGGTGCACATCCGATGCAACCCAAATTTGAGATATGGAGTAGCTTTAGAGTTATAGGTCACACAGCTTCCGAAATCGGTATTCGACCTCAAATCACAAGAACCATTCCACTGGTTACATTTTATGGGCGTTAAAAAAGGGGCGTGGAACTTTGCGGCACCCCAAATTTTCGTTATAACTTTCAAACTATAAGTCACAAATCAATGAAACTCGGTAGGAACTTCCTATTTGGTCGTGTTGTTTGACTGGAAAAATTGAACGAGCTTTATACAAGGGGCGTGGCACCACCCATACAATTTAAAGTTTTTATATCGAAAAGCTTTGGAAGTAAATGCCGTATAACAATGAAACTCAATATGTGTTGGCACTTGGTGATATCCATCTACTAGAAAACCGTGACAGGAAAAGGGGGTGTGGCTCTACTCATATAAACCAAATTTTTGATATCGAATAGCTTTGGAAGTAAAAGTCACAGAACATTGAAACTCAGAATAGAGTTATCACTTCATAATGTCCTTCTACTAGAAAACTAGAACAGAAATTTGCCAAGGGGGTGTAGGTCCGCCCATACAAGCACAGTTTTTAATATCGAATAGCTTTGAAAGTAAAAGTCACAGAACCTGGAAACTCAGAATGGAGTTACTATTTTGTGATTTCCTGCCGGTGGTACATATGGTGTAATATGAATTCAGTTATATTTCTACATGAGTGAAGAAAGAAAAAAAATGTTTTCACTAAAAATACAAAAAAAAAATCTATTTTTAAATGGTCGAATTTCGATCAAGGACGACACTAGTACAAAGAAATCCTTGATCGAGGTGTTTTTTTTTTTTATTTATATGCGAAATGGAAACCGTTAAAGGCACCACAGTGCAGATAGCAGAATAGCCTATCACTCCTCCTATCGGAGTTCTTCAATTAAGACGTTGACCAATTGGCTTCAATTCTCAACATAAAGGTGATCAGTTTTTGTCAGGTCGCCGTTTCACCGAAGCCTCAAGTCTAGCATTGTGAAACGTTGAACACTCTAAAAGACATGTGGCGCTCGTTTTAATGTGTTATTCGTAAAGTGACTACAGTTAGAATCTGAGTCGTACATGTATTTGTGCAGGAATTCATTGAAGCAACCGTGACCGCTCAAAATCTGCGTAATGTAAAAGTTTACAGAGCCGTGACATCCATCATACCAATGGGATAAGTTAGCGATAAGCTAGTGCGTCCATCATGCCTTCACATATCTATCGCATCGGTCCTGTCACTGCTTCTGGATCCAGCTTCTGACTCTATCGAGTTTTATACGTGCTGTTGGACTAGCTGTGATAGCGCTTGGCTTCACGAGAAGGTCGGACTAGTGATGCGTCTTCGAAAATTGTTATAAGAGCGCAACAGACCCTAAGTTCACCAACTATGTAAATCAACTTAATATTACATCGGTTAGACTTCGTTATCATCGCTGTTGAACCGTTCATCACCGAACTTCGCTAGGAGCAATGTCTTGGGTGCTTGTTTGGGGCCGCTTATGTTCGGCATTATACTTGAAAGTGCCATACATGTTTTGACTGCTTATATTCGAGCGTACTGGAGGTCTTATCTGAATGGTAATCTCGCGTCTGCAAAACCGACGATCCTACGCCTGTTGGGACAGCAAGTCTGATGACACCATCGTACATGATGTTCCACAGCAGAGATTACAGAACAGACCCTTTTAGGACTTCACCGAAGACATTGTACGTCATCGCACCTTTTTCTGTGTCTTAGTGAAGGACTCTTTTGCAGAAGAATGCAATTATCTTCTTAAGATATCGTGGCACTCCAAAATTCCTGATTACCGTCAAAACCTGACTCCCGTTAACCGAGTTGAATGCACTACGTACATCTATGGTGGCCTTATTACTTCGCTACCCTAATTGATTGAGTATGTTTTCCATTATTTGGGGGTAGTTGTCTAGAACAAAATAGTTGAAATCATAGATTTTCTCCTTTACTGGAAGTAGAGTGCTGTTGTTGTTGTCAAAATAACCTTAATGATCATATCAAATAATTGAAAATTATCGCTAATTATTTTAATTAAAATAACAATTTTTGCGCCATTATAAATTTAGAAATAAAATCGGTTTTTTTTTACATGAAACACCAATAAAATAAAATATACCGTCCTAGGTAGTCGAGAAGGTAGCGTGCTCGACTGCCACCCTAGAGGTCCCGGGTTTTAATCCCGGTCAGGCCAAGGTCCTACGCTTTAACCTTTCGCTTTTACAATTTTCTATCCTCATTTCTAAGCAACTTGAATTGAAAACTCTCAATATATGCGACTAGAGAAGTTTGTGGATAAGATTGCCCTATAACTTAAATTGGCTGGGGTAAAGGCATAACACTTGCCTCAGATTCAAATCACCGCTTTTTTACCACGCTTAGGACATCATACACATGTTTCACTTGATTGACCCTTCCCTCCCACTAATCTAACACCCCTTTTCGAACCAAGGCAGAATTGACTGAACAGATATTACACCTGAAATCCTTGGTTCGAGGCTAATAAAAAATTTCCTTAATTTCAACTTAAAATTTTGTTTAAATAAGGAAATAAAATTTAAAGTCATTACAGGCTAATGTTCTTAAAAAGTCATTCTTAATGTTCATTCAATGTTAAACATATTAATACATATTCAAAGATTATGACACATTAATATCAATTCTGCAGACTGGCTTAATTTAGTACTTTAAGTTTTATTTCAATATTCAAAAAAATAAAATAACTGCTGTTACAAGCAGCTGAGATAAGTAACTTTATATTTTTATATTTTGTACAAGTTCATTTAATATCCAAAAATAAAGCTCCTCAATAAAGCAACATGTTATTTTAACTCAAACGTCACACCTGATTATTTGTCTTGGAATGGATCCTTTTTGATGTATTTATCTAAATTCTGATCACCATCGGCTTCTACCTGAGATAACTCGGAAAAGCCTTCTTCGTCGACAAAACAGATCTCATGACCATCTGGATCTGCTAGTATGATAACGCGCACCGTAGCTTTGCCGGGCGTTTCCAAAGTTATCAGTGGTGTTAAAATTGTCCCTTTAGCTTGCTTTACAAGTTCATCAATTGTTGGCTGTACAGCAAGTGGCACTGCAAATGCAATCCGACCATAAGCTTTGGCACGTTCCAAAGGTTCTGAGATCTCATGCAAGCGTAGAGCAGCTTGATTTTTACCATAACTTAACAATAGAGAGTTGGATTGCTCTTTCAGCAGCTGCATAGCCAACATTTCATGCCAATACTTTTTGGAAGCAGCCAAGTTCTTGCAGTGTAAGGTAACCTCAACCACGGGATCAGTGCTCGTCGATTGTGGTTCCTCGAGTACAATAAACCGATAACCATCAGGGGAGATGAGCACGTTTGAATTATTTTCCTTGGTGATGGGGTAATTGTTGGCACGAGCACGCTCTAGAGCTTCTTTTGATTTGATGGTGATGCCGCCAAAATCGTTGCCTTATAGAGATAATGGATATTTGTATTTTTAAATAAAATTAAACCGTTTTTCATGTTTTTACCCATTTCGTATTTTTTGACGCCATAGTTGTAGGTCAGCTCAATGACGAAATGTGTGGCTTCTGGTCCATAGCCAACCATGGTCTTGCTCCAACGATTATCATAGGGTCTGGGAAAGTAAAAGAAAAGGAAATTACTAGGTTACGAGATAGATATTGACATGAAAACTTTACCCATTGCACTGTGCTTCACAGCCTTCTTTGAACTCTTCATGACGGAGAACCTAAAAAAAATTAAAGTTATCAGAGAAAGTTTTTAAGAACTTAATTTAGTTAAATTTTCAAGGAGAAATCTTAGTCGTTGGTAAGGCAAGTTAAGATTGAGGTGGAGGTAATTTAGACCAAAATTGCATTTTTAAGTACCATTCAATTTAAGATGTTTTAGCTATTACAGAGCTGAAGCGATCTGGTAGCGGTCTTCCGTTAACGAGTGTGGACCGTTCGATGCAAATTTGTGCATTGGTGTACAAACATTTTAATATGGGAAAAAATTAAAAAGCCCTTTTTAAGGGCTGAAATTAATATTTTTTTTTTTTTGTTTTGCTCATCTGAAGCCTTATTCTGAACCAATGATGATGATACTACTTACTTACTTACTTACTTACTTACTTACTTACTAATTTGTACTATTACAATTATACAACTATTAACTAATTTGTTAATAAGCTAATTTGTAAAAATGCAACAATATAAAAACCTTGCATGAAATTTTAACGCCGTTGGTAAATTTTATGGACCGACAATAAAGCTGAGGTTTTCAGTCATATGAGAAAAATTAAAATCTCTTAAAGAAACTTTAATTGCACCAAATGCAATAGCAAAAGCTTAAATAAAAAAAAAAAAAAATTCAAATGTGGACAAGTTTGGGCATGGATTTAGTAAAGGATTGGGATAATAAGACGTTCATGCTGGAGAAAGCAGCTTTTTGTAAAAAGCAACTCAACGCAACACAAAAATTAGCTTTCCGCCATACAAATGCCAATAGAAAAAAGCAGAAAAAAGCAACTTTCATTCTTCTTTTTTGTATGTATCACCCTGTGTTTCATCGATACTTCTGATATTCGAAGTTAGTTTTTTGACATTTTGCAATGGCTGCATTCAGCTGGTACAACTGTTATGCAATTGTTTGGTGTGGGTCTGCTAAACGCATAAAGCTGGAAATACATTCACTGCATTTGCATATGCGTCCGTCTACTTGCTGGCGTAATTTATGCAAGAAAATTATGGCAGAGTTCAATGATTGCATTTTACGTTCAGAGTTAGCAGGGCTACAAAATTATAAAACATTTTGTATGTTCTTTATAGTATTTACACAAAAATACTTAAAATATGTTCATTTATAATCAAAAAAATCTTAAATCCTGAGTATAAAAAAGTTCTTGTGAGAAATTAACAATGACAAAATTATAGACATTTTTAATTTTTAAGATTTATTTGCAAGAGCCATCCCTTAAAGTAACGAGTTTCTGACTCGTTTCTTTTATTTCTTCTCTTTGTTCGTTATAAGTAACGAGCTGTCAAAAAAACGCAAATTACGCAAGAAAAGTTGAAATATTTTCGACTTTGCTTGCGTAGCGAGTAAACGGACGCATATGCAAATGCAGTGAATGAACTTCCCGCTTAAGTATTAGTTTCTGATCCGCTCAACATGCTCAACATGTGTTGTGGAAATTTTCTGTCTTTAGTATCTTTTTTTTTCTGATACATTTACTCAACGTGTTTAGCTCAACAGTTGTACCTGCTGAACGCAGCCAATCTTATGCGAAACAGAAATGTCAAAATTAAAGCTAATGCTGAATAAAAGCCAGCATGAAAACAGTTCGAAAAAGCAAAAAGCAAATTTTTGTTATTAACATGAACGCCTTATAAGGGTTAGAAAAAGGTTGAGGGCGAAGATTCGAACATATATTAGGGCCAAGAATAAGATAAAGAGTAGGACAAAGGTGTTTTACTCTATTTGTAAAGAATTTTATCAAACTTAACTCCTTGCGATTTGTGTATTTCCAACGAGTGCTGGTTTTAATGGAAAATGGTTTAATGTTAAATCTTTTAACATGAATCAATTTATTTCGATTGTGCAACTGTTATAATATTTAATATACATTATACCTAATAGTTGTAATAACTGGGATAATGCGTTAGAAAATAAGATAACTTTCAATTAACTCATTATTAGCCGCGTTCTTTTGTAAGCGAGTGACAAAAGAACGCTGTAACTCGGTTAAAATTAGCTTTTAGTTGCTTAACAACACTGGCAACAATTTTCAAAAAACTCATGATTAGTTTTTTGAAATAAATATGCGAAAATGAGCATAAACAGCCTTATTCATAAACACATTTTAGAGGCAGCGTGACTTAAATTTCTTTAAACAAGAAAACGTTATTCATAAACATTTTTCGCAATTGTTTAAGAGCTGCGTAACTTAAACGCCGAAATTGGGGTTTAAGGGCTGCGTAAATATAACCATGATCGTTGTCTTTTCGTTTAATATCACAGACATGCTCCATATGCGCCCTCTGCAGCATTTTTTTATGTGGCGGCCATTGCAAATCCATAGGAATTCTTAATTTTTCTAGAGATTTTCTATAGTTCAGACACAAACCTTACAAACATGAGCAAGGAATGAAAAAATGTTTATTTTTTCATGAAATTTCCTAAGGGTTTTTTCAGAGCTCATTCACAATAGAGCAGTTTTCTTACTTTTCAACACTGCATATCAAGTCGGATATTAGCTTACCGAGTTGGAACGAACTCGTATAAATAGCCGAGTTTGTGTTGTTGTTTTGCATGTATTTAGTTATCCTACCTAGTGTTCTTTTGTAAGTCGGTAGCAAAAGAATAGGGCTATTGTCTATCCTACCACCATTGAAAAGTTTCGTGATGGCACAATCTGAACCTCTCGTAATTCACCACAACTACTCATTCAGCAAATGCACCAACCAATGCTAATAATTGATAGCATTTAATAGTATTGCATTCCGTCACAGACTTTTCCACTTGTTGTTAGCACTTGACTCACTCCCAATCTCTATTTCGTTCCAAGGGCTATGTATGAAAATTGATTCTTAACTATTAAACTCTAATGAAATTTTAATACATCCATTTAAAATATGCCAGTGATAATTTTCATTTTTTTCCGCCAAAAGCTAAATTTGGTAAAATTTTACATGTGAATAACGTGAGTGCACGTGAATAACTATTAAAATCCAATTTAGGAAATTTTTCAATTAAAATAGCTGGTGTGGATTTCGTGATAATAATCAATACAATGCCGTTTCAAAATAATTAAAGTACAATGTGGTGTGAACTGTACTGCTTTTCAAAACCTTAAGTTAGAAATTTACAGCCACATAAATCAGCACAAGATGCATCCAGACGGAAAAAAAAAAAATAAAAAAATCGCGAATCAAACTGGAAAAACAACTCTTAACTCGTGATTTTTAATAACAGGGATTAATTAAAGCATCACAACAAAAGGTGCTTGTAATTATAATTAATTTGCTTCAATGCACTCTATAGCAACTCACCTTCATGCCCAAGATACTCCGGAAGAAAAATGCGTTTTTGGCACGGTCGCCAATTTTAAAAACGTAATGCAAAGCGCGTCCTGGAATTGTGGCCATTGTTTAGGAAAATGTTCAGCGGTATACTTATTCCAATTCAACTAAGAAGCACAGAACCAACAGATCGCAGTACTGTCTGGAATTTGATTGCTAACAACTGAAGCCGGACGTGTTTGGTACGAGACTGCCAGCTGAATAAATGTTGTTAAAAATAAAAGATAAAATCAAGCACATTTCAACTCACTTTTAAGTGCTATCTTATCTCCTTCACACCGCTGCGGTTAAATGATTTTTTATAAACAATTTTAAGTTGCTTAGAATTGGAAGATGAAAAATGATAAATAAACAGCATGAATTGGAAAAATTTGCAAAAACCCCAGAAACGTCAAAATCAAGAAGAAAATAAAAACAAACCAGCGCTAAAATAGCAACAAAAACAAAGTGAAAACAATCCGAATTGAGGTTAGGGCGGAAAACAGCTGGTATTATTGACATCACAATAAAATTCCGATAGAGTGCGTATGAAATGATTGATGCACAGGCTAAGTGCATTTTGTGCGACATCTAGCGTACAATAGAGCTCTGCTGAGATGAAATGATATAAGCAATGTTACCAGGAGGAGGTTTTTCTCTAACGAAATTATTATTTTTCTTACAAAAGTCAATGTAGACCTTCAGTCTAACTAAACTCTTTAAGGCTTATTGGCTTTATTTGCGCAGCACATACCAGCAAACAAATTCAAGACATCAAAATATATTAACATTATAATTAAAAATACTACATATAATGGACATGACGAATTAACTAACATAAGTTTTACAAAATATTCCACAAAATGCAAAATCCAAAAACTTTTACAAGACAATTTTAAACAACCGATTTTTCGAATAATTGAACTTAAAAAAGTTTAAAAAACGGTTAACCGACTTTCAATGCTGTCAAACATGAAATAAATTTATTTTGTTTAAAAATTTTTTAATACAGAAACTTTAACAAAACTAAGAAAAAACATAAAATTAGAAACTTCAAATTTGTTCGCTTATATCTCCTAAATTACGACTTTTTCAACACTTAATATGATATCAAAATTGCCCTGGTGCCATACGATTTTTATTTATAAAACAAATTTTCAATTTATTCTGCTTACGTTTCCTAAACTAGAGGCTGTAGGGAGGTCAAAGTTGCACAATTGTATAGGTGTTTTAATTTTATACCAAAGTTGTTCTGGTGCGATAAGATTTTCATATGAAAAAAAATCTTCAACTGCTTTTGCTTACAAGAAGTTGACAAATACATTTAAAATTATGGCATTTTGACCTCTCTTCGACTTCTATTTGTGTAAAAATATTTTGATATTTTTTTTTTTTTTTTTTAGCTTTGAACCAAGGATTTCAGGTGGAATACCTTTTCAGTCAAGTCTGCCTTGGTTCGAAATGGGGTGATAGATTAGTGGGAAGGAAAGGGCAATCAAGTGAAACACGTGTAGGATGCTATAAGCGTGGTGGAAAGCCAAAAAAACATGTGAATTTGAATCGGAGGTAAATGTTATGCCTTTACCTCCACAAACTTCTTTACCATCAACTACAACTTCATGTCGTAAATATTGATGAATTTTTAATTTCAGTTGATTAGAAATGAGGATAGAAAATTTAGAAAGGTGTAAAGCGAAGGACCTTGGCCTTGCCGGGAATCGAACCCGGGACCTCTGGGGTGGCAGTCAAGCACGCTACCAACTCGACTACCGTGGCCGCCTCGTTTGTTTACTATTCATTTTTGGTTCATCGTAAATTCTCAAATGATGAGATATTCCAGAACCATATGCTCCATTCTACAAATATCTACATAGGCATTTAATCAGCTAGTCATCTCAAGATAAACGTTTTAGAAAGATAGAAGATGTTTATTTCTTCATCTGAAAATATCAAGATTAAGGTGGGGATGTTTATACCGCTGCAACTGATTTGCAAGAACGCATTTCGGACTTAACAACGTTACGTTTTATTTCTCAGGTTTTCAAAAAAGTTGAAATAGGCATTTTTAGCCAAATGCAAATTAAGCGTTGCATGTAATTGTTAATAGCTGAGTATAGGTAATACAGACAAAAGTAATAGTACGACAGTAAAAGTACGTTATTTGACAATAAAGGTACGTCCACCCACTCTAACAACGCCGTAGATAGGTGGGGGGGGGGGGGTTTACTGAAGCAAAATAGAATTATATATTATATTATATTTGACTTAATATCTGCTAACAAAAATAAGTAGTTACTAATACACAATTTGCAATTTATCTTCACACATAATATGGCAAAATTAAATATTCTGGAATATTTGCATTTTTATTTAATATAAAAAAGGATTCTGGATTGCTAAGGGGGGGCGGGGGGGTTGAACCCCCATATCTACGGCGTTCCACGATGATAATAGTATTGCATTGTAATATTTATACCGACGACAAGATCTATAACCAATGAACAAGGAAAACAACCAAAAATAAAAAGTTGTATGTCTCGAAAATCAAGTGAAACACCATCTATAGGCTTATAGACGAAAACTAATGATATAAATTTAATTTAATATTTTCTAGTCAAGGAGATACACAAACAAACTAAAAATATTTGATACTTGAAGATAACACGAGGAAAACAAAACCTAAAATATATCTTCGTCCTTGCTAAAGTTGTATTTTAAGTGTAAAAATTTGAATTTGAAATGGAAATAATTTTCTTTTGAAATTGGAAAAAGATTTATTTGACGTGTAAAGAGTTGAATTTAATGGTTATTATATTATAGAATTCAATATTCGATATCAATTTACACGCGCTGTTTCACTAGAGCGTTGGACGAGGGACGTGTCACTTTTTCAGCTGCGTTAATTTTCGGTATAACTTTTGAACTATAAGTCAAACATCAATAAAGTTCGGTAAGAACTTACTATTTAGTCGTTTCCTCCCACAAGGGGGCGTAGTACTGCCCATACAATTTCAATTTTTGATATCGAATAACTTTGAAACTAATTATCACAGAACATTTAATCTCAGTATGGATTGGAAAAGAGGATTTACCTCCTCTAAGAATTAGGACAATGATTCGTACAAGGATTAAGTCAAGAATTTCAACAGGAAATAAAAGAGGAATTCGTAGTACAAGGTGAAGGGCAAGTAAATGGAACAAAGGAAATGATAAGGATAAGAATATGGAAAAGGATAGATACACGTTGTCACGTCAAAATTGCTGAGGATGTTTCATGACACGGCCAACTGCATCTTTTTTCTTTCTATAAGTAAAATACAATAAAAGTGAATGAAAGTTCAACCAAAAAGGAACTTTTATTCACTGTTCCATTGAATGATAAAGATAAGGATTTTCAAATTCTCTGTGAAAGGTACTTTGTTAATAGTTTACACTCTCATCAAAATTCGCAATTAAACTTTATATAATAAATAAATCTGATTTTTTCCTCATTCTAGTAGATGGAGAATTGGAAATTATAATTACAAAAATACTTTTTTTTCATTTTCATTTTCTCATCGAGATATAATGAGCTTTTGTATCAAAAATCTTAATGTAAAAATAAATTTTAATCTATCCAATTAAAATATACCGATAATAATTACTAGACATTTTTTAACCAGTTTATGGCTAAATTTGATAAAAAAGAACGTGTAAATAATGGGAGAGCGCACGCGAATAATTATTAAAATCCAATTTAGGAAATTTTTCAATTAAAATAGCTTGTTGCAAGTAAATGTTCCAGCAGTGTATTGAATAAAACTCAATGATATGGTTTTGTGTTATTTTATTTCCTAAGAAATAGTTATAAAAAGATGTATAGGTTTCATTACAATTATTAGATTAAATAAATCACACTTTCTTGTGTTCTCTGACTTGCTTGCAAAATGGAAAAGGCAAGAGGAAGTTTAAGCTACATTGAACTTAACATTTTGTGGCATGTTGCCAAATCATAAAATTAATACCAAATAAATCCTGTACAATTTTATGGGGTTGTCATACTGTTGTCATACTTGATTGGCCCATATTACACGATGTCCGTTTGTCCGACCTTTGTTGTTGCTTTCAATGTGAAACTGTCAAAAAACAGTGAGATTGAGAACGGATTCAACAACAAAATCGCTTGTCTACCCTAGCGTACGCCGGACAAACCGACATCGTGTTAATATGGGCCATTGATAACATAGCTGGTGTGGGTTTCGTGATGGTAATGAATGCTATTTCATCTCAAAATGTGAACTGTAATGCTTTTCAAAAACTCAAGTAATAATTTTACAGCCCTACAAATCACCACAAGATGCATTCAGATAAAAAAAAAGTGAATCAAAATGGGGAAAACAACTCGTAGCTCATGATTGTAGATAATAGGGATTAATTAAAGTAATTACAGATAATAGGGATTAATTAAAAATAATAATTAATTAACTTCAATGCACTCCAAAGCCTGCATACCCAATACTACGGAAGAAGAAGGCACGGTCGCCAATTTTGACGACGTAGTACAGCGCGTCCTGAAATTGTAGCTATTTAGATAAATGTTCAGCAGTAAAATTATTGAAATTCAAGCAGACTCACTGTCAAGAATTTGATTGCTTACAACTGAAGCCGGACATGTTTGGTACAAGACTTGCTTGATGAATAAATGTTGAATATAAAAGACTTAAAACAAAACACGTTTCAACTCACTCTAAAGTGCTATTTTATCTTCTCCACGCTGTTGCGGTTAACTGGCTTTTTATAAACAATTTTAAATTGCTCAGAATTGGAAGATAAAAAAATTACAAATATAATAGCAGTATTGCTAAAATTGGTAGAAACAAGGAAAAGTTACAGCAAAGAAAATAACAAAAACAAAGTGGAAGCAAGCCGAACTGTGGTTAGAGCAGAAAACAGCTAGTATTGTTGACATCAAGATAATATTCCGCTAGGGTGCGCATGAAGTGATTGGTGTCTGGGCTAACTGCGTCTTATGCGACATCTAACGTACAGTAGAGGCCAGCTGAGTAGAAATGATGTAAACAATGTTGCCAAGATAATTTTTTTCTTCAAAGTAGATTAATATTTTTCTATCCTATATTTTTCTGATCCTGGCAACCTTTAAAATGCAAATGTCACGATTAATGCCGGTTTACAGTATTACCATTACACGGCCACGTGAAGACTTGTTTATATTTTTTTCAGTTTTTTTTTGTTTTTCATTGGAATTCTAAACAGACAGGCTAGCTTGTTTGTTCACATTTTTTTTTGCCCGGTTTTATTTTTGCACTACTTTCTTATTTCTGCAGGTTTTTTTTTAGTAGGATTTTCTTTACTTTTTTACTGCGTTTCGTCGATTGTCAGAAATGTTTAATTTTTCCGATTATGCTAATCTCAATGGAGTTATAAAAAATCGCTGTAACTTTTTTATATCTGTTTGGATTGAAATTTACTAGAAAAGATTTTTATTATTTATTTAATTTATTTAACAATTTTATTAATTTATTTAGTCTCTGCTGAAGGTTGGTACTTTCTATCATAGTCATTCATTTGAAATAACAACCGCCATATTTACTTCAGATCGGGTACTTCTGGGATTACACTCGTATTAGCTCTATAGATAATCCTAGTAAAAAATATTTGTAATAGAATCATAAATTTAGGCAAAAAACCCGACAAAACTCTAAAAAATTTCCTATGACCAAACTTGTCCCATAGATAGCATCAGTGGAGCCTATTTGTCATAGAATCAAAAAAAGTTTTGTCCAATAGCCGATCTAGTCGAGTTGGTAGCAGACTTGACTGACACCCCAGGGATCCTGGGTGCAAACTCAGCCAGACCATTATCATAGCTTTAACCTTTCAGCATTTCTTTTATTATGTTTTAGTCAACTGAACCTGAGAATTCACTAATATTTACAAATTAAGTTTAAGTTTAAGTTAATTGATAAAAAAACATTAACATATAAGACTGATTCTTTTAAATACTTAAAAGTTTTAGTTTGTGGCATAGAGGTTTGTGGATAGGATTGTCTTATAACTAGATTTGATTGAGGTTAAGACGTAACACTTGCCTCAGATTGCGTTCGACTGCCATCCCAGAGGTCCCGGGTTCGAATTCCGGCCTGGCTATGGTTCTACGCTTTAACCTTTTGCATTTGTAATTCTCTTTCCTCATTTCTAATCAACTGAAAATGAAAACTCATCAATATTTACGGCTTGAAGTCGTAGTTGGTGATAGAGAAGTTTGTGGATGAGAATGCCTTATAAGTTGAATTGACTGAGGCAAAGGTATAACACTTGCCTCAGATACAAATCTACGGCTTTTCACCACGCTGTGAACGTCCTAGGCAAGATTCACTTGATTGCCCCTTCTCTCCCACTAATCTATCACCCTATATTCGAACCAAGGCAGTCTTGATCGAATAGAAATTACACATAAAATCCTTGGTTCAAAGCCTAAAAAAAAATAAAAAATGAAAGTAAAAATAAAATGAAAGTACATTGGAACTAAATTTACAAATTGGTAAAATTTATTTCCAAAATTCGCGCTCTGTGTAGCAAACTTACTGAGCATTTCGCACACATTACGGTGTGTTTAATCGTCCATCGCTTATTAGCAAAATTTTCTTCTTTGAAGAGAGAACAGAAAAAGTTACTGGCTAGTGTGGTTTGGATGCCGAAGGCATAATCGGTTCATACTTTTCAAAACTCAAGATGGAGCTAACGTTATCGTCAATGGTGAGGGCTACAGGTAAATGAGTCCCGACTTTTTGGTTCTAGACATCAATATCAATCGTATAAGTGCTAACTGGTTCCAGCAGGATGGTGCAACAAGCCATACAGAGCGTGAAACTATTACTTTATTATGACGTACTTTTGGTGACCGAATCATATCAAGAAATGTTCCTAGGTCATGAAATTGACTCCGTTAGACTTCTTTTTGTGGGACTACGTCCAGTCACTGGTCCATGCTGATAAACCAGCCAAGTCTTACCGTAGCAAACCCTGACCGACATGAATGTCTTCATAAAACCTAGTCGCGGTGGTCATATGCCCAAAATTCTGTTCAAAACCCATAAAATGACATAAAAATTTTAAACTAATAAAGCCAAAATATTGGCCATTTCATTAATGTTTCTATGTTTTATATGAAAAAAAGTTCTATACCACTAAAAATTACTTGCTATCCTTACGTTAGTCTTCGTAGTGCCATTATCTTCAAATAATGAAATCAGCAACAACAATAAGAAGGTAACCACAGCAATTAGAGAAATACCAATTCGGACAAATGTCTTTGAAGCGTAGCTCACAAGGTTCCCAAACGAGCCTATGAGTTATTCTACCATACAATGAACTGAGCTATGAAAATATTGCAATATTATAAAAATAAAACAACATACCCCTCTAATTTTCAGCTTTTTTTTTGCTCTCCAGTCTATACGTTGATAAGAAAAACAACCAGAGAATCTATCGCAGTAGATATAATGCAAGTCATCCCTGGAGTATTTAGTGAATAAAGTAATTTATTATGAACTAATAAAGTAATAAAGGATCATGAAAAAAGAAAGAAAAAAAAAAATTACAAAGCAATGAAGTAAAAAGAACAAACCCAACGACTTGTTTGAGACTGTTGATGAGTAATACGAGCCTTAACTGATTTTGCGGTTTTAGTTTTTTTTTTCTCTCTAGCCTTAGATTATTTGTGTTATTTTTAAACATGTGCAAAAATATAACGAAGAGTGATAACAAAACAATAACGAAAAAAACAATTGTAGAGCAAGCTGAGTTTGAGTGTCTTCGCTGTGGATTAGTGAGGGATCAGCAGAGGTGGGATGCACGGCACTTTAAAAGAGATTATGGAATATTCTTAATCATGGTATAATAATACAAGGTAGCATTGACAGTTGCTTGGGAAATCATATACTGTCAAAAAATATACTCAAAAAGAGAGCGCTCACAATCCGCCATTGAAAACAGAAGCAATGTTGAAAACGTTGAAGTGAAAAAAAAACAACAACCACAGCAGCTGCTGATGTATTTCCACAAAAAGCTGTTTTTGACAATTTATGTTTTCCTGTTGAAGAGAAAATAAGCAGTTGTCAATGCTACCATGTATTATTATACCATGATTCTTAATGGCAGCTGCGGTGTTTTAAGTCATATGCTTTCGTATGTCATTGTAAATTAAATGGTAAATTAAATGAAATAAGTTAAAAAAATATTTTATGTTTACCTTTATATTTATTATTTTTTTAATATTTGGAGTTTATAAAAATATCAAGTTTTAAAAGGTAACAATGGGCAGTTTCATGCTTTATATTTTGTGATTAATTCTGTAGTAAAAGAAGCATGTCTTCGTATTTTTTCAGAAGTTGGCGATATCATTAACACAACCGTAGGGTTTCATGTGACAGTGTATTTCTATCCTTTTCCATATTCTTGTCCCTAACCTTTCCTCTATTCCCAAACTTATCCTCATTCTGATCCTTATTCTTATAATTCTCCTTCTCGTCCAAACTCTTAATTTTATCCATGACCACATTCCTGACTATATCGTTGTTCAAATCCTATTTCAAATCCTTGTTCTCTTCTTTGTCGCATTTCTTGTTCTTAATATTTTTCCCAATCTTGTCCTAAATATTGTTTTAGGCGTGTCGTAATCTTTGTCCTTATCCTTGTCCCAATTCAAAGCTTTGTTCTATTCCTTATCTTATTCATAGTTCTAATTTTTGTCCAAAACCCTGCTCTCATTATGTTTCTAATTGTGGGTGTAGTTCTTATGCAAATATCTCTCCTAATACTTGTCCTTAAAAAATAACTGGTCATTTCAGCCCTTGAAAGAATTTTGACCTACCTTCTTATGATCAATTGTGTTGTGCGTGTTATTAAGTTTGTGCACAATTGACCGAGAACCGGACCTACATGTTTAACGCCGACTCCGAACGGTGATGAACGGAATGTTCTCGTTCTCAAGAAGCCTTACAAGGCATTTTGATTACTCTCTGAGGTTTGCCATTGTCTGCAGAGAGGTGGCGGCCGTACAGAAATATCATTTTTAATTCAAATAATTTTCTGTCGCTGCTAGGGTTCGAACCCGGGTCTCCAGGTTCGTTGACATAGAGGCCACGCACTTTAACCAACTACGCCATGGACGCCACCAAGACTTGTCCTTATTTTAATTTATTTTTTGGCGTGACAACGATACCATTTCTAAAAAAGTTGAAAGAGGAATTTATCCAAAATGCATTGGCGTTGCATGGAATTGTTTCTCACAGAGCATAGGTTTTATGATAAAAGTTATGATATGACCGGAAAAGCTAATTTTTTGACCTTATAGTTAAAATATTAAGCAACGAAAAGTAGAATTTGTTACATGTAAATGCTAGTTCTTAGCCCTTACGACAAAAAATAGGCAAACAAGTTAATGACGTTATGAGGCCGCGGAGAGAGCTGTTCCAAGATCGAAAATAAATCAATCGTGCAACGGAATAATTTCTTAGTGAGAGATGTGGCAAGATAAATATTATAAAACAAAAATGAAGAATTCATACTTGGCCTTACGACAAAAATAAATTTTGACCTGTTAGCCAAGACAGCAGCTAATGTAACAAAAGTGCAGTGTTGTTGCATGGAATTATTACTGGCTTAGTAATGGTGTTACTGTAAATTTTATCTTACGGTAACAAACATTGGTCTTTTGAACTTATAACGAAAATAAAACACCAAAAACTGGCGCCATGAACCCGCAGTTGAACGCGAGCTTCATGCAGTTAAAATGAAACAACAATGATGAAGATGAAGATGAAGAAGAAGATGACGATGAAGATGAAGATGAAGATGAAGATGAAGATGAAGATGAAGATGAAGATGAAGATGAAGAAGAAGATGAAGATGAAGATGAAGATGAATATGAAGATGAAGATGAAGATGCAGATGAAGATGAAGATGAAGATGAAGATGAAGATGAAGAAGAAGAAGAAGAAGAAGAAGAAGAAGAAGAAGAATAAGAGGATTTTAAGAGTTTATTTTTCAAAAACCACGAGAAATAACTTCGCAAGAGCTTCTTGCTCGCTTAGATGTCAAACTTTAAGTATAATATAAAATTTAATAAAATTTAATGACAACTTTGAATTAAATTTCTGAACGCACCCTTTCACTAATCATCGAACTGTCACTGTCAATTTATTCAGTAAACTCAATATTTTCATCATGGTAAAATTCACGAAAGAAAAACGTCTGCCAATTATAAAAATTTACTACCGAAATTCGGAGTCGGTGATAGCAACTTTAAGAGCGTTAACTGCAATTTTCAGTCGTAATTTTCGCCCTAGTAGACAGACAATAAAAAGTTTAGTGGAAAAATTTAAGTCTACATATTCGTTGCGTGATGTTGCCGTGCCAATGAGATAACGGGTTGGTCGAAGTGTCGAAAATATCGCTGCCGTTCAAACGTCCGTAGCAAACGATACAAAACAGTCAATTCCATGGCGTTATCAAGAATTGGATATCGCCCAGACCACTTTATGGCGAATTTTGCGTAAGGATCTTGGTTTACACCTATACAAGATCAAGCTGACTCAAGAATTGAAGCCGACGGACCATTTGAAGCGACGTACGTTCTCCGATTGGGCTCTGGAAAAGATGCGCCAAGATGATGAATTTCATCGCAAAATCATCTTCAGTGACGAATCTAATTTTTGGCTCAATGGGTTCGACAATAAGCAAAATATGCGTGATTTGTCGGGTGAAATCCACATGTGCTGAATCACCACTTCATACACAAAAAATAACTGTTTGGTGTGGTTTGCATGCCGGCGGCGTCATTGGACCATATTTTTTCGTCGATGAACGTTATTGTGAATGACAATCGTTATCGCGCCATGATTTCGGATTATTTTTGGCCCAAATTGGAAGATACGGACTTGGACGACATGAAGTTCCAACAGGACGGTGCCACAAGCCACACAGCACACATTACAATCGATTTATTGAAGAGTAAGTTTGATGTTATCTCAAGAAATGGGCTAGTCGATTGGCAGCCTCGTTCATGCGATTTAACGCCTCTAGACTATTTTCTTTGAGGCTACGTCAAGTCATTGGTATATGTCAACAAGGCGACGACGTTGGAAGAGCTCAGAGCGAAATAGCGGCCGTTTCGGCCGAAATGTTTGCCCGAGTCATCGAAATTGGGTCCAAAGAATCGACCGCTGCATACGTGCCCGCTGTGGCCATATAAACAAAATTGGGTTTCATTCATAAATGTTTTGATTGTACTTCAAGCCGATAATAAAGTTTTTGAAATATCTCAAATGGTTTGCGTTTTATTTAAAAGAAATGTTATCAAGTTCTTAATGAAAAACTATTTACGTTGTATGGAATTATAAATGGTACAACACAGAAAAATCAACATTAAACCAAAAGTAAAAAGTAAAAGCAAAAGCAAAAGTAAAAGCAAAAAAAGGTGTTGGCTGTGCCGTGGACACACCCGTAGGTTTTGACGTGACGAAGTTTCTTGCTGTTGTTGTTAATGATGATGTTGATGTTGATATTGATGTTGATGTTGATGTTGATGTTGATGTTGATGTTGATGTTGATGTTGATGTTGATGTTGATGTTGATGTTGATGTTGATGTTGATGTTGATGTTGATGTTGATGTTGATGTTGATGTTGATGTTGATGTTGATGTTGGTGTTGATGTTGACGTGATGTTGATGTTGATGTTGATGTTGATGATGATGTTGATGTTGATGTTGATGTTGATGTTGATGTTGATGTTGATGTTGATGTTGATGTTGATGTTGATGTTGATGTTGATGTTGATGTTGATGTTGATGTTGATGTTGATGTTGATGTTGATGTTGATGTTGATGTTGACGATGATGTTGATGTTGATGGTTATGTTGATGTTGATGTTGATGTTGATGTTGATGTTGATGTTGATGTTGATGTTGATGTTGATGTTGATGTTGATGTTGATGTTGATGTTGATGTTGATGTTGATGTTGATGTTGATGTTGATGTTGATGTTGATGTTGATGTTGATGTTGATGTTGATGTTGATGTTGATGTTGATGTTGATGTTGATGTTGATGTTGATGTTGATGTTGATGTTGATGTTGGTGTTGATGTTGACGTGATGTTGATGTTGATGTTGATGTTGATGTTGATGTTGATGATGATGTTGATGTTGATGTTGATGTTGATGTTGATGTTGATGTTGGTGTTGATGTTGATGTTGACGTGATGTTGATGTTGATGTTGATGTTGATGTTGATGTTGATGATGATGTTGATGTTGATGTTGATGTTGATGTTGATGTTGATGTTGATGTTGATGTTGATGTTGATGTTGATGTTGATGATGATGTTGATGTTGATGTTGATGTTGATGTTGATGTTGATGTTGATGTTGATGTTGATGTTCATGTTGATGTTGATGTGGATGTTGATGTTGATGTTGATGTTGATGTTGATGTTGATGTTGATGTTGATGTTGATGTTGATGTTGATGTTGATGTTGATGTTGATGTTGATGTTGATAATGATAATGATAATGATAATGATAATGATGTTGATGTTGATGTTGATGTTGATGTTGATGTTGATGTTGATGTTGATGTTGATGTTGATGTTGATAATGATAATGATAATGATAATGATGTTGATGTTGATGTTGATGTTGATGTTGATGTTGATGTTGATATTGATGTTGATGTTGATGTTGATGTTGATGTTGATGTTGATGTTGATGTTGATGTTGATGTTGATGTTGATGTTGATGTTGATGTTGATGTTGATGTTGATGTTGATGTTGATGTTGATGTTGATGTTGATGTTGATGTTGATGTTGATGTTGATGTTGATGTTGATGTTGATGTTGATGTTGATGTTGATGTTGATGTTGATGTTGATGTTGATGTTGATGTTGATGTTGATGTTGATGTTGACGTTGATGTTGATGTTGATGTTAATGGTTATGTTGATGTTGATATTGATGTTGATGTTGATGTTGATGTTGATGATGATGTTGATGTTGATGTTGATGTTGATATTGATGTTGATGTTGATGTTGATGTTGATGTTGATGTTGATGTTTATGTTGATGTTGATGTTGATGTTGATGTTGATGTTAATGTTGATGTTGATGTTGATGTTGATGTTGATGTTGATGTTAATGGTTATGTTGATGTTGATGTTGATGTGGATTTTGATGTTGATGTTGATGTTGATGTTGACGTTGATGTTGATGTTAATGGTTATGTTGATGTTGATGTTGATGTTGATGTTGATGTTGATGTTGATGTTGATGTTGATGTTGATGTTGATGTTGATGTTGATGTTGATGTTGATGTTGATGTTGATGTTGATGTTGATGTTGATGTTGATGTTGATGTTGATGTTGATGTTGATGTTGATGTTGATGTTGACGTTGATGTTGATGTTGATGTTAATGGTTATGTTGATGTTGATGTTGATGTTGATGTTGATGTTGATGTTGATGTTGATGTTGATGTTGATGTTGATGTTGATGTTGATGTTGATGTTGATGTTGATGTTGATGTTGATGTTGATGTTGATGTTGATGTTGATGTTGATGTTGATGTTGATGTTGATGTTGATGTTGATGTTGATGTTGATGTTGATGTTGATGTTGATGTTGATGTTGATGTTGATGTTGATGTTGATGTTGATGTTGATGTTGATGTTGATGTTGATGTTGATGTTGATGTTGATGTTGACGTTGATGTTGATGTTGATGTTAATGGTTATGTTGATGTTGATATTGATGTTGATGTTGATGTTGATGTTGATGATGATGTTGATGTTGATGTTGATGTTGATGTGGATTTTGATGTTGATGTTGATGTTGATGTTGATGTTGATGTTGACGTTGATGTTGATGTTAATGGTTATGTTGATGTTGATGTTGATGTTGATGTGGATTTTGATGTTGATGTTGATGTTGGTGTTGGTGTTGGTATTGGTGTTGGTGTTGGTGTTGGTGTTGATGTTGGTGTTGGTGTTGGTGTTGGTGTTGGTGTTGGAGTTGGTGTTGGTGTTGGTGTTGGTGTTGGTGTTGGTGTTGGTGTTGGTGTTGGTGTTGGTGTTGGTGTTGGAGTTGTTGTTAAGTTTGGAGTTGGTGCTTTTCGTTTAGCTTTTTTTTTGCTTTCCCATTGGTTGTGCTCTAATTTCAATTAATCCAGCAAAAGTGATGCATATGCGTCACATCAGGCGTTTCCCTGACGGTTTTGGACACGCCGTCAAATTTTTTTTTTATTTTTGTCATATGCCCGAAGACCTCACCTTTGTTTTCGTTACTTAAAATTTACCGTTGCGCTAGTAGTCACAGAGTTAAAAATCCATGCAACGTTTTTTCATGGCTGTAGCATTTTTACTGCATTATGTGATTGCATCCCTGAAATCATGACAACTAAATTTTTTTTTGTAATTTAGTTGTGAAGCGTAATAACACATCCCTGCTGTCGTAAAACAAAATTTACTGTAGCTCTCCTCCTGAGTGAGTAATAATTCCATGCAACGATATTACATTTCTGTTACATAAGCTGCTATATTCACGACCTGACGACGCCGGAATTTTTTTTTTATTTTTGTCGTAAAGCCACGTATAAAAACTTTATTTTCCTTTTTAAACTTTTATCGTAGGTTATATACTCATTGAGTAAAAATTCAATGCAACGCCATTGCATGAATGTTTCTTTATAGATCTTTGAGCGGCTCTCTCAGCGTCCCCATTATGTCAGCAATTTTTTGTCTAATTTTGTTGTGAGGGCTTCCATTAGGCCTTTATTGGCGTATCGTATTTTTAATCCTAGCACTAATACTCAGCGAGTAATAATTCGATGTAACAAATTTTCAGTTGCGTTGCTTACGCAGCTCCCACTACGTCCCTATGCCGTATTAAATTTTTTTTTTGTTTTTTAATTATAGTCAAAGAATTAACCTTTATGGTCATACTATTTTTTTAATCATAGCTCTTATACCCAGCGAGTAACAATTCAATGAAACGCAGATGAATTTTTAAAAAAATTCATTTTTGAACTTTTTTGGAAACTAGAGCAGTATAACGTAACTTCGTCACGTCAAAACAAGGACAAAATTAAGAGGAAATGCAGAAGCAAAAGCAAAATAAAATGCAAAATCAACGGCAAAAATAAGAAAAAACAACAAAAAAAAAACAAAAACAAAAACAAAAACGAAAACGAAAACGAAACGAAACGAAAACGAAAACGAAACAAAAACAAAACCAAAAACAAAAACAAAAACAAAAACAAAAACAAAAACAAAAACAAAAACAAAAACAAAAACAAAAACAAAAACAAAAACAAAAACAAAAACAAAAACAAAAACAAAAACAAAAACAAAAACAAAAACAAAAACAAAAACAAAAACAAAAACAAAAACAAAAACAAAAACAAAAACAAAAACAAAAACAAAAACAAAAACAAAAACAAAAACAAAAACAAAAACAAAAACAAAAACAAAAACAAAAACAAAAACAAAAACAAAAACAAAAACAAAAACAAAAACAAAAACAAAAACAAAAACAAAAACAAAAACAAAAAAAAAAACAAAAACAAAAACAAAAACAAAAACAAAAACAAAAACAAAAACAAAAACAAAAACAAAAAATTTTTATTTTTACTTTTGATTTTGCTATTGCTATTGCATTTGGAGCATTCAGGTTACTTTTTGATGTTCCTTGAGAGGTTCATGACAGCATTTTTTTTTATTTTATCATGCGAACGAAAACCTCAACTCTTCATTCCATAAAATTAACCGTAGAACCAATAGTTACGGAGTAATAATTCCATTCTTTTTTTTTTTTATTGTTGCATTTTTAGTGCATTAAGCGGTGTTTCCGTGGTGTCGTGACTCAAAAATTTTGTATTCTTTTGTATTATTACGTCAGCACGTTATTGTTACGTCAAAAATGTCGTAAAAAGAAGATAAGTTTGGTAACAAGGAATGGGTATGTATAAGAATGAGGACAAGGATAAAGATACGCTGTCACTTCAAAACCTATAGGTGTGTCCATGACACAACCTACTCCTTTTTTAGTATAGTGTAGACAAAAATTATATAATTAAGTAGTTGTGGAATTATTACCTCTGTAAACATATTTCAATCAATTTTTTCAAGAAACGCTTTTTAATTAAACTAAAAGTTTCTTTGGATCTTGGATTAAACTAAAATCCAAGTACTTTTATAAAAAGCCATTTTTTTATATTTCGAAATAATTCAAAACACAAATTCTAAGCTTGCCTAAGAATTTTTCAAAATTGATAAAAAGTTCATGTTTCGTGAGGGTCCGTCCATAAATCTCGTGACGCTAAAAATGGACAAAATTAACGTTAATTAAAATAGTGAATGGGTAAATAAATTAAAAATGGTGACGTTTTCAAAAAACCTACCCAATTTTTAACCTGATTGTGGAAATAAAATGAAAAAAATTATTAACAATGGCTTAGCTTAAAAATTATAGAAAATTTTTAGTTTCGAGCAAAGGAATAAGATAAACGAAACTAGTTTTACTCTTACATAAAAAAAAAAAAATAAAAAAAAATTAAATTAAAAATGTTCAAAGTTCTTAAATTTCAGCAAAATATAAAAATCCTAAGAAAAAATAATTAACTTATAACTTTTGACAACTACTTGTAATGGTTACGACCTCATAACGTATCATATCGACCTCATAACATATCACAATAAATAATAATTTTATATCTTTTGAAAATTGTAATAATTCGGCCTCATAAGATATGTTATCATTTCGTTTATAAATATCGGGTTACACAGATAAAATGTTTTGTGTGTAGATTTCTTTTCTTTTTAAAATGATTTAATTAAAGATTTCTCTCTTATCAAGGTGTCACGCTAAAATTTTAAAACCTGACGAAAACTTATTTTGCAGCCCTGCTTGAAAATGTATTGCATCAAAAACCTGTTCTAACAAATACAGCTGTTTATCTCTTGCCACTGCGAGCACAACAAATATCTTTCACTAACTTCTTGCGTTCTCTTTTGCTTGCTCTTCGATCGTCGACGTTATGGTCTCTTTTATTTTAAACATGTCTGATCGCGCAGCCTTTGAACACTTGCGTTGTGCACCCATACTTCAGTTTGAGTTCGAATGTTAAACGTGTGTAGTGCAAACGACGTCGTCGCATGCATTCTATTTCTTTGTTTATTTTTATAAAAAAACAACAAAACGAAAATTCGATTCTAATGCGATTAAAATTAATGATAAATTAAAAATTATTTTTTATGATTCGAGTACTAAAAAAAATAAAAATTCTTTAATTCTTCAATTTGTGACAAACCTAGAGCGCACCAAACGCTGCAAAACGCATATCCGGCAGGTGTTACGTCAACTGTAGCAACAACAAAAGCAACGAATGCAACAACTAACACTGCTGCACTAACAACAACAATAGCGACTACAATAAAACGGATTAAAATTTGAATATTTAATTGCGCGCTTCTCTTGAATACAATAGTGAAGAAAAAAAAATTTGTGTCGAAATAAATTTTTTAGTAACAACTAAAGGCAATAACATAACATAAGCCAAAAAAAAAAAAAAAAAAGTTAACAACCTGCCGGAACCGCAGCTCCCCCTCGATTCCACGTTGTTGTGCATACATATTTAAATTATTTTTTTTTCGACTTTGCATTTAAACCCAAAATTTAAGCGTTAACAGCAGCGTTAACATTTTCCAAGTGAAATTCACAGCGTTAAATTCTTTCGATTGTTATGCAGCTGTTGTCGATCTTGGGCGTAAGCATATTGTGTGTGATAGTGTAAAAGTGGGAAAGTGTACAAAGTATGAGCTAAACACAACAAATGTTGTTTAACCTCTAGTTTATTACTATTCATGTGAACTTAATCAGTTTTTGTTGTGATAACAATATTTATCAGTTCTTATCACTTGCTCTGGCGGCTGAATGTGTTTTGTTCTGTATCTTTTTTTGTTTTTACGCTGATAAGAGAACGAACCATTCATTCATTCATTCATGATTCCAACTGTAGTTACGCCATATTTGGAATTCATTACTTTTTTTTTGCAATTAACTTGTTAACAATTGGTGAACTTACACAACACTCAATATCTGCGGTTTTTAAAGGTGAGTCTATTAATTAAATTGTTCACTGAAAGAAGCATTTAAAAGAAAATTTAAGAAAATATTTTATTTTACTTGCACCATTTTCATTCTAAATTCTCAAAATAACAGTTTATTAATTTCAAACAAATAATTATCCTTCTGAGGAAATTTTTTAACGTGACAACGTTACGTTTTGCCGCGCAGGTTTCCAAAAAAGCTGAACGTATTTTTTTTTTTTTCAAAATGTATCTTCGTTGCATGGAATTGTTACTCAATGAGTATAGGTGTTATGATAAAAGTAATGGCAATAATAAGTGGGTAGAGTGCGTGATCCACACGCCAGAGAACCTTGGTTCAATTCCATCTGACACCGAGTTTTTTCATTTGAATTTATTTTTCTGTTCGGTCGTCACTTTTCTGCAGATAATGGCAAACCTCTGAGAGTAAATATTGCCATGTAAAGCTTCTTGACAACATGCACATTAGCCGTTTGGAGTCGGCATAAGACTAGTAGGTACAGTTCTCGATCAATTGTGTTCAAATATTTAATAACACGCACAACACAATTTGATCATAAGAAGTTCGGTCAAAGTCCTTTCAAGGGCTGAAATAGCCAGTTTATTTCTTTTTATAATGGCAATAAAGATTGATTTTTTGATTTCATGACAAAAATATAAAAAAAAAAAAAAAATAAAAAGTCATTGGGCCTGAAGAACGAAACTGAAAATTTGTTACATAGAATAATATGTAAATGAATTCTATGCTACATAGAATGTTATGTAAAGGTGCTACGGTAAAAATTATTTAATGTTAGTAAAAGCCGGTTCCAAGTCCTCAAGACAAAATTCATGACTTCATAAGACTACGGAAAAAACCGCCACAAGATGGAACATGCATCGATTCTGCAACAGTGTTGCATGAAATTATAATTATTTTTTTTTAATGTTGGCACTACGGTAAATTTTATGCAACGCCAGTAATGCTACGGTTGTCGGTCACATTACAAAAACAAAAAAAAAACTAGTAAGATAAAATCTTCGACTGGGCCGAAGTTAAAATACCCCCACGTCCGACCCGAAGTATATTCAAAGTCTTAAGCAGTAAAAAAGTTTGTTTGTAAAAACATTTTCGTTATAGTTTTAACAGAAAACATTCGCTAATGAGGTCACTTTGTATGGGAGGTAGGTGTGGTTTTCAATTGATTTTGTTGAATTTCAGACACAGAGTACATGTTATATATCAAAGTTCACATGCAAAAATTCAAGTCTATATATTAATGTTTGTGGAATTTAAAGAGATTTTACTTTGAATGGGTGGTAGGCGTGGTTTTAGTCCGATTTGGCTCATTTTTGAACTTGACCTCTTTTTAGATAAAAGCTTAAATATCAAATTTCGTGGCGATAGCTCGAAAATTACGGCTGTAATCGTGATCACAGACAGACAGACAGACGGACATGGCTAAATAGACTCGGGTGGTGATTCTGATCAAGAATATATATAATTTTCTACACCTACCACGCCTACTTATGGGCGTTACAAGGAGTGACAAAATAAATATAACCCGTTTACGTTTTTTAAACGTAGGGGTATAAAGAAATAAATAAAAAAAAAAATAAAAAATGACTTGACTCTAAGGGAACTTCCTTAAAGCAATATTAATGCATCAAATGCAAAAATGCAAAATCAAAAGCCAAATCAAATCAAAATTAAAATAAAAACTAAAAACTTTAAAAATAAAATCTTGTCCCAAAAACAAGTATTAGCACAAGGATTTGAGTAAGGATTAGGACAAGGATTCGAAAAGAATGAGGGCAAGGGATTAGATAAGCAGTAGAAAAAAGATTTCGACAAAGGTTAGAGCATTGAACTGGATAAGATCATAAGGTTAAGGACAATAATATACACAAGGCTTCGGAAAGGTTTATGACTAGAATTAGGATATGAATAAGGACAAAGATTTAGACACACCTAAAGCCAAGATTGGAAAAAGTATAAAATAAGGAAAATAATAAGGATTTGGATACAATAAAGACAAGACAAAGGACAAAGATTGAGAAAAGAAGTGGGACAGGGACAAGGAAAAGGATTCGTACAAAGATAAGGTCAGGGATTTGAACATGAATTAAAACAAGCTTTGACATGAAGAAGGGCAAATAAAAGAATAAGAAAAGAGAAGAAAGGAGAGGATAGGGACAATAATAAGGATAAGGATAAATTAACGGATAAAGATAATTAATTAACCTTCGGGTGTATCCATGAAGGGCGTCAAATTGCACGATCGCGACGGCCAATCGAAAGTTCCAAACGTGTCAAAATTCGCCTATAAATCGTTTTTTTTTCAGCAAATTGTTTATTTTGGTGGCTGTCTAGTTCATTGAACAGTCTTTCTGGAACCAATGCGCATCGAGATCCTGTGTGTGACAACGTTTGGCAGCAACCAGCCCTCAATAAATTCGCGATAGTGTGAGCCATTGACCGTCACGTTGACTCTGGCCTCATTTTTGAAAAAATAAAGACCGATGATGCCTTCTGAGTGCAATCTGCATCAAACTGTGACCCGTTATGGATGTTACGGAGTCTCTAGTATCTCTTGCGACTGTTCGTTGCACCAAATTCGGCAATTTGACCATTTGCTTAACCGAACGGTTATTTTTAACCGTTGCTCAGTTGCATATCTATGCTAATGAAATTTCAATGTTTACTGAATAAAATAAAAAAGGCGTCGATCCGTCAACATAGATGTGTTGATATCCCTATTAAAAAACTAAAGCGAATTAAAAAACACCCTTTTGAAAAGTTGAAAAATTTATGGAAAATTCTAAAATATATTTTTAAATTCAAACAAATACAAATAAGTTACTTCATTTAAGGATTTTGGTCATTGGAAATTTTTTAACAGTAGTAAATGAAATGTTAGGTTCATGGCACTACTTTTCAATGACAGAATCGTCAAATCTGAAACGAAAAATTCCTATAATATACATAGTATGCATTGCATACCAATGATTGATGCATCTTTCCAACGATATATCACTCCTTGCAGCACAAAGAGGATTTTGGTCATTGGAAATTTTTGAAAAGTAGTGCCATGAACCTAACATTTGCTACTTTTAAAAAATTTCCCATTTCCAAATACGTATGTAGCAAAAAAGTACGAATTTGATTTTATACGGAGAAGAAATATTGGTGTGTGTCTTTGCTAAGTTATCTTCGGATTAACGAATTTAACTTCACGCAGTTATGTGTTGTATGAATGCCTAAATTATTTTTCGAAAATTATTTTTTTTTTCCAAAATTTATCTTAATACAGTAGAACCTCGTTTCTTCGGCGGGCATGGGACCAGGCCTATGCCGGATAAACGAAAAACTCCACTGAAACGAAATCACCTGTAAATAGTCTAAATAAAAGATATAAAAAAAAAAAAATAAATAACTGGCCATTTCAGCCCTTGAAAGGACTTTGACCTAGCTTCTTATGATCAATTGTGTTGTGCGTGTTATTAAGTTTGTACACAATTGACCGAGAACCGGACCTACATGCTTAACGCCGACTCCGAACGGCGATGAACGGAATGTTCTCGTTCTCAAGAAGCTTTACATGGCATTTTGATTACTCTCTGAGGTTTGCCATTGTCTGCAGAGAGGTGGCGGCCGTACAGAAAAATTATTTTAATTCAAATAATTTTCTGTCGCTGCTGGGGTTCGAACCTGGGTTTCCAAAGTTCTTTGACATAGCGGCCACGCACTTTAACCAACTACGCCACGGACGCCACACCTGAGCATATGACCTTTAAAAGAGTGCCGGAGAAGGTAAATATGTATGACCGACCCCCATTACTTTTACAAAAGATACATTTTTCCCTTTGACACCTATTCCCTCCGACCACTCCTTAGGGGGCTCCCATACAAAAATTATGGTTTTTGTATATTTATTCCATACACCTGAGCATATGACCTTTAAAAGAGTGCAGGAGAGGGTAAATATGTATGACCGATCCCCATTACTTTTACAAAAAAAACATTTTTGCCTTCGACACCTATTCTCTCCGACCACTCCTTAGGGGGGCTCCCATACAAATTTTATGGTTTTGTCGATAAAACCGGAAACTGTCGATAAATGGGTAGCAAACTTAAGAAAACAAAAACATCAAATGTTGGCTTTATATTTCATGTAATTGTGTAAAATTTATATAAGTTAGAGAGTTCAAGCATGAATTTTTCTCCCAGTGAGGATCAAGCAGACCAACAAGTGCTAACATCAACATTGTACGATCACTACTTTAGGCACACCAAAGGCTCAAATTGTGACCTAAATACCGACACCAGATCACTATCAACTACCCTACTTACCTCCGAGAATGACGTATTCTACGTCAAAAACGCTGTTAGAAATTATTGTCTGAGAGTAGTTTTGGATTTCTTTTGAGCCAAAGCACGTAAACGGGGGAGAAGGCTACCATCATCATCATTATCTTTATCGCTGATACATAATAAAATTTTTGGTTTACCAATTGCCGAATAATTGAGGTGCCGGTTAATTAAGTGCCGGATAAACGAGGTCCCACTGTATATAAAAATTGTGTGTCCTAGCGAATCATGTTTGTGTTCACTAATCTCTGAAACCACCCATCGATTTCCATGTGTATGGATGGTTCCAGCTTGAAAGATAGGATAGTTTTGGACCCGATAGGTGGCGCTTTTGCTGAGTTTAATGAAATTAAAAGTTTTTGGCTAAACGACTAGATCGATATTGATAAAATTTTATATGAAGATTCTCCTGACCCCGGACTAGAACATAGGCTGCTTAAACTTAAAAAACTTCTATATTAGGACACTTTATGAAAAATATGTTTCTAGCCTAACGACTCGACCAATTTCGATGAAATATGATGTGAAGATTCTCCTGACCCTTTTAGCTACTTAAACTAAAAAAAAAACCCCCGAAAGAGGGAGCTTTTATGTATATAAAAAGCAAAGCAATTATGTCTGATGATTATAGACTCCAAAACTGCTGGGTCGGTTTTTTTCGAGTATGATATGGTTGAGAAAAAAAAATGTAGCAACACCCAGTTTTATCGTCCACAAATGAAAAAAAAAACTATATTTCAGAAGAATTTGGTAAAGAAGAAAAAAATTTTGTAAATCTATATGTATGTTTACTGTCAGTGTACCAAAAATGGGCCTGGTCGCACTATATCTAAGCCGTTTTTCAGAAATTTTATAATTCCTAAGGTGTACATATTTTGATAGAGAATCTTGGTTTGTATGCGCTATGGGTTCAAGGGGCGGTCACAATATATATGCATAAATGTTGCTACGTCTACTTTTACCGCTTATATAGTTATGTATTTACAGAATTCAAAAAATCAATTTTGGGCGGGACGAAGTCTACAGCATCCGCTTGTTAAATATAAAAAATAATATTATATCAGTTTTACGTGCTATTGTGGAACGTAAGTAGTTGAGAATCTAAAAAAATCGTTCACTAAATTTAAAGCTCTCTTGTAAATCAATAAAAATTAATAATTACAATAGACATTTTCGAAAATATATATTGTTCTAAAGTGGGGACTAAAAACTGTCCGGACCGGTTAGAGCGTAAGCTTGCAGGGAAATTTTTCTTTGGGAAGTATGTATATTACAAGTGAAATTATGAATTTTGGTATAAACAAACGTTCTTAACTAAATTCCGGTAGTACTTTGTTATAAGCTTTTAAATTATTTAAGAAAAGTTTCTCAATTAATTGCTAAATTGAGAATGGCCTCTCGTTAACAATTGAACTTCCAACAGGTACCAATTTCAAAACTATTAGAAGTTTATCCGTGCGTAACAGGTTAGTTAGTATGATGTATAGGTGGTTTTCGTTACTTGAAGCATTTTATAAACTTCTGAATTCATAACTTGATCACACAGGCTCACATTCCAATTTTTACCGGTATGTAATTTCGATCTCCTTTTTTTATAAAATATCTTGTAACTCTAATGACTAAATTAATGTTCATAATATTTAATATTCAGAAATTTCAGACATAATATGAAACTGTTTTTCTTTCAGCTGTCGCTATGATAAGTTGTGACATAAGTCAGGTGATATGAAACACAGTATCATATCACACAGTTTCATATCACAGTATCACCTGACTTATATCACAACTTATCATAGAGCAATTCCATATGAAAGCGATCACCTTTTGGACGACCCCTCTCCGATTTTAAAATAAATAGTCTCAATCGATTGCCCAGCAAAAAATAATGTACCTACATTTTTTTTTTTTTATAGTGACTGGTTTAGTGGTGGTGTACACCACTGTCATGTGACAAAATTGAAGAATTCTTCATAAGGGACCTCATTGAAAGTTGTTTTAAAAAAAAAAAATGATAAAGCGATCGCAACGAGTGATAGCTCGTTGGAAAGGTATTGAATCAGGCTTTAATTGAAAAATAAAATTTTCCTAATTTTTCTCAGAAATTTACCTTTTTTCCCATGAAAATTAAATTTTCCCATAAAAATTAAAATTTCCGATTTTCCACAGAAGCTCCTAAATTTTCCGGCTAATTTTATTTATTTTGGATTCCTAATAATTTTTGCTTTAAGAATCAGCAATAAAAAAATGGGCCCCGACTCCTTGTTTGGACAGGAGAAGAGCATTTAAGAGACTACCTTGTTCTCATTGTTTTTATATTTTTTATAATTGAATTATTTTTAATTATATAACATTATTTTATTTTATTATTAAAAATACATTTTAAAAATTATTTAACAGTTAAAAATACATTTATGAAGAAAAAATCTTTCTTTTTTTGCTGCTTATACTTAATTACAATATTTATTGAAAATTTCAATTGTCTTGGCATCATTATAAAATTAAAGTAACTTTAAATTTAGCACGTCGGCAGACGAAGAGTACTGCTTTACATTAATTGACATATCAGAATTATTTGGTATGAAGCAATGAAACTTTTGCGTTCCAGTTATAGTTTTGACATTATTATATCTGTTTTGAATTCGTCGCTCCATGGCATCGTGTTCTTTTTGAGTGCATAAAACTGTGTTAATGGCAATTTCCTTGCTTTGAATCCACGAAAACAAATGTTGTACATTTAAGATCTGGTCAGTATATGGCCTTTGCAAACTTGCCTTAGTCGCCATGCGTTTTAGGGTTCCCCCTAACGCATCGCATGGGCCCTTACCGTGGGACGTCTAATGCCAGCACGCATTCTTTTGGTCGTAGGATGGCAAACTTAGAAAATCCCACTTTTTCTGCTGGGTATTTCTCTTTGAACTGATGGTATGCTTCGGATAGATTACATAATAATAATCTGTGCTGCTTGTGTACTTTTTCTCCATCTTCACGTGTGATAACATAGTCACGTGTACCTGGGCAGGCGCGGCTGTTGTCATCATTGCAGTAAAAATCTTGAATCAATTTCACCGTTGCTTCGCTGAGGGTCCTTGAGCCAAATTTCTTGGTGGGATTCGCCAATATGCCCTTCTGTCGAACTAATTCTTTGCTTCTTCTCGCGATGTAAAAAGATGTTTGAAACTGTTCAGAAATCTTGCGTATAGACCATGATTGAGGCAGCACAGATAAAATGAGATATTTCTCCGGAAAAGTGGTCGCTAAATTGAATTTTCTTTTCAACTGCTCAATCATTTGTTTGCCGTCATCAACGTCATCTGCTTGACTGCATTCGTTATCAGAGCCTTCATCAAATATTGTCGCGATTGCACTCATAACCTTGCCATTTTTCTCTTTCCTGTATTTTGCACTTCGCAACTTTCTTTTTCTAATAGGCGTTTCACCGAAAGTGGTAATAGCCTCATTCAAAGGACTCAAAGACATATTGACCATCGGAATGTCTGCCTCACTATCAGATGAAACATTTTGTTCAATTGTCATTTCACTCTCGGATTGTGGTTGCATTTGTTTCAATGCATTTGCTTGTTGAGACAAATCGATTTTACACTTGGGGCAAATGAATTCTGCTTCTTCACCGTATTGTTTATTTAATTCATTCATGTATCGCTTCGAAACACCAGTTAATTTTAATACTTTTATCTTTTTCGAACGATGTCCACTCTTGTTAAACGGATTGCAGCAAAATTTATTCATTTTACTTTAAATTGTCTTTACAGCTTCACTCTTTACTTTAAAAAAAAAAACACTTTAACACTTTCACGTTTAGTATTCAACTGAAATTTGACTTAGAGTGTGTGAAGTATTTATATTTATTTTTTGGTACTCTTTACTTTACTCTCTTACTTTGGTCTCTTAAATGCTCTTCTCCCGTCCAAACAAGGAGTTGGGCCCATTTTTTTTATTGCTGATTCTTAAAGCAAAAATTATGAGGAATCCAAAAAAAATAAAATTAGCCGGAAAATCGGAAAATTTAATTTTCATGGGAAAAAAGGTAAATTTCTGAGAAAAAATAGGAACATTTTGTTTTTCAATTAAAGCCAAATTTAATACCTTTCCAACGAGCTATCACTCGTTGCGATCGCTTTAGTATTTTTTTTTTAAAACAACTTTCAATGAGGTCCCTTATGAAGAATTCTTCAATTTTGTCACATGACAGTGGTGTACACCACCACTAAACCAGTCACTATTAAAAAAAAAAAAATATGTAGGTACATTATTTTTTGCTGGGCAATCGATTGAGTCTATTTATTTTAAAATCGGAGAGGGGTCGTCCAAAAATTTGCCAATTTTGATCGTTTTCATATGGAATTGCTCCATAAATAGAGCTCAAAAAAATATAATGCATTTCCCACACAAATTCCTTTAACTATTAGTTAATAAATTTCAAAAAATAATTTTCTAGCGGAACTAAATTCCTCCCGTGACTATATGAAAAACATCCCCGGCAAATACTTTAATCTTGATTCTTATATCAACATCAATAACCATGATTTTTTATTTTATCTCGCTGTATAAACTATGTAGCTCATAAAAATCATGATTTAATACCGGATACATGTAACATAAGCCGTTGGGATTTGTGCAGAAAAAAATATGAAAAACTGAAAAAACAAAAATCATGCAAACCATAAAAATAAAACCAAAATGTTGCAGAACAACTCTGTACTATTGAAATATATATGAAAATATTTGCGAAAATATTTGACTACAACAGGTAAAGCCAACCAGAATAAAACAAAACACCAGCAAAAACCTCACCAAGATAAATGCTTGTTTAGTCAACAAAGCAAATGCAAAAGGTATAGGAATAAAAAAAAAAAAAACAAAAAAGAAAAAAAAAAATAAAGAGAAAACCAACTTTGGAACAGTGAAAAACCCAAATAGATGGATTAAATTGTGAAATGAGAGCGTTAAACAACAAAACGCAGCTAAACAACAAAACAGCTGAACAAGCAGACCGACGACTAACAACAAGAATTTATGCACCGATCGATAGCACTTTAGTTGCGAGGTTCGAGTAGTTGTGCTGGATATTTCGTTAAAAGGTCAACCAAATTGAAATAAATTGAAATAAATATAGAGGTCAATGGTTCCTAAGATATTTAATTCAATTCAATTCCATGCTACGTTAAAGAAATTGAAAATAACTACAAAAGATATTACAAATCAAGACAAAACAGAGAGATGTAGAAAATGGAATTATACAGAGGTTATATATTTTATAACTTAAAATGGTTTAATTTTCTTTAACCTTTCACATAAGATCTATCTAAATTCACCTATAATAGTCAAAATAAAAAATTGTTGCTGCTTAAGACGGAGAACAACATCATCATCATCATCATCAACATTATTATCATCACCACCACCTTGAGCTACCCTACAAGAGTGTGGAAAAGTTGTTTTTTATATACTTCTAGCTCAAAGAAATCAAAGGAGACTGCAAAGGAACATGTGTGTGCGACGAAAGTGAAAACACAGCGACATACATATAATTTATGAAAATATTTAAGTACTTTCTGCTGTAAAAGAAACCCATTGCGAGAGGGTAGAGCAGCTGCTTATACAGAATATATAGCAAAAAAAAAAACCAAAAGAAACAAAAGTCTGGCCTTCAGACATTCTAAAGGTAGAAAAAAATTCTCACATTTAAATAAAGAAGAAAAAAAGGTTCCACACTTATTATATACAGCTCTATGTAGAGACCCTTATGTTATGAAGGTTGCTCAAACTAAGGGTAGCCCTTTCAGCTCAAGGTATTCAAGCTTATCTACCTACCTGTTGTATTGCCACTGGACAAAAGCTTACACACAGACTTACTTACAAACACACTCGAATAGCAGCTATCTTCAATTTACATACTCATAGATACGTATGGAGTATGGAACGAGAATTACAATGGAACAGTTATGTGAACATACAGTGCCTCATAAAAGTATTCGGAATTGAGAATCTTTCGAAATTAACTACATTTTTTTTTTTTAATATAAATGAATTCTGTCAGTCAAAGATCTCTTCAGTGCTTTTTACAGACATGATTACTTTTAATAATAATTATTGAATGAACTAATAAAAATAAAATATACAAAAAAGGCTGATTATATCAAAACCACTTTGCGACGATTTAAGGGTAATTTTAAATAACTGCAAAAATTACAATGGTTTCTGATAGCTACTGATCTATAGAACATACCGTCCAGTTATAGATATGTTATAAGTTATAACACTATATATATAACACTTTTTTAATTTGAGGGGGTTTCTGACCCTTTGAAATGCGACCTTGAAAAAATAGGTTATTTGAGCTAACCCAGAAAAATCCCTTGGATCATACAAATGTTCTATAGACTATACTAATGGCTATCAGAAACCATTGAAGTTTTTTCAGTTATTTTTTGGTGTCGCACAGTGTAATTAATATTTAAAATAATAGAACCTACAGAAATCAACAGAATTAAAAAAAAAATTATACTAAATTTTACTCACATAGAATTCGGAATATTCTTTGTATCGTCCCTCTTTTTTTTAATTGTCCTTCTTTACGTTTTTATTACTTATATAAAAACTAGCATTTTCCCGGCGTGCGTTGCTGCACCCTGCAACTATATGGGAACATAATAGGTGTATTCAAAAATTTTCTTAGAGTCATAGTTTAATACCCCTGTCATTATCCACTGCCCGTTACAGTTTCCCAGTAGCAGGAGATCACCAAATAGTAACTCCATTTTGAGTTTGTATGTGAGTACTACTACTTTTGCATTCAAAGCTATTCGATAATACAAATTTTAATTGTATGGATGGAGCCACTCCCCCTTACATAATGTCGATCTCAGTTTTCTAGTAGATGGCCCAGGCATTACCCAGTTTTAGTACAGTTGCCGATAGTGAGCATACAAACTATTTATTGGATTATTTAACTCAGTAGATATTGAACTAAAAAGAGTGGCACGCAAATAAATACTATATATTGGGCTTATGGCTACACTGTAGCAGGAATTAACTGAGTCCAACTATCCACTCAAGAGACCAGCGCGGTGAATTGTTGAATCTCACCTCTCTCTCTCTCTCAACAAAGAGCTTAAGCTATTGTTTGCTGTTATTTCGTGCTGCTTATACAATGGTAGCATGGATTAAAATACATGAATTTTTAAATAATTAAATAAAAAGATTTACCAAAAATGTAGTATCCAGTAGCAGGGTCGCTTATTATAGCAATTGAATAGTGTAAAAATTATTAAAATCGGTTCAGCATTTACCCCCTTGATTGAACGATGAAAATTCGAGAGAACCCTTTTATATAATAGTATAGATGGGTAGAAAATCCGCTGAAACTACTATTGAAAAAAAAAGAATTTTTAGAATGCGTGAAAAGGGAAAACACTTTAAGAGATTTCCAGTTCTACAAAAAGAAGCAGAAAGAGAAAAAAGAAAACGGGATTGGACCCAAAAAATACATGCCCTTCTCTTTGACATGGAGGTGATAACGTCATGTTATGGCGGTAAAAGAGTACAAATGGAGTCAGCAAGATCCAGTTCATAACAGTACATACATATTTTGAAAGACAATTTGGAAGCAAGTGCTGAAAACCTAGGGCTTTCGAGTCGTTACATATTTCAACAAGATAATTACGTAAAGCATACTGCTCAGAATATTAGACTTTGGATCCTGTATATCCAAATATTCCAGACGCAAATAGTCATCTCAACCCTATCGAATATTTATGGAAGTATTTGGAGCGATCTATTCGAAAGCATTCTACAACATCAAAGGAACAATTAAAACAAGTTATAACAGAAGAATGATGTAAAAGCTTGCTCTGGCTATGTAAAATAGCATAAAGGAGGTTATTATACTGAAAACATACGTCACACGATACTAAATTTTCATCTTATGGCATCATTTTATAAATCACCGTGATGAAACGCAACGCTAACGCGGCGCATCACTTGGATTAAAAATTTGCATTTTATTAATCACTACGTTATTGCGTTAGCTATGTTACGTTACCACGGTGAACTGTCAGTCAACAACAGTTTAGGGTTGTCACATGTAAAATAAAACTAGCATCATTATTTGCAAATATTTGAAATATTTAAGATTCTCCAAATTCTGACTTGTTGGCAACCATATCAGCTGTTCTTTTCAGCTATCATTAAATTGAAATGGCAATATAAATGCCAAACACTGGCGAACACATTTGCTATCTGCGGTAGTTTTTTTATTTCTTTTAGCAACATTTCGAACTGTTGGTTCGTTGTTGCTGTCTTTAACCTATATTCAAACGATATATGTAAACATTTAAGAATATATGAGTGAAACAAACAGTTATTACCCTTTCAATGCCAACTTATTCGTTCTAACGGCAGCAAGTGATGAAAGTGACAGTTCAAGTGAACGAATTTCAAGTGTAGCGTTTTATAAAATGCGAACTTTGTACTGTTTTCACTACGCTATCGCGTTACTCAACGCTGAAGATCACGGCGTGCAGTGTTGCGTTTTATAAATTGCGAATTTCAACAACGCAGCGTGAAGTGATGTGCAGGGATTTATAAAATGATGCTATTAATTATTTTACCGTGGTGTCCTTGGTGTAGTTGGTTAAAGTGCGTGGCCTCTATGTCAACAAACTTGGAGACCCGGATTCGAATCCCAGAAGCGACAGAAAATTATTTGAATTAAAATGATTTTTCTGTATGGCCGCCACCTCTTTGTAGACAATGGCAAACCTCAGAGAATAATTAAAATGCCATGTAAAGCTTTTTGAGAACAAGAACATTCCGTTCATCGCCGTTCGGAGTCGGCATTAAAACCTGCAGGTCCGGATGTCGGTCAATTGTGTACAAACTTAATAACACGCACAGCACAACTGATCATAAGAAGCTAGGTCAAAGTCCTTTCAATGAACAGTTATTTCTTTGTTTTTTGTTTACTTGTTTTACCTTTACCTTTACCTTTACCTTTACCTTTACCTTTACCTTTACCTTTACCTTTACCTTTACCTATACCTTTACCTTTACCTTTACCTTTACCTTTACATTTACCTTTACCTTTACCTTTACCTTTACCTTTACCTTTACCTTTACCTTTACCTTTACCTTTACCTTTACCTTTACCTTTACCTTTACCTTTACCTTTACCTTTACCTTTACCTTTAACTTTACCTTTACCTTTACCTTTACCTTTACCTTTACCGAATACCTTTACCGAATACCTTTACCGAATACCTTTACCGAATACCTTTACCTTTACCTTTACCGAATACCTTTACCGAATACCTTTACCGAATACCTTTACCTTCATCTTTACCGAATACCTTTACCGAGTACCTTTACCGAATACCTTTACCAAATACCTTTACCGAATACCTTTCTGAGCCAAGTTTTTACTAGTTTTGTTTTTTATATGAATATTCAAAAAAATCATTTATTAAGACCTTTATTCTTTGTGCTAAATAAAAGGTAATACATCATATAAACAATTTAATCGATTTTTGTTTAAAACTATTTATAAATGTTAAGATATATATATATATATATTGGCATGGATTTAAATAAGAACAATTCCGAATACTTTTATGAGGCACTGTATATTATATACAGCAAAACTAAAGCAGCAAGTAGTTCCTTCCTAACCGATGTATTGAAATAGCTTTGTATAGTTAGTTATCTTCATGTTAGTGTTGGAAGTAATAAAGCATAAATATGTAACCTGTGTGTGGCACACATAATGGTGGTGCCTTTATAACCAACTAGTTATGCATACACAAAGCCACAATAGAACCGGACTAAAGTTGAATGCAACATCAACTCATTAACAGCATCTTTCGAATTTAACCTTCTTTACTTGCACTTCCAATTTTAAATGAACAGGTAGTGTATTTGGCATCTTTAAAGCAGCAAATAATGGATTTTTAATCACTTTATTTTCTGCTGCTTCTGCTCATCTATTGAATTGATTGAACGCCTAAGCAAAACGTTGGCATGAATTTTGAACCCTTTCACCGAGATTGTTAAAATAGGTCGGCATAAATAAGCCATAGTTAGGTAGATGATCATAATATTCGGATGCCTATAAGGTTAAAGCTAAAAGATTATCTTGGAAATAATTTTGTGCAAGAATTGAAGAAATTTCAAAGGCATTCAGGCTGAGAACTGTTTTTTATTTACTTGTTTTTAGCTTTTATCCAAGGGTTTAAGGTTTAAGCCTATTCAGTCAAATCTGTCTTGGTTCGAAATGGGATATAAATAAGTAGAAAGAAAGGGGCAATCAAGTTAAACGTGTGTAGGATGTTCTAAGCTTAGCGGAAAACCTAAGAAACATGTGAATTTGAATCTGACGTAAGTGTTATGCCCTTACCATAGGAAAATTCAAGTTACTAAGCAACCACTCAACAAACTCCTTTACCACCAACTACACCTTTTGAATTGTCAGTATTGATGGATTTTAATTTCTTACTTACTTACTTATCTGGCGTTTACAACCGAAGGTCGGTTTTGGCCTCGTATAAGAAATTGCGCCAGCCATTTCTGTTTTGCGCTTGCTGGCGCCAGTTGGAAACACCAAGTGTAGTCAGGTTATCCAACACCTGATCCTTCCAACGAAGATGTGGGCGTCCTCTTCTGCGTTGACCACCACCGGGCACCGAATCGAATATTTTTTTTCGCTGGAGCGTCGTTTTCCATTCGCTCAACATGACCTAGCCAGCGGAGCCGCTCGATTTTAACACGCTTAACTATGTCGATGTCAGCGTACAGCTCATACAGCTCGTGGTTCCATCGAATTCGGTACTCGCCATTGACGCAGGTTGGACCGAAGATCTTACGAAGGATCTTTCTCTCGAACGCTCCCAGAGTATTTTCATCAGAACTGCTCAACGTCCAGGTTTGTGCTGCATATAATAGGACGGGCATGATTAGTGACTTATAGAGCGTGAGTTTTGTTCGTCGAGAGAGGGCTCTGCTTCTCAATTGCCTACTCAGCCCAAAATAACACCTGTTGGCAAGAGTTATCCTTCGCTTTATCTCAATACTGACATCGTTGAAAGAGTTTACGCTGGATCCCAGGTAGACGAAGTCCTTAACAACCTCGAAGGAGATGTTGTCAACAGTGACGTGGTTTCCAAGACGCTGGGACTGTTTATTTGTTGACACTAGGTATTTCGTCTTATCTGCGTTGACTACAAGACCCATTCGACTCGACTCTTTCGCTAACCTGTAGAATGCTGCGCTGACTTCGCGCGTATTATGGCCAATGATATCGATATCATCAGCATACGCCAGCAGCATAATACTTTTGTAGAATATAGTGCCACTGCGTCTCAAATCAGCAGCTCGGATGATCTTCTCCATCATTAGGTTGAAAAAGTCTCACGATAAGTAATCACCTTGTCTGAAACCTCGTTTGGTATCGAATGGAGGAGTGAGATCCTTCCCGATCTTAACTGTGCTGCTGGTGTTGCTCAGTGTCATTCTGCAAAGACGGATGAGCTTTGCAGGAATACCAAATTCAGACATGGTGGAATAAAGATGATTCCTTATTGGACTGTCGAAGGCGGCTTTGTAATCGACAAAAAGATGGTGTGTGTCGATTTGTTTTTCTAGGGTCTTTTCCAAGATTTGTCATAGCGTAAATATCTGGTCTATGGTGGATTTGCCAGGTCTGAAGCCACACTGATAAGGTCCAATCAACTGGTCTATGATGGGCTTCAGTCTTTCACATAGTACGCTCGACAGGACCTTATATGCGATATTCAGAAGGCTTATCTCACGGTAGTTGGCGCAAATTGTGGGATCGCCTTTCTTGTGGATTGGGCAGAGCACACTGAGGTTCCAATCGTTTGGAATGCATTCTTCCGACCATATTCTGCATAGAAGCTCATGAATGCATTTAAATAGACCTTTGACTCCATTCTTGAAGAGCTCAGCAGGTAAGCCATCGGCTCCTGCGGCTTTGTTGTTTTTAAGCTGAGCTATAGCTTTCAAGACTTCACTATGGTCGGGCAGCGAAACTTCAACGCTGTCGTCCAAAATTGGGGATTCCGGAATATCATCTCTATTGGCGGGATTGTTGTCGTCGTCGCCATTCAGAAGCCTAGAGAAGTGTTCCCTCCACATCATCAGTGTACTCTGGATATCTGTCACTAGATTCCCATTTTCATCCTTGCAGGAAGAGGCCCCGGTCTTGAAACCATCGGCCAGGCGTCTTATTTTTTCGAAAAATTTTCGGACCTCATTCCTGTCACCATGCGTCTCAATTTTCTCGCACTCACGCATTTCCGCTTCCCTTTTCTTTCGCCTGAAAATGCGTCTCTCTTCCCTCCTCTTCTCTTTGTATCGCTCCTTAGCAGCACGCGTTACAACCGACTGCAGGGTGGCTTTGTAGGCGGCGTCTTTTTCTGCAGTGGCGTCGCGACACTCTTGGTCGTGCCACTGGTTTCGGCGAGGGCGGTGATAGCCAATCACCTCTTCGGCAGCCGCACGCATAGAGTGGGAAATATGATTCCACTGCGCGCATATATCGTCGATCGGAGGAGTGCTTTCTTGAAGCAGGAGTGAGAGTCGAGTAGCGAAGTCTTCGGCTGTTTGCTTTGATTGCAGCTTTTCGACGTCTAGCTTTCTCTGTGCTGGATTGCGCGCATTCTTGGTTGCGCACAGGCGAGTACGGATCTTGGCTGCGACAAGATAATGATCCGAGTCTATATTGGCACCACGGATCGTGCGTACATCTAAAACACTGGAAGAGTGCCTTCCGTCAATCAAAACGTGGTCAATTTGGTTGCGCGCCTTTGGATCAGGAGACAGCCAAGTTGCTTTATGAATATTGAGATGCTTGAATCTAGTGCTACTAACGACCATGTTTCGCGCTGCGGCAAAGTCAATCAGCCTCATTCCGTTATCGGAGGTATTGTCGTGGAGGCTGAACTTTCCGACTGTTGGACCAAAGATATTTTCTTTTCCCACCTTGGCGTTGAAGTCACCAAGCACGATTTTTATGTCGTGGCGGGGGCTGCGCTCATAGGCCTCTTCAAGGCGCTCGTAGAAGTTGTCTTTGGTCTCATCGTCCTTATCTTCTGTCGGAGCGTGCGCACAAATCAGGCTTATGTTGAAAAATCTTGCCGTTACACGGATTATGGCAAGTCGATCGTTCACAATCAGGATGCTGAAGCTGATTGTCCCGTTACTTATGTGTCGAGAAATTTTTCATCACATGTAATTTTATTGCATTGTAATTGGTTTTTTGTTTAGTTAGATTTTTTGTCAAACGCAATGATGAGCAACATTTTGTTTTTTTGTTGTTTTTTTAAGCATTTACCCGCGCTTAAAATTTCTTGGGCCCCACTGCTCTAAAGTAAGAAGTCTAAAGGTGTTAAATCTCAAGATGTAAGTGTCTCTAAAACTCATAATTCCGCGGTAAAGGAACTTCGTACCACATATCTCCACTGTTTCGAGTAGTACCATCCTGTTGATAGTAGAGGTCGTCTATATTCGTCTGACCACAAAAAAATATTTTTCATGTCTCTGTGGACTCTACAGTGTAGAGCGATTCTCCATTGACTGTAACGGCTCTTTCGTCGTCATTTACGGAAAAAATACGGCCCTCTGAAGCGTAATCCGCACCAGTCACAGTCACTCGTTGTAAGTACATTGGTATTACCTAAATCGATTAGAAAAAAATTGATAATTTTACGGCAAATAGGCTCTGAGACTGACCGTGGAACTAGTTGGGTCAGAACTTTTTTAGTTCTGTGGATTTCTTAGAAGAAAATCTATAAGTCTAGGATCAATAGGTTCCAATGAGACTATTTAAAGAACTAGTTGCGTCTGAGACATTTTTTGAGTACTTCTAGGACAAGCATCTATGGCCAATAAACTACACTGAGACTATCTATCGAACAATTCGGATTATACGAAGGAGTTTGGGGTCCGTGATAATTTAATTGAATGCTGCACTAAATTGTTGATATTTTAGTCAATAAGTGTAGCAACGATTGTTTTACGGAACATGCTAAGAAGCACAGTTCACATGTCATAAAGTACGATATTAAATTTGTATAACCATGCTATCACACTTCCATTTTTTCTCTGTTAATTAAGCGAACATATCATCTGGTTTAATTTAAACTTATGAACTTTAAACCATAGCGAAGCAAGCAAAAAACGCATTAAAAATATACAACTTCCAACAAAAATAAAATCAACATCTAATAATTAAGTGAAATGCGACACTTTTAATGAGCTGCAGCATGGTTCTACTCAAACAACTGATAAGCCCGCCTCGCATTACTTACAAAATTATCAATAAAAGTGCAACAAATACGAGTGAAAATAAATAAAAATATAAAAATAAATGAATTAATTAAAAAATTAAAATTGTTACAATTTGATGACACTAAAAGTAAGTCATGCATGGGAGTAGATACGCACAGAGTGTATTTATGGGTGTGTATGTGAGTTAGTGTATTTGTGAAGTATTATTTATGTGGTGCTTATTCGTACTTATGTCAATGGCGCCTTCACCGAGTAGCTTGTTCAGTCAACGTTTATGAGTTATGATGATGCAAAGTGCAGTAAAAATATTTGTGAGCAACAAGTTTCAATGTTTATTCAAAGCTGTTGAATTTGGTGTGTTTCCGTTATCAGTAGCTATCTGTCTGTCGGGTCGAATTGGGTTGGGTTGGGTTATTAATTTTCATGTTGAATTAGAAAAAAAAAGAAAACCACAAAGTAACTGTCAACAATGGCAGCCATTGTATGAGTACTTCTTCTCTTATCATTTTCTTCAACCACAAATTAAGTTAGAAAACTTTGCATTTAAAACTTTCGCTCTATTAACATTCACTTTACTTCCGTTTGTGTGACAAAAAAACACAAAATGGCGTTTATGAAGTCATGAATTTATTATCGATAACGATAATAATGCAGCCTCTTACAGTCGGGTAGGTAACTTAAATTGCCTATTTGCATAAATTACCGTTAATGTTGACATACAATAGATCGTCACTCTCATCTTGCAGCTGTCAAAATAACAAACTCACTTGTCAGACGGTAGTTGAACGAAAGAAAAAAAAAAACAGGCTAACTTTATCGAAAGACAGTACCAGAGGCAGTCAGTCGCCAACAGTTACCATAGCAATATTCATTAAAACAAAAAAAAAAAAAAAAAAAATAAAGAAAAACAACAAAAAAAAAATAAGGGAATGATGCTTTAAATTTCATATAAGCTGTTATTTTTTTTTTTTTTTTTTTTTTGTAGCGGTTGCGTTAACTTGTTAATGTACTGCAGCATGTCATCCTGTACCGTGGCTTTGAGTCTGATGATAGACAGCAGAACGCACACTTACTTAATTTATTGCTTGCCGACTTTAAGCTGCAGATAGAATTCAAAACTGACAGCAACAAAGAGAAAATTGTAAAAAAAAACAATAGTGATGAAAGTGAAATAAAATAAGTGCAAAATAGTCAGTTCAGTTTTCAGTACATGACTTTTTTTATCATCAGGAGTGTAATCATCATGCCAGTATTAGAGAATAAAAGAAATAGTTCTAAATTATAACCGTATAACAGTATAACAGTATTACAATATAACAGTATAATAGTATTACACTATAACAGTATTACAATATAAAAGTATAACAGTATACTAGTATAACAGTACAACAGTATTAATGTATACCAGCATAACAGTATAACAATATAACAGTATAACAATATAACAGTATAACGATATAACAAAGTAACAGTATAAAATCATAATAGTATACGCATAACCGCATAACAGAATAAACGTATAACAGTGTCATAGCATACAACTATAACAGTTTAACAGTATAACAAAATAAAAGTTAATGCTGAGCGCGAAAGTGTGGCGTCCGTGGCGTAGTTGGTTAAAGTGCGTGGCCGCTATGTCAACGAACTTTGGAGACCCAGGTTCGAATCCCAGCAGCGACAGAAAATTATTTGAATTAAAATAATTTTTCTGTACGGCCGCCACCTCTCTGCAGACAATGGCAAACCTCAGAGAGTAATCAAAATGCCATGTAAAGCTTCTTGAGAACGAGAACATTCTGTTCATCGCCGTTCGGAGTCGGCGTTAAGCATGTAGGTCCGGTTCTCGGTCAACTGTGTACAAACTTAATAACACGCACAACACAATTGATCATAAGAATCTAGGTCAAAGTCCTTTCAAGGGCTGAAATGGCCAGTTATTTATTATTTATTTTTATTTATGCTGAGCGCGAAATAAGATTACAGTGAAGGTGGCAGCCCAGTTTACATTACTTATCTGCGTTCTTCATTATGAGCATAATATTCATATTGTATTTACAGTATAAGAGTGCTCAGGTAATATTTTCAAATTATGTATAACAGTATGAAATTAAAACAGAATAAAGCTATAATAATATAACAGTACATACACAACAGTAAAACATTATAACCATATATCAGTATAACATTATAACCGTATACCAGTATAACAGTTTAACAGTATAACAGTATAGAAGTCTAAAATATGTCAGTATAACAGTTTAACAATGTAACATTATAACAGTATACTAATATAACGATAGAACAACAAAATAACAATATAACAGTAAAACAGCCTAACAGAATAAAATTAATAATGTATAACAGTATATTATTATACACCTACACTCTAAAAGCAGAACAGTGTTATAGAATAAAAGTATAACAGTATTACAGTAAATAAGTAAAGCGGTATAATAGTAAAGCAGTATAACAGTATAATATTATGGCATCATAACATTATAAGTGGTGGTTAAATTTTAAGGGCCGATGTTGATTTTGAATAAAACACAAATTATTTAGGAATTTATTGTCATTTATTTTTATTATGATAATATTGGTATGGTTCAATTATGTATGAAACAATATATCGGCCAAATGGCCGCCCCGCGACCTCGGCGGCTAACCTCCATCCTATGGTCCAAATTTTCGACGACGCTGAGGCATAAGCGAGGTTCTATGCCGTTAATTTGCCAAATTATCTCATCCTTTAGCTCTTGCATTGTTGCTGGCTTATCGACGTACACCTTTTCTTTCAAATAACCCCAAAGAAAATAGTGCAACGGTGTCAAATCACATGATCTTGGCGGCCAATTGACATCGACACTACGTGAGATAACACGGCCACTGAATTTGTCGCGCAAAAGAGCCATTGTTTCGTTAGCTGTGTGGCAAGTGGCACCGTCCTGTTGAAACCACATATCGTCCACATCCATATCTTCCAATTCGGGCCATAAAAAGTTCGTTATCATCTCACGATAGCGAAAATCATTCACAGTAACTGCCTGACCGGCCTCATTTTGGAAAAAATACAGCCCGATGATGCCGCCAGCCCATAAACTGCACAAGACAGTCACTCTTTGTGGGTGCATAGGTTTTGCGACAATCACTCTTGGATTATCATTCGCCCAAATGCGGCAATTCTGCTTATTGACGAATCCACTGAGGTGAAAATGTGCCTCATCACTGAAGATGATTTTCTTCGAAAATTGATCGTCCACTGTTGACATTTCTTGCCATTGACGACGCTTGAAATGGTCAAGAGGCTTTAGTTCTTGAGCCAATTGCACCTTGTAAGCATGTAAATGCAAGTCTTTATGCATAATGTTCATCAACGACGAGCGTGAGAGGTGCAATTGTTGGGTACGACGATGAGTTGAGGTGGACGGCTCTTCAGCCACACTATCGCGAACAGCAGCAAAATTTTCTGCTGTACGAGCTGTACGAGCATGCACTCGTGTTTTCAGATCTCCTACAGATCCGGTTTGCTCAAATTTTTGCACGATTTTTCCGATTGTACGCACATTTAGACGATAAAATTGATCGAAAAAATCACGAAGTGCACGATATGCATTTTCATTTGAAAGCCCATTTTCATAATAAGCCTGAATAACTTTAACACGTTGCTCGATTGTGTATCTTTCCATGGTTCAATTTGAGGTAGTCAGAAATTGAGAAATGTCAAATGAAATGCAGAAAAAAACTTGACGTTTAGGTGTGGTTCACATTGAACTTCGGCTCTGAAATGTAACCACCCTTTATTATGTAATACACTACTATAAAAGTACGAGTATAACAGTGTAATAGAATGAAAGCATAAATGTGTAACAATATAAAAGCATAGCAATATGATTGTATAACAGTCTAAAGCACATATTTAGTGAATTTGTAAGCAATATCACACTTTAAGATGATGCATAATATAATAAAATTTCTATTTGATTTAATATTTTTTCTATATATCAGGTGAAACTGCGCTAAGTACTTTGCGGCATAACTCATTGCGCTACCGCGCTCACTGCATTTAATAAATTCACCACATAACTCAATGTGCTTTCCAACTCAGAAATCGCTGTGCTGATTATCATTTTGTTGATACTGTCAACATAGCATTTTAAAGTGCTGCATGGCTCAATTAAGTTAACGCATTTCAATTGTTCAGTAAATTGTGCTTGAAATGGTGTAACAGCGCAGTAGGCTTGCTATGTTAACCAGTAGCAACTTCAGCTTTTTTCTCATTCCAGAAATCTAACAATAAATCTCTGAATCTGAATCTGAATTGCTCCAACTCCGTGTTCTAAGCGCTGAATATTCACCAACACCAACACCATGACGCAGTTGCCAAAGTATGTCATGCATAACATGATTTCAGTGATTTTGTGGTTACGTTAAAACGTAACAAGTATGGCGTTTACAATGCTCTCAAGTACAATTTCTATAGTTGCAGCTTGTTGAACTTCAAATTGACGACTGTGAATGCTTGAACCGGTCGCTCTGCCCATATTTGACAGTGCTAGGCTAAGAGTTTTTGTTTTTTGTTGTTATTGTTTTATTTGTGTTTATCAAACAGTTTGATACGCATTCGCTCCGTTATCAGCTGAAGCATGAATGATAAATGTAATGAAGTAGACAAAATATAAAGAAAAGTAAACAAAATTAATAAAAAAACAAAATATAAGCATGCAAACTCAGCTGTTTTGTTGTTATACAAGCCCAGGCTACAATCATTGAACCGACCTACCTAGTAACCATAAACGCCAAAAACAAAAACTACTACTTTTTCGGTTATGGTTGAATATTTCTAATTTAACCCTTTTTTTAAATAAATGCATAATGCCATAAATACACATTTTATTACAACTAAAGCTATGTGGTTTAAAAGCTATGTTATTAATTTGTGGATTCTTAATTGAAAAAAAGAAATGTTATCGCTTTGGTCAGTTTGATTTTCAGAACTTTAACCAATAACCAATTTCAAATCTATTTTATAATATAAAAATTACAGTAGGTTAGAAGGGAAAACTAACAGGAAATAATTAATATACAAATTAATGTGGGTTAACACTATTTATTAACCCACATTAATAAATAGTGCGTTAGGCATTATTTACTACAATATTATCATTATTTTCTAAATAAATAGACATTATTTATTCTCTGAGGCTTGCCATTGTCTGTAGAGCGGTGAAGACAGATCAGAAAAATTAAAAAATTGAAAAACTTTCTGTGACAGCTGGGGTTCGAACCTGGTCTCGAATTGCATGCACTTCTTCATGCACTCGGCCACGGCCGCCACAAAAAAAAATCTTATTGGGGCCGAAATAGGCTCTACGATATTTACAACTTAATGCGAGAAAACTTCTGAAACATCAACAATAAGAAGTTTGATAAAGAATGGATTCCGATAAATAAAGTTCCGCAAGCTCTGTATTCACCCGACATGACTCCTGTGACTTATTCCTATTTCGATTTATACGAATTATTCGACTCAAGTTACGACTTCGCTAAAAGCGTTTTGAGACGATTGAGGAGAATTTGCAGAAGCAGCTGAAGACGATTCCGAAATCACCCTATGAAAAATGTTTTCAAGATAGGAGGAACCGTTACAATCAAGGGCGTAGCCAGGGGGGTGCAGAGGGGGCGACTGCTCCCCCCAAATCTGAGATTTTTTATACAATCGATGGCTATTAAAATATGTAATTCCGTTTTAATCCATTTTAATATGTGGTTTTCCCTTTTTCTTTGAAACTAGTTATGGTATAAAGATATAAAGATCTGAAAGATATGGTAAAAAGAAATTTATAAGGTCTTGCCCACCCCTTAATTTTCATCCTGCCTGTGCCCTTGGTTAGAATATGTGCATTGCTTGCAATAGAGGGAGGTTACTTTGAAGGAAATGCAATTAATATCGATGAATAATTGAATCGTTTTAGTTTTATTGGAGAATTCCGGGTATTTTTTGATCGGAAGATATATATATGTAATTTACATATAATTATAAAATATTTACTTCTCATTCCAAAAAAGTCTGCCACACATTCGTTAAATAATTACAATTAAATTATTTTGAAGATAACCAATAGCCAACTGGTCAAAATAGATGCCAGATTCGCGTTCAGCGGGTCAAAATACATGGGAAGATGTGAGTCTACCTTCTAGCACTTAATCTTTTTTTTATGTCGGTTTAATATGAAATTATTCATGAAAAAACGAAAAAGTCCCAATGCTTTACAATTTGTATCCCCATACCATGCGATATAAATATGAGATAGTTTTTCATTGAGCTGGCCTATAAAGATTATGCAGCTATGTTATGAAGGGGTAATGCTTTACAAAAACATTCGTGGAAAAACATTTGTTTGTAAATATATCCAAAATGCAGGGATTTGTGTTACAAAATGTCATCTCACAAAAAAAAAATTCTCCGTGTCCCGATGCCTGATGTTTTTTAAATGCTTGATTCCAAAAAACTCTTGGACATTTAGTATTAATATAAATGTATTTTGTGAGGACATAAGTAGTTCTATTGTAAAAAAACATTAAAATAATATTCCACAAATATTTCGCAACTTCAATGTATTTCCATTTGCAAAAAATTTACTCCAAATGTTCCGATTCCTTATTTGGAATGAGTGATATAAAGAAATATTAAGCCAAAAGAACACTTCTGGTTCAAGAAACTTGCCTGGTCCAAGGAGGACGCCTGTAAGAATATGAGTTCCAATAAGAATGCTGATACTAAAAGACTTCTCATGTAGTTTTAAAATGCAAAAATGAAGCCACATTACAGAGCAGATTCCATTTTTTCGAAAAAAAAACATAAAACTTAACGTCGTCAGGTTGCGGAGGTAGCAGCTTTATGCAAAATGAACGCAATATTGTTGCATTGAATTATTACTCGCTCAGTGGAAGTGAAAGATACCGCCCATTTCAGATTGAGGTGACCTATCAGTCGCACTGGTCATCTCCAATTTGGATCAAATTTTTCCTAGATTGGTGTATTACTTAGAAAATCAAATCCGAAGTTATAAATTTTTAAAATCATTTTTCAACGCCAAAATAGGGTGTATTTTGAGACGACGTAGCTCAGTCAATTTAAATCCGATTTTCGTAAGTATGGTATCATTGGAAAGGCTATTTTATCTATTTTATAAAACTCTTATAAAAAAAATATAAAACTCTTGGAAAAATTGCAGTAAGTTGGCCCATTCTTAATTTCGAAGTTTAATTCCATGCCAACAACAGACGCTATAATTTTTTTTCAGTTTCTTTATTTTGGTTTTTTGTACGTTTCAATACGATATAAAATTAAGGTGTGCTCTTGAAGGATTTAGAAGTTATGGCGTAAAACGTGCTGTGTTAAAGAATTTTCAATACAGCACTTTCTTAATGCTTCAGAGAATGTCCGAACAAAAATCTGGAAGTGAGTGGGAAATAAAGAAAGGGTTTTGAAAAATAGATGAAAAATGTTTTAAAAGGGTGTTATCAAGCATCGTTGTGGATATTTCTACTGATTCGAAGAGCATTACGATTATAATTCCTTTAATAGCTATGTTAACATACGAACTTCACCTGGATTCAGATGATTCAGAAGAAATTAAGGTACTTAACACATTGCGTGCCACATTCTTTTTATTCTTATATTCTTATATTCTTATATTCTTATATTCTTATATTCTTATATTCTTATATTCTTATTTTCTTATATTCTTATATTCTTATATTCTTATATTCTTATATTCTTGTATTCTTATATTCTTATATTCTTATATTCTTATATTCTTATATTCTTATATTCTTATATTCTTATATTCTTATATTCTTATATTCTTATATTCTTATATTCTTATATTCTTATATTCTTATATTCTTATATTCTTATATTCTTATATTCTTATATTCTTATATTCTTATATTCTTATATTCTTATATTCTTATATTCTTATATTCTTATATTCTTATATTCTTCTATTCTTCTATTCTTATTTATATTATAGGGACTGTTTTTCCGATTACAGCATTGGCACGCAATGTGTTAAAGGGCGTTTAAACAGATCAATAAAAAATTGATTTGCAAACATAAAAAAAAAGTTCTGTACTTCTATTTTCTACGTTGCATATAAATTTATTTTTCTAAAAATGATTTCATTAAAACATTGTCTGACTCGAACGGTAATGTGGAATTTGTCAAAGTTGAAAGTGAGTGTAACATGCGGCGTTCCAATAGCGGCAGCTCTAATTTTCTTTGGGAGTCATATGATTCAGAAATGTCATTCACGCAAACAAGTACTTACGCAATTGATCTATTAAGTGGGAAACAAGGGCGTCCACAGGGAAGCAAAAAGGGGGGCACTTGCCCCACTGAACTGGAAAAATTTAATATATTTTTATTTTCTATGTGTACATGTTACATTTTCATATCATCAGTTTCAAACACGTGCACACCAGTGCATACCTTTTCTTCCACCCTTGAAAAATTCCTGCGGATGCCTATGGTGGCAAAGAACAACTTAAAACTTTTGGTTGTACTCGTAACGCGAGAATTAAAGCTGACAGCTTTATGACAGCATATGAAATATGCAGATCTTTTTTCTGACTTCCGTTATATTTTCATTGTTTCTTGTATTAATGAAAGAAAAATGGGCTAAATGGGCGATTTTCCAATTTGTAGATAAGTCCTATGTATATAAGACTTTTAAATTAAAGAGATATTAAGATCTCACCATAAAGATTCCTATAACCTTTAATATTCAGATTGAAGACTTAACCGCTTCCACTAGAAAAAAAAACACTAGCAATAATACAAACTCGTTTTTTGTGAAGGCGTGCGACAACAATTCTAACGAAGTGCGGATTCCGGCTAACTACTGTTGTAGGCCACATTAGCATACGACTCCTTATTTGTTCTGCATTCAAATGCTGCACTTCGGGGCGGCAGCTACACGCACTGAGAATAGCAACAATCCGCCGCCAAACAGACAGAAAGCAACGTCACTGCAGAAAGGGGGCAAAACGGGGCAATGGTAGACACTCGACGACAACAACGTTAGCAACTAAATCAACGTCATCGGCAAGAGACCGCAAGTAAAAAATAACACGAAATAAAAAAAGGGGTGGCAGGCAGGCAAGAAGCAAAAAAAAAAAAAACAACAAACAAATGTATGCATCACTGAGCCAACACCGAAGGAAAGTCATAATTCAGAAAGGCAATAAAGTGCGGCATGATGATATTTTTGTTGTTGTTTTTGTGTTATTGCTGGTTTGATAACAATTTCCTTCTTGTTGGTCTTGTGCTTTTGCTACATTTGCTGAACATCATGTAAATTATCATTAATGGTGATGATGATGATGTCGATGATGATGTTGTTGTTGTTGCTGATCACGATCATGACGTAGATGGCGCTGCAGTCGACTATGATTGCACCACTTGGCTGAATGTTGGTCTGTGTGTGTGTTTGTGTAGTTTGTTCACCTTAAAACAGAAAAACAACAAAAAATAATTTTTAATTGATTTTTAGCGTGAGTCATGAAGCGATATTGTTGATGGTTTTATTTTTATTTTTTTATAAAAAAAAAAAAATTATGAAGTTTCTAATTGAAACACGCCTTAGTTATTCCCCAGCAAATTGTTCAAGTGGTTTATCGTGAATGACGTGAGTGAAGTGTAGCAAAAATATGTGTTTTACTTCATGCTTCGTTTTTGTATATTCATTATTGATTTTGAGCAAAATAAAAAAAAAAAACAATATAAAAAATATTAATAAAAAAATCAATAAAAAACCACTTCAACTTGCTGCCTATCAACACAGCCAAAACCACAAAATCCAACAAAATCTAGCAAAATCACGTAACGACAGTGTTGCTGGAAGCAATGCAAAAATGTTGAAAAAAAAAAACTGAACCAGTCATGGCCACGTTTTGATCCAAGTTGAATCTCATGTCTTTTTCAAAATCTTTTTATTTGCCATTAGATGAAACTTGAAAATGGCCAAATAAAAAAAAATTTGTTTTTTGACCAGAAATCAACGCAGTCTGCAAGGAGCCGTTAAAATGGTTAAAATTAATGGAGGCAAATGTTGTAGTTAAATAAATTTTGTTTTTCTCTTTGCTTAGTTCTCGCCTGTCTGTAGACTTGCTGAAAACACATTTTTATACATGCAACGAATAATTGAGTAAAGATAATTAATTGGGTTAATTGAAAATGTCAGAGTTTAGCTCTGGCGCAATAGTCAGGGTCTGATATTTAAATTCAACAAGAAACTGGTAGATTTTTTTTTTTTTTTATTAAATGCCAATAAGTTTTTATGCGAGTTATTATATTAAGTTCTGATTAAAAATTTGAATTATTTGTTGTCAGTTGCAAAAAAAAAAAAAAAAAATTTGCTACAATAATTAAAATTTTGCTACAAGCACAGATTTATGAAATCTAAAAAAAAAAATAAAATAAATTGCATTTTTTGTTAATTGCTTAAAATATTGGCCAAATTAATTGATTAACCATAAAATTTGAACTCTTTCGTTATAAATTATTTAACCATTCAAATTGAACAAACATTTCTGGCATAGTTTGAAAATGTTCTACTTCAACTTTTGCAATATCAGTGCAAATTACACTGGTCCGCAGCCAAACTCTTCTGCAAATAGAAATGACTGAGTTCATATTCATTCGAATTCAAGAGAATCATTCGAAGATGGTTCGAAAATGGTACCTACAACAAACCCCTCTGTCTTCTTATATTCTTGTTTCTTTTTAGCTTTGAACGAAAAAGAAAGGATTTCAGGTGTAGTGGGGTGACATATTAGTGGGAAGGAAGGGTCAATCTAGTGAAACATATGTAAGGAAGGCCAAAAAACATGTGCTTTTGAATCTGAGGTAAGTGTCATACCCTTACCTGAGTCAATTCAAGTCATGACTCATGAGGCTCATCCACAAACTTCTCTACCATCAACTACAACTTCAAGTCGTAAACAGAGAACGCAAATAAACGAAACGATATCCGAACCGATCTCTCAGAGGGTGATATAAAAACGTTATTTTTCATTCGTTTCGTTCGTGAGGGCTAACGAAACACGAAACTTTTCAGTGGAAGAGAGAACTAACGTAATTTTTATAATTTTTCTTAACGTGTCAGTATAGAAAACGAAACCAAAGCAAACTATGCAAAAGGCATTAAACTCAAACTCCGTGGAAGGATTCAGCATGCGAATGATGCTTGCCTCTTCTATCGCGTTCATTTTGAATTTTGCTTTTGACCTGTCGGTCATACATATTAACCCTCTCCGGCTTTTCCTTATAGGACATCTATTCAGGTGTATGGAACAAATGTACAAAAATCATAAAATTTGTATGGAAGTCCCCCTAAGGAGAGAATAGGTCGGAGAGAATAGGTGTCCACGGCAAAAATGTTCCTTTTGCAAAAGTAACGGGGGTCGGTCATATATATTAACCTTCTACGGTACTCTCTTAAAGGCCACCTGTTCAGGTGTATGGAAAAAATGTACAAAAATCATAAAATTTGTATGGGAGCCTCCCTAAGGAGTGGTCGGAGAGAGTAGGTATCAAAGGCAAAAATGTTCTTTTTGTAAAAGTAATGGGAGGCAGTGATACACATCAACCCTCTCTGGCACTCTCTTAAAGGTCATTTGCTCAGGTGTATTGAATAAATATGCAAAAACCATAAAGTTTGTATGGGAGCCCCCCTAAGGAGTGGTCGGAGGGAATAGGTGCCTGAGAAAAAAATGTTCCTTTTGCAAAAGTAATGGGGTTTGGTCATACATATTAACCCTCTCCGGGTCTTCCTTATAGGCCATCTGTTCAGGTGTATGGAATAAATATGCAAAAACCATAAAGTTTGTATGGGAGCCCCCCTAAGAAGTGGTCGGAGGTAATAGGTGCCTAAGGAAAAAATGTTCCTTTCGCAAAAGTAATGGGATTCGGTCATGCATATTAACCCTCTCCCGCCCTTCCGTAAAGCTCCCCTGTTCAGGTGTATGGAATAAAAATACAACAATAAAAAAATCGTTTAACGAATCGTTGTTTCGGTTTCATTTGTGTCTCTTCATCGCTCAATCATTTTGTTTTGTTTATGGTTTCGCTAGTTCAGTTATCGAGTTATCGTTCTTTTGTTGTTTGAATCGTTTTTTCTTCGTTCGCTTGAAAGATCGGAACGTAACAAAACAGAACGATTCGTTTTTGTTTATTTGTGTTCTCTGGTCGTAAATATTGATGAATTTCCAATTTCAGTTGATCAAGAATGAGGGTAGAAAATGCCGAAAGGTTAAACTGTACGACCATGGTCTGGTTGGGAATCGAACCCGGATCCTCTGGGGTTCCTACCGAGGCCGCTTGCCTGACTCTGATACTCGTAACTACATACAAGATTCCTGAGTAAAGTCAGAACCTTTTAAGGCGTGTTGCTACTTGGCGCGCTAGGTATTCGAGAGAAAATTTTAAATTTTTTTACAGGAAAATGGTTAGAGATAACGGAAATTTTTTTTAGGATGAATAAATACACTAAAAAATTATTTACAAAAAAATCTTTTTATTTATATTTAACATTTGTTATGAATGAAACTTTAATTTGAAGTTGACGTGTCGATATCGGAAAGAGCTGATGGCTACCATAATAACTACCAAAGTATGGTTATCGTGTGAATTCAAATTTTTAAGTTTGGTAGAAAAGTAAAAAAAATTATGAAGATAGGAAAAAAAAGTCGTAAAAAACGCAAGTTTTTTTCTGGATTTTGTGCGAAAAAATATAGAAAAAATAAAAATTTGTGCAACATTTTAGTTCAGACGGAAAACACATGTGGAAAGCATGCGGTTAAAATTTTGAGATAATCGGACAAGGTAGTTTTATGTAACGATGGTAACTAGGTATAAAAATGAAAAAAACTTAAAATTAAAGTTTCATTCATAAAATATGTTCAAAATTAAAAAAAGAAATTAAAAATCGGCTCCATTTGAAGAAGAATAAAATTCTTTTTCACCAAGACAATGCACCGTGTCACAAATCGATGAAAACGGTGGCGAAAATCCACGAATTGGGCTTCGAATTGGGCCGTATTCGCCAGATTTGACCCCCAGCGACTACGGGCTCTTTGCTGACCTCAAAAAAACACTTGCCGGCAAGAGATTTGGTTCCAATGAAGAGGTGATGGCTGAAACTGAAGTGTACTTTGAGGCGAAGCACAAATCGTTCTACAAAACCGGTATGGAAAAGTTAGAAAAGCGGTGGAATCAATGTATTGCTCGGAACCAGTTTTGATGAATAAAGAAGAATATTTGCAAACAAAAGTTTTTGTACTACTTAGTCTCGGGGCTTATTGGACCATGTGTTATATAAGCATTGCCAGCCATTTGTAGATAAGTGCAACTGCACGCCGGCCATGTTGAGCTACCACATCCAGCACGATACTCCTCAAAGGGCAAGCCCTGCGATAATGTCCCTGGCGAAAGGATTTTACCTTGACTCAGCACTTCAACATCACTGACACCTGACATTGTCACACATGACTGTAACGAAATTTACACCAAGATCAATTCTGAGCCATCAATCAACATCCAAAAACCCTCTAATTTTCATAAAAATAAAAAAAAAAAATAAACAACTGGCAATTTCAGCCCTTGCAAGGACTTTGACCTAGCTTCTTATGATCAATTGTGTTGTGCGTGTTATTAAGTTTGTACACAATTGACCGAGAAATGGACCTACAGGCTTAACGCCGACTCCGAACGGTGATGAACGGAATTCTCAAGAAGCTTTACATGACATTTTGATTACTCTCTGAGGTTCGCCATTGTCTGCAGAGAGGTGGCGGCCGTACAGAAAAATTATTATAATTCAAATAATTTTCTGTCGCTGCTGGGGTTCGAACCCGGGTCTCCAAGTTCATTGACATAGAGGCCATGCACTTTAACCAACTACACCACGGACGCAACAATCCTATTTTTCATATCCAATTTTAATTTTTTGTTTTTTTTTTCGTAAAGTCGGAGAGGAGACATATTATTTTGCATTATGACAATGCGAGCTCTCACACATCTGCTCAAACAAAGACCTTTTTGACCAGACAAAAAAATCGAATTGATGGGTCGGTCATTCGCTGTACAGCCCTGAGTTGGCACAAAATGACTTTGTTTTTCCCGGAAATAAAATTAAAAACATTTCGTGGTCAACGATTTTCGAAACCCGAAGAAGCGGTGGTTGCATTCAAAACTTTTCTTTTGGAATTACAGGGGCTCTGAATTTCCCCAAGCGATTGTGGAGAAGCCATTGAATCCGCAAAAAGTGAGTGAATGGTGAGCATTTTGGTCTGGTGGTGTCATTTGTCCGTAGTTCCTTAAAAATAATAAAGGAGCAACAGTTATTGTCAATTCTGATCACTATGGCCATATGTAACCGATTTTTATACCCTCACGTTTAAAAAAAGTAAAAGGGGGTATATTAATTTTGTCACTGCGTTTGTAACGCCCATAAGGAGGCGTGGCAGGTATAGAAAAGTATATATTTTATTGATCATCATCACCACCCCAGTCGATTTAGCCATGTCCGTCTTTCTGTCCGTCTGTCCGTCTGTGATCACGATTACAGCCGTAATTTTGAAGCTATCATCACGAAATTCAATATTTAAGCTTTTATCTAAAAAATAAAGGTCAAGTTCGAAAATAAGCCAAATCGGATGAAAACCACGCGTGCTAAGTGTGCTAGATGGCCATGACTCGGGTGAAAGAGTGAAAAATTGAGCGAAGAAGAAGCTAATAAGAGAGTACCACTGAGCGCGTTATGATTTTCGCAAATCAGACTTGATATGTTTTCAATTCAAAATTTTGTTGGTTTGTTGCAATTATTATTATGAATTTAAGGTAGGCTTGAAAAATTTCAGAATTTCAAACAATTAGGAATTAACTCAAACAATAATAATTGTAAGCAACAAATTATTTGCTCACTTGCTACAGTTTTAGCAACTCTGACATAAAATTAATTTATTTCAAAACAACCCTGTTATATATCAGATATTCCAAAAAGTATTTCAGATGTACATGTCTATTATTTTCATAAGGACTAAAGCTGATATATTTCTAAAAAATAATTTTACTTATAATGAAATAATTGAAGCAAAAAAAAATTCTTGGAAATTAAATTTTGTAAAGATTTATTTATTTTTTTCTTTTCTTGTAAATTTATAAAGTGCAACTGAACTGAAGTGAACTGAAAGTATCAATGATTGTTTGTTTTGTTTTTTTTATGGTAAAATTTGTTGGTACATAGATTGCAAACAAATTTGGGGCAGGTTTTCAGAAAAAATTTGGTAAAATAAAATGTTTTAAGTGGCAACGCTGGTCTGCATTGCCAAAATCTTAATTAAGCTCATACTGATCAAAACCAATGTTGCTTGCTCAGTGATTTCAAATAAAGGGCATTTTATATGTACTCGTTAATATTTGGCATATAATGCAGAGCCCGGTTTTGAGTGTGCATTTTTTACTTAAAGCCAGAAAGTTTTAGTTATCTTTTCACTTTTTAACCGACTTCAAAAAGGAGGAGGTTCTCAATTTGGTTGGTTTGTCCGCTTTTTTTTTTTTTTTTTTTTTTTTTTTTTTTTAAATGTATGTACATCGATAACTCCTAAAGCACTTGCCCGATTTCCGTAATTTTTTGTCAACAGATAGATACCATGAACGCGGAGGTCCTTTTTTAAAAAAGTGGGCGATATTCGACAAAGGGGTGTGGTCATATTAAAAAAACACTGTATCTCAAATAGTATTGACACTAGGGTACTGAAATTTAGTACAGGGGTAGACACAATTTTAAAAAACTACTGTAAAGAAAGTGGGCGTTATTCGACAAAGGGGTGTGGCAATATTAGAAACACACTATATATCGAATAATATTGATACTAGGGTGTTGAAATTCAGTGCGTGGGTAGGCATAGCTATTACAAATTACAGTCAATAAAGTGGGCGTTGTTTGACAAAGGGGTGTGGCAATATTGGAAAAACACTGTATCTCGAATAGTATTGACACTAGGGTACTGAAATTTAGTACAGGGGTAGACACAATTTTTAAAATTACTGTAAATAAAGTGGGCGTTATTCGACAAAGGGGTGTGGCAATATCAGAAACACACTATATATCGAATAATATTGACACTAGGGTGCTGAAATTTATCACATGGGTAGGCATAGCTATTAAAAATTACAGTTAATAAAGTGGGCGTCATTTGACAAAGGGGTGTGGCAATATTGGAAAACACTGTATCTCGAATAGTATTGACACAAGGGTACTGAAATTTAGTACAGGGGTAGACACAATTTTTAAAAATCACTGTAAATGAAGTGGGCGTTATTCAACAAATGGGTGTGGCAATATTAGAAACACACTATATATCGAATAATATTGACACTAGGGTGCTGAAATTTAGTACATGAGTAGGTACAGTTACTGCAAATTACGGCCAAAAAAGTGGGCGTTATTTAACAAAGGGGCGTGTCAATATTATAAAAATACTATATCTTAGTTAAAATTGACACTAGCGTATTAATATTTGGTATGCAGTCAATCATTAAAAAAGTGAGCGGGACTGTACACAGGAAAGTACTATATTACGGTTAATATTGATACTTGGAAACTGAAATTTGGCACAGGGCTAGCTAGAACCATTATAAGGTACGGTAAATAAAGTGGGCGGGATTATAGAAAGGACGTGGCACTAAAAATTGTAAAGAAACAGAAATGGAAAATTCCCAACAAACTTTCAGGAATTGATAAAATAAATTTTATAAGAACAAACTTTCATGTTTGAAATATTCCTCAAAAATAATATTACATAAAATATTTCATATTCTCTTAAAAGGAAGAAATAAAAACTTTTTAACAAAAAAAAAAAAACCGACTTCAAAATCACTACAAAGTAAAAAATAATTTTAAATAATTTTTAACCGACTTCAAAAAGGAGGAGGTTCTAAATTTCGTTGGTTTGTCCGCGCTTTTTTTTTTTTTTTTTTTTTTTTTTTTAAATGTACACTTGTGCTCATACAATTAAGACATGTCGACCGCAATTCATAAATATATGTTTTGAAAAAATTTGGAGTACGTTTTTAAACATTTTTCTTTAACATTTATTTCTCCATTAATAATATACATAATGTAAGCATTTTTTTCTAAAAATAATTAATTTTTCTATAAAATTATTCAGTTTTAGTTTATTTCATCAGCAATGAAAGCAACATATAATTAGGACATCTGAAAAGAATTTAAATTATATCACATGTTTTTGTATAAATTGTGTTTTAATTTTATCAAATGCCACAACGATATTAATATTTAGTTGGGAGCCCTTTTTGGCGAATTACCGCTGCACATCTGTTGCTCATGGAGCATACTAAAGTCCGGCATTACTCGGGAGTTATCTTGTACCATTCCTGTTGAATAATATCCCACAGTTCAAGCTTATTTTTGGGTTTTCGACCTGAAACCTTTCATTTAATTATAGCCCAAAGAATTTCTATCGGATTTAGGTCCGGACTTTGGGCTGGCCATTCCAAGACTTGGATATGTTTTGACTCGAGCCAAGATTTCACTGTCCGGGAGCAATGTTTAGGGTCGTTGTCTTGCTAGAATATCCCAGCAAGTGGCAAATTTTCAACGTAGTCTCCGTCCAAATGCTCCGCCAAAATATCCTTATACATTTCACCTGTCATTTTACCACTTATTTGTTGTATTGGACCAACGCCAGATGAGGTGAAACAACCCCAAACCATTACGGAAGAGCCACCGTCTTTTTGGTGTATCTTGGGTCCAATTCTTTCAACGGAGGACGCCTAACATACGGCTTTCCATCGTTTCCGAAGACATTAAATTTAGATTCGTCGCTCCATACAATGAGATCCCAAAATTTTTGCTCTTTAGTAAAGTGTTTCTTTGCGAATTAAAGTCTCCTTCGCAATTTTTTTTTGGATGTATCTGGTTTCCTTCGTGCAACTCGCCCATTTAAACTATTTTCTTTTAATCGTCTTCGAACTGTTTGCGACGATATTTTTACATTATAATCTGCTTCCATCTGAGCACTTAATTCGCTGGAGGTTAAAAAAGGGTTTGATATGCTCAACCTAACCAATTTGCGATTATCAGTTGCTATCGTTTTGCTGGGCTTATTTAGTGGCAAATCATCAAAAGTTTGATGTTTCTCAAAATATTCCAGGGCAATATATACTCTGGTACGCGAAACACTCAAATTTTTAGCTACTTTAGCAACGTTTTCAGAGTTTTGGTAGGAATTCCAAATCATTTTCCTCTCGCATGGTGTGGAGCTCTTTTGTTCCCCATTAGGCCAAATCAAATTTTAATATTAGTAAAATTAATACATTAATCATTTTATCTACAATGCAATGAAAAAAAAGTAGAAAGATATATTATTTACCGTTATTAAATCAAATGTCTTAATTACGTGAGCACTTAGATGTTGATTGCTTCGCAATAAAAATAGCACTGATTATGAATAACAACAAATTACTTCAAAATTTTTTTTTTGCATAAACCGTTATAACGGTAATAGTTTATCATGAGCAAGCGAAAGCAAAAAACAAAAGCAGAAAAATATTATAGCAATAATAGTAACGAATTCTTTTTTGTCTTAATTGTATGAGCACAAGTGTATGTACATCGATAACTCCTAAAGCACTTGCCCGATTTCCGTACTTTTTTGTCAACAGATAGATACCATGAACGCGGAGGTCCTTTTTTAAAAAAGTGGGCGATACTCGACAAAGGGGCGTGTCAATATAAGAAAAACACTGTATTTCAGTTAATATTGACACTAGGGTACTGAAATTTACAGTAAAAACACCGGGGTAGACACAATTATTACAAATTACGATCAATAAAGTGGGCTTTATTTGACAAAGGGGTGTGGTCATATTAAAAAAACACTGTATCTCAAACAGTATTGACACTAGGGTACTGAAATTTAGTACAGGGGTAGACACAATTTTAAAAAACTACTGTAAAGAGAGTGGGCGTTATTCGACAAAGGGGTGTGGCAATATTAGAAACACACTATATATCGAATAATATTGACACTAGGGTGCTGAAATTTAGTGCGTGGGTAGGCATAGCTATTACAAATTACAGTTAATAAAGTGGGCGTTATTTGACAAATGGGTGTGGCAATATTAGAAAAACACTGTATCTCGAATAGTATTGACACAAGGGTACTGAAATTTAGTACAGGAGTAGACACAATTTTTAAAAATCACTGTAAATAAAGTGGGCGTTATTCAACAAAAGGGTGTGGCAATATTAGAAACAAACTATATATCGAATAATATTGACACTAGGGTGCTGAAATTTAGTACATGGGTAGGTACAGTTACTGCAAATTACGGCTAAAAAAGTGGGCGTTATTCAACAAAGGGGCGTGTCAATATTATAAAAATACTATATCTTAGTTAATATTGACACTAGCGTATTAATATTTGGTATGCAGGTAGATAAGTAGGTAGAATCATTAAAAAAGTGAGCGGGATTGTACACAGGATGTGTCACTTTAAGGAAAGTACTATATTACGGTTAATATTGATACTTGGAAACTGAAATTTGGCACAGGGGTAGGTAGAATCATTATATGGTACGGTAAATAAATTAGGCGGGATTAGAGAAAGGGCGTGGCACTACAAATTGTAAAGAAGCAGAAATGGAAAATACCCAACAAACTTTCAGGAGTTAATAAATCAAATTTGTTAAGAACAAAGTTTCATGTTTAAAATTTTCCTCAAGAATAAATACTATTGCATAAAATATTTCATATTATCTAAAAAGGAAGAAATAAAAACTTTTTAAAAAAAAAAACCCCGACTTCAAAATCACTACAAAGTAAAAAATAATTTTAAATAACTTTTCCCATTCATTTCTTGGTCATATTTTAAAAGCTATTTATACGTGTTATAATATTGGAAATCTTATAATTTTTATTTTTTTTATTTTGTTTTATTATCAATATATTAATTGCTTTATGAACATAAAAGCTTTGAAGTCGGCGCTCATCTTTGACACACAATCATGACCTTTTACCATCCGTGCACTATTTGGTGCCTTGGTGACACTGTAGTAATTTTAAAAGCTTTGTACACATTAAAATTCTCACTAAACTGGTTTGGGTGAGCTTGTAAAGCTCATATTGAATATTACATAGTGTGTAACAGCTGCACAAATAATGCATGGAACACATTGGCTACATTCAGCGTACTCAAAAATTGCCAATTGAAAGAAAAAAATCGCTAAGAAGCTTTTATATTCATAAAGTTAATAATATTTTTATGATAAAACAAATTAGAAAAAATTAAAATAAAAAGATTTCGACATAGTAAGATAAGCGCCGACTTCAAAGCTTTTATGTACATAAAGCAATTAGTATATTGATGATAATAAAACAAAATAGGAAAAATGAAAATGATAAGATTTCCAATATTATAATACACATAAATAGCTTTTAAAATATGACCAAGAAATGAAAAGGAAAAATTATTTAAAATTATTTTTTACTTTGTAGTGATTTTGAAGTCGGTTTTTTTTTTTTGTTAAAAAGTTTTTATTACAGTACAATTACAGAACAAGTATAGTACAAGTATAGTACAATACAATACAATTTTTAACAAAAAGGTATTTTTAGGCTTTTATTTATTTGAGGCAAAAATAAAAATCAAAATTTGCCCCTTTATTTTTTTTGAGCAGAAAATAACCGGTAACTTTTGATTTTTAGTTTTAAAGGCAGATATAAAAATGAAAGTTAAATGCTATTTAGGTAGATTTATTGTTGTGCCATTGTTTTGCGGAGCTCCTTATAAAATAAAAAAAAAAGTTTCTTTTGAAAAACAATTATATTAATGCACCCTGAAGACCCTGACCTGATTTGCAAACAAATAACATCGTTTTTTGTAGCTAAACCAAATAAAAAGAATTCCTTTTTAAGAAACCATCCTCTTAATATGCAGAGTATGCAACACTTGCTTTTCTTAAAATCATGCTCTCGCTCTCACATTTTCTATAAATCTACACTCTTAGTTCTCTCATAGTTTTACGTTCCCCTTTCCGATTCACACCTGCCGCACGGCGCCCACTGCCGCAGAATGTACCCAAAATGTGTCCGTCTCTAACCTAGACGATATGTGGTTTCAACAATATGTGGCCAAAAGCCTCTCAATAGCACCAATAAGGGCTTTGTTGCATCAGAAGTTTCCATTACGACTTACTTCCAGACTGCGATGTCAATTGGCCTCCGAGATCATGCGATTTGACGCCTGTGGACTTTTTTATTGTGGGGCTACGCAAAAAATTGTGTTTGCGTGAAAAAATCCTCAAAAATACCTTAAAATTATTGAGTCCTGCAAAAAAAATTCCGTTGAAGACATTTCAATGATATTGTTTTCCACGTATAATGGCAAAGTCCAAACATAACGAAATAAAAATTTTATCGAAACCTGCATTTTTAGTGTTTTTTTAAACTTTACTTTCCGAATGAGAAAATATATCCCACTACAATCAATATAAAGCAAAGACGCAAACCATTATTCGAGGGAAAAATTTTTACAAATAACCTATGCTTCATGCGAACAAATTGTATATGAGAGACCTGTCGAGCATTGCTTAGAATTTTATGCAAGACACCCTGTACGCACTAACTAGACCCCATGGGACAATTCTGAGTACAATTTTAGAATCACCAAGAAGTGTTTGAAAACTGTTTCTAAATATTTCTAAAGGAGCAAAACTTTGACCAAAATTTACATAACAGAGTTATCAGCAGTGATTTATTCATTCAAATGAAATATAATAAAAAAAAAAAAAACACAACACTCAAGAGGTGAATTAAAAGTGACATACTTAATACAAAAACGAAAACCTTTACATATATTGTTCACTTACAAACACTAAAGATGCGTTTTGTATGGTGAAGGCATAAAACTGGAAGAAGATTAAACCAGATCAGGCAACAAGCTTCACAAAATCTATCAGCTGCATGCAAGAAACTACTTTTTTTTTTACTCATCATTCAATGGAGTTATGAAGAGAAAGTAAAAATTCCTTACAAATCATTTATGACCAATTGTGTGCCATTGTGTCGAAATGATTGTTAATATTAAATAATTTTATTCAGACAATGCCAGTATTATTTGTTGATCTGATTATTATTATCTGGTTTTTATTTATTCATAAGTCTGCTTTGGATGAATAAAAAACGTATCTAGTAACTAACCACTTACGTGTCTTTATCGTTAAACGATCACATTTAAACGACCCTGATCAATCTCATGAAGCGCAAGTATCATCTTGAATTGAAAATAATACAATAACTTTTAACGACTGCTTTTGAACTAAAAAACAAAGAGCTCAAAACAAAAATAAAAATCAACATAAAATGAAAGACTAAGAAAATTCAACTAAATAAACTTTTCAAAAAGATTTAAAACACCCTTATAGTTGCATAAATAGATGCCAAGCCAGTCATGAAATTGTGCATTTTAAATCCAATTTAAAATAAAATCCCATAGAATGGCTTGAATAAAGGACAACCAAAGAGCATTATTAGGAATGAGAAAGCAACAGATAAAAGCGAATGAAAATCACGACTAAAGAGTATTTGAATTATAGTTTTCCATCAAGTAATAGCAAGAAAAGCATTACAATTAAGTTAACAATAATAAAATCCAGCAAAATTTGTGCAATAAGATAAAAAAATTCTTAAGAGACAGATGAGCTGAAAAGTTAAGAGATTAACATGACTTGAAAGAGACATTAAAAAAAACCGTCAGCAAAGTATTTACACACAGACAGACGCTAACTTGTTAAATAGTAATCAGTATGAACTGCAAAAAAGTGTAAAGTATAAAGTATAAAGTATAAAGTATAAAGTATAAAGTATAAAGTATAAAGTATAAAGTATAAAGTATAAAGTATAAAGTATAAAGTATAAAGTATAAAGTATAAAGTATAAAGTATAAAGTATAAAGTATAAAGTATAAAGTATAAAGTATAAAGTATAAAGTATAAAGTATAAAGTATAAAGTATAAAGTATAAAGTATAAAGTATAAAGTATAAAGTATAAAGTATAAAGTATAAAGTATAAAGTATAAAGTATAAAGTATAAAGTATAAAGTATAAAGTATAAAGTATAAAGTATAAAGTGTAAAGTATAAAGTATAAAGTATAAAGTATAAAGTATAAAGTATAAAGTATAAAGTATAAAGTATAAAGTATAAAGTATAAAGTATAAAGTATAAAGTATAAAGTATAAAGTATAAAGTATAAAGTATAAAGTATAAAGTATAAAGTATAAAGTATAAAGTATAAAGTATAAAGTATAAAGTATAAAGTATAAAGTATAAAGTATAAAGTATAAAGTATAAAGTATAAAGTATAAAGTATAAAGTATAAAGTATAAAGTATAAAGTATAAAGTATAAAGTATAAAGTATAAAGTATAAAGTATAAAGTATAAAGTATAAAGTATAAAGTATAAAGTATAAAGTATAAAGTATAAAGTATAAAGTATAAAGTATAAAGTATAAAGTATAAAGTATAAAGTATAAAGTATAAAGTATAAAGTATAAAGTGCAAAGTATAAACTTGTATATTTCCTTAGTGTACGCATTGATTTTCAAACGCTTATGGTTTCCTCTGTTTATGTTAAAGATACGATCTAGTTGTGTGTTATTAGCTCGTTTTTCTTGGCTGTTATTGCTGCAAGGCCAAGAACTACAAGAAAAGCAATAACAACAAAAACCATGCTTAAAAACATAACAGCTAGAATAACAAGCTGTATATTCAGCACATTCAACTTTATGTCTGCAAACGTAAAGTACATACGTCGTCGTCGAGAGTATCTCAATGCATTTTATGCATTTTGTTGTTATTGCACATGCATGCAGCTGAAGGTGAATCATTGATGGAAAATATTTTCTATATACAAAAAATCCAATCTAAGCATATTTAATTGAATGAAGATGCAGTGCTGGGGAAAGTTTATAAAAAAAACCAAATAAGAAGACTTAAGTGACAGCATGACAGCATTTGGCATGCAATTAAAGATTAGAGATACAAGATAACGAGATACAATAAATTGAAAATTCTTTGATTTTTCTTTGCGATAGAATAGAAAGGCTTTCAGCAAGAAAGTAGCTAAAGAAAAGCTAAAGATATTTAGCTTATTTGTGAAGAGAAGCTTGGTACGGCTTTGTCTGGTTCTTTTAGATAACCGAAAAAAAAAAGATGAAAACTGGCGTTCTTATTAAAGTTCATTAAACTGAACAAAGTAAAAAAAGAAACCTTAGACATTCCAAAAATTCTTGAATGCAGTTAAATTTCCGTACAGTAAACAAAAGGAATTATAAATGCCAACATTAAGCTTTTTTAAGGTAAGGGCCAAACATTTTTTGTAAAGAATATTAAAAAAGAAAATCGACCTCATGGTTATTCTCATGGATATAAAGCAATTTTGAAACAGTTATAGTTTTCGATATAAGTCTAGATCTTTTTCAAATTGTATAATTCTTTTTATTTTTACTTTTTGTATTATTCAGAGTTTCATCAAGTTTCATCATTCAGCATTCCCTGCATGTTTTAGGAACATTTTCGAAAAAGATCTATATGTGAGATGGTCGTTGTATTTGGTTAAGGAAAATTTAAACATTTTTTCAAGTTAAATGCTAAATAACACACAAAACTATGGAGTTTAACTTAAAACAAGTTCCAACCGACAAGGTCCAATTTGTTTTTTTATGAACATGTTTGTTCATGGGTTGTATGGGAGATGATCATAGTAAATATTAGGCTGAAATAGAAATCAAGCTCAAATTCAAGTTACATGTTCAAATATACTTAAAAGTATTAACGTTTACATATAATTAGTATCTCCCATGATTTTTTGGGTCTTTGATTGTAAGGGAGATGGGTGAGGTAGTTAGTTTAGAATGAAGCCAAGCTCATTTTCAGGAAAAATGCTAAAATAAACTTTAATGTATTTGCATTTTTTTATAAACATTTTATCTTTTATTTTGTATGGGAGATGGTCGTTATAGTTTATAAGCAAGTAGTTTATTAAGGAAGGAAGCGAATGGTTAAGTAAAGTGTTTCAAAAACTAAATAATATTGACAGTTACATAAAATGAGTTCCTCCCGTGTTTTTTTTTGTAACCTTTTGGCATTATAGTGGTATAGGAGATGGTCGTGGTATTTGTTTTAGAAAGAAAATAAGCTTATTTAAAGTCAAATGCTTATTTTAACTTGAAAATATTTGCAATTATATAAAATGTGAGTCTCCAGTCAATTTTTATGAAAATTTTATCTATTTGGATATATGATGGTGGTTTGTATAAGGAAAAAAGAAAATAATTCCGAAAAGTACTTAAGAAAATAAGCTCATGTACAAGTAAAATGCTTAAATAATCTTCAAAATGCTGATTACATACAAAGGATGCTTCACGTATTTTTTATTGATAATTTTGGGTCTAAAGTTGTATGGGAGATGGTTGACGTAGTTGGTTTAGAAGAAACCAAGCTCATTTTCAGGTTGAAGTCTGTGAGAAATTTCAAAATTTAATAAAACTTACCTTGCGTGTTATTTTTGAAAAGTTTGACTCTCCAGTTGTATGGGAGATGATTATGGTAGCTGGTTTCATAAGGAAACAAGCTTATATTAAGTAAAATGCTTAAATTTTAAAAATATGGATATTTACATAAAACCTTCTATAAGCCTTCTGTGAATTTTTATGAAAATTTTATCTCTCTGGATGTATGGGAGATGGTCGCGGTAAATGGTGTAAAAAGAAAATAAGCTCATATTCAAGTTAAATCATTAAATACACTTTAAAATGTTAAAATGTATAGTAAAAAATGCCTCCTGTAATTTTTATGAATATTTTGGCTTTTAGGTTGTATGGGAGATGATTGTGGTAGTTGGTTTAGTAAGAAAACAAGCTCATTTCTAAGTTAAATGCTTCAATAGAATTAAAAATATGGATATTTACATAAAAAGTAAGCCTTCTCTGAATTTTTAAGAAAAAATGAACTCATTGGATATATAGGAGATGGTCGAAGTACATGGTGTAAAAATAAAATAAGCTCATATTCAAGTAAAATGCTTAAATACATTTTAAAATGTTAAAATTTATAGTTAAAGAATGCCTCCCGTTATTTTTATGAAAATTTTGGCTCTTAGTTTGTATGGGAGATGGTCGTGGTTATTGGTTTAGAAAGAAACTAAGCTTATTTTGAGGTTAAGTGCTCCAATAAAATTGAAAATACTGACATTTACATAGAACGACAGCCATCCATAGTTTTTAGAGATTATTTCTAAGTTTGAGTTGTATGGGAGATGATCGTAGTCGTTTCCTTATCCCAGAAGCATGTATTAGTTGAGTTTCTTCGCATGAGAAATACCAATTTTTTAAAATTTCATAAAAATGTAACTTTCCTTGCACCTTTGTCCAGCTCTTGAAGTATTTTAAGCTTCTCTTTCCGTAGACTTTCTCTTTTAAATACTTACATCAAAGTTATATTATAGGGTGTATCAACAAGAGGTGTAAAATTTGTTTTTTTAAATAAAACAAACAATTGCTATAAAATCTCTTAAGATAGATTTAATTATAAAGTTCACATAAAGATATATACGAAATACAATATCTCTTAAAACTTCCAAACAAGCAGCAACCCTACACCTCTTGTTGATACACCCTTTTTTATAATTTAATATACATAGATATTTTTAGTTATTCATCTCTACATTTACCTACGTATAAATATTTATTTTAATTTTTTTTAATGATATATTTTCACTGCTATTTTCAGTGCGGTTTTTCTTCCATTTTATTGCATTTTTATTTTCACACAATTCAACGCATGATTTATAGCAAGAGCAACTCTTTCACATACGTCGCAATCTGTATAAAAATAAATATAAATTTACTGCCACAGACGCTGTAGCAGTCATACAAACAAACAAACGAACAAACATACAAAACTGCATGTTCTTTTTTTTTTTGCCACCGCCTTTCGGAGCCTCCTCCTATAGCGGATGGCTCCTTGAATGTTTCAACTGCGCTTTACTGCCAGATCTTATGATAATTACAACAACAATAGCAAAAAAGAAACAACAACAACAAAAAACACAAATATATGAAAACAGTTGCATCCATATTGCACACAGATACACACAGATATTTATGACTGGGTTCGTCTACTTTATGATGATCTGACAGACGCGGCCCGATTTTCTCAACTCATGCTATGTTGAAAGCATTAAATAACAAATCAGCGTCTTGCATAATTTCCAGGAATATCCAAAGACACTGAACTAAAAACGAATGGTGCACACAAATTTGACACCAATGGCCCAAAATGCCCCACTTATATCAATTATGTAGATAAAATAAAAAAATAAAAATAATTTCTATTGATTTTTTATTAAGTTCACAACTCTTCCAAGATTCAATGGAGTTAAATGAAGTGAATTTGAAAACATTAAATTCAGTTACTAACTTTCTTTATCGAATTCAATGCCATAAAGGAACATATTTTAAAAATGACTAGTTCTTGGGAGAAACTGTGCAATATCACTTTTTCGACCTACGAACTGAACAAAGTCATAGTCATTCAGTTTTCTACCTTGAATTATTTATAAACTCTCTAAAAAAAGAAACCGGAAAAACGAATATGCCACCCATTCCCACAACTGTACTTTTATTACAGAAACTTATGCATTCTTTTATTGCATTTTCATGTGAAGTTTTCAATGTGAAATTCAACAAAACTCATAATAAAACAAAAAAATCTTAATCTTCACCAACTTCAGAATTTCAAAAATACCAAACTCCCTGAGAGCAACAAAAATCATCACATTGTTAAACTTTCTACGGAACATAGATATTTTTATTGCTATTTTATCATGGCATAAAAATTGTAAAACTCAAAAACCAATTCATACGGTATTAACAATAAAATAAAAATAAAAAAAATGTACAAAAAAATCTCCAGCAACTATTTAACAGACGAAATAAACTTATCGAAGTTAAAACCATAAAACTTTATGATGTAAGCATAATAAATGATAAAAGAAACAAAGATTTAGCTATGATCGGTCAGCTATGGTCATTAACGCTGAAAGAGTAACTTTATATTAGTTCGTTAGGAAGACGCCAAGAAGCTCTGACGACGACATTTGAACAGTAATAATAATAATAATCTTTACTTTCTTTTCCTATCCTATGTTGCGTATGTTACAATGTGCAGGAAGCTTGACTTGATGTTTAATCACGCTTCTAATGGCTGGTTGAAGAGAGAGTTGTAATGATGTTTTTAAATATTTTCCCAAAATTGGCTTCTAATGCTGAGAACTACAGTTCAGCTTAAGTTCAGTAATGGTCATTAAATATAAATTTGTCGATGACAGAAAGTTTAAGCGATAATAGTTGGCTGGTAAGAAGATAAGTAAGCCGTGGTTTTTGGACAGTGTTAATGGTGCCGTGAAAGTTTCCCAGATCATTATTCTATAAAAAGAATTATAACCGGATATTAAGTTGTGTTGAAAACTCGGACCCGGTACAGAACAATTAATATCATTGGAAATTTTAAGCAAAATTAATTTTGCTTTTACATTTGAATAAATTTCACTGGACAATTCAATACAAGGTTTGCAAAAACTCATAAGTCCTTTAGTGTTTAAGCTGCCCCATATTGTCAATTCTAACCTCACATTGTCATAGAGCTTTTATGATGCAAAGCTTTAAAACAGTGATCATCAAAGCCCATGGTATAATAATACAAGCTAGCATTGACAGTTGCTTGGGAAAACATCTCATGTCAAAAAATATACTAAAAAAAGAACGCTCACAATCCGCTATTGAAAACACAAGCAATGTTGAAAACGTTGAAGTGTAAACAAACAAGAACCACAGCAGCTGCAGATGCATTTACATAAAAAGCTATTTTTGACAGAAGATGTTTTCTTGTAGAAGAGAAAATAAGCAGTTGTCAATGCTACCTTGTATTATTTATACCATGATCAAAGCCAATGCCCGCGGGCATTTGAGCTTTTGTGCTTAAAAGCTTTCTGTATACATATTAGGTCTGTTTCCGTACTTTACACTGTGAAAGATTTGTGTAAAACGTGTGCTAGAGAGTAAAAACGAAATGTGAGAATAGTTGCAAAAGTACGGAAACAGCTTCTAGTAAGTTTCGAGCACAAAACAGCTGACTTTGACTGCAGACGGCAGCACAAAATTTAAAACACTTTCACTCAAATTATTAAAAGCCATTTTTAATGCAAAACTGAACAATTACTTAATTTTTATATATTATTATTTATTTATTGTACGTAAATTTCTTTTTAGGCACACAATTTGTGCATTTATTTATCGCAAAACATAAACAATTATGAAATGTAATTTGACATTTGCTTCTTCTTATTGATGCTTAGTCTTCTTGATGCTTGTTCTTACTTTACTCGAGTACTAGCACTCTCTGTGCACCAGTGCTGCCAGGTTTCAGCGAAAAAAAATCGCAATTTTTGCATACAAATGAATATTTTTCCCCGTTTTTAACTTCGAGTTTCCCCGTTTTTTCCCCGGTTTTTAAATTGTTTAATAAATAATAATTTAAAGAAATAACAAGTTTATTGCTTCACTTTACTATAACAAAATTAAATACAAACAGGAAAAACGTACGTATCTATAAGAAAAATAAAAATGAAAATTTTAAGCGATATTGTATTTTGACTCGACCGTTACGTTTTTGAGATTATAAAAAATTGTAAGAAATTATTTGAAATATACGTATTGTTATATATATTATCAAACCAAGTAAACAAGAGTATGTGTATTATTTCTATTATAAAAAGTCCAAAATTCTGAATTTATTTCAATTGCAAAGCAATTTTTATATTTCATAAAGGATTTACTGCGGAGAATTCCGCATTGAGTGGTATCGTCAAGAAAGTTTCTTATTTTTGTTTTATTTAAACTAATAGCTGAAAAAGCATTTTCAGCACTTGCCCCGCTATAGAGAAAGCAAAAAATAAACGACACTATTTTTTTTTTTAAATATCATCTGAATCAATGAAAAATATAACTTCTTTCCAGAATTCCTGGATACTTTCTAATGATATATTTGAAAAATTTATATTTCTTAACGATCTATATTCTTGGTGGAAATCATTCCACAAGTTTTATTTTTCATTTGTACTATCTATGAATGGCCCCTTATATAGCACCTTAAAAAAATATCGAAATCGTTTAAGTCTACATCAAAAATAATATTATGAATATTAATGTATTCCTTTCGCATGAAACAATCAACAAGTCTTCAAAGTTGGTTCTATTTTTCCATTCATGACACATTCACATTTGTAAAAAATGGCAAACAAAAAATTTAAGTAATTAAAATAAAAAATTGTAGTTGGTTTTTCTAATAACCGATATATTTTTCACTCGCTTTTTATTTTTAATTTTCCCCGTTTTTATCAATGTTTTCCCCGCCTCCCCGTTTTGTACGAAAAATCCCGAAAAAGGGGAAAAATCCCGCCACCTGGCAGCTCTGCTGTGCACTTTGTGTGCTCGAGAGAGCGATTTTATGCTTGTTCTTCTTCTCCCATTTTAAGCACAGAAAGTACGGAAACAGAAAATAGCGTCCCACAAGTTACACAGTGTGCGTACAGAAACAGACCTATTAACTCACGGACGAGCACTGAACTGCGTCAGTATCTATTGAAATTTCATGCAGAACAGACCTGCGGCACATGCATGCTTGTTAGATTGTTTTTTTGTTGCGCATACGCAACTTATGCTACACTCATAAAAATATCAGATTTTACTTTTTCTATGCAAAATGTCTCTACTTGAATGGGAGTTGCAACTCTTTTTTGTAGAAAATATTTTTTCTGAACCTCAATGTATGATTAAATTAAATCAAAAACGAAAAGACCCCTAAAGAATTAAAAAAAAAAACAAAAATAAAAAAGGCACTGTTTCGTATAGTAAGTATTGACACTTCATAATAAAAATTTAATTTTAAAAATGAAATTAAATTATAAAATTAACCTTTACTATTTTAAAGTTTTCTCCTTTTTTGTAACAGTGCATAAAATAGCGAATGTTAATATGTTTCTTCGAAATGAATTATGTTATTATGAACAGTAGTAAGCATACGTCAATCGCAAAATTTTTTAAAAACATTTACCCTCACGCCTCTCCCAAAGATTTATAATACACCAGATGAAAATTTTTTCCGGCGCCACTGAATAATCAAACAAGCGAACCATCGCCTTGCATGAAAGCTGGACTGAAACTCAAGTAGTATATTTTTTCAGTGCAAAGCTTTCAATGAGCTTTTATACATAAACAAAGTATGCTTGTATAGAGTTTGATGACCACTGCTACTAGAAAGCTTACCACGATTTGCGAACAATAATTTTATTAAGCAATAACAACAAGAAGTTGTTAGCCCAGACCGCGCGATAAAGGCGATTTGAAGGCAGGGAATTGGTGTATGAAATAAAGAATTCTTAGAATGAATTGGGATGGGAGTGTAGAGATGTAAAGACACCAGTGAACTAAAACTACCGTTTTCGAATTTATTCATGAACTTTTTCGGGTAGAAATGTTCAATTTCGGTTTCATTTACGAGGGATTTTACCTACTAAAATGAAATTATTCTTCTTAGCCTCAAAATAAGCTTTTTTATGATGTTCGCAAAAGATTTTATTTATGGGAAATGTTTTCACTAATTTAATCTTCTATAGCAAAATTAAAAAAAAAAATCCTATCCAAAAAAGTTCGCAAAACTCTCACCTTATGCAAAACCTTCGTATATGGTTCCATTGGACGTATTTTTTTTTAACAGCTGGTCGATTGGCAGTTGTCTCATTTGTCATTTATAAAAGCGACAAATTTACGATGGAATAATACAGAGTAGAAATAAGAATAATGAGAACAATTGATCTAATTTCGAAAATTCGCGTTCAATCGCAGTTACGGTGCAAAAAATTCGAGCAAATTTTCCTCGTTATCATGTGCCTTTTGAGAAGTGTCACACTCCATTGAATGGGGACAAAAATACAAAAATAAAAATATCGTGTTTTCAAAAAAAAAAAAAAAATTTTGTAAATATTATTTTTAATAAAAATATGCGAGTTTTTCAAAATTTATCAATTTAATTATGATAAGTATAATTAATTATTATAACAAAATTATTATAATGGTTTTCAGATCACGAAAATGTTTGGTTTTGTCAAGATATCATTTTGCAAAAGAAAAGACTTTCACCTTTAAAAGAAGCCTTAAAACTCAAAAATTAGCAAACCTTTGCAGGTAAAAAAGTCAGTCCCATCGGTTTCCATTAAATTACAAAGTTTTTTCAGATTTCAAAGTTTTTTTTGCTTATTTTTCATAAACAAAAAGTTACGACTTGTTTGATATGGTTAGTGTTTGTGAAATTTGGTATATTTTGTATGGAAATAATGCACAAACTAAAATTTAAAAAGCAAAAAAAAAAAGATACAGTAGTTTCGACTATGACGTAGCACAAGACGTAGAATTATTCAATTCGCTTTTGATGACATCTTTAAGAAATATTTAGCAAAATATTTATTCCATACACCTGAGCATATGACCTTTTAATATGTATGGCCGACCCCCATTACTTTTGCAAAAGGAACATTTTTGTCTTTAACATCTATTCCCTCCGACCACTCCTTAGGTGGGCTCCCATACAAATTTTATGGTTTTTTTATTATTTTTTTTACCTAAGCATATGACCTTTAAGAGAGTGCCGGAGAGGGTAAATATGTATGACTGACCCCCATTACTTTTGCAATAGGAACATTTTTGGCTTTGACACCTATTCTCTCCGACCAAATCTTACGGGGGCTCCCATACAAAAACGTATCAAATTTCCTTTTCGTGTGATTTTTTCGTTTCATCGAGTTTCAAATCACACAGTGCTAAAGAAGTTTAACTTAAAAAAACAAATAAGTCGCCTGTCCTACCTCCTTTGTTTAACAAAACCGGTTTGGTTAAACGCTAAGTATCAATGAACTACAGAACAGAAACAAATATAACGCAAAGCTTTCATAGTTCAGATCAGTGCTTGCAGTGTACGTGAGGGTATGTAATGCGAGTACACCGAATAGAAACAAAAAAACCGCGAACCTCTCAAATTTCAGATCAGTGCTTACAGTGTTGGTGAGAGAGCAGATATATACGGTATAAGCATTGAAGCTCGTGCGCAGATTTGCTCTTCACTACACGAGCTGTTGTTTAACTTTTATTCAGTTACAGTGTACTCTTTAGCATGATACAATTATAAGGTAGGCTCATATTGGAGCGCAGGGTGCGCTAGTTGTCAAAATCAGCTGGTAATTTTTAGTTTTTCTAATTGTTGTTGTTGCTTTTGTCGTTTGACGTTTGTAGCTCCTACAGCTTTGTTGTCGCAAAATTTCTCAATTGAGCAGCCATCTTAAAATTAGCTTACCTTGTAATTGTATCATGCTCTTTAGCAGTGAAGCAGAGTGTATCCGCTTTACGATTATACTCATGCAGGGCTCTAGTGGCGATCGCAGTTTTAAGCTCAATAGAAGCTTGAGCTGTCGAATATTAACATACGTAACCTTGACCATGATACAATTACAAGGTAGGCTCATTTTAAAATGGCTGCTCAATTGTGAAATTTTACAACAACAAAGCTGTAGAAGCCACAAACGTCAAACGACAAAAGCAACAACAACAACAAAGAAAAACTAAAAGCTATCAGCTGATTTTGACAACTAGCGCACCCTGCTCTCCAATATGAGCCTACCTTGTAATTGTATCATGACCTTGACAAAGTTTATGAGCTACACTCTAACAAAAATACAACTAAATACACTGCAATAATTGCTGGCAACTGATTGCCTACATTTATTGTCGTAAAATATCGCTAAAAGAGCATACCAAAAATTAGTCTCTCTCTTAGATTATTTTATTTTATTTAAAAGCAGGGAAAAAGAGAGGAAATAGAGAAATGAAAAAAAAAACAACGCTTGACTAAATTCAAAGACAACGCTGCAAGGCGTGATATTTTTATAAAACATCAATAAATTCGTGAAATTGCACAAAAGTGATTTAACAATCAGTTTTGAGAGTGTACTTGGGAATGTTGATATGTTAGAATCGGAACATTTTTTTTAGGTTATAACAATAAGGGTAATACATGATGATAACAAATAGGGAAAAAATAAAATATAAATCCAGGTTTTTACCAGGATTCGAACGCGAGACTTCTGGTGTGGCAGTGAGGCAAGCTTCCTACTCGATTAATTTTATGTGTAAAATTTGTTTTTTTTTTAACGTGTGGTATTAATGCGAGTTTGTTAATGCGAGGTCTCCCTTGTTTGTTGCAGAGCTTTGCTTCGAAGTAACATGCCTCACCTTCAGCTGTAGCGCTATTAAATGCATGCATGCAATAAAATATCAATCAATATAAAAAATTTTATATGCATAACGGTAAATGAAACCGATGCTAAATATATTCCCATGGACACATACACAAATGAGCACAGTGTATGATCTCACATACATTAACCCGCCACTCACACACACACACAAATCCACACACGGACACACATTGAAACAATGCATTTATCGCTTAAATGCAACTCTTGTTAATGAGAAATTTTTGAAATTAAATATTTTTCAACAAAAAAAAGAAATTAATAAAGAAAAAAATTTGTTTACATTTTTTCACATGATAAAATTGTTGCTTTTTTAATGATTTTGTTGTTGCTTAACGAACAGCATGACATCACGTTTCAGTCATAAATTTAAACATTTTATTTTTGACAATTTTAATTTATTTGTTTTTTTTTTTTAATTTTGTTTTGTCATAAAATTTCATTTTCATTCATTGCTCTTGGTTGTCTGCTGTTAAAAAAGTGTTGATTGAAAATATTGTTTACTTTTTTTTTAATTCATAAAATTTGCATTTAATTAACATGAGAACAGAAATCAATATTATGTGTGGTCAATGACAACAGGTCAATCAAACAAGTTATTTTTTTTTTTGTCTTTTGGCCAAGTTATTTGATTTTTGGCTGTAAAATCATTGATAAAATCAACTAATAACTATCGGGCTGTAACGGAGTTTGAAATTTTTTAAATTCTATTTGTTCCATGAGCTTGAGGATATATTGTAATAAACTTCAAGAACAAAGTTACTGTTAGTTTTCGCATCAGGCTAATTACTATGAACGCCTAAGTTATAAGAGTTGAATTTTTTCAAATGCAGCATTTCATTTTAATATTTTTTTTTTTTTTTGCATTAATTGAACTTTTCCCATGACGCTGCATTAATTACGCGACTGGCTTAGTTTTCTGCCATGAAGTTGACTAGCTGTGAGTGGCGACCATGTGTTGGGCATTGCACTGACATGAACTTTAATTGCATTGCACTTTACTGCATATTAAAGCATAAATACTCACAAACTCACGCACACACACACACACACACACACACTCACACACTTTGCTTCAATTGCTTTTGTGTTGAGTGTGCACCAAATAACAGCTAATGACTAAAATAGCGGCATAAAATTTTAATGACTTTAATTGCAAGTTTTTCATAAAAGATGAGCTTGAAAATGTAGATTAAACCGCTAACAACAACTGATGGGTGGAGGAGCGTTTTATTTTTCACGAGTACAACAATTTTTGTGGCGTCCGTGGCGTAGTTGGTTAAAGTGTGTGGCCGCTATGTCAAAGAACCTTGGAGACCCAGGTTCGAACCCCAGCAGCGACAGAAAATTATTTGAATTAAAATAATTTTTCTGTACGGCCGCCACCTCTCTGCAGACAATGGCAAACCTCAGAGAGTAATAAAAATGCCATGAAAAGCTTCTTGAGAATAAGAACATATTCTGTTCATCGCCGTTCGGAGTCGGCGTTAAGCCTGTAGGTCCATTTCTCGGTCAATTGTGTACAAACTTAATAACACGCACAACACAATTGATCATAAGAAGCTAGGTCAAAGTCCTTTCAAGGGCTGAAATGGCCAGTTATTTATTTTTTTTTTTTACAACAATTTTTGTGTATTTTGTACAGATGATTTTTTAATGTAACCTGGAATTTAAATTATAAGTTGGCTACAAATAACTGTGCTTTCATGAGTTCGCCGCAGATGATAATCCTTGAAAATCTTTCACGAGGCTAAATTCCTTAGAAGTCATTTGCTGTAGCTTCCTAAAAAACACATTTAAAACAATCTTTCTGACACAAAGTACTAGAAGATAAGCTGATTTACGAGTGTAAATAACGGCAACAAAAAACACTTAATTGTCAAAAACAGTCGTTATACAAATTTTTTCATATCATAAGTAAAAAAGTAAAAAAAGTAAAATAATTTAATTAAAAAAAAAAACAAACAGTTAAAACAAACAGCATGTTGAATATACATCTCACGCCCGTTGATGTGGTCAAAACATTTACGTATCGTGATTATAAATCATTTGACTTTGAATCTTTATTTTCCGGTTTATCTCGAGAAAATTGGTTGGACTGTTGGTTTCTAAGCACAGTTGATGATAAATTAAACTGCTTCACCAACAAAGTAACTAGCATATATGACAGTCATGTGCCTTTACGTTCATCTGGAATCACGAATAGATCATGCCCGTGGTTCACAAACTCTGTCAAACAGGCTAAGGACCAGTACAAGTTCCACTACAATACCCTTTAACATTGAATGAACTGACGCTTTTTGCGGGTTGATGTCATAGGAAAAGACAATTGTCTCCAGAAACACTCCTTTTTTCTTATATTTGAACTAGTTGCATTAGGAACATTTTTAAACTGGTTGCTTTCGCAGTAGCCTGAAAGTGGTTCTTTTTTAACTAGTTTTAAAGTGAACATATAAAAATTGTAAGAATTTAGTGCAATGGAAAGGTCCAAAGATCTCATTTGTACCATCTTTTACATCCACAATCCAGAAAACATTTTGTTTATAAACATTTTTTTTTTATTATTTTTTCTTGTGCGCAGCAAATTTTAAAAAGTAGCCAGAACGCGTTTATTTTTGTCAGCAATACTTTTGAAAACAAAAGCAAAGATAACTGTCCTACACTGAACGCCTTTTGTACTTTTTCAGAGCTACTGCGCTAGAAATGAACTAGTTCACTTTTTCAATTGACTCCAAAATAACTGCTGGGTAATTTCTCACAATATATAAATATTATTATTTAAGTTTAATTTTTATCTAGCACTTAGTTTTCCTTTGAAACTGTTAAATTGTTTCTTTGAATTTCTGTTGTAAATTATTGTATTGTTGCATTTAAAAGAATCAATCTTATATGCTAATATTTTTTATCCATAAACTTAAACTTAAACTTAAACTTAAACTTAAACTTAAACTTAAACTTAAACTTAAAACATAAACTTAAAAATATTTAGGTGTTGGGTCCATAGAACCAAATCTACGCCATCAGTGCACAGAAAGTAGAGAATTCTAGCGGAAAATTCAAAAGACAGCGACTTTTTGAATAAAAGTATTTTTTTTTCGACAAAAAAGCGCCAACATTGTTTCCTTTTAGATCGATACATTTAGTCCAGTATTTGTGCAAATTTTTAATTCCTTTCAAATGAAAGGTTTTATCAAGCACATCAAAATAGGCATTTATCTCAGACCTCTTCAATCTGATGATTTGATGACCTCTTCACTCGACCCAAATATTTGCCATCGAGCCATTTTTTCAGGTTTGGAAATAGAAAGTAATCGCAGGGTACTAAGTCTGGAGAACATGGACAGGGTAGTAGTTCGTAGCCTAATTTATGGATTTTTGGGCAACAAAAGATTTTTTCAAAATTATTTTTGTTATTTTTTGACTCATTCAATAGCTACATATTGTAGAACAACTTATTCAAAATGGCCACTATTTGCTTTCCAGCACGAGTGAAGTCGATCCGGCCAGTCATCGATGGTAGCACGCACGACATGCATAGGAAATTTCTACTGCTCGGACAAGAGCGCGTTTAGAAACTCGATATTTGGGTGCCGATCAGAGTAAGCCATTCCCTCTAATATGGATCACAATTTCTAATCCAATGGGTTCAAGTCTGGGCTACCCGCTGGCCTCTGATCCGTGGAAATAAAGTCCGGTTCATTGCTTTTGAGCGACTCTTGAGTCAATTTAGCCTTATGGGCCGGAGCAGAATCTTGTTGAAAGGTTCATAGCTTGTTTTGGAATAATGTTCTCTTAAGAGGCTTCACAACCAATTCCAAAACATCGGATTTATACACTTCCACCGAAGTTTGACTCCTTTTTCACAAAAATGGAGAGCTTGGTGACCCCATCATAGGCAACCAAACCATCACAGAAGCTGGGTGGTGACCTATCTGAATTTTCAGAAAGAGTTCTGCTGCATGTTGTGATGACAGAGCATGCACTCTATCATTCTGTTTATTGAACGATTCCTCTACGGTGATAATTTTTTCGTCAGTAAACAGAATTCGTCTGTGGGCATTATCCGTGTGCTTGAGAAGTAACGCTTTCGTATTTCGCTTACGTTGTTCCTTTCACGCTACCGTGAGAAGGTGACCGGTATGTCTTTTATATGCTCTGAGTCCCAAGTCATATTTGAGGATGCGAGAGATCGATTGCGCTGAGATTTTCATCTCTCGCGACAAGATTTTCTGCTTTCACAGCGGTTTTCGCTTGATTCGAGACTTCATCGCCTTGATGGATCGTGGTGTACTTACAACACGCGAACAGTCAGATTTTGGACTATCGATTATTACACCAGTATCCTAAAACAACTTCACTGTACGATACACAAAATTACGATTGACTTCGAGTGGTCGCAAGTTCGAGAAGAAATCGCCTTTTTGCATGCCACATTTTTTTAGACCATCTATAAGATCACGATTTTCAAGCGAGCCCCATTCCATGATTATAAACAATTGCCGCAGAAAACTTTTTTTGCGAAAAAGAGGCATAAAACAAGAAGAAAAAATTATTTTTCACCAAGACAATGCACTGTTTCACGTTGCTTTCTCATCCACCGTATTCGCCAGATTTGGACCCCAGTGACTACTGGCTTTTTGCTGACCTCAAAAAAATGCTTGCCGGCAAGAGATTTGGCTCCAATGAAGAGGTGATGGCTGAAACTGAAGCGTATATTGAGGCGAAGCACAAATCGTTCTACAAAACCGGTATTGAAAAGTTAGAAAATCGGTAGAATGAATTTATTGCTCTTCAAGGAACCTATGTTGATGAATAAAGAAGAATATTTGCAAAAAAAAGTTTTTTTATTACTTAGTCTCGGGACTTATTGGACCATGTGTTTAATTTAAAACGATGCTTTAATAATTTGAATTTTTTGTTGATCAAATAGTTTTTCGTGCTCAAAATGGCTACAACTCTACTGCGCAACGATAAGGCACATCCCCCTTCTTAAGAAGTCTTGATAATGGTCCAAAAAATCGACTGCAATTGAATATTGGAAAAATATAATGAAATGGTTAACTCTGTAAATTTAGAAATAAACAAACACAGTTTAACTCATTTATTATGTTTAAAAACAATACAAATAAATAAAGTTATGATAATTGGTTTTAATAAAAAAAAAATTGGTTTCGTAGCCGTTAGACCTTCTCCAAATTTTCTGATTGGGGCACATTGGCGCAAAAAAAATTTATTTTATTAGTATAATAAAATATCCCATAAAGGTACCAATACCTTTATAAAGGAGATTAACGCGGATAACACTTTCGTTTTTTTCCATTTTTACCTACTGTGGTAAATTTTTAAAAAATTTCTATTTCAAAGATTTTTTTTTTAAATCTTAGCAATAAATATTAGTTAAAGTTTTGAATTTTTCCTATTACTTAATCATTGATCCAAAACATTAAAATATAAAATATCTTAAAATACTTATACAAATAATACAACAAATATTTGAATTTTGATCAAAAATTTACTATTTTTTTATTTTTTTTTTTAAATTTTTGTCAAAATTTTAAGGCGTCAAAATTTAATAAAAAATTTAAAAATAAAGTGACATTGGAGTGATTTTTATTTATCTAGTGTTAAAAGGTATTTGAAATAAAGAATGTTTTTCAAACATCTTTTAAAATTAGGTTTTGGCCGTCTTTTTAATGTTTCGAAAAAATGTGAGCCAGTGCATTCTCATGGTAGAAGAGCACGATTTTCGTTGCCAATTGCTGTCGTAGGTATGTACTTAAAATTTATGTAAAATCTGTCCAACAGCTGTGAATAATATTCGCCGGTACCCGTTTACCCTTTTCAAGGTCATTGATGACCGATAGACCCACCTTGGGCTTCTTTGGTGCATGTTCACCCAAAGAAGTTCACTGCTTTGACAACTTGATCTCCTTGATCTCTGGTGTGTTGTGATGTACCCATTCGTCTATGGTTGCGAAACGGCGCAAAAAATCCTTCGAATTCCGTTTAAACATCGCTATACAACACTTCTTTGAAGTGGTTACACGGCTGCGCTTATGGTTGGCTGTGAGCAATCGCGGCACCCATCGTGCGAATAGCTTTTTCATGTCCAAATATTCGTGTAAAATGTGATGAACCCATTCAATTGAGATACCTATAGCCTCAGCCACCTCACACACTTTCAGTCTCTGATCATTCAATATCATTCCATGGATTTTATCGGCGATTTCTGGTGTGAGGACCTCTTTTGGGCAACCTGAACGTTCACTTGTTCACTTGTGCTGGAACACCCACAACGGAGTTCAGTAAACTACTTTTTAACAATTGAAATTGATGGTGCAAAGTCCTTATAGTATTTATCAAGTCTTTTCTTGGTTTCGACTTTATATAAAAATCTATATAAAATATATATATAAAAATCTTTGCAAAAGTTGAAATTCTACAACACTGTGTTATAACCTGTTCTTTTGTCTTTTTGGCTGTCTTCATAAAATACCGAGTGGCGTCCGTGGCGTAGTTGGTTAAAGTGCGTGGCCACTATGTCAACGAACTCGGAGACAGGTTCGAACCCCAGCAGCGACAGAAAATTATTTGAATTAAAATAATTTTTCTGTACGGCCGCCATCCTCTGCAGACAATGGCAAACCTCAGAGAGTAATCAAAATGCCATGTAAAGCTTCTTGAGAACAAGAACATTCCGTTCATCGCCGTTCGGAGTCGGCGTTAAGCCTGTAGGTCCATTTCTCGGTCAATTGTGTACAAACTTAATAACACGTACAATACAATTGATCCTAAGAAGCTAGGTCAAAGTCCTTTCAAGGACTGAAATGGCCAGTTATTTATTTTTTTTAGTCATAAGATACCGTATTAGCAAAATGCAAAAAAAGAAAAAAATACTTATATAAAAAATTTCAAATCTTTCCAGCTCTTCTTTGCATAGCTTAAACAGTATTAATTAACTTTAATTTTCTTATCTTCTGTTAAATAAACCCATGTTTTGGCAGCGCAAACAAAGTCATCGTCATAACAACATTGTTAACCGTGAACTACTACTAATTGGATTTTTTTTTTTTTGTTTAACAAGCTAAATACAAACAATTTTGCAAAGTTGCAGATACAACTAGGTAAATATTGCAAAGTAATCAAAATAATTTGCTATCAACTTGATTTCGTGTGTGTTTCGTGGGTGCAGAAAGAGTTGAATAGATTTAATTGTTTTTACACTTTATGACTTTATGTGTCATTCCACTTAAAGCAATGGAATTTTTTTTTTAACTTTGGCGAAAATATTTACTTTTATAAACATAAACAAACATGTTTTTCGGCAACTGATTAAGTATGCAGTTTTATTTTTTTTTTTTTTTTGAAATAATAAATAAAAACTTTTTAACAGAAAAAAGCCAAACAAACCCGACTTTAAAATCACTACAAAGTAAAAAATAATTTGAAATTACTTTTCCTTTTAATTTCTTGGTCAAATTTGATAAATTTTTATGTATATTATTGGATATTGAAAATCTTATTATTTAAATTTTTTTCTAATTTATTTTGTTATCCTAAATATTTTAATTTCTTTATGAAAACGAGTTTTTGAGCTCTAGGCCAATCATGTTGAGAACAAGACAACATGAAGAACAAAGAAGGCGACAGCCAACAACAACAACAACAACGGCTCTGTATAGAGCCAATCACAACAGCTTTGACTATACAGACTGTTTCATTGGTCGCTACACCAACTCATCAGTAGTCTTTTGTGTGACTTTACACTGTGATCCACTCAAGCTACTTAGGTTCTAGTTATACTGCCAATATGCCGAGAAAGTTACCCGGAATTTTATTTTTGGCAGAGAACGCTTGAATTTTTGTAACTGAGTTCTTATCGACATTAGATGCAAGCTGTACCAAGGTTAACCTAAATCGTATCATACTTTTAGGCCTAGCCTTAATTCATGTGCATCTTCGAAACTCGATCACGTGGTTTGCCGCTCCGGGTAACTTTCTCGGCATATTGGCAGTATAACTAGAACCTAAGTAGCTTGAGTGGATCACAGTGTAAAGTCACACAAAAGACTACTGATGAGTTGGTGTAGCGACCAATGAAACAGTCTGTATAGTCAAAGCTGTTGTGATTGGCTCTATACAGAGCCGTTGTTGTTGTTGTTGTTGGCTGTCGCCTTCTTTGTTCTTCATGTTGTCTTGTTCTCAACATGATTGGCCTAGAGCTCAAAAACTCGTTTTCAATATAAATAATGAAAGGCCGTATTCAAAAATATTAAGATTTAAAATTTCTGGGAGAGCACGCCCGTAAAATGTTAAGAAAATCATTAGTTGTGTGTTAATCACATAAACAACAAAGTCTTTCATAACAAAATGGTCTCCACACCATGTTAGGTGTACCATCAGTTAAACTAACTGAACCCTAAAAATGGAAGTGTGGAAAAAGGGAGGAGCTAAAAAGCAAAAATAACAACAACTTCAATATGCTCTGATAGCGGCAAACCACGTGATCGAGTTTCGAAGATGCACATGAATTAAGGCTAGGCCTAAAAGTATGATACGATTTAGGTTAACCTTGGTACAGCTTGCATCTAATGTCGATAAGAACTCAGTTACAAAAATTCAAGCGTTCTCTGCCAAAAATAAAATTCCGGGTAACTTTCTCGGCATATTGGCAGTATAACTAGAACCTAAGTAGCTTGAGTGGATCACAGTGTAAAGTCACACAAAAGACTACTGATGAGTTGGTGTAGCGACCAATGAAACAGTCTGTATAGTCAAAGCTGTTGTGATTGGCTCTATACAGAGCCGTTGTTGTTGTTGTTGTTGGCTGTCGCCTTCTTTGTTCTTCATGTTGTCTTGTTCTCAACATGATTGGCCTAGAGCTCAAAAACTCGTTTTCAATATAAATAATGAAAGGCCGTATTCAAAAATATTAAGATTTAAAATTTCTTTATGAATATAAAAGCTTTTCAGTGAATTTGTTTTCAGTTGGCAATTGTTGAGTGCGCTGAATGTAGCCAATGTGTTCTGTGCATTACTTGTGCAGCTGTAACATACTATAACATATTGTATATGAGCTTTATAAGCTCATCCCAACCAATAGAGTGAAAATGTTTTTGTGTGCAAAGCTTTTAAAATTACTTTTAAATTAAGATCTGAAATAACTACAGCGTCACCAAAGTAGCACAGCACCAAATAAACAAAGTTAAATAAACAATATAGTGCAGAGTTGGTAAAAGATAACGATTGAGTGGCAAAGTTTAGCGCCGGCTTCAAAGCTTTTATTTACATAAAGAAATTCATATATTTATAATAATAAACATTGAAGTTCGTTCTAGGTTTTTTTCGTAATTTTGTAGAACATTAAATTTTTTGTTTTTAAGTCTAGCAGGATTATAGACCCAAAATGTGGGTCCATATGTGGGTTAAAATACTGAAAATATTTGCAATATTACTTAATTCAAACATTTAAAACAACGAAATTGAATCTTTTCTCCCCGATTATGGAATAAATATGAAAAACTTGGTTTTAATACTTTTAGGGCGATAAATCGATTTGGTCTAAAATGGTTGGATTTCGAGGGTTAAACTGTTCTACTTTGTAGTTAAAATAGGAACACTTTCGATTTGAAGTGGGAAGAGTGTTAATAATGGTTTGTGTTTAAGATAAATTCAATGACTTGTTTTCTTTGTCACAATTTCGTAAACACTTTGATATTTAAACATACAAATTTTTTCAAAACTACCTTCTGCACTGAAAAAATTGCCATTTTATTATATTTTTTTGTAAATATTTTTAAATTATTTGACCTATTTTCTGGTTTTTATTTTCTTTTTCTCATGGTATAATAATAGAGGTAAACTCGCTAGATGAGAGCGTACTGCCGCGAATGTCAAAACGAAGTTGAAAACTCATATAAAATCTCGAAGCTATGAGAATGACAAGAGAAAGCAAGAATTGGCAAAATGTAAACGAAGTTAAACGGTTGAAGCTGTCTTGTTGCATTAATTAAAAATTGTAGTAAATGGTTATTTTTCGTGTTTTTATTGATATTAAACTAATTTAAAATTGTTTCCAGCCAACCATCATTAGGTTTGTTCACGTACTTTACTTGTAAAAACTTGCAGGGAGAGAGTAAAAGAAGAATTGAGACAAAAATATTTACAAAGAGAAAAATAGCAGAAAAAGTACGTGAACAGAAAACTAGTAGAAACTTGCAAGTTAACAGCTGATCAAACGAATTGACATCATAAGCTGTTTTTTCTGCTATAATAAATGGTTATAAATTATTGAAATCATTTCTTGGGTCTCACCAACATTAACATTATACTTACATTTTCCTCAGCATCATAAATGTTTCTTTTTCTATCCATTTTAATACGAAATCAACAAGAAATAACTTTTGACAGCTTGTTTTTTTTTTTGACAAACAGTTTTTTCGGTAGTTGCAAGTTCTTGCAAATAGAAATTTTGCTAGCAGAAACTTGTAGCTACTTTTTTCTCTCTCACTATTTTACGCCCTCGTTGTCCTCTCTCGTTGCAAGTTTTTCGAGTACGTGAACGCTTTACTGGTAAAAACTTGTAACAATTTGTACAAATTTTTTGTTAGTGAACAAACCTATTGAAAATTAAACGCAAAAACTATTAACCGCAAGCAGGGAGCGCAACTAAACAACAACAAAAGTTCAGCAGTAAGTACACAGCTGATTCTGACAATATCGGCAGTAATGACAAAAGAGAGCACAATCAGCGCTGCGACTACCTGTATTATTATACCATGCTTTTTCTTAGAATTTTTTCATAGTAGAATAAGAGAAGCGCATTTCGGACTGCGCTCTCTTCCTCATAGCGAAAATAGTCAAAGTCAGCTGTTTTGAGAATGAACCAAAAGAAAAAAGTTGGATTTCTCTCATTGGATGTGATTGGAAAAAATTTAATTTGTTGATAAAATTATTAAATTTGATAAACTCCAATTGGATTGTGCGTGTTTAATTTAAAGTTTGTGTTTGATTTAAACTTTTTAAAAATGAAATGCGTGCTGTGTTTGCCTTTGTTTACATTTTGTCAATTTTCGCTTTCTAAACGCTTTCAGATTTTCTATGGGCTGTCAATTTTGTTTTGAGAGTTGCGGCAGTCTGCCTCTCTGAAATGATTCTACATACCTTCTTTTCATTGTATTTACCATGAATTTTTTTTAAATAGTTTACATTTTTTTTATCATATTTTCCAAATTTTTGAAATATTTTGAATTATTTTTAACAATATTTGTGCTGAAATGAGAGCAAATTATTTTAAAAATGCTTTATCAGGGGTTTTATAAATTTATAAACAATCATAAGCGAGGGATTTATATCACATTTTAGCCATTTTTAAAAACCCTATCATTTCTAAACAAATATTTTCAAGCATTTTTTGACATTTTCTTCGTTTTTGATATATTTTGAAATAATTTGATATATTTTTGACAAAATTTTTGCTCAGATGAGAACTAACAAAATTTAAAAATGCTTTATCGAAGGTTTAATGAAGGTCTCAACCATGGTTGAATAAATAAGGTTGTCGCATGGGTGAGAGCGAGTTCCCATAAATGTCAAATCGAAGTTGACATCTCATACAAAATCTGAAAACGAAAATTAATAACATGAAAAGCCGTTGAAGTTGTTGTTGTTGCTTTTCATTGATTTTGACAATTATGGGTACTGAAAAGAGAGTACGATCAGCTACGAGACAACCTTATGTATTCAACTATGGTCTCAACCATTTTTAAATTCTCTCTTTTATGAAGCGTTTAAAAGAGCTTTATAACGCTATTGAACGTTTGAATGATGTTTTTAAATTTTTTTATGTTTTTCTTATCTAGGCTTTATAGGAGGTTCATAATTTTTTGTGTATGCATCCGTAGGAATATATTTTAATTCGTTTATTTTTTCTGAAAATGATTATTTCAAAATAATGCTAGAAATTAGCTTCTTATTTTTGTGGGACATAATCTGACTAAGTCTTAAACAGCAAAGCGGATGAAATGGAAATACAGGAAGTCATTTTTATTTTGAGTAAATTTTGTGTTCTTTGAATGTCATATTTACTTAAATGTAAGGTCGTCGTCAAGTTTGAAGATTTTTCTAAGATGTTTTATAACAAAACACAAGTGTTATATTGAAGGTATTTTGTTTTTAGTGGCAAGTGTTATATTCTCATATTGGCACTTATACTTACTTAACTGTTTGCCCGTCTTGTTCATTAATTCTAAATTAATGCTCTTAAAATTTAATCCGCTCAAATTTAAGATTTTTTGAGCTCAGATTCTTGTATTGCATAAAAAAATTCGAGTTTAATTGACAAGCTGTTTATTTAAGTTATATGAGCAGACTGAATATCATCAGTTCAGAAGTGATAGAATGTACTTATAGAAAAATTACAGCAAAAAAATTAAGACTAAAACATAATTCTTAGTGAAGAAGATAATTTGGGCAATTGTAGAAGACGAGGTCTTCATATCAGTATGGGCCGATAAAAATTCCAATTTGCGCAACGCTAGCAAGAACTCACATGCGTACGCAGAGATGGCTGCAGCCTTGTCCTCAAGTGATGATGGACAATTGATGTCACGTTGGTAGATGTGGCGTAAAAATGAGAACACAAAAGAAAACAAGGAAATCTAAACACAATTCTGCCGACGCACGTTGGGAAAAATATGCGAAAAACTCTCGCATTGCTATAAAAAGGCTGTAACGTCTAAACAGTTAGACGTAAAAGCACCAGTTTTTGATATTTTATTTAGAAAGCATTAAAGAAATAGTTGGCACTATCTTTTCACTTTTTTTGCTTTTAAATTTTAGTACCCTACATTGGAAAATTAAGACTTTTTACAAACCTTATAACATGTGTAGAAATAGTTTTTTTTTTTAAAGAAACTAATTTTTAACCCTCAAAATATATTTTAAGGAATTATTTTCAACTTGATAAAAATTCCTCATTAACCCTTTAAAGTGTTGTTAATTTTTATTCAATTTTCTTCTTTTGCAAAAAGAAAGAAAAGGTGACTCGAAAGAACCATGAGATTACTTCTGTTCATTTTCGACTCAAGCTAAAATGTGTAAAAATTCCTCTCACCTAAAGAAAAAGTGGTTAACCCTTAAACGACAAAATAACAAACTACCAGAATATATATTCTAGATATATGTTAAAAGTAATTGGCATCTTTAAGCTCATAAATATGGTAATGAAACTGTACCCAGTTGGAAAAAATCATGTTTTAACCCTTCGCTTCCTAAATTAATTCTGAAGATTAATTTCAGACATTTATGAAGGTATTCAAAAACGATTATAGAAATTTTGATATATTAACTTCTTTCAACTATCCCATTACCTGCTGTTAACCCTTTTTACTCAATTTTAACAATTTATACACAACATTTTTCTAATATTTGAGTGAGCCACTCCCACTTTTTCACACGAAATTGTTTTAATGTGTTTTTTTTACCATACATCAAATATTTTTCCTTTTGCTGAATAAAATCCATTTTATAGCTTATTCACTGAAATGGGAGTTAAAGTCGGCGGACCACTCCCCTGTTTTGGCAATATTTTGTTCTCACGTTTTACACCTATATTGCAAAATTTTTTGTAACTTAAACACAAGCCCTGTATAGTGTTTTAACTACAGCGGGTAATCGAACGCTTCAGCTTCAGTGCATACTCGGTAGTATAGTCATAGTTTAAAGTTCAAATACTCGAAAAGGCGCAAGTAGTCGCAAAAAAATTTGGTACCACCAGAGATAGGAAAGCTTGAAATGTAGGCCCAGAAGATTTTTCGTGGATTCGAGTGGATTTAAAAAAATTAAAAAAAAAAATAAATAAATAACTAGCCAATTCGGCCCTTGAAAAGACTTTGACCTAGCTTCTTATGATCAATTGTGTTGTGCATGTTATTGGGTGTTGGAATTAGTTTTAAAGGTTTTCTAAGAGATGGCGTAACTATCAATAGATCGCATCGGGCACACCTGTGACTATATTCATTTCAAAGCACATTGTCTAAGCTTCATTTTTCAATATGTGTCATTCCACTGAAGTGTAAACAACATATATTTTTTTCTCTGTGAACATGTCGACTTTCGTTCCAACAAAACGCAATTTGCGGGAAGGTTTACTTTTGTGCTTCCATTTGAAGAAAAAAGCCGTTGAAGCACAACGCACGCTTACTGAATGAAAAGTGGATCCATTACGATAATCCTAAGCGAAAAAAATCGTGGGGACCACCCGGCCATGCATCAACATCGACGGCCAAGCCGAATATTCATGGCGCCAAGCTTATGCTGTGTATTTGGTGGGATCAATAGGGTGTCGTGTACTATGAGCTGCTAAAACCTAACGAAACCATCACTAGGGAACGCTACCAACAACAACTGATGCAATTGAGCCGAGCATTAAAGGTTAAACGGCCGGAATATGGCAAAAGACACAACAAAGTGGTTTTTCAACATGACAACGCACGGCCACATGTTGCAAGAACCGTCAAGGAAACGTTGTAGGCGCTGAATTGGGATGTGCTACCCCACCCGCCTTATAGCCCAGACATAGCCCCTTCCGACTACCACCTATTCAGATCGATGACGCATGGCTTGACTGAGCAGCGCTTGACTTCTTACGAGGATACCAAAAAATGGGTCGATTCGTGGATTGCCTCAAAAGACGAGTCGTTCTTCCGGCGCGGAATCCATATGCTGCCAAAAAGATGGGAAAATGTTGTAGCTAACGATGGACAATACTTTGAATAATATACATTGTACCGTTGTTTCTAAATAAATGCTCAAAAACCGAAAAAAAAACCTTTAAAATTAATTCCAACCCCCAATATTAAGTTTATACACAATTAATCGAGAACCGGACCTTCAGGCTTAACGCCGACTCTGAACAGCGATGAACGGAATGTTCTTGTTCTCAAGAAGCTTTACATGGCAGTTTTGTTACTCTCTGAGGTTTGCCATTGTCTGCAGAGAGGTGGCGGCCTTACAGAAAAAAATTATTTTAATTCAAATACTTTTCTGTCGCTGCTGGGGCTCGAACCCGGGTTTCCAGGTTCGTTGACATAGAGCCCACGCACTTTAACCTATTACGCGACGGACGCCACTTCTTCATCATAATCGCGTAGTAACATATTTCAAGACTTCATTATTATCGGGTAGCGCAACTTCAACAATGTCATCCGGAATCGGGTTTTCCAGGATATCATATCTATCTAAAAGTTATCTTAAAGAGCCCTACGATGATATTCAGAAATAAAAATCATATTCATTAATCTAAATGTTTTTTTATAACGATTTTGACTGTCTAACTTAAATACATGAATCCATAAAATGTTTCCTATTTTTTGCTCTAAGCGCTGTTTGCAAAACTACTGTCAGTCAATACAACTGAATGTCAGTTTTACTCTCTTCGCTATACAACCCTTCAAATATCCACTTCCACATATTTATTCTTATGGAATTGGCCATAGTAATAATTATTTAAAAGGAGTTCTCCTCCATTTTATTACTCCAATATCATGGCTTAGCATCCTTCTATTTAATGAGCTACTCGAAATCCTCATAACTTCAACTTTAACCCTGGCAATTAAGTGTTGCAACCATTAACATGTAAACCCTTCCCGACAACCCTTCAGTCGCGGGTGTTAAATAATTTATTACACTCAGCTAAATTATAGTTAATAACACATCATTTGAAGTTTTAAGGGAGACTTATATGTAGCTAGTAGATACACAAAAAGCAACCGATAAAATTTTGATTTTTCTTTTCTCTAACGCCACCCGCTCGAAATAAAATCAGGTGTTTAAACAAGATGAGCAAGCAAATTGTTGGCTTAGCAATTTCAAGATTGTAAAATGTTGGATTGTAATGGCCTCAAGGAATTTTGGTAGAGATAAAAAAAAAGTTAACTTCGTTACTTTCAACGCAATCATTTGGATTAAATTTATTTGAGGGCGCTAAGCGGCTTAGTTATTTTGTTGCTCTCTTGTAAGGCATACCTACAAGTTCTCGTTGTAATATCTTTGCATTTATCACACATTTTTAGATAATGAATTTTTAAAAATATTTTATCACACAAAAGTGCTTAACTTTATATCTTTAATGGCATGTTCTATAAAAATACCATTAAATATATTTTATGGCTTTTACTTGCTTGTGCAGCCGCTTAGATTGCAATTAAGTAAGAGTTTATTTTTTCTTACCAAGTTGTATTTGTTGCTTTTTTTTGGGAAAACTCATTACTAACTTGTGTCATATTTTGGTTTCTCTTATTACATACTCTGCTGTATTTCGGTCTAACATCGTTATTTTCGTTATAATGATTAATGATTTAATTGTAGTATTTATTTTCATCTTTTCTTTATTTTTAGGTAAGTTGCTGGAATGAGGTGTTGTAACTCCAACAGCGTTAATTGGATTTATTTGATGCCACACAGAGAGTTATGCTGATTTATGAGCTTCTTAAATACATTTTCAGGTTTGTTCCATTGCAGAGGATTAAGAGGATAATAATATTTTTGATATAATAAAGAAAATTTTATTAAGATATTTGGAGAGTAGACTTATGAGGTAAACGATATTTCAAACAGATATTTGCGCACCAGATGGCAGAAGTACCAACCCAGAAAATCAAATGTTTTTTGACAATGTCTCAAGCGCGGTTTGTTTGAATGGGGAATTCGGGGTGTTCTTTAATCCGAAAGGGAATGTATGTTGCATAATAGAAATTAATTTTGCCCATAAATTAAGTTTTTCTTAAATAGGCCACTGACATGGTGAATAGTCGTGTAATTCTTTGTTTTTTGTTTATAATACAGTCTGCAACTGAGTCAAAAGTTATACTTTATCTTTTCATAATGAGTTCGAAATAAAACAGCATTTTTTGGGAAAAGAAGCATTTTTGTTGCAATGTTTGTTTTTAATTCCTCGACCAACTGATTATTAGAGTAGTTAGTAGAACCTCCATGCTTTTTCCCAGCTATTTGAAAGAGCAATTTTACACGTTGCATAATTTTTGCAATTTCATATTCGATGCACCAACAAACGATTTAACGATTCAACCAACGGTTACAAAACTTTAAAGGCTATAACTTCAGCACGACAAGAGTTAAATCAAAAATTTTTTTTTTATTTTCAGCTGTTTAAGATTTTACCATAGTTCAAAATTCATTATTTTTTTCCATTTTGATCAAATTTTTAAAAGTTATGAAGCGTTTTTTTTAAATTTTCGCAAATTTCACGAACAAATAATAATATATAATAATAATATAAAAATAATATATAGTACACCAAAATGTCAAAAAAAAAAATGTCACTTCAAAAAATTGTTATTTGAAAAAGCACGGCATGCTTTATCGAAAAGTTTCTAAGAGGCGAGGAGTGATGGTAGATAATGAATAGATATCGTCTAATTTAAATGAATAAAACAATATTTTCATTTTCAAAATGACAGGCTGCTTTATTTAGAATTTTGTTTTGTTTTTATGTATTATTGTCCTCAAACCCTCCTCAGGCTAAGCAGCCCTCAGCTATGCCTTCAGTAAACAGTAGTTTAAATATGTCTTCACCTCCATCTTATACTCCACCATTGGCTAATTTGATTTCAACTGAGCCCAGTAACCCAATAATTAATCTAAGGGCAGTATCGAGGCAAAAACTCTTATTCATTTCACGTCTTCAGACCGACACAACAAGTGAAAATGTATTAACGTTTGTCAAACAAAATATTTTATTTATAATAAACCCTCCCACGCCTCCTTTATTCTAACGGTTGCAGCCGAAGAGTTTTCTACTATTCTTAACTCTAAAAAGTGGGCCGAGAATATTCTCGTTTCTGAGTATATGCCTAAAAATAAGTCAAGAAGGACGAATAAAGTCGCCCAACAGACCCAAAAAACTAAATAGGCTATCCCTTTACTATCAAAATGTAAGGGGATTACGTTATAAAACGCGAGACTTCTTTTTGGCGTCTCAGAATTTTTCTGAAGATATTATCGCGTTAACAGGAACGTGGTTGAACGGAAGCATTACTGACTTTGAATTGTTTGACAATAGTTTTCAAGATTCTAGAAGGGATAGACACAATGACAATATTTCTGCTGTTGGTGGTGGTGGGTTCCTTAATTGATATTCCTTGCTATTCTAATATCGAACTTTTATGCGTTAAGGTGTTACATTGTAATTCCAATGTATATGTTATTAATGCATATGTTCCCCCAAAGAGCAGTACAGAAGTCTATGCTCTTCCTAATAGACTAATAGATATAGATAATCCTTGCGGATTGCATATATTATATAATAAATCTACTTGACGTTAATGACGACATTTTACTGTTGGGCGATTTCAATTTGCCTGACTTAAAATGGCATTCTTCCGACGATGGTACAAATTTTTGTGCATCAAATTCGAAGACTCGCCAAGAGCATATATTTGTTGACAATATCGCACACCCTCTTCAAAAGAGACACAACTCGAAATTTTGAAATTTTCAGCAGAGCCAAAAAAGTATTTCCTTTTGCAAGCAACTTCATACAAAAGAAGGATACAAAATGATTTTTAAAAAATTCACGAGCAATCAGATTAAAACAAAATTTTGACAGTCGATGGAGATGTGGATTACGAATTGATTTATATTAAAAAGTCAAAATTGAAAAATTTCGAGTTGTGTCTCTTTTTAAGAGGGTGTGCGATATGACTTACAACAAGTTTGTTGTATTTATAATAGTCTTGAAAGACTTCTTGACCTGGTCTTAACTACAGACAGTAACAATGTGATTAAGAGGGCCTTCCATGCTCTGACTATTGTAGATGAATACCATCGACCATTGAGCATTTGGTATAAATCGGACAGAGAGTGCATAGTAAATTCGAGTTCAATTGATAAGGTTTATGAACTCAACTTTAAAAAAGCTGACTTTTTGAAGTTTAATCAAGTACTTCACAACAAACTAAATGTTATTTTAGAGTACTTAAGTGGACATAACCTTGTTGATTCCATATTTTTTTTTAAAAGGAGCTCTTTACTGTGTTCTCTCAGTCCGTACCATAAAGCCTCAAATTTGCGAAAAACTGTGCGTACCTGTGGTACACAAAGGATTTAAAAATTCTTCGCAGCAACAGGAAAAGGGCATGGAGGAAATATGTCTGTAGTTTAGACTCAAATGACCTGGAAACCTACAAAAGTTTGTTTCTGGAATTTGAAAATAGCTCAGCTGCATTATATAATGAATATTTAGACAATATAAAGCTGAGAATACTGTCCGATCCAAATAAGTTTTAGGGATTCATAAATACAAAGAAGAACTCCGATGGATTCCCTTCATCATTCAAAACTGTTGATGGAATCACTGATGATCCCGTCATTATTTGTGGTTTAATTGCAAATCTTTTAAAAGAGTCATTTTGTTTGGATTATTTTGATACTGATGAGGGGTATTTTGAATATATCAATTCTACACCCAAGGTTTCTTTGGGACCTATATCTTTTTCCTCAGTAGATATATTAAAGTATATTGGATCAATCCAAAGGATTTTGGTGCTGGACCTGATGGAATTCCTGCCGCAGTGATAACTCAATGCGGTTCCGTTTTGTGTCAACCTCTTACATTATTATTTAATAAATCTATTAACGAAGGATATTTTCCATTTTTTTGAAAAAATTCGTTTATTAGTCCAATTTATAAAAAAGGTTGTAGGAATGAAGTTATAAATTATAGGCCCATCGCTAGGCTTTCATCGATTCCCAAACTGTCTGAGCGAATGGTTTACGATCGCGTTAAGGGTCACTGTGGAGAAGTTTTAATGACTCGTCAGCATGGTTTTGTCAATGGTAGATCCACTCTGTCTAATCTTCTCGATTACAACATTTTGCTTAAATTCGATTGAATCTGGAAACCAGGTCGACTGCATTTACACTGACTTTAGTAAGGCATTTGATAAACTTCCTCACAATCTAATTTTATTCAAGCTGAAGTCTTTGGGATTTCCGCAATATTTCGTTAGCTGAATTAAATCGTATTTGTCAAAACGATTCCGAGGTGTGTTATCTTCTGAGTTTGTTGCGGAATCCGGTGTTCCTCAGGGTAGCCACCTTGGTCCACTTCTGTTTATTTTAGCAATTAATGATGTAACTCACATCATAAAACACTCTCATCTGCTTATTTATGCTGATGATATGAAAATATACAGAACAATAAACTCTCAACACAATTCAGCCCTACTCCTGTCTGATCTGAACTCTTTTGAGATTTGGTGTACTAAAAATAACATGTTTCTAAATCCACACTAATGCCAAACTAAGACCTTTTCGCGAAAAAGGAATAATTTAATTATTGATTATCAAATTAAAGATACTGCCCTAAGTCGTGTAGATGTACTGAAAGACCTTGGTGTATACATGGATTCTAAGCTGTCGTTTAGCATCCATATTGATAACATTTGTAAAAAAGCATCTTCAATGCTTGGATTTATAAAGCGCTGGGCCAAAGAGTTCAATAGCATGATTACAACTACAACGTTGTATTATGCGATCGTGCGTCCTCACTTGGAGTACGTAAGTTAAGTTTGGTCTCCAAGTTACAATGTGCATGTTGATCGAATAGAGAGAATTCAAAAACATTTTGTTCGTTTTGCACTAAGGGGCTTAAGTGGATTTGACATTTTAAACCTTTCTCCTTACGGGGATCGTTTGCAGCTTTAAAAAATGCAATCATTGAGTGAGCCACACCAACTCATAACCGTTGTATTCGATTCTCAAGAACTCCTTTCTCTTATTAATTTTAACGCTAATCGTAGAAGTAGTAGAAACGCTAACAATTTAATTTATTTACCATTTAGTAAAACAAATTACATGTTAAATACACATTTAATCCGCATGTGTACCTTAGTTAACAATTGAAGCTTTTTTGATGTTAACTTGTCAAAAGATCAACTCAAAAGTAGATTAAAAACTATTGTGTAATAATTGCATGACTATGTTCTGCATGGTTAGTTGTTTTGTCTTGTGCTGTCCCTGAGCCCAACCACTATTTTGGTGGGTAAATTTTTCCCACATTAACTCCTTTTGAGCAACTTATATCAATATCGTTGATAATTTCAAAGATTTTTGGATTGTGGCCTTAAATGGGTGAATTCTGAGAATGTCCGAAAAAGCTGTAGTAGCTAAACTCTATTTGTTATTGCATGACAGATACTGAAAGAATGATTGGAAAATTGTAACCTATAAGGTAGGGGTGGGCAAAGTTACACGTATGGGCATTTTGCCCGTACGTGTATTTTGGTTGCCCGCTGCTTGCTTCACGGGCGACAGCATTGCTTCATAAATTCTAAGGAAACGAGGGACATGCACAAATATAATGAGGTAGAGCGTAAGATTATTATAAAGAATTGTGCTCATTGCGCTCAGAGCAATTCATAATCAATGTTGCATGCCATTTATATAAAAAAGGGCCGTTTATAATTTTACTACTTAATATTTTGAATTTAATCATGTTTATATCTCGATAACGTCTTGTGTCCAACACTTGCTTTTAAGTAGTTACGCGCAAAATAAAAGTATAAATTTATTATGGTGATTCAGTTCTAAAAAAATATTAGTTAAAAATATGTTAGGAGGCAGATGTAGTATTATAATGGTTGCATGCTCTTGCGAAACCCTTATAATATGCCAAGAAATTGTTTTTGCAAAGCGATTTTATAGCTGCTGGCAGTAATTTAAAAAAAAAACTCCCTTTTAATAAGCAATTCTCTTAATATGCTAAATATGCTGTTTTAATAGCTCAGATTCCTGCTAGCTGCATGTGTATACTTACTTTTAATGTTTCCTTAAATAAATCTAATTTTAAATTTTTGATGTAGTTTTTTTGAGTAGGTTTTTATTAATCAATGAAAATATTTTCAGTCTGACATTTAAAGTCAATGGCCCTTAGTAATAGAAACGTAAAAACTTGCTTCTAAACTCAAATTTAGTAAGGTGATTCTAAGCTACTTTTTAGGTTTCATTGTAATAAAACAAATCTAACAAAAGTCGACTTCAGTGCTTCTACTGTGAACTGATCTTAAATTTCATCTCTGAACGTACCCTTTGTTCTGTTTGCTTTTGACAGCTGATTTTATTTATTAATAATTTTTGCATACATCAAGCAAAACAAATGGAAGCCGCTATAAGAGTAAGTTGCTTCTTTTGTTTCCTTAAGGTCTAAATCATTTATTATTTCTAGATCCATAAATATTCTTTCATCGTCCAATTTCACTGCAATAATTTCAAATGTCACTTTAAAATAGACTTAGAAGCCGGCGAGCCACAACTAGATGTTTTCTAAATTAGAAGTGACTTTTTGTTATTATTACTACCGATTGAACGTTAAAGTCGAGTTTAAGATTAATTCGACTTAGAATTTCTTTATTACTAAGGGCCAATGTGTTTTTGATTCGAACAAATTATAGAAATTATAGAAAGTGAAAGTGGAAAACAGTAAAGTAAAAATCTAATTATAATTAAATTATGTGTCGGTTTCAACATATGCAACACTTACTTTTCACAACAGCATGCTCTCGCTCTTACGGTTTCTATAAAGCACACTGAAAACAAAGTAGCGCTAAAGTGGTTTTTGCAGAAATCTTATAGGTATTAGAGATTTTTTCTTTGCTCTGATTTATACTGCAAAATGAAATAAATGTGTAGTGCACGGATTATAAAAATTAAACACACTGACAGATGGATAAAGTGAAATAGAGATAAGCAAACGGACATGTAAAAAGCGGAAAACAATCCCTTTTAAATTTTGGATTGTATATCTCGGCTAAAAGTGCACAAAATTTTATAATGGGACGGCGATGGGTTCATGGGAAAATGATAAATGAAAATAAAAAAAAAAACAAAAAAATGTCATCAATGACAGATTTGATTTTTTGAAACAAAGAAATTGTTATAGATCTTGAATGGTTTTAACAAAAAATAAAAAAAAAATTAAATCTGACTTCAGGGTAGATGATTTATAGTCGCATCTTGAAAAAATTTTATAAACAAAAAATTACTGCAAAAAAAAATATTATACAGTTTGATGCAAAAGCATTCTGTACAGTGTACAATTTTTCGTCATCTAATCAGGGAACAGGCCATTGCAAATATTACCTGCTTGACGTTCGCTCGAACACTGAAGCTTTGATCGTTCTGTATGTGAGATGAATACATGGTATAATAATACAAGGTAGCATTGACAACTGCTTATTTTCTCTTCCACAAGAAAACATCTCCTGTCAAAAATAGCTGTTTGTGAAAATGTACCCGCAGCTGCTGAGGTTGTTGTTTTTTTTTCACTTCAACGTTTTCAACATTGTTTGTGTTTTCAATAGCCGATTGTGAGCGCTCTCTTTTTGAGTAATTTTTTTGACAGGAGATGTTTTCCCAACCAACTGTCAATGCTACCTTGTATTATTATACCATGAGATGAATACATATTTTTCTGCACTAACGCCATCTCAAGTGCGCTCTTGTGATTGCATATTGTGAGAGGATTACAGAGAGGATTTTCCATTCCGCAATCCGATTCACCCCCAAATTCATCATGCAATTGATTTCGCCCGCTGCTTGCCCGCTGCTTACACGCAGTCGCAGCACATGCAAGAATTGTGCCCAACCTTACTATAGGGCATGTGGACCCTGATGATAGCCAACAATTTTATTTCACACATATTTATTATTATTATTTCTATTTGCACAAATCCTGCATAGATCCGAAGGGAAATTCGGAAAAATAAAATTTCCATATAATTTTACACCTCCGCCCTATTCTTCACCTTTTAAAAAACATCCAACATGCTTGTATCTTCGAGCTCCTTCAGTTGTGTACATTTTTTGCTTTCTTTCTGAATGCAAATAGTGTGGAGGATATATGAAAATTGTATGTTGACTACAACTTGCAAGCCAGAACTAACTAACTGAAGATTATGGAATTTTTATTTTTTAATTCTTTTATTGATATTTTTTTCATGTATCATTTCACTTTTATTTGTTAATGTTACTTTTATCACACTTTGTCATAAATCCCATAAGTTGTGATATTAATTTCACAACCCTGCAGAGTGGATTTAAATCAATCACGTTAGCACATTTGTTGCCAACAAGCACAAATCAAGCCTAATGGATTTTGCGTGTTTATTTGAGCTGATATCGTGCCATATTTTACGCTGATAACGCTGATTGTCATACCTTTATTTTAAAAATAATTTGCTTTCAGATACACTGATGTTACTGAAAGGGCAAAGAAAAAGGGAAAACATCTAGTGAATGAATGTATAAATGAATGAATGAGTGAATGTATGTACATGCTTCTTGTAATCCGATGAATTTGATAGTAGCTTAAAATGGCTTACATGACTGGATATAAACGAACGACTTGACTGGCTTGTGACGCTGTGAATTGTGACTGTAAATTGAAGGTTGATGAAGACTGTTGTTTTCGGCTCTCGAGTTGAATTTCCTTTTATGATATTTTTATTTATAACTTGCGACATATTTGGTAATGAGCTGAGTGAGAGATGCCTTGTGAAGGTTGGTGAGCATTATTTTATTGTTTGTGTGTTGTTTGCGATGGTATGTTTCTGTGAAGAGCACAAACCACAGCAATGACATAAGCATGAAGTGTGTCAGTGGGTTTGTGAAGAAGCTGTTGCCTTAGGGTTTAAATACAAATATAAGCTAGCAAAACAATTACCGAGATTTATTTATTTAGGTATTCATTTCAAGGTGTAGCATTTCTCAGCAAAACATTTTAAAGCAGAAAATCAATAACTAAGCTGATTGCTTAATACGCAGAACGTTGAAGTTTCAAAGGAGAAACCAAATTTTATAATCCTATTTTAACTTTATCAACAAAGCAAGTAGACCCTTTTTCAAGAAGGGCAGGCGCTCAATTGAAGAAGGGTTCATTTTGTTGTTTGAAAAAAAAAAACGCATAATACGCCAACTTTTTCTAATTCGGTCATTTATCAAAATAAAAAAAAAATAAAAAAATATATTCATCAAAGAAAACCATTTGCAGCAGCAGGTGTAAAGAATTTGTGCTGATTTATGTTGGAAAACCGAAATGTTAAGGGGGGAGTAGGAAATAAAAGAAAACCTGACTGTCGTCAGTCAGTTCGAACAATAGGCACAATTTGTTGCTTCACTTAACCTACCTAAGGGCGAAAATGTCTCAGCAGCCGTCTTTCTTCGAAACTCTTCGAAAGGTAGTGCCAGGTTTCACGTTTAAGAAGGTCTGCTTTGATGTTCAAAAAAAAGGATATGAATGACAAGGAATTAAAAAACCTGTCCATGGAGAACGGTATAGATTTGTATTCAAAGCATAGTATATACCATATATACATATGTATATATGTAATCTTGCTAGAAATTGTAAGGTACATTGGCAGCTGAGTTAAATACAAATATACAATCCAAAGAATATTCTAGAAAGAAATCAATGCCAGCGAAATAAATATGTATTCTGTATAGTATCTACAGGTACAAAGCCTGTGCTGCAAAGGGAGGTAGTTTATTTAATAATAACTGCTATACAATAGCTTGATTTGAAGATACATACCGTGCTTGTGAAAAATCTTTGGCTTAAAAGGTTGTTCTACCTTTAGGTAAATTCAAGCACAGGTAGTCCTGATGTAAAAAACTGAGCAATCATTAAAATTGGTGATGGAAGAAAACGCACTATAGAGCAAACCAACAGATTTTATGCCCAAAACAAAACGAATAAACCAGACAAAATCAGCAGCTGTGTTAAACCTGATTTTGTTTTTTTTTTCTTGTTTTGTTTTTTTTGTTGTTCAACTTTTCAAAACATTTCTTGGCTTGTTTATTGTTGCTGTAGCTGCTGCTGTTTTTAATGTCTCACTAAATAAAGCAGGCAGCATAAGTTGGACTTTGGCTTGAAAAACAGACAGACAGACAATTAAAAAAAAACACAACAGCGTACAAATAAAACAAAAAAAAAAAAAATACAAAAATCTCTGAGTGATTCACACATTGAAGTAAGCTAAGATGACGCGATTCGATAACGTTTTACAATATTTTTGTATCCACATCTTCTGTTTTGTTTTCTTTACGTATTTTTTTTTGGACTTCTCGGAAAAAGTTGCATGCAACTGTTGTCAGCTGAAAACAGCAGCAACTTATAAAAAAATACAAAAAATTAACAGTGGATTTTAAGTTGATCTTTGAGCTAGTTGTTGGAGTTTAACAACTTATTGTGTCTTTTTCTTACACAGCAATAGCGTTGCCACCAGCATGTGTTACTTTTCGGAAACATTATTGTTCGCTTCTTCCATAATATTCCCTCATTAGTTGTTTTTTTTTTTTTTCAACTAAATGCTTTACTTGTTTTATCGACATTTATTTGTATCATCTGTCATGTTCGGTTTTTTGTTTTTTTTATTCCGTGTAGGTTCTTTTGTTATAGTTATAATGCAATCAATTAGTTTCAATTGATTGGGTTTTTTATTTGGCACTCAAGTCGATAATTTTTCTATGGAAGCAGCCGTTATAGAACGTTTGGCAAACTAAGCAGCGTGTGAAGATTTGATAAAAATTTTTCAATATTGCTTAGGCTGGGCAATGAAGATAACGCGAGGTGAATATTCGATGAACATTTGTTAAAGAAACCTCCCACGTGAAGTGAACAACCAGAAATATTGTCACCTGTTGATTCTTTTTTTATCTCCTCTACAAGTTCCTCACTTGTGTACAAAATGTTGGCCCTGTGTGAGGCTTAGTTTTAGGCAGAATTAAAGGCTTCATAACTTCACATTAGATCAAAGCGCAGCACATTGTGATAAATAGTGTTGAATAGTGACAAAAATACAAAATCAAAATTTTAGTATTTTCAAAAAGTTGGTTTGCAAAACAAAAGCTAACGGTTCAGCGATCAAAAATCAAAAAGAATTTTTTAAATATCTTTATTAATAAAGTCATATGAGATTTTTGAACTTTATCAGTTTGATTCCAGAAAATGAGGCATTTTTACATTTGAAAACAACAGTAAAACTTTTTTCAAAATTTTGGAACGGTTATTTAAAATAAAAAGCAGCCTTACCAATAACGAGCCGTACACTTTCTCCTAAAATTGATTTTACTTAAAACTGACTACTTTTTTAAAGCCTTACACTTTATGTTTGCTACCAATAAAAAACGAGTCAAACATTGTTTAGCTAAAACAGGGATATTTTAAAAACATGACAACACTGTCAATTATGACAGAATAACAGATAATTTTACCGCTTTTCGAAAAAGTAACTATTTGAGACAAGCAAGAAATTGAGAAAAATATCGATTTAAAGGGTGGTTAAATTTTAAAGACCGATGTTGAATGTAAACCACACCTAAATGTCAAGTTTATTTTTGCATTTGATTTGACATTTCTCAATTTCAGACTAACTCAATTTGAACCATGGAAAGATACACAATCGAGCAACGTGTTAAAGTTATTCAGGCTTATTATGAAAATTGGCTTTCAAATCAAAATGCATATCGTGCACTTCGTGATTTTTTCGGTCAATTTAATCGTCCAAATGTGCGTACAATCGGAAAAATCGTGCAAAAATTTGAGCAAACCGTGTCTTTATAGAAAATAAATAACTGGCCATTTCAGCCCTTGAAAGGACTTTGACCTAGCTTCTTATGATCAATTGTGTTTTGCGTGTTATTAAGTTTGTGCACAATTGACCGAGAACCGGACCTACATGTTTAACGCCGACTCCGAAAGGCGATGAACGAAATGTTCTCGTTCTCAAGAAGCTTTACATGTCATTTTGATTACTCTCTGAGTAATCCATTGTCTGCAGAGAGGTGGCGGCCGTACAGAAAAATTATTTTAATTCAAATAATTTTCTGTCACTGCTGAGGTTCGAACCTGGGTCTCCAGGTTCGCTGAAATAGCGGCCACGCACTTTAACCAACTACGCCACGGACGCCACCGGGTCTTTAGAAGATGTAAAAACAACAGTGCATGCTCGTACAGCTCGTACTGCAGAAAATATTGCTGCTGTTCGAGATAGTGTGGCTGAACAGCCGTCCACCTCAACTCGTCGTCGTGCCCAAATATTGCACCTCTCACGCTCATCGTTAATGAACATTATGCATAAAGACTTGCATTAACACGCTTACAAGGTACATTTGACTTAAGAACTAAAGCCTCTTGACCATTTCAAGCGTCATCAATGGTCAGAATGGTGGCAAGAAGTGGCAACAGTGGATGATCAATTTTCATCATCTTTTCATCAAATCATCTTCAGTGATGGGGAATTCAGTGGATTCGTCAATAAGCAGAATTGCTTCATTTGGGCGAATGATAATCCAAGAGTGATTGTCGAAAAACCAATGCACCCACAAAGAGTGACTGTCTTGTGCGGTTTATGGGCTGGCGACATCATCGGGCTGTATTTTTTCCAAAATGAGGCCGGTCAGGCAGTTACTGTGAATGATTTTCGCTATCGTGAGATGATAACGAACTTTTTATGGAAGTTCGAATTGGAAGATATGGATGTGGACGATATGTGGTTTCAACAGGACGGTGCCACTTGCCACATAGCTAACGAAACAATGGCTCTTTTGCGCGACAAATTCAGTGGCCGTGTTATCTCACGTAGTGTCGATGTCAATTGGCCGCCAAGATCATGTGATTTGACACCGTTGGACTTCTTTCTTTGGGGTAATTTGAAAGAAAAGATGTACGTCGATAAACCAGCAACAATTAAAGAGCTAAAGGATGAGATAATTTGGCGCATTAACGGCATAGAACCTCGCTTATGCGTCAGCGTCATCGAAAACTTGGACCATCGGATGGAGGTGTGCCGCCGAGGTCGCGGCGGCCATTTGGTCGATATTTTGTCCCATACATAATTGAACCATACCAATATTATCATAATAAAAAGAAATGACAATAATTTACTAAATATTTTGTGTTTTATTCAAAATCAACATAGGCCCTTAAAATTTAACCACCCTATATATACATATATCAAAGTTCATATATAAAATTGCATGTCCATGTATTAGAATTAAATGCATGTCCATGTATTAGAATTCCATGCATGTCCATGTATTAGAATTAAAAGAGAATCCAAACCAACTTTACTATTTTGAGATTTTCGGGAGTTTTATAATCTGACCTGCAAAACTGAATTTCATATTACCTCTCTTTTTCTCTTATCCTTTAGTGATTTTTCTCTTCTTTTTGTTTGTTCTATTTAGTATTTATCATTTTTATTTTTGACTGTAGAAAAAATCAAAACAAATTTTATCTCCGCTCACCTCAACCAGATCAACTCAATAGTTGCAACAAATATTTTAAACAATCAATTTCAAAAGTAACGAAATTGATGTAAACCGTATAATGCGATCTCTTAACATTGCTCGTTATACACAAGACACTGGCAAGAAATTCAACACCACAAGAAATCATAAAAGACTTAAAGCTAAACGCAGTGGGGATCAACTACTTGGTGGTCATCACACCACCAGCCGAGGAAGATCATTAGTAGAAATTGATTGGGGTCTGAAAGGGTTTCAGGCCTATCATGATGATCAGCAGTGTGCCGCATAAGAATGACAGAGAGGTATCAGAAAGGTATAAAGTTAAAAATAATGTTGATGCGAATGATGATTATACGTTGAACGTGCCGTGGTATCATGATTTCTTATTAATCGATTTCATGTTTCTTTCACCTCCTCTACCTCGGCCGCTTATTTTTTATCTCTTGTTGTAAAAAAAGTCAAAAAATAAAACAAAAAGGAACACATATTTGTAAAACGAACAAAAAACGTACCTCTTTCACTTTGGAAGCTTACCCAGCAGGAAATGGATCGATCCGTCTTCGAACACGTCTTCGAGACATGTCAGTTTCTTGCAAGACGGATCGATCCATTTCCATAGCAGTCCTCGAAGACAATTTCAAACAAAATGCAACTTCGACTTGCAGGACATTTTGCTGAAATGTCTTCAGTGACGGCGTCAATCCATGTCTTACAGAGCGGACGCATTTAAACAAACGATGCGCTCTTCGTGCATGAATGTTGTCTTCATGAGTGAAATTTTTACACTCAGACAGCACAAACTATAGAGAGAGAGATAGAGAGAGAGAGAGAGAGAGAGAGAAAAAACGGCACATTAAAATATACAGAAACTTGACTTGATACCACTAATGCCCGCTGCCGATCAGCAACAACTTCGCACTCGTGTAAAGCACGTGAATATATTTGTTTTTTTTTTTAATTTCTTTGCTTATTGAGGATATTTCCTTCGTAATCATTTTTTTTTAAAATTATTTAAAGAGACAAATTTTACAAAACCACAATTTAATTAGTTAAAACGAAATATTTTATAAAACCATAATAATCGTGCAATAGACTCTAGCACGTGCTTCAGGCTCACAATTTAATCGCAACTGACTGCACTTGACAACCGCGTCGATAGTTCAAAATTAAAAAAAAATTTGATTAATAGACACATGCTGAAAATATGCATACGAGTCTTACAGAACGTCCGCATTGACATCAGAGTATTACAAAAACAATTTCTCGATGAGAGCACATCTCAGTTGTTTAGTTACACGAGTTTTGCAGATCGTCCGCAGTCATCATTAAAAAAAATTTCTTATGAGACAATATTCGAAGATTTTGTGCTGACAATATAATGACTTGTCTTGCAGAGCGTCAGCATTCGCTCTGAGAATGCGTACTTGGTCTTCGAGACGGTCTCGAAGACTTCGTCTTTGAGGATTCATATTCCGACTGGGTATAAACACACACACACACACACACACACACATACAAACAAACCACAGACACATGATATGTGCCTGTGTGTTTCGTGTAGATTGTTACACTTTTCAAAACACGCATGGGCAGCATAACGTGATTGATGAAGCTTCTCAAAAAGGCTGTAAAAAAAAGCAGCAGGAACGGGGCTTAACTTGTGCCAACTAAAAGCTGAGTTAATAGAACAACAACAAAAAAACTACTCCATAATAATAGAAGGGTTCGTTCGTTGGCTCGGTGAATGCCAGAAATTAAATGTTCTTCAAACAATGGAGAAATTTTCCTTACCTACTTCTTCGTGTGAAGTGCATTTGTTATTCTTGCGCTTTTCCAGCACAAACTGCTTGAACTGCAGCATCAACAACTTGGCAACTACAACAACCAAAATGACAACAATAAAAACAACAGCTAAACAAATACTTGAAAGTCAAACTAAGCCATTCCCTTCACCAAAATTCGATCTTTGTTTAACTTCAGCTCCAAATCATGCCTGGCTCTTCATGGTGCATCATTACGAGCGAACGATGTTAAAATGCGATAAGGCAGTCGAAACGGCAGAGCGGGATGATGGTAAGTATAGGCAAAAAAAAAAAAATAAAGTTAAGTTAAAAGTTGAGTTACCTGAAGACGTAAAGAGTTGAAATAAACAAATAAAAAAAAAAATTTAAAGTACGACAGTGTATACATACACACACATACACAGACGCACTTTGACATACAAGCCAAGTTCTTGCTGTGCACTTCAATTAAATATTAGTTCAGTTACGTTAAGTTTCGCTAAGTTGCTTCAAGTTTCTGTTCCTTAGGTTTAACGGGTTCAAGTTGTTGTTTCTGTGCGGAAAAGCATGAAGAACGCCATTCATCCGAACGAACATACAGTTCGGCGGCATGTACCACAGTGTAAGAGCGAGTCGCATTGTAGCTACATGCACGAAAATTATAAGAAAAATGGTTATGACTTTTTATAATGGGCCAGGTGAAAGAAATCCGGTGTGGCCCGGGTCAGGTGCCGCACTTAGAGTGTGAAAAATACATGTGTGGAATATAATGCAAACCGTTTTGCAATCACACTCTTATATTTTTCGGTTACGCTTATGTTAGGTCTTAAATACTCCCGTTTTTAATTGTAAGACCATAATTTTAGTACATTGCCCGGCCCCATTTTGCCATCCAGCCTATACTAACATATAAAGCTATTCTGCCACTAACATTGTGCAACTTTTTGACGTCGTTTTGGAACTTAGGTTTGAAATCTCTCGTGAAAGTACTTGCCATAATTAGAAATTCATTGCAGCCATTTGAAAGTGACCACTTTGGATTTCGAATTTTTTACTTCAGATTCATGATCAGCGAACTCAAAAACCTTTATATCTATATTTTATCCAAATTAAGACAAGTCCTTGAGGTCTTGGACGTCTTTTTTCGATTCGGAACCAATGTGCGGCGTTGAACTTGTAGGTAGTATTCCTTATTGACCGTTTGACCTTGTGGTTAGAGCTCATGATGAACTATGCCACTGAAATCGAAAAACACAGCGCGCATAATTTTGACACTTGGCCGCACTAGTCGAGCTTTTTTCGTTTTTGCATCTTAGCTTAATCATCATAACTAGCTATGGGCATAGAACGCTCTGGGAGCGTTGTGAGCAAGAATTGAGAGCAAAAGCTTATGTAGCAACACAAAATGTAACAACAAAGCTAAGACAAAAGACAAACCCATAGCCCATACCCGATCATAACTAAAAAACCATGTTTCACTACCTCATATAATACATATTGAATGATAGTTCACCAAATTTTAAGCAACTTCCATCCGCCGATGTTTTTGGTCAAAATTTAACACTTTTGAAACAAATTTTGCTGTAAGACGTATCATAGCCAAAACATAAAAAGAAATGTCATGGTATGAGCCAATATACTAACCTCATATCATTATATGCCAACATCATCAGCAACTTATCTTGATTAAGTGTGATTAAGTGATCATTCATAATCGATTCTGAATGCTCTAGTCTGAAATGGTCTAAGAAGAATAGTGGAGAGGAGGGGGGTAAAAAGAACTGAAAATTGGTTACCTGTTTTATGGATGACCTAAACGGCTGGAAGGATTTTTCTCAAATTCTTGGTACAACGTCTTTGCTTTTAATAACATCGTTTCCTTAGAACAGTGGGGCCCAAGAAATATTAAGCTCGGACCAATGCTTAAAAAACTAAAAAACAAACACAAAATGTTGCTCATCGTTGTTTTTGACAAAAAATCAAACAAAACAAAAAACAATTGCAAGGCAATAAATTCACATGTAATAAGGTACACTGCCAGTGCACTGCGACAAGACTTAATTTCTATTACAATAACAATGCTTGCATGAAAAATTACTCGTCACACAAGTAACGGGCCAATCAGCATCGACATCATCGAGTGTGCGTTTTGACGTAGAATACGTCATTCTCGGAGGTTAGTAGGGCGGTTGATAGCGTTTTTAGGTCACACTTTGAGCCTTTGATGTGCCTAAAGTACTGATCGTACAATGTTGATGTTAGCACTTGTTGGTCTGATTGATCCTCACTTTAAAAAAATTCATGTTCGAACTCTCTAACTTATATAAATTTTACACAATTACATGAAATATAAAGCCAACATTAAATGTTTCCGTTCGCTTTGCGCGTGGTTCTTGTATCTGCTGCATATGAGTTGCATGAGTATCATTCACTCAAATGGGACTGCGGAACTATATAGTTCCGGGACATGTTTTGCAACTCGAGAGTACTTTGTTACACGAACGGACGGATAGACAGACGGATACGGCTAAATCGACTTGGGTGGTGATGCTGATCAAGAATATATACTCTTCTATACCTACGCCTACAGAGTGACAAAATTAATATGCCCCTATTTCGTTTCTGTATTGGAGCCCATGTAAGGAGTGGTCAAAGGATATAGGTGTCCCCAAGGGAAAAATGTTCCTTTTACAAAAGTAAAGGGGGTTGGTCATACATATTAATTCTAATTAAGGGAGTGGTCAGAAAGAATAGGTATATATTAATATATTAACTCTCCCCTAAGGAGTGGTCAGAGAGAATAGGTGTCAAAGGCAGAAATGTTCCTTTTGCAAAAGTAATGGGAGTCGGTGGTACATATTAACCCTTTCCGGTACTCTTTTAAAGGTCATATGCTCAGGTGTATAGAATAAATATACAAAAACCATACAATTTGTATTGGAGCCGCCCTAAGGAGGGGTCAGAGGGAATACGGCCTTCTCTTAAAGCCCTTCTGTTAAGGTGTAAAGAATACATATACAAAAACGATTACAGTTGGTTACAACCATTACGTAGCTGCTCTGAAGTTGTAAGCCAACCATTCAACGAGTTCGAGGCAACATTGTTGCTTACAACGTAGAGCAACATATTTAATAAGCACGAAAAATTGCTCCTACATCTCAAAGGAAATACATAGTTCCGTGAATATGTTTCCGCGAGCTAGTTCCGCTGTACAAAAGAAACGTTCTATGTTCGTTCCGGCCCGGAACTATTTAGCACAAGCCTATTAAACACAGTGTAGAGTCAAAATTTTTGTGTGGAGAAAAAAGCAACTACAGTACAACCTTCCTCAATGCAACTAGATAGATTTTTCCTATATAAAAAATGTAGTTTACAAGCCAAGAAGAACTGAAAAGTTTACTTTAGTTTAGAAACTATGCAAGTTTATGCAACTGTAAGTTGCGATAATTGTGCGATTTTTTATTTAAATTTGCGTTTATTAAGTGAACAATGTAAATTTTTGAGTGTTGCAATAATCGTACTGTACTCTTAAGTGACGTCGTAGTGTACTCTTATTGAAATGTCAAAATTATGCAGCCAATTAAATAGCCGGGCATATAATCGACAGCGAAATTTTGACATTTCAACTCTCCACATGGGTTGTTGAACTTCCTAGCATTGAACAAATTTTTCGACTCTACAGCGTACTAGGTAGCGAAAAAAATTCTGCCGTTGCTTTATTTATCCATTCTTGATAAATATTTTTTTAAAAGATGTCATCAAAAGCGAATTGAATAATTCTACGTCTTGTGTTACGACATAGTCGAAACTGCTGTATCTTTTTTTTTGTTTTGGCTTTGCATGCATTTGTTTTTGTAAAGTCCGCTGGAAAATGGGCTGAACACTGAACGAGTGCGGTTTGAGTTGTTGTTTTTTGCAGGCGTTCGTTGGTTTTGGCTCATCGCAAAGACAAAATTAAAATAGAAAAAAATTTGTATAAAGGGCCACGCGGGCAATACGGGCCACTAAGTGGGCATGTTTTCCTTGGAATGTCAAAAAACTATTCGAAATTAGTATTTTTTTACTTATGATGCAAATAACTCCTATGTTTTTGAATATATTTTATTAAATTTTTGCCAAATTATACCAAAGGTAACGTTAGCTAAGCTTATAATATATTTTTAATATTTTTTTTTTCCAATTAAGGTTCAAATTAACTTTTTACTCAAAAATGACACAAAAGTTGTTTTTGTTGTAAAAATAAAAAAAAACTCAAAATTTCATTTTTGGCTACCTTTAACATGACATAGCGTTTAATAGCAAAAGTAGTTCCAGTTCTAAGAAAAATGTTATTAACTGTTTCTGTTATCAAAAAGCTTAAATTTTTTTGATGAAATTATTTTGTTTTAAATTTTTATTCTTTTTATAAAGATTTATTATTTTTTATAAGCTCCGTGAATAATTTATGTGAACAAACTATGTCAATATCTCTTTCCGATCAAAAGTATTGTTATGAATCTAATTTTTCGGCTCCTCGGCAACTCTTTCTTTTCAACCGATAGTAAAAACATAGATCAATAATATGAGCTTTAAAATAATTTAATAATCTCTTTAGTACAGATTAATTTTCATCATTTGTATTTTTAAAAATATTTAAACGAGGTCTGAACATCAAAATTTTACATTTTTTTCCCCCGAGTAATACCGGGTACATCAGCTAGTTACTTACTTAACCTTTACTCTTAAGAATATAATCTTTGTACTCTTAAGAATATGTACTTCAAGTTTCAAATAAAATATTCGATCTCTAAGCATTCAAAAAGAGCGCCAAATGTTGACATAGGCCCATATTACACGATGTCCGTTTGTCCGACCTTTGTTGTTGCTTTCAATGTGAAATTGTCAAAAAACAGTGAGAGTGAGAGCGGATGCAACAACAAAATCGCTTGTCTGCCCTAGCGTAAGCCGGACAAACGAACATCGTGTAAAATGGGCCATACCGACCGAGCGGTCTATGTCTTTTATAACTTTAAACGTCGTTTTCTCAAAATCATTTTGTTTTTACCACTTTGATAGCATAATTGTAAAAAAAACGCGTCTCCTGGCATGACTTAGCCTTTTTTTCTTCATCCTTTACTTTTTTTTTATCATAAATTTTTTGCTGGAAATTTCACGACATTTTTTTTTTAAAACGACTGCCATTTTGTTGCAAATTGATGTTTTCAAAATCCTCTATTTCAAACTGTAATCAATTTGTATAATTTAGGATTTTTTGTTTTTGGTTTTTTGCTTTTAGACGTTTCGTTTTGTTGCTATGCTGTCAATGCCAATGAGATCAATTTTCATTAGCACCATTTTTGACAGATGACTGCGGGCCGACATGATATAAAAAAAAAATTATATGGATAGGCCTCGGCCTCGGTATCCGAGTAGGTAGCGTGCTCGACTGCTATCCCAGAGGTCGCAGGTTCGATTTACGGCCAGGTCATGGCCCTACTCTTTATACCTTTCGCATTTTGCAATTTTCTATCCTCATTTCTAATCAACTGAATTGAAAATTCATAAGTATTTACGACTTAAAGTTGTAGTTGATGGTAGAGAAGTTTGTAGATGAGATTGCTGTATAATTTGAATTGACTGAGGTAAGGGCATAACACTTGCCTTTGATTCAAATTCACATGTTTCTTTGGTTTTCCACAATGCTTAAAATATCCAAAACTTGTTTCACTTGCCCTTTCCTTTCCTTTCCACTAATCTAGCACCCCATTTCGAACCAAGGCAGACTTGACTGAATAGGTATTCGACCTGAAATCTTTGGTTCAAAGCTAAAAAAAAAAGAAAAAAAAACAAAAACCATCTGAAATTTGAGCGGTTACAGTGTTCAAACCCCTTTACTCTTCTTTTTCTTATTTTCTTTTTTTAAATTTAAAAATTTCCTCTTAAAATTATTCTCATTCAACTTTTTCTCTGAGTGTAAGAGGGCACAGTGCTCTTTGAACAACGATGACGTTGTTGGCGGTGCTCGAAGACAAACAAAAACGAACTTTTAAGGAAATAAAAAAAAACATCACTATCAAATTATAATCAAGCACAACAACTACTCTACAGATACATAACAAAAGATTACAACAAAAAAAAAAAAAAAAAATATAAAATAAAACTACCAATAATAATATAACAACAACGAAATAATATAGTTAGACCAAAAATAATTTTTTTTTACCCTTTACCTAAGTAGTGCTGTGTAGATAGAAGAACACATCAATTTTCCAAGAATTTAATCAAGACCCTACTCTCTCCAGTGAAGCTTGAATGAGCCAGGTTAAGGTTAAAGTTATGTTGATGTGTTTGGCAGTTTTTGTTGCAGTTAGTCAGTGTACGCTATGGGTTGAGCAATAATGTGGAAGCAGCAAGGTGTTCTCACATGATGTTGTTGTTGTTGTTGTTTTATGTATTTTTTTATTATTTATTCTATATAACGTGGAGATGAGATGCGCGTGGTAGATAATTTTAAGACGTGAATTCTTTTGATGAAGCGCTACAAGTGCTAGAAGCTGAATGGCTTTGTTTTTATTTTTGTGTTTTATGAGTTGCATGCAACTCAGAGAACGAGGTGCTAAAGTATGCTGCAAAAGAACAGGGCAAACATATCAGATAAGTACCAGTCACTAGAATAAAAAAGATACAAACAATTTTTGTAGATTATGTATTTTAACCTTAATGATCTATTCATGAACATCAAGCAGTAAGTTCGTTTATGTTTACAGGGTGCATACGAATTACAAGAATTGGTGAACAAAATTTAATCATTTGACGAACTGAATAATTGAGCACAAAAATTTTATTTCTGATCATTCACATGCTTTGTCAGAGTTTTATTAAATTTAGTTTTACTGTGAAATGAGCAAATGAGATATGGTTTTTTTTGTGGTATATAAATGAGAAATCAGTGACGGCCGTGGCGTGACGAGTTCAATTCCATCTGACACATAAAGTTTTTTCAATTGAATTAATTTTTGCTGTTCTGTCGTCACCTCTCTGCAGACCATGGCAAACCTCAGGGAGTAAATTATGCCATGTAAAGCACTGGAGAACATCCATATAAGCCGTTCGGAATCGGCATAAAACTAGTAGGTCCAGCTCTCGATCAATTGTGTACAAACATTTAATAACACGCACAACACAATTTGATCCAAAGAAGTTCGGTCAAAGTCCTTTCAAGGGCTGAAATGGCCTGTTTATTAAAAATTGAACCGGACTGTGCAAATAGAACAACAATGGTCTTTAATATTTATTTTATCACCTTCAAAATAATCACCATCGGCGGCGACTTTCTTCTATTTTTTAAAGCATTTTTGGTAGGCCTACTTCTTAAAGGCCTTTAGCTCTCTCTGCGAATTCTCTTTGATTACTACAATCGTCTCAAAAAGCTTTCCACTAAGCAACAATTTCAGTTTGGGGAATAGGAAAAAGTTATGCGAGGTCATATTTGGTGAATATGGTGCTTGTTCAATGATATTGACATTGTCTTTGATCAAATAATCTCGTCAATACATGATGTGTGAGCTGGTGGTGCAAAAATCATGTATTGTCCTTCCATAGTTTTAACCTCTTTCGCTCAACATTCTCTCGCGAACGCTTTAATGGCTAAATCGCAATACTGCGTTAGGTCGGTCGTGCGTTGACAGCTCGAGTAGAAACTCACGTGTTCTTATGCAGCAATTCGCAATTCGACCTCAAACTTTGATCGTACTTTGATCGTAAATATCATACGAAGGGGTAAAGTACGATCAAAGTACGGTCTAACGAGATGAGTAGAGAAAATTTCTACTCGGTCGTGCGTTTGACATTTCTTGCTATAGCAGAGTTGCATTTTCGTTGAAAGAGCTTAGTATGTGGGTGTTTTATAGTAAGCAAAGATAGATTTTCATGGGATTTCGTTTATCATCGTTGAAATTTATGATTTATGTAATGTTTTTTTATAACTCATGCTGTTAAAGCAATACTTATTGCCATACTTTTCACGAACCGCCTTAAGTGCGATATATTAAAGGCATTTATATAGAATATTGCGGGATTGACAATTGTGTGGAAAACAACTTTTGTCGGATTTCTTGCATGGCTGACCTACTAACGCAATATTGAGAGTGAAAAATTTGAAGGTCGTGCGTTCTGACAGCTTATCTCTTAAAGTTTTTGAAACGTCGATATCGATCGGCGCATGGCTGACCTAACGCAGTATTGCGATTTCAGCATAAAGCACTCAAATAATATTGATTGTTGACCGATTGACCTTACGGAAGGAATTCCAAATGCACAACACCTTGAGAATCTAAGAAAACAGTCAACATCACCTTAATTTTTAGACAACTTTTTCGTGTTTTTATTTTTTTTATTTTGGCTCATCTGGATAGTGCCACTCTGGAAATTGTTGAGCTTATTCGACGTCATATTCGTACACCCAAGTTTCGTCACCAGTAACGATGCGCTGTATGTATCGAACGAATGAATGTGCGTATCGATTATTAAAAGCATCTCCTGAGCGACAGTTTTGCGAAATATATTTTGAAGGAAATTCAGCAATGTTGGCACAAGTCGCGCTGCAACCCGTCGCATGCCTAAAAAATCATGTAAAATGGTGTGCGCCGATCCAGTCGATATATCAAGCTCGGCAGCTATATCTCTCAAGGTCACACGACGATTTTCGAGAACAATTTCCTTTACTTTTTTGACATTTTCATCGTCGATTGATGTTGCTGATCGAGAAGGGTGAGGCCAGTTGTCAACTGATGTACGATCACAACGATGTACAAAACAATTTTTACCATTCAAGCGCCTGCGTACGTGATAGAGCAGACTCCCCATAGGTTTTCTGCAACATTTTCATTGCTTCTCCGAAATCTGGTCAGACTCGAGGCGAACTTGTTTGGAAATCAATAAGAAAGAAACTACGTGCCCCGATCGTGCCAAGCCTATAACAATGTTACCAGGCATCAAAAAAAAAATCGTTAGCTTTATGACAACTGTTGTTGTTTAATTCGCACAGTCCGGTTCCATATTGAACAGAAGGTATATGCTAATAAACATTTTTAGCTGCCTTTTTGACGTAGAATACGTCATTCTCGGAGGTAAGTAGGGTGGTTGATAGTGATCAGGTGTCGGTATTTATATAACTTTTTGAGCCTTTGGTGGGCCTAAAGTACTGATCGTACAATGTTGATGTTAGCACTTGTTGGTCTGCTTGATCCTCAATGCGACAAAAATTCATGTTAGAACTCTCTAACTTATATAAATTTTACACAATTACATGAAATATAAAGCCAACATTTGATTTTTTGTTTGCTTAAACTTGCAACCTATTTATCGACAGTTTCCGGTTTTATCGACAAAATCATAAAATTTGTATAGGAGCCCCCCTAAGGAGTGGTCGGAGGGAATAGGTGTCAAAGGCAAAAATGTTTCTTTTGGAAAAGTAATGGAGGTCGGTCATACATATTTACCCTCTCCGGCACTCTCTTAAAGGTAATATGCTCAGGTGTATGGAATAAATAAACAAAAACCATAAAATTTGTATGGGAGCCCCCTAAGGAGCTATCAGAGGGAAAAGGTGTCAAGCGCAAAAATGTTTCTTTTGCAAAAGTAATGGGGGTCGGTCATACATATTAACCCTCTCCGGCACTCTCTTAAAGGTCATATGCTCAGGTGTATGGAATAAATAAACAAAAACCATAAAATTTGTATGGGAGCCCCCCTAAGGAGTGGTCGGAGGGAATAGGTGTCAAAGGCAAAAATGTTCCTTTTGCAAAAGTAATGGGGGTCGGTGATACACATTAACCCTTTCCGGCACTCTTTTAAATGTCATATGCTCAGGTGTATGGAATAAATAAACAAAAACCATAAAATTTGTATGGGAGCCCCCCTAAGAAGTGGTCGGAGGCAATAGCTGTCAAAGGCAAAAATATTCCTTTTGCAAAAGTGATGGGGTCAGTCATACCTATGAACCCTTTTCGGCACTCTCTAAAAGGTCATATGCTCAGGTGTATGGAATAAATAGTTTGCTATATAAGTAGTTTTTAAAAAAGATGTTATCAAAAGCGAATTGAACAATTCTACGTCTTGTGTTACGACATATTCGAAACTACTGTATCTTTTTTTTCTTTCTAATGTACAAAAAGCTATTAAAAAGCATAACAAGCTACACAGCCTCTGGTGTCTCTCTGCTTATAACTGGGAAAAATTTAGAATTGCTAGGAATATATCAGTTTGGCTTATTAGGCAGTCTAAAGTAAAATTTTGGTCATCGAAATTAAATGCTTCACTTCCCTCAAAGGTACCTACTGTGGAGGAACTTGAAAGCATTTGGCATTGGTGAGAAACGTTCTGAAAAATGTAATGTTGACCCTGATGTTTAAACCCTTTGACGACCGCTGCTGAAACGCTGGAAAATTCGTTAATCCGACAACGGATTCGTGTTAAGCGACTCCATATTACTGAACAAAAGTGTCGCAAAAAACAATTTTTTTTTGCCTGCAAAAGTGTAAAAAATCATGGGACCTATATGTCCCAATGGTCGCCAACGGCAAAAATGTATACCACTATTTTCTCTCGTTGACAGTATGCGCACGAAAAGTTTGAGGTTGAATTTTGATTTACTTTATAAGAACTCGTTGTTTTTAATCTGTTTTGAAACTAAACCAATGAAAGTTAATAAAATAACCTTTGTAATGATGGTACTTTGAACTCTATATGACTATTGGTTTAGGAGATATTCCCAAAATGTTTAAAAAGATTGTTAAAAAACCCCAAAAATTCTATCATAATATCTGGCCTTCTATATTTGCTATGACGTAATGTTTTATATCCAATGAAATGTTGAATAATAACCTTTCCAATGGTGGTACTTTGACCTCTTTACGGCTATTCAAAATATCACAAAATAGGTTAAATTTTCCGAAAAAACGGGTCTTTCATTTGATGCAAAACAAAACTCCGTAACAAAAAAATTGTTGGGATTTTTTTAAACGAATTTTGACCTGGAAACCTTTTTGACCTTTTTGAATTTTTGAAAATATCTTTTGGACCAATAGTCGTAGAGTGGCCAAAGTACCACCATTAGACAGAAATTACACTTTTGATTTTGTGTTTTTATTTCAGTATTACTACGAACTCGATCGTAAATCAAAGACCAAATTCTAGTTGCGTCTTTTCTGCGATCGCTTTGATATGAGTGTGCACAATCAGTTGCGGATCTAGGATTCACCTTCACCAGAGGGGGGAAGGTCTGAGCTAACATTTTTATAGTTCAAGGTGGAGGCTGAAACGGCTTTTAGCGCTTTTTTCAATTTTTTCCCACACTCAAAAGGCTACTCAAATGATCAATACGGGCAACAACCGCGAAGTTGTAAGAGATTTAAACTTGCGGATATGACTTCCCTGTCCGATAATTCTGCAAAAGTGAAACGGCATGTAAGGATATATTTTCTGCTCAAAACAACACAAAGGCCATCTATTTGTGCATTTTGCAAAAAACCATTTTGCTTCACCAATGATCGAAATAACTTGAAATTTCATCATAAGAAAATGAAAATTCAATACATTGATCACAAATGCAAACAAATTTATTTTTATTTCAAATAAATCAACTTTTCAACAAAAGTAAATATGTCTTAAATTTTTACCGTTGACGATCAATGGGACATATAAGTAGGTCCCATCAGATTTGGTGGTCGCGTGGATAGCCCAAGTGGACTATCTTTTTTTGCTATTTTTTGTTAAAAAATGGAAGGTTGCCCGCACCTTCCCGAACAATTTTTTACCTATAGCTCCTCCTACCCCCAAAATATTGCAGCAATAAGAAGGGGGAGAAAAAGTAAAGATTTTTCGACTTTGGGGTGGTCTGGTAGGCAAAGGGATGAATCTACCCTTGAAAATTAAATACTTTCTGAAAGCCACATTCATTCCCTGTTGAATGATACCTTGTAAAGAAAAATCGCATTTGCATAGTTTTTCCAGGAAAAATTCGAAAGTAAAAGGGTCAGCGGTGTCCCAATGGTTGTCAAAGGGTTAAACAATTTCTTTCTCTCGAACATTGTAACTACTCCTAGCAACAATTTTGATTTCTCTGATAACGTTGAACACGAAACTTTTTAATTCGCCACAGTAAGTGAAAATGATGTGAGTAAGTCGATAGTAAAAATTGAGTCTAATGCAATAGGTGAGGATCATATTTTATTAAAATTCATAAAACTTATTCGTATGCATGTTCTAAGCTCTCTTACGTACATCATAAACCACTGTTTTATTACATCTTCGATTCCTTCTCCCTGGAAAGTTGCTCTTGTTATGCCGGTGGCAAAAAAACCAAATGCAAATGGGCCTAATGATTATAGGAATATCACCATTGTCTGGTCGAAGTGTGTGAGAATCTTACGGCATATCAAATGATAAATTTTCTTGATGATAACAAGTTATTATCCCCATTGCAGCCCGGACCTAGGGCTTATCATATTTGTGCCACTGCCACCGTCAAAATATTTGGTGATATAAGGGCGTCTTAAGATGAAGGACACGTATCACTTCTTTGCTTGCTTGACTTCTCAAAAGCATTGAATACAGTGAGTCATTCATTACTGTGCTGGAAACTAAAGTTTCTGTTTGGCTTTAGTGATAATAGTTACTCTTAACTAGTTACTTGTCAAATCAGGTTTATCGAGTCAAAGTTAATAAGTAATAGGTAACGAGGTAATAAGTACTCAGAGTATAAATTTATGTCTAGTGGTGTACCCCAGGGCTCAGTTCTTGGTCCTCTGCTGTTTGTATCTTTTATCAATGATATACTTAGAGTCTGCAAATACTCAACAATGCATGCGTATGCAGATGATGTGCAAATATATCTTTCCAATAGAGTTGGCCTTTTAGATGACTTAGGTTACAGACTAAATGAGGATCTTGATTCTATCAATAACTGGGTAATCTGTAACTGTCTTAAGCTCAATACTCGGAAATCTGTTGTGCTTCCTATTGCCAAAGATAAAGTCTTTCATGAGGATATTCCTGATTTATTAATAGGCGCTGAGAAGCTTATGATAACTAGAAGTAAAAAAAGTCTTAGCTTTTATATAAATTCCTCGCTGACATGAACTGATCATATTAATGATGTAATACGAAAAATTCATTATGTTCTACGTAATCTGAGAGCGGCAGCTGAATTTACACCTACTAGCACTAGAAGCAAATTAATAGTTCAACTAATAGTTCCTATAATCACATATTCGGAATTAGTCTTCAGCTGGTATTCAATCATGCCATCCGATGTGTTCACGGACTTCGCAAGTTTGATCATATTTCTCAATTCTGTGGCTTAATAAGTCACCTTAGTTTCAGAAACTGCATTTTCCTCTACAATCTGATTTATTTACTTATATGAGAATCTACAGTTTAGTCAACTACAAAGAAGTCGTAGGCTCATCATCTCTAAATTCAATTTTCTGAACTCCTCAAGATTGTTCTTTGTTAACGCCATTAGGTTGTGGAATACACCCCGTGCCAATAAAAACGCATCACCCATAAATTTTTTTTTTATGTGTGGTTACTATACGTAAATCGTAAAAAATGTGTTATTTTTTATATACGTTCTGTATTTTTAAAAGTTTTCAATCAATCTATGCCAAAATTTCAATTTCTAGAAGATTATACTACTTAAAAGAACAAGTTTTCAAATTAGGTCTGTTTTAATAATTTTTATTGAATTTGAATATTGAATAGATCACAAAATAAAAAGGAAAAAATTTATGAAAATATTTCTTAGCCTAATATTTTGTTGGTCCTCCTCTTGCTGTTATGACCGCTTGTATTCTTCTCGGCATTGACTCATAGAGGTGAGATACTTTAGCAAGTATCGGTTGTGAATTCCAGATTTCCTCTATTATTTTCTTGAGCTCTGCTACAGTCTTAGATGATTTTTCCTTGATTTCACGGCCCATCATTGACCATAGAATTTCAATTATGTTTAGGTCCGGGCGCTATTTGCAGGCCAACTAAGAGATTTTATGCCAAGTTCTTCCTTTAATTTCGATACCTATGGTAATAAAATAAATATTAAAGTTAATATAAAGGTTAAATTTTCATTGATAAACTAAAATTACATACCGAACGTGCTCGATGGCATGGAGCAGAATCATCCTGGAACACTGCATCTGGGATATGACTCAATAATTCTTCAAGGGTTCGGATAAGATGTTCGGATATTATTTTTGAATATTCTTCAGCATTAACGGAATCACTGATAAATGAAATTTGTACAACACCATAGAATGTTATATATCCCCAGACCATTACATATGGTGAATATTTGACAGTTGGTAGTATGCATTGATCGGAGTATCGTTCGTGTGTTCGCCTGCGTACTACGGACTTACCATCAGGTCCAATTAAATTGAATTTGGACTCATCTGAAATTATCACTTTTTTTCAATCATCATCTGTCCATGATCGGTGATTTTTTTTTCTTCATTTTTTTCTTCATTGAAGTGGACAGAAGAGGTTTTTTAACAGGTCGATATGCTTTTAAACCCATTTGTGTGAGTCGTCGGGCTTATTTACCCTAAATGTGCTTCCTCGAAGTCCCTTCTCAATTCCCTAGCAGTATGGAACAGATTTTGGAGACTCATCCGTTCCAAGAGCCGATCTTCCCTTAACGTTGTTTTTTTCGGCCTTCCGGATCCTTCCTTCCTCTCTGTAGAGCCCGTCGAAGAAAATTTCTTTAAAACACGACACTGGGCTTTGGTTACACCCAACTTGTTGCGCAATTTTCCTGGTAGAAAATTTTTGTTCACTCAAAGCTATAATACTGCCCTTCTCTTTTTTACTTAAAACCATTTTAACAAACAATTACTGTTTGCGCTTTAAAACAAATAAAATGAAAAAAATATTCTTAATAAAAACTGGATGCAAATACCTTCAATAAATAAATAATAAGTAAGAATTAATTAGATTTTTGGAAATTTTGGGAATACCAATGCCAAAAATTAGAAAATCATAAAATCTACGGAGTGATGCGTTTTTTTTTTTTTTTGGCAAGGGGTGTAGTTTGCCAAGTCATCTTAAATCTATGGATGTAGCAATAATGTTTGGACAGGCCATTTTGTCCTATCTTTCCAAATAATATAACTGGTAACGATTTTTTTTTTTTTTTTTTTTTAATATTTAAATATATTATTTAAAATATATTATAAATAATATTATATCATCTTATATCTCTCTCTTATTGCTTACTTTACTATTAATCGTTTCTAACTTTTTTTAATATCAAGTTGCTTCAAAAAATTAGTTTAAAATTACATGTTATGTTCTTTTAAAAAAAAAATCAATGTTCATGCTTAAATTTAATTACGTTAGTAAATAAGCTTATAATTTAATTTTAAGTTAGGTTATAAAAATCCATGGTACATGTCTATTGTAATACTAAAGACTCTGAATGTACACTTGAGTAAGGAAATAAAAAAAAAAAAAACTCATCATAACTCATTGTTCTCAAGACATTCAGAAATTAAGGTTAGTGCCAAAATTTTGCATCTTACCTTATGTGCTTCAAAACCTGATTCCTTCAAAGCTTCTTTAACTGTATTGCTTCTTTATACAACAAGATCGAAGCAGACTCAGCGCTCTGGTTATATAACACTCACTTAAGGCATGCTTGCGGTGAACCACGACCGAGTCTGTGATGGCAGCCCATTCTTCTTGGTTCAATGCCTTGGCTGCATTCGGAGCCTCAAGTGGTAAATTTTTTTTCCTCTCAATAAGTACTGCCATTTTAACAACAGCAAATTATATGTACATTGAATAATGGAATTTATAAGTTATTCACATCGAAGCGATATCACTTTTATTTTTTTTTTTCAAATGCGAATAAATGCAACTATACCATTTGATTACATAATTCTATTTAAGCCTTAAATAAAACAATTCCATCACAGTTGAAATATCCCGTAATTAAATGCATTGAATTAGCTGCTGCCAGTTTGCTAAATTAAAAATTAAATATTTAAACATATTTTAATTAAAATGAAACAATTTCTAGGTTTTGAATGTTGCGTGTTGCCATAAAATCTCATAAAAAATTCAATAATTTGCAAATTGTTTGTTGAGTAAGCATTCATTATAAATCTATTAAATAGTAATTTTTCGATATCAATTAAATTGTCGATTTGTTTGATATTGAAAAGCTACTAAAATAAAATTAACATAAATACACTTATTTTGTGCTTGAATTGGGCAACAAAAATGAATGGATTAATTAGCTCAATGCACACAAACTCTACAAATTTTTGTCGAATCCACTTCTAATATCATTTTACCAACCCATTAACTGCGTACGAATAGAAAAATATTAAAAAAGAGCATCATTGGTAAATTTTATAATGAGTGGTATAACAAATTAATTCTGACAGGCAGGATAAAACCAAGTAAACATAAGTCAGAGTTCATAGTGTCCCATTTTTTCAAACATAAAGCTGAAAATCGGGTTGAAAGTAATCTAATGTCTAAAATCTTAATAAATGTAAAAAACTGCATATAATTCTCTTGGTAGCAAAAACCTACGTTACATTTTATCTTATTACATAAATGAGTTATGTGGGGCCATCATGTAAGACTCAAACCAAGTGAGTTATATTTTCTTGATATGAGTAAATGTGTGTCGAAATCAATCGAAATTAGACTTACTTTTCCCTAGGAAGACTTTAAATAGTCATGGAATGAGTATTTTTGTGAGAAACCGTTTTCCAGTTGTCACATAATCAAAAAATAAAATCGGTTTGGAGTACATTTCGATATAAATTTCCTTATATCAGTCTAGTGAAAGCTCTGTCACGATCAAAGGATATGGCCAAAATATGACGGTTGATCAATGAATGGAGTAAAAATTGTTTAACAACCTTAAACTTAAAGTTTTATTCAAAGAATTGGCAGCCCAAAGGACAATTACAGTCCTTGAAAAGACCTTGATCGATGATCTATTGTACTGTGCGTGTTACAATACTCGTATGTTTTCTAAACAGATAATCGAGAACTGCACCTAAAGTTTTATGCAAACTCTGAACGGATTATGTTCATGTTCTCAAGAAGCTTCACGTAGCATTATTGACACAAGAAGTCTTACATGGCATTATTGACTCTGAGATTTCTCATTGTCTACACCCGATCACGAAAATCTATTCCTATCGAAAAAAAATTTTCTGTGATGGATTTTGTACTCGGGATCATCATTTATAAAAATAAGTTAAAATTTTGGATTCTAGATTTAAGATCTAGGTGTGCCCGAGGGGGGAGAGGGGTCTGAAACTACAGCTTTGTAGCCCCATGGGGGAGCTGAAACGGCTTTTAGGGCGTTTTTTCCCCATACAAAATATTTTACAAGGGGGGAGATGGGGGGCTATAGTCCTTTCAGCCCGTATGTAGATTCGCCACTGGTTATAAGTAGTAATTTTGACTAAAAAGGCAGGATAAAATTTACTTTACTTGTTTTAACGTGTTTTTTGTTAAAAGTTCCCCACTGCATTAGTTCCCCATAGCTGTACTATCCAAGTTAATTCGACCTCTACAAAATAATGTTGAGGAATGGAATGAATGGTTGTCGAGGATTGGGTTTCCATTAAAAAAGTATTGTTTTCCCATGCGAAATATAGATACAAGCGATTCTTTTTTTTAACCCTGAAGGACCTGATCTAGAATCCAAAATTTTAACTTATTTTTATAAATAATGATCTATTGTATGTATGTCATGAAAGATTCACAATTATATGTTTAAAAATGAGAGAGATATGAATATTTCTACTTTAAGGCTTTTTCCACGATTTTCTTCAACTAAAACAGAAAACTGCCGGTAGCACTATCTAAAAATTAAAAAATTTTATATCTAATGGATATGAATATGAATATGAATATGGATATGGATATGGATATGGATATGGATATGGATATCCATATGGATATACGACCGTATATACGATATACGACCGTATATACGATATACGACCACGTGACGACCGTGGCGTAGTTGGTTAAAGTGCGTGGCCGCTATGTCAACGAACTTTGGAGACCCAGGTTCGAACCCCAGCAGCAACAGAAAATTATTTGAATTAAAATGATTTTTCTGTACGGCCGCCACCTCTCTGTAGACAATGGCAAACCTCAGAGAGTAATCAAAATGCCATGTAAAGTTTCTTGAGAACGAGAACATTCTGTTCATCGCCGTTCGGAGTCGGCGTTAAGCATGTTGGTCCGGTTCTCGGTCAATTGTGTACAAACTTAATAACACGCACAACACAATTGATCATAAGAAGCTAGGTCAAAGTCCTTTCAAGAGCTGAAATGGCCAGTTGTTTATTTTTATTTTTTTTATTTTTGATGGATATGGATATGGATATGAATATGGATATGAATATGGATATGGATATGGGTATGGATATGGATATAGATATGGGTATGGATATGGATATGGATATGGATATGGATATGGATATGGATATGGATATGGATATGGGTATGGATATTATATATCCACTTTCTATATTTTCCACTTTCATGCATTTTTGATTGCTGTAGAGTTATTTTTGAACACAACGCTACCAAATTTTCAGGTTATATACTTAATTTATTAGAAAATAAAACGTTTTAGTTGAAGTTTGAAAAACCTATAAAAATAAAGAAGATATACCAACAAATTCTATTAGCGATAAACAAAAAGAAGTTGAGTAATTCAGTCCTGTTCGGCGCCAAATTTACTGTGTCGTTTAAATTAAAAAACTATTTTTATGCTTTTATCAAAATTACGAAGATTAATAAAAAGGCTGACGATGAAATTGTTCCAATGACTGAAAACGGTTGTTCATCAAGAAAAATAGGACAAAGCTTACAAATTTGTCATCAAACTGTTCTAAACGTGCTGAAACGACGCAATATAAAGGCTCTAAAGGTTACAAAAAGGCACCTCAATATACTTTCGGTCAGAGATGCTCGAGCCATGGAGCGATTATTGACCCTAGAAAGATAACCCTATTTGCCATATATATTGAAAATATGTACATAATATACGTCGAATCGACGTAAGTTATCTTTCTAGGGTTTACTCAACAAGTAGCTAATACACTAAAAGAAGCTGCACAAAAGATTGAAAACCCAGTGAGTGAGTGGACAGTATGCAGAGCGTTAAAAAAATCCGATTGAAGGTCGCCATCAAGCCACAAAAGCTAGCATTGTCTGACAAAAACGGGAAAGCGAGATGAATTTCTGCGAAAAGTACAAACACTAGAGTGTCGAGTGTGTATTAACCGGTATCAGTCGAATGGGAAACAATATTACTAGCACCGAACCCATGAAAAGCTGCAGAAGCATCAAACAAACGATGAGACATGGCGGTGGTAGCCTACTGCTGTGGGGCTGCTTTACATGGTGACATATTGATCCGCTTGTAAGAATATTCGGTATAATGAAGAAAAAAAAACAACCTGAACGTCTTATAGACTAATTTGCCGGATTTCGTTAACCTAAGTGCATATCCAACAGAAGAGGTGATATTCCAGCTAAACGGGGATCCAAAGTATACAGCGAAAATTGTTCAAGAGTGGCTAAAAGTCAGGACTTCCAGCTTTTACAATGGACAGCACAGAGTTCTGATTTAAACCCGATTGAAAATTTGTGGGCTATTCTAAAAAAATGGATAGCATCTTACGTAATGGCCCCAAATAACAATTTTGAAAGGTTATACCAAGATATCACTGCAATTTAGAGCAGATATGAGAGTCGTTGGAAGGAGTTAATACTACTGCCGAACTGTTACAAAAGATGCTCTATATTTGACGCACAAGAGGCAATACAAGAAGAAGCGTGCAAATTAACTTGAAGTTTTAAAAATTCGCTACCTTTTAATCAAGGTCTCCAGTGGGCTGCTGTGAGAAAAAGTGCATTGGTTTATTAATTTTTCTCGACCCAAAATATATGAGATTGACTAGTAGATAGAGATAGTTTTGTGTTTTTTTTGTGTGTTTTTTTTTTTCTTTCTTTTGGACAGTGTTATTTTTGGTTTACTACATGTTGATTAAAAATTAATTAATATCTGCATAGTACTCAAAAAGTGCACAACAGTTGCAACCCCTTTGGTTGCTTGCAGGTAATGAGCTACACTTTCAACAATGCAATATTTTTCTTTTTTTTTGACGAGGAATTTCCTCTCTGGTGGCGCATGTGTTGCGTGCAACATGCACACATATACGGATGCTTACGAACATTTACGCATAATTCATAGGAATATGCTAATTTATGTCATTAGGCAGTTGTATATATATGCAAAAACGCACTTACGATTAAATGGCAATTTACTACTCAGTAGTGCTATAATCTTCTTGATTGATGTATAGTTGTTTTAAACGGCATTGAAAATACAGTAAATTGAAATAGAAGTCTTAAAATATTATTTTCAAAATATTTTGGTTGAACAAATATAACAACTACTCCAACATATGTATTAGTAAATAACAATTTTTGACGTTTACAATCTTATAAAAATGCTGCTCAAAAGTTGTGTAATTTTTAAATTTCTCTATAGCACAGATCAAATATAGTTGATCTAAAAATTAACTATGAATAAAAATGTTGTTGGTGTTGTTGTTCGTGTTGGTGTTGATGTTGGTGTTGTTGTTGTTGCTGTCGTTGTTTTTGTGGTTGTTGTCGGTGTTGTTGCTTTTGCTTTTTATTTTCTTCTCTATTGGTTGTGCTTTTATTTGGTGCAAAAGAGCAAATGTGATGCGTATGCGTCACATAAGGCGGTTCCCTGAGTGGCCTCATAACGCCGTCAAATTTTTTTTACAGTACACTCTCACAAATTCGAACTGTCCAGAAATTATAACCTGCCATTTCAATATTGAACGCTCTGAAATTAGAACCTGGTTCTAATTTCTGGACGTTTCTTTATTTATTAATTTCGTAAGTGATCTTTGCTCATTAAAATAAATATACATAAATTAATTATATGTGACCCGGTCTACGAAAAGGGACCTTCGGTGTAAAAACAAGTTTTCGAGAAAACAGCTGTTTGTAAACGTTTAATTGTCGCACACTGAATGGCGTCTTTTCATTTATTTCAGCTTATCCTCTATTCTTACAGAGTTGTATTTCTTAGTCTATTAATACAGATTTGTATTTCTTAGATTTATTTTACATATATTTCGATTTTTATGTAAAATGGCTGGTTTCCCTTCAAATAAAAGTATGAAATGATGTTTATTATGTTATAATTCAATGTCCAATTTTTTTTCATTTTCACTCATTTCTGCTCTTTTTTTGGAAAATTCCTGACAAACTTCTTTACGAGTTGGAAACTTCTGCTTTGCGCCATTAGAAAGAGCACACATTAGTCTATCCGAATCGCCAAAAAAGTGAAAAATGATATTTTCACACCGAAGGTCCCTTTTCGTAGACCGGGTCACATATAAGTTTTATGTTAAAAAACAATACTAAATATTTGTGTAACAAAAAGTAAATGAAATCTTGTTGAACGCAAAATTTAACAGGCTTTTAGAATCCTGCTAAAACGAATAGTGCCACAAAACAAAATTTGTTAACAGAACGTTGTTAAAGTAAAAAACTAAAAAAAAAATGAGAAATTTTCGAATGATTTTACCTGTAAGTTTGTGAATTCTTTTGTAAAAAAACGGTCTGTATATTATATTTAAGGCCTGTTTTTCTTCTTTTTTTCAACGTTTAAATTTTTAAAATCGAGCTAGATATAACGGAGTTACATAACAAACTATACATGCACTCACCTTAAATCGGTTTTTTGACCACAAATCCCGATTTTGAGAGTATATTAAAAAAAACTAAGTATGCCGTTATCTCTTGTTCAACCAGGCCTACTACCTCTACTATGTCTCGAGGCAAGTTTTTTGATTTTTTTTCATTTTGTAACACCGTGATATTAATAAATGAAAATTCTTTTGTGGCAACATAATTTTTTTTTTAACCAATGTCATTTTTTTCTTTTAAATTTCTGTGAAAATAAAAACGTCCAGAAATTATAACATTTCAGAAATCAGAACCACCCGTGGTACAAAGTGGTTCTAACTTGTGAGAGTCTACTGTATTTTTATTATGTGTCCGAATACCTCACTCTCATTGTCGTTCCTTAAAATTTACCGTTACGCTAGTAGTCACAGAGTTAAAATTCCATGCAACTTTTTTCATGGAAGTAGCATTTTTACTGCATTGTAACCACCACTCTGAAACCATGACGATAAGAATTTTTCTTGTATTATAGTTGTGAGGCGTAATCAGAAGCGCAACCAAAGGGGGGGTTTCGGGGTTTAAACCCCGCCCCCCAAATTATTGACACAAATATCATGTTTTTATCAAAAGCGCGAAAAACCCAAATTTAAATTCAAATCGATTGCTGTTGAAGCATAACACTTCACCACAGACATTTTGGTGCCGGAGATTTTTCAGATGATTATAGACAAATTGGGTTTCCTAATTTCAGATATAGACTCCGTTTTTCTCCATCAGCTCGAGTTTTTGAGCTATAGGCAAGAACATGAAAATCAGTTATTTTTCTGATAATATCTATTACACTGTCTATATTTATTGCACTGATTTACCGATTTGTATTACGATGATAAATTTCAATGAAGAAATACTAGACCTTTCAATTTTTGCACATGGTTTTCCAAGTGGTTTTGAAACAGTGCCTCGAAGAGTTAAATATTTGTAGTCATCAAAAACTAAAGAAAATTTGTCCTACTAGATGGATTGAGAGATACAACTCGGTTACGGTTTTGTGAATTTTTTCGATGGCATTATATTGGCATTAGGCAAAATTTCCTGTTGGGAGGATACAAACACATCCAGGCAAGCCAATTAACTGAATTGTGCATTACAAAAGACAGACTTTCTTATATCTTTGCAGTGTATTAACCAAGTACTTGGTTATTCATATATTTTATGCAAATTTCTTTAAACTCGAAACATTGATTTGACACAAGCAGTCGATTTAGCCAATATCAGATTGCAAGAGGTAAAAAATGTAAGAGATAATGCTGAAATAGAATTAAAAAAATTGTATATAAATGCTAAAAAATAAGCAGAAACCAATGGCTTCATTTTGACGAGACCAAGAGTTGCATCTTTCCACCCTGACGCACAATGTGTTGAATCGTATTATCGCATATCGATTTACATACCTTTCTTGGATACATTTATCACAAGCCTGAGTGACAGATTTTTAAAACATAGAGACGTTCTAATTGGATTTCAATCACATTTTCCTGATGCAAAAAAATCGCTAAATGGTGAAGCTTTAGGCACTTTTGAAAAACTAATCGCATTTTATAAAGATGATTTGGAAGGAGATTTTGATGACCTAAAAAATGAGCTGAATGCTTGGTATAAAATAAGTAATAAAAAAGATTATGATGGTAAAAACACAGTTTTTCAAGCCATACAACAGTGCAATAAGAATATATTTCGAAATATATAATGCTCATTTCAGATTGAAGTGACCTATCAGTCGCCCTGACCATCTCCGATTTGACTCCAAATTTGTTTTTAGGTTGGTTTTAAGCTAAAAAAACCAATTCCGGAGTTTAAAGTTTCAAAAAATGTCAAAATAGGGCCTATTTTTAGACAATGTAGCTCAGTCAATTTAAATCAAATTTTATTAACTTAGGTATAATTGGAATGGTTATCTCCTCTATTTTAAGGATAAAATAGAAAACTTTTAAAAAAATTGCTGTAAATTGACCCATTGTTAATTTCAAAGTTTAACGCCATGCCAACAACAGACGCTATAATTTCTTTTCAGTTTCTTTATTTTGGTTTCTTACACGTTTCAATACCTTTCCAACGATATAAAATTAAGGTGTGTTCTTGAAGGGTTCAGAAGTTATGGTGTAAAACGTGCAGTGTTAAAGAATTTTCAATACAAATTCAACTATACATTCAATTTTCATCCCATTTTTTTTTTCTTGACTTTTTACAAACAAAAAAAAAAAAAGTCGATAGCTAGTTGAATTTGTATTGAAAATTTTTTGACACAGCACGTTTTACGCCAGAACTTTTGAACCCTTCAAGAGCACACCTTAATTTTATATCGTTGAAAAGGTATAGGTATTAAAACGTATAAAAAACCAAAATAAAGAAACTGAAAAAAAATTATAGCTTCTGTTGTTGGCATGGCATTAAACTTTGAAATAAAGGATGGGCCAACTTACTGCAATTTTTCCAAAAGTTTTATATTTTTCCCTTAAAAAAGACAAAATAACCTTTCCAATGATACCTTATTTGCGAAAATCGGAATTAAATTGACTGAGCTACGTCGTTGCAAAATACACCATATTTTGGCCTTGAAAAATGGTTCTAAAAATTTATAACTTCGGATTTGATTTTCAAAGTAATAAACCAATCTAAGAACAAAATTTGAGCCACATCGGAGATGGTCAGTGCGAATGATAGGTCACCTCAATCTGAAATGGGCGATATATACAATAATTTACTTATTATCCTTGCAACTCTTCCAGTAACTTCATGTGAAAATTAATGAATATTTTCAGTACTTTGCCGACTCAAAACCTAAAAGCACGATGTTGCAAGATAGACTAAACGGCCTCACATTGCTTTAACTGTACAGAAAAATTACACCATCAGTGTATATTATTTTAGATAAACTCGTTGAAAGTAAGCGTAAACTGGATTTAAAAATATAAGTTAGTTTCTTTTATTATTCTTAATCGCCTTAATCCTGTAACTAAAATCTTTTTAATGTAAACATAATAAATAAAATTTATTCTATTCTAAAAAATATTTATTTATAAAAATTTTATTATTATGGGGGCATGTAGGTTACAAATTTAAAAAAAAATTTTTTTTCGGGAATTTTTTTTTCATAGAAGGAAAAAATATATCGTTTTCAAATTTTGCAGACATATTTATTAACATTTAAAGAATACAAAAAAATTAGTTTCAGAATTTTTGAAGCGGTTTTTGACGTTATTTGATTTTTTTTTAAAAAAATGCCAAAAATATGACGGTGTGCAGGATATAACCAGTCTGGAACATTTGAGGAAAAATTTGAAAAAATCAAATTAATCCTTGTTTAAGTGGCTATCGTCTGAAGTAGGCAAAATGGCTTCCGTTTAAAAAAAATCGATTTTCGAGGTTACAAAATCGGTCGGTGTTTTAAAATTTGTAACCTATATGCGCCTTTATGTTTGCTGCTATTGTGGTAGAATTAACGTTTTGAGTGCAATATTTGGACTCATTACACCATAGCCGCTATAGTTACGTACATTTTCTTTTATATACATATAGTTATAAAACCCCCCCAAAACAAATTCCTGGTTGCGCCTCTGTGGGTAATAATACATCTATCCCGTCGTAAAACAAAATTTTTGTCGTAAGGCCAAGTATAAATCCTTCATTTCCCGTTTTACACATTTATCGTAGCTTATATACTCACCGAGTAAAAATTCAATGCAACACCGCTGCATGAATGTTGCATTGTCGGCCTTTGAACGGCTCTCTCTGTGTCCCCATGATGTCTGTAATTTTTTGTCTAATTTTGTTGTGAGGGCTTAGAACAGGCCTCTATTGGTGCATCATACTTTAATATGATTCGCTAATACTCAGCGAATAATAATTTCATATAACAAATTTTCAGTTGCGTTGATTTAGCATCTCCCACCGCCTCCCGGTGACGTTTTGAATTTTTATTTTGTTTTTATAGTAATGTAAAAAAATTGTTCTTTACGGTCGTATCATTTTTTTAATCATAGCTCTTATACTCAGCGAGAAATATTTCAATGCAACGCCAATGAATTTTGAAAAAAATCATTTTTGAAACCTGCGCGGTGAAACGTAACTTCGTCACACCAAAAAATAAGTTCACGGTCAAACCAAATAAGCTTATCATCAGTTCTAAAATGTAAAAGCCTTTGAAGCTATTTCCTTTCTCTTGCACATTATAAACCATTTTGGTCACATAACCGTACATCGTTTTTATACAATAATTATGTGTCAAAATCCTACACCTTCTACTTATATTGGAAGTTATCAATAAAACCATTGCTGCGGCATGTTTTAACCAATAATTTATTGTGAAAAAATACTCGCTGGCTCATTTCTAACATCATTCAGTTCCACAAAATATGTCACCGAGTCTATTAAGAAGATTCTGGTCTGCTGGTTGTTGCTGACGGTTAATTATTGTCTGCTTGTTGTTGGCTCATTTTTTTAACAGAGCTTAACTGCTTTTCCAATAAGTGACAGCACAAAGTTTCAAGCACATAGTTGCCAGCTGTTCTGTTGATATGCAATCTAAAAAAACATTGCAATTTGCGTTGCGTACAAACAAATTTCTCTCTTAACTGCATATAAACCACACACAAAAAAAAAAAAATAAACAGAACTTAAGAAAACAACTATTCATAAATATAATTTATACATGTTTTCTACATCTGGCAACCCTATTTTACATGTCATTAGCCTGTACCAAAGTCTTGGCTTCCTGTCACGTCTCAGACATAAAATGCATTTTCAAGGAAATTTTGCACAGAAGAAATGGCAGCAAGTAAAAGAGACAACAGCAACGACAAATGCCAGCAACATAAATGACGACAACTTAAAAAAAAAAAAACAACAAAATTTTACAACATAAAAAAGAAGATTTATGATTAAAAATGCGCCAAAAGCAACAGCAACAAATACCAAAAAATAAAAGTAAAAATAAAACTATTATAAAATGTTAACAAACAAGTTAAACAAAATGGCAACACAACAAGAAAAACAAAAAAAAAAAAAAAAACAAAAAACAACTACAAAATAACTGTCATGACAGTAACCAGCAACGAAATGTGGCAACACAGTTATTATTATAGCTGTTGCGCAGACATCAAAGAACAACGTTGGCCAACATAACAGCATTTAAGGCAGAGGGGGAAAAAAAAGCATAAACTGATGATTTTCAAAAAATGCTGGTAGTCAGCAAAATATGGGACACGAAAATATGTTGCTTAGGTGTCAAGACAGCGTCACATTAAAAAAACACAAAAAAAAAAAAAAAAAAAACGCGAACCAGTGAGGATAAAGAATAAAAAGTCTAAAAAAGCAGTCAAGGAAGAGCTGCAGATGCAGCAAAAGTTCGCAAAATAGCGACAAATAAAATGCAGCAGCAGTTGCTAGATAGTATTTGTGTTGTTGTTTCTAACATGACATTTCCTTTACTTTACACCTTTTTGTTATAAATTTTATTCAATTTGGTGCAAGTTGTTTTATTATCTGTTTTTTTTCTGCATTAATTAGTGCGTTTTTATTTATGTTGTTCTTGCATCATGTTTCCCCTCTATTCAGGTGTTAGGCAAGCAGCAGTTGTTTAGTTACTCACCATCATCGACACCATTGTTCTAATTATGTTTGTAGTTGTGTAGCGATTGTTGTTTACCTTTTTTTGTTATTTCTGCACACTTCCGTTGTTCTCTACTGAGCATGAAATGTCTAGAACAATGTTGTTGCTCTTGCTGTTCTTCTCGTCCTTTTGTTCTTCTGTTGTCTAATGCAATCAGTGATGTTGCCGCACTCTGACTCTTCACACCAAGTTGTGGTAATTGCAAGAAATGTCATCTAGTTTCTCAGAACTCGTGCAACAACACTAACAAAAGCACGAAACAGGAACAGTGCTATAGAGTGCAATACAGACATTTTTAACTAGCTACCACAATAATAAAAAAGTACTATTTAAGATAAATATTGATTTAACCCTACAAAAGAATTTTAAAAGAGCTGAATCTTCAATTTTAAATTTCACGAGGCATTTTGACTCTAATGAGCAAAAATTGAGATGCGGAAAATAAAAATGAGGCAATTTTCCAAAACTATATCTAAGGGTATAACTAGAGTATAACTATCACTAAAACTAGAGTATGACTAGATATATAATAAATATCGATCAATTCTGATCTTAAGAACCTATTTCAATTAAAAAGGGATGCAGTTGGCTGTGTTGTGGACACAAACGTTGGTTTTGACATGACACCTTATATTTATCCTCGTATTTATTCTTATCCTCATGGCGACCGTGGAGCAGTGGCTAGAGTGCGTGACCCATAAGCCAGAGAACCCTGGTTCAATTTCCATCTGACATAGACATTTTTTTCAATTGAATTAATTTTTCCGTTCGGCCGTCACCTCCCTGTAGACAATGTAAAGCTTCTTGAGAACATGCATATTAACTTTTCGGAGTCGGCATAAAACTAGTAGGTCCAGTTTTTGATCAAACACAATTTGATCCTAAGAAGTTCGGTCAAGGTCCTTTCAAGAGCTGAAATGGCCAGTTTATTTTTATTTATATTTATCTTATCCATAACCTTTCCCTTTTCCTTAAATTCTTATTACTTATTATATTCACCTTTTACTTATCTAACTCTTTGTCCACATCTTTGCCCAAATACTTTTTTTAATCCATTTACAAATCCTTGGCCCAGTTCTTGTCCGAATTCGTTTCATGGTTCTTAAACCACTTCTTTTCGCGATTTTTATCCTAATATTTTTCCTAACTTTTGTTTTTAATATTATCTAAATTATTTTCCCAATCCTTGTCTAAATCCGTCTTTATATTTATTTCCGGAATATATTTAATAACCCTGACAAGTTATTTTGCAGCAGTAGATTCCTTTGAGGCAATTTTGACCACTTTTTAGACAAGTCAGGCAGACTTTTTTTAAGCTTTTTTAAGTTTTGAACCAAGGATATCAGCTGTTACACATATTCTAGTCAAGTCGAAAACGGTGTGATCGATTAGTGCAATGATACTCAATCTTTTCTGTCTTCGGGCCACATACATACATTTGTAAAGTTACGCGGGCCGCAACACTATACTGGTATTAGGAAAAAAATCATGAAACCACTCTGTTTGTAGAAACCAATTATTTTAAAAATGAAAAACTAGCCTTGCAAACATTTTCTGAGTGCTTAAAAAAAATTACTCTAAAAAGAGTCTTTCTTATGCGGGTTTTATGAGTAAGCATAAAAAGACACCTATAGGAGTCTTTGATATGATTGTAAAATGATTGCTCACAAATAAGACTCTAAAAAGAGTATTTTTTATGCATATCTTATGAGTACGCAATGAAAAGACTCCTAAAGGAGTCTTTGATACGATTGTAAAATTTCTGTTAAAAAATAGGACTCTTAAAAGAGTCAATATTGGGCTTGCTTTATGAGTTCTCAGAAAAATAACTCATTAAAAATTCATAAATAAGACGGTATTATCATTGTTCATAACAAAGACTCATAAAAAGATTATACTTCCCAGCAAACATTATGACTCTTAAAAGAATCTTTTAAGATTCATATAATTAAGTTTTTATGTGCCCATCATTAGTGGGATGTTGGCCAGATGGGGCAATTAAGTGAATCATGTGTATAATATTCTAATGTGGACTTAAGCCGTAGAAACATGTGAATTTGAATCTGTTGGAATCACATTATGTCCAACTCGAATTCTTCAATTATAGGCCAAAGAAAGTCTGCTATCACATGACCATAGCGCTCCGTATTGTTGGTAACTGTCAAAACGTCATCGTTTCCGAAATAAAAAAAAAAGAAACGATCCGATGTTACGTCTATCCCTATAGAAGGAAACGAAATTGCTGACGAATTGGCAAGGAAAGGAGCATCAACTCCCCGTGTTGGTCCAAGAATGATAGAAACCAGATTATGCGTTCCGCAAATGAGAGAGAGAGAGAGAGAGAGAGAGAGAGCATGAAGTCACAAGAGATATTGTCAGACTTTGGAATAATTTTACTCCCACACCCACGCCTAAATATTTTTTCTTATTTTTATAGTATGTATATGGACCTCATAAACCTATTGGTATAATAACATTTTGTCAGTTTTTAATGGTTTTGGAGATAAAAATCTTGAAAAATTAAAAAATTCATATTTTTTATATTCAAAAATATTCATATTTTTTATATTCAAAAATATTCATATTTTTATACAGAAAAGTAGATATTCTTACTTTACTTTTCCGAAAGAATTTATTTTCAATTTCGTCAATTTGCCTAAGCGATCGTACATTTGCATACGTTTTTGTCAAGCAGGAGTCCTGTGTGTCGTATTGCACTCAGTTGAGAAAGAGAGCATTAGATAACGGGACTGCGGAACGCGTAATCTTGTTCCTATCATTATTGGTGTTGGTCTAGAACAGCGCAGGGCACCCCATAGCTCACTGAGGTCTCTGCGAGCGTAACTTTTTGCATGTACACAAAGCTCACAACAGAAGAGAATATAAATCAGTCATTCGCAGACAGTGATGCTGTGAAGATCTGTATCGCTTTGCACTGCAAACTTTATGTACACTTTTAAAAAAATTAACCTATTGTCTTGTAGATTCAACGAATCTTTAACATCATGGGCTTCATATATTTTTGAAAACTACGAGTAAAATAATAAATTTCTGCATCTTTAGTTTTTTCTGAGACATAACATTTGACTCCGCCCAAAGATTTATATATTTCATTACGAGACTTATTATTTTTTTTTTCCTGAAATTAAAAGTTTAGTTTGAAAATTAGGAACTAATTTTTTGATGCAATCCTCTTCATTAACCCATATATAACAACTTTTCAAGAGTTCCTTATGATACCATGTAATCGCTCAGTGTGCGCGATTCGAGAGCGCACTAATACTAACAAGACAAAATAAAATGTGACTGTGTTAGAATTCCCAGCCCTGGTCTAGAACCGTTCTGTGGGATAGGCAAATGAATCCTCTCTCTCTCTATCTCTCTTTCTCTCTCTCTATAAAGAAGAAGAAAAACAAAAAGGAAAATAATGGTGAAACTTATGAGGGTTAAAGCACTCTAAAATACTCTTTGGCGCATATGACCTGAAGAGATTCAAAGAATGCATGAAGCTAACAAAGAATTATCTAATAATCATCACAGGACAGCTAACAGGTCACTGTAGGTTGAACCATCATCTTACAAAACTGCGAATTCTTAGTGATGGCACATAGAGGGCAAAGAATCTGCTAAGAATCTGCGAAGCACATACTAGGACAGTGTCCCGCACTTGTTCAAACTCGACAGAAATATCGGGGTTGCCACATAATACCCGATAACTCATTAAAATCAAAATATATGGGAGATATAGGATTTATCTCAGAGATTGGACTAAAAGAGGTCCTTTAAGTCCATGATAGGGCACAATAGATCTTAAGGACGTAGTGCAAATCTAAACAATAATAATAATACGTCTATCCCATCATACGCACTACACGATAAATATTTGTGGAAGTGACGACCTTCAATTATTTGAGAATTTTTAGAGTCTAATATGCGACAATTTTGCTTGTTTACCTACCCACAGAGTGAGAAATGGGTTTCGTTGCTAAACGAAATTCAAAACTTTTACAGCCTGTTGCTCCATCACTCATCTGAAGTTTCTTCTAGCTTCTGTATGGTCAGCAGGCTTCAATTGTTGTGTGCATTGAACTATATAGTTACGAATGGAGATGTTAGTCTATGTTGATGAAAAATACATCATAATGACTCGGAAGACAAGCCTAATTGCTGAAAACTTCGAGGAATTGACAAATTAGGCTTTTCAGCCACAATTTTACTTCGAGCAGCTATGTTTTCCAATAAGCATACATTACGACGATGCACAGGCCTTCGTTCGTTCGTGACAATTGCATTTTTTACAAATTTCTTCACTATCTTTCCAATTGTTTGTACAGTAGGACAATGATAAATGTCATAATCTCCACATAAAGCGCTAAAAGTGACCACACAAGTTTCATCACTTTTGACTTTTTAACATAGCACCAAACTTTCAGTTTGACTTTTGGTAACATAGCACCACATTCAGCAACTAGAAAAAGCTAGTTCAATGTGTTCGAGCGTGGTCGTCGTGCTCTTTGAGACGAATTTCATGAAGGTCACTAAAAAATGGCTGTTGTGGCAAAACACATCGATGCTGATTCACATGTGATTCTTGGGCATTAGTGGAATTAACATACATCCGATTTTACAAGAGCATTCAGGCGTTAGAAAGATTTTTTCCATTGGATACACCATAGTTTGACGGTTGCTCGAAAAAGCCTCGTGTCGATTAGTACAAGAAAATGCTGAAAAATTACAGTGGGTGTGATTTTAAATACGTCTACGACATCACCACAGTTGAGGTATCATAGAAATATTGTAGCAATCCACTGATTGGGTACTTCAAAATAAGCAAAACGCGACAAAAGTTTTCCGCGGGCGGAGCACATTCAAACAATTTGTTGACCGTTTTTTTTTTTCAGAAAACCTTGTGAACGGTTTTCAGCAACGTAGAACTTTTATTGCGGAATAGTGTACAAACATTTGTTTGCTGGAAGTCTTCAGAGTATTAATGAAAACCATCAACCTAAGAAAGATCATCATTCATACAACAATGCGAATTCCCACACATCAGCTCAAACAAAAAAGTTTTTGAGCACTCAAAACGTAGAATTGATGGGTCATCCGCCTTACAGTCTCGACTTGGCACCCAATAATTTCTTCTTGTTCCCTCAGATTAAGAAAAAACGTGGCGAGCGTTTTTCTACGCCCGAACAGGCCGTTGAAACCTAGTTTCGGAGTTACCAAATTCAGAGTGGTAAGACTATTTCGAAAATTTGTTCAAACGAATGCAAAAGTGAATCAAATAATTTTTACTTATTATTAAAGGTTTTCCATTAAGGTCTTGACAACTTTTTTTTTAAATAAAACGCAAACCAGTTGAGATATTTCAAAAACATTATTAATGGCTTGAAGTACAATCAAAACATTTATGAATGGAACTCGACTTCGTTCATATGGCCACCGTGGGCACGCATGCAGCGGTCGATTCATTTTACTCAATTTTCGATGACTCGGCCACACATTTCGGCCGAAACGGCCGCTAATTCGCGTTCAATGTTGGCTCCGAGCTCTTCCCACGTCGTCGACTTGTTAGTATAGACCAATGACTTAATGTAGCCCCAAAGAAAATAGTCTAGAGGCGTTAAATCGCACGAACGAGGCGGCCAATCCACTGGCTCATTTCTTGAGATAACACGCTCATCAAAATTACTTTTCAATGAATCGATTGTAACGTGTGCTGTGTGGCTTGTGGCACCGTCCTGTTGGAACCACATGTCGTCCAAGTCCATATCTTCCAATTCGGCCCAAATATAATTGGTAATCATGGCGCGATAATGATGGCCATTCACAGTAACGTTACGATCGTTATCGTCGACTAAAAAGTATGGTCCAATGACGCCACCGGCATGCAAACCGCACCAAACAGTTATTTTTTTGTGGATGAAGTGGTGATTCATGAAGCTCATGTGGACTTTCACCCGACCAATAACGCATATTTTGCTTATTGACGAACCCAATGAGCTAAAAAAACTTTTTAACAAAAAAAAAACCCGACTTCAAAATCACTACAAAGTAAAAAATAATTTTAAATAACTTTTCCCATTCATTTCTTGGTCATATTTTAAAAGCTATTTATACGTGTTATAATATTGGAAATCTTATCATTTTCATTTTTTCTATTTTGTTTTATTATCATCAATATATTAATTGCTTTATGTACATAAAAGCTTTGAAGTCGGCGCTTATCTTACTATGTCGAAATCTTTTTATTTTAATTTTTTCTAATTTTTTTTATCATAAAAATATTATTTACTTTATGAATATAAAAGCTTCTTAGCGATTTTTTTTTTCTTTCAATTGGCAATTTTTGAGTACGCTGAATGTAGCCAATGTGTTCCATGCATTATTTGTGCAGCTGTTACACACTATGTCATATTCAATATGAGCTTTACAAGCTCACCCAAACCAGTTTAGTGAGAATTTTAATGTGTACAAAGCTTTTAAAATTACTACAGTGTCACCAAGGCACCAAATAGTGCACGGATGGTAAAAGGTCATGATTGTGTGTCAAAGATGAGCGCCGACTTCAAAGCTTTTATGTTCATAAAGCAATTAATATATTGATAATAAAACAAAATAAAAAAAATGAAAATGATAAGATTTCCAATATTATAACACGTATAAATAGCTTTTAAAATATGACCAAGAAATGAATGGGAAAAGTTATTTAAAATTATTTTTTACTTTGTAGTGATTTTGAAGTCGGGTTTTTTTTTGTTAAAAAGTTTTTATTTCTTCCTTTTTAGATAATATGAAATATTTTATGCAATAGTATTTATTCTTGAGGAAAATTTTAAACATGAAACTTTGTTCTTAACAAATTTGATTTATTAATTCCTGGAAGTTTGTTGGGTATTTTCCATTTCTGCTTCTTTACAATTTGTAGTGCCACGCCCTTTCTCTAATCCCGCCTAATTTATTTACCGTACCATATAATGATTCTACCTACCCCTATGCCAAATTTCAGTTTCCAAGTATCAATATTAACCGTAATATAGTACTTTCCTTAAAGTGACACATCCTGTGTACAATCCCGCTCACTTTTTTAATGATTCTACCTACTTATCTACCTGCATACCAAATTTTAATACGCTAGTGTCAATATTAACTAAGATATAGTATTTTTATAATATTGACACGCCCCTTTGTTTAATAACGCCCACTTTTTTAGCGGTAATTTGCAGTAACTGTACCTACCCATGTACTACATTTCAACACCCTAGTGTCAATATTATTCGATATATAGTGTGTTTCTATTATTGCCACACCCATTTGTTGAATAACGCCCACTTTATTTACAGTGATTTTTAAAAATTGTGTCTACTCCTGCACTAAATTTCAGTACCCTTGTGTCAATACTATTCGAGATACAGTGTTTTTCCAATATTGCCACACCCATTTGTCAAATAACGCCCACTTTATAACCTGTAATTTGTAATAACTATGCCTACCCATGTACTGAATTTCAGCACTCTAGTGTCAATATTATTCGATATATAGTGTGTTTCTAATATTGCCACACCCCTTTGTCGAATAACGCCCACTTTCTTTACAGTAATTTTCAAAAATTGTGTCTACCCCTGTACTAAATTTCAGTACCCTAGTGTCAATACTATTCGAGATACAGTGTTTTTCCAATATTGCCACACCCCTTTGTCAAACAACGCCAACTTTATTGACTGTAATTTGTAATAGCTATGCCTACCCACGCACTAAATTTCAGCACCCTAGTGTCAATATTATTCGATATATAGTGTGTTTCTAATACTGCCACACCCCTTTGTCGAATAACGCCCACTTTCTTTACAGTAGTTTTTTAAAATTGTGTCTACCCCTGTACTAAATTTCAGTACCCTAGTGTCAATACTATTTGAGATACAGTGTTTTTTTTAATATGACCGCACCCCTTTGTCAAATAACGCCCACTTTATTGATCGTAATTTGTAATAATTGTGTCTACCCCAGTGTTTTTACTGTAAATTTCAGTACCCTAGTGTCAATATTAACTGAAATACAGTGTTTTTCTTATATTGACACGCCCCTTTGTCGAATATCGCCCACTTTTTTAAAAAAGGACCTCCGCGTTCATGGTATCTATCTGTTGACAAAAAATTACGGAAATCGGGCAAGTGCTTTAGGAGTTATCGATGTACATACATTTAAAAAAAAAAAAAAAAAAAAAAAAAAAAAAAAGCGCGGACAAACCAACGAAATTGAGAACCTCCTCCTTTTTGAAGTCGGTTAAAAATAAGCTTCATCACTGAAGATAATTTTGCGATGAAATTCATCATTTTGGAGCATCATCAATTTGCAGACGTTGTTCGTTCGTGTACTTTGCCATGATGAAAAGTGACTATGACAGTTCGATGATTAGTGAAAGGGTGTGTTCAGAAATTTAATTCAAAGTTGTCAAGTCCCTATCAGTGATCTGCAACGAGTAACGTTTTTGTGAGTTGTAGTAATGCATTCAAAACCGAGTAGTAGTGCGTACACATCAAACTGTTTGTTGTTTGATGTGTACGTTTGTTGTTTGATGTGTACGCACTATTACTCGAAGAAGCACTCTTGCTACAGAAAGTAACACATAGTTCAATGTTTGATTCGTCAATCGAACGTCAGAGTGCAACCAAATACTCATCAACATCAAACCTATTGTTATGAATCATACCCAGTAGCTTAAGTAATAGTCCCATAGCTCATTAGGAATACTTGAGTACTTTTCTATATTTTTGTCGCTGTTAGAAGAGTTTAAGGGTAACACCAAATTGTTTTTAATGATTTTTTTTTTTAATAATAACAGATCAAGCTTTAATTCTTTACTTACGCCAAAGTTAGCAACGCTAGAAAAGTCATGATCATTCATTTCAAATACGTGAAGATAACTTATTAGAAGCGAGTCTAGATCATACCGACTACTCACAACCACGAGTCAGAATATGAAGCATGAAGCATAGGAGTTAAGTTGCGTGTTAAGAATACCGCAACATTTTTTGATGAGTATGAGTATGAAGTTGAAGCCAAATTAATGCGTATACACTCGAGTCAACTCTGTTTATAACTACACTAAGGGAATAAAATATTAAATTCATACAAAAACTTTTTTAATTTATCCAAAAAGCGAGTCATTTTTGCACCAATAACGCATTTACTTAAATCGACTACGTAAATATTTAAAATTTATTTAAATATTTTTTTAATTAAATAAAATATTGAAATATTTAAACAGAATTAATAAAAAATATATTAAAATTATGCACGAATATATTTAAATATCTTTCAAATATTTACTATTTGAAAATAAAACTATCGCATTTAAGGAAAATTTATATAAAAATATTAAAATTGAAAAACAATTTATTTGAATATTTCCCACGAGCTGCGTCCATATCAAAAGCCATTTAGTGGTATATTTTATTTTCTTTTTGTGAAAATATGATTTGTGAGTGCGGTGGTGAGTGCGATGCATGATGAAATCATGTAGAGTGGAGTGACATTCTTGAGAAAATACCGAGTTGTCACTCCCCCTTACATGAATTTATCATGCATCGCACTCACCACTGCACTCACAAATCATATTTGCCAAATATCCATGATATATTACCCTTGCAACATTAACTAAATGAGAACTATAAGAAACCTGCAATTGCTGGTGCGAAGAAACTGCAGCACAGGAACAGAGTGCGATGCTCCTGCTGCTTGGCGGCTGCTTGACAGCTGTATGGAATATGTGTGTCAGTGTGTGGCATAAATAAAATTTAAATACGGGAAAAAAACGAGTTGTAAGGAAAATATTTGATTTATCCACGTAAATATTTAAATGAAATATATACTCGGGCGTGGATAATGTTAATATGCGTTATTTCCCTTAGTGTACTCGCTGCAGTTATCTGGTCCCTATTGGAGAACCCTGCACATACATCAGTCGATTAGTACCGGAGTCTACAAAACAATTACCAATAAATATTGATTTTTATATTTATGCTCTAGTTAAAAAAAAAAAATTTAACTATTCATAAAATGTAATCAACTGTAAAACATAGATTTGTTTTTTAACGTTGTTATCGATATCTTATTTTAAATTATCGCTATCTTATCATTCAAGTAGAGTGAGTTGATAAACTGTTTTGACGTTCCTGTTAATTTATTAAAACTAATTTCAATTATCAATTGAATAAATTGGCTTTAAGATAATTAATTGTATTTAATTGATTTTATAAAAGAAATCTGATAATGATAATGCCCTCAGATAAAGGTAACCAATGAAATTTCTTCGCATTGAAAATTGTAAAAAATATCGAAATGTTTCAAAACTAACTATCGAGAGTACGTAAAATAACTGAAGTAAGATAACTATTAACTAAATAAATTTCGATTAGCTTAACCCTTTAGAGACGGGACAAAGTCACAAACACGTGACCTTTCATCTTCTGTTCTGGTGACATGTGATAACAAACTGACAAAAGAAAAGGCGAACTTCACGCATACAACCTTTCTCTATACAATGAATGTGTTGTTTTAAAAAAAAGCAGACATATTTGTGATACCGTAAGTTTTTGGATGCCATATGAAATCATCGGTTCTATTGGGTAAAAGCGAAGATAACGATAAAGACGCATGGTAACTTCTAAACATTCAATTCAATCAATATAAACAAAATTGAAATTTCATAAAGTACTCTATTTACGCTCATAATTCGGAGTATTTTTAAGACAATTGCTCTTAAGCCTTAAAAAAAAAAAACTTATTTAAATTATCTTCCGAACACTTCTGCGAACAAAGTCATTTCTCTCCTCGCATTACTTTCTGTATTTCTCGTAAGCTGTCATTAGGCACGTTTGTTTCATTTGTTTCTGAGTCACCCTGCATGTTCTTCATGTATGTAATATTATTTTTACTCGTTTAAACTTTGCTTTTTCTATACAATTTTATAAATGCTTTATTTTTATTGTTTTCTTCCACTTTTACCAGTACCACTGCAGTATCTGCTGCTTTTTAATTTTTTGTACATTGCAGCAGCTTCCATGACATTGAATGCATGCAACATCATGCAGCTTGTTGTCATTGTCGCAGTTGGCTGAGCACCTGCTGTTGCTGTTGCTGCTACTGCTTACTTCTTTGTTATAAAAAATAGTTAACTAGTTAACCTGCAGTTGCCATTTTTGGATGTTGTTGTAAATGTTGTTATTTCATGTTCATGTTCATGTTCATGTTTGTCGCGTATATTTTTTAAGCTTGTTATTTATACGGAAAAAATAAATAAAACTGCTATCAAAACATTTTCACATAAAACATTGTTGTTATTGTAGTAATTGTTGTTGGTGATACTGTTGGCTTTGTTGTTGGTGTTGTCGTTGACAATGGCGTCAATAAAAAAAAACAAAAAACAAACTGCCAGCTGACACATATTTTACACTATTTTGTTCATGTTGGATTTTCTATAAATGATGGCGCTTGCATTATAAATAAGATTAACAGGGTGTTTCATTGATGATAAATGGTTGCTACATGTTAGAGGAAAAAATCAAAACGAGGTAGATAAAGAGATAGAGGTAGAGGTAGAGGTAGAGGTAGAGGTAGAGGTAGAGGTTGAGGTAGAGGTAGAGGTAGAGGTAGAGGTAGAGGTAGAGGTAGAGGTAGAGGTAGAGGTAGAGGTAGAGGTAGAGGTAGAGGTAGAGGTAGAGGTAGAGGTAGAGGTAGAGGTAGAGGTAGAGGTAGAGGTAGAGGTAGAGGTAGAGGTAGAGGTAGAGGTAGAGGTAGAGGTAGAGGTAGAGGTAGAGGTAGAGGTAGAGGTAGAGGTAGAGGTAGAGGTAGAGGTAGAGGTAGAGGTAGAGGTAGAGGTAGAGGTAGAGGTAGAGGTAGAGGTAGAGGTAGAGGTAGAGGTAGAGGTAGAGGTAGAGGTAGAGGTAGAGGTAGAGGTAGAGGTAGAGGTAGAGGTAGAGGTAGAGGTAGAGGTAGAGGTAGAGGTAGAGGTAGAGGTAGAGGTAGAGGTAGAGGTAGAGGAAGAGGTAGAGGTAGAGGTAGAGGTAGAGGTAGAGGTAGAGGTAGAGGTAGAGGTAGAGGTAGAGGTAGAGGTAGAGGTAGAGGTAGAGGTAGAGGTAGAGGTAGAGGTAGAGGTAGAGGTAGAGGTAGAGGTAGAGGTAGAGGTAGAGGTAGAGGTAGAGGTAGAGGTAGAGGTAGAGGTAGAGGTAGAGGTAGAGGTAGAGGTAGAGGTAGAGGTAGAGGTAGAGGTAGAGGTAGAGGTAGAGGTAGAGGTAGAGGTAGAGGTAGAGGTAGAGGTAGAGAGAGAGGTAGAGAGAGAGGTAGAGAGAGAGGTAGAGAGAGAGGTAGAGGTAGAGGTAGAGGTAGAGGTAGAGGTAGAGGTAGAGGTAGAGGTAGAGGTAGAGGTAGAGGTAGAGGTAGAGGTAGAGGTAGAGGTAGAGGTAGAGGTAGAGGTAGAGGTAGAGGTAGAGGTAGAGGTAGAGGTAGAGGTAGAGGTAGAGGTAGAGGTAGAGGTAGAGGTAGAGGTAGAGGTAGAGGTAGAATAACATGATTTGTAATCATCTGAAAAAAAAGTTACATCGAGGTAGTGACTTAGTTTTCTTAAAAATTGTTGTTTGTAAGAAAATAACGCGTATTTAAAGATGATTGTTTAAAAAATTATGTTAATTTCAGTACATAACGACATTCAGTACATATAAATTTTTATGTCAATAGGTGCAATACATTTTCAGTTATCTTGCAATCAAAATGGTTGTACTCTTCGTGTCATTTTTAAAATAAACAATTAAAAATTTTTGTATGTACTTTAATAACACTGAAGAACAAAATCAATTTTTTTTTTCAAAATAACAAGGTTTCGACAATGAATTCTTGTAGAGGAGACGAAAACGAATTATACGTGTATCGGCGTTTTGAAAGTTTACGTGTGAGTCTTATTTTAGGAGGGATTTAAGTTTCCCCCTTTTTTAACATTCTTATAGTGAATCGGCATAGGAAATCATGTTATCCTTACATTTTTGGTATAGGATATGTTCTGCGGATTTATGTCAAATACTACGAGAAATATTTTTGTGAAAGATTTGAACCCCGTTACTTCTCAATTTATGGGTCTTTTTTGACCCTTTTATAATAAAAGGCAACATGAAAAAAAAGGGGGAAACATAAATCCCCCTAAAATAAGACTCATACGTAGACTTTCAAAACACCGATACACGTAAATTTTTTTTTGTCCCCTCTACCAGAATCCGTTGTCAGAACCCTGTTTTCTTTTCGTGTTGAACAGTGTGGTTATCGAAATCAATAAAAGAAGCTTATTTCAATATCTCTGACCAGTTCTTTTGTAGTATCCTTTCAAAAAAACACTTTTATTACACAAAGATACCCTTAAAGATGAAAAATATAATAATATCCTTGTTGAAGTAAAGTTTTTGAATATTCTTTTTTTACTTATACTATTATAACATGCATTTATTTCAATGTAACGAAAAGCTGAGAGTCAATGTTAGTCTTTTTGACGAAAGAATTTGACGTAAAAGAAATTTTTAAGAAATACTTAAAAAAGCCTCCAAAAATCTCTTTTTGTCCATTAAAGAAAATTTATTCCTTGCAACTGTTTCCGGATTTATGGGCTCCAAGTTCTTAATTTATCAGACTTTAGTTAAAAATGGAAATGAAAAATGTCATAGCTTCTGAATTCATTCACTTTATAATTTTCACCTCCAAAAAATCACAAGCCCATATTATTTATTTATTTTTTTATTGGCCAAGCAAGGCAAGACAATTTACTTATTCTAACAGGTTTTATTTTTATTTTTTTTTTATTTGTTTGGTTTTTTTTACATATGTATATAGAAATATTTCCAGCTCAAACTCTGAATATTCGTTGTTTGAAGAGTTTATGGTCGCAGTTCTTGCAAATTCACTTAATAACTTGTCATCTCGGCTGAGTTTTTTGTGAATCATGGCAAAGTTTTGAAGAAATTTAACTCTAGGATTCAATGCAAATTAACCACGCAATTCATGTACGACTACATCCGGTACATGTTCCTGTTTTGCTGTCTTGTTTACACTTTCCTAGCTAACGAGTGCCAAGTTGGCATTGTTGCAACGCATAGAAAAAACGCACTCCTACAACAAGAACATTAGCCACAAGCAGGCCTGTCTTGCACTAAGTAAGGGCCTTTGACATGCAGAATATTGGGGCCCTTCAAAAACAAATTTATTTTGATATTAATAGCATTGTTTGATTGCAGAAGTATTACAAATACTTTGCATAGGGGTTTGATAAAAATAAATTGATTAATTGTGAATTGATAAAAATATATAGTATAAAAAATAATAGTATTTTCGTTAAAAAAAGCGAAAAAATTCTGAATTAGATTTTAAAAAATATGTATATTCGAACAAAATTTCGATTTTTTTTTTATTTAACCATTTAATAGCCATATGTATGCACCAAATGGTTTTTTGATATATTTATTAGTTCAGAAGTTAGCAAATGTGAAAGTTAGCTGGCTAGGTGAAAACAGTATTGAAATTGTTAAAAAGAAAAATGTTTTTTTCGTCTCCTGAAAAATTGTTCAAAAACACATAATCCTTTTTGTATGCGCAACGACGATATGCGAAGTTTGGCCACTTCAACCTAAGCTTATTTTTTTGAATAGTCGCTTCTTTTATTCATTAAAGTTTTTGATTCACAAAGTGACGGATTATCCGACGGTCGTTTAGTCAAATCAAAAATTAATTTTTTTTTGTATGATAACAATTTTAGGGAGCAATTAGCAACTTTCTTAGTTCACCTTTACAGACCTAACTGAGTTCCTTTCTTGTCTTAACATATGTTAACATGTGTTAACATTTAAGTGAATTATTGAGATATTTGTTGATGATTTTGCGTATTAAGACCTGTCATCATCATAAGTATCCTATTGATATGCCATCATTATAAGCAATCACTCTTATTTTGATTCGGTAATCATTCAAAATCAATTCTTCCACTTTTTTCACATTTTCATCGATTGTTGATGTGCTAGGAACACCCGTGGGCCCATTACCTTTAACATCTTCATGGCCATTTTAAAAGCTTTAAGCCACTCGTATACTCTCCTTTACAAATGGGGATTCCAACTGGCTCTATACAGCTGTTATAAGGCCAATATTGTTACACGGTGCTATAGTGTGGTGGCCCGCACTTAACAAACAAACACACCTCAATATACTTCGCAAAGTTCAACGGTCATATAAACTGTGCATCATGCGGAGCTCTTAGAACTACTCGAATAGATGCAATCGACATTATGCTCCACCTGACACAACTAGATATCCTAATAAAACAGATATCTGCAAAAACAGCAATCCGTCTAGAAACTACTTCCCAATGGAAGGGAGGTACAATAGGGCACTCTAACATTAGGAAACTTCTTCCTCCAATACCTAAGGCTGTAGACTACATCACGCAAAAAGTTATTTTCGACAAAAAGTTTGATGTATCAATTCCCTCCAGAAATGAATGTTAGCTTGGAAGTCCACCAAACAATGCCACTAAAAACTACACTGATGGATCAAAATTATATGGCAAAGTAGGGGGAGGAGTCTACTCTGAATCACTAAACATCAACCTTACCTTTAGGCTCCCCGAGCACTGCAGTGTCTTCCAAACGGAAGTTACTGCGATACACGAAGCTGTTACTTGGCTTCAGATGAATGTTATATCAACTACACTAAGGGCAAAAAATATTAAATTTATCCAAAAACTTTTTTTAATTTATTCAAAAAGCGAGTAATTTTTGCACCAATAACGCATTTTCATAAATCGACTACGTATATATTTAAAATTTATTTAAATATTTTCTTAATTAAATAAAATATTTAAATATTTAAACAGAATTAATAAAAAATATATTTAAATTTTTTTAAAATATCTTTCAAATATTTAATATTTGAAAATAAAACAATCGCATTTAAAGAAAATTTATATAAAAATACTGAATTTAAAGAACAACATATTAAAATTCAATAAGAATTAAAATGTATAAGAAGAAAATTATGCAGGTAAATGACAACCAGAAAAAATCAAGTTGTCACTCAACCCTACATCAATCCATAAAACGACCACCAATCGCATTAACAAATCATCTTGGCCAAATATCCACCCTATATTAGCCTTGCAACATTAACTAAATGAGAACTATAAGAAACCTGCAAGAAATAAACTGCAGGAATAGAGTGCGATGCTGTTGCTGCGTGTCGGAATATGTGTGTACGTGTGCAATGCTGTTGCTGCTTGCTTGTATGGAATATGTGTGTACGTGTGTGGTATAAATAAAATTTAAATACGGGAAAAAAACGAGTTGTAAGGAAAATATTTGATTTATCCACGTAAATATTTAAATAAAATTGATACTCAGGCGTGGATAATGTTAATATGCATTATTTCCCTTAATGTAGAGATATTTGTATTCTATCTGATATTCAAGCCGCTTTGAAAGCCCTGGAATCTGTTGTAACAACATCTTAAACAGTTCAGATCTCTAAATGAGATGGCAGAGTAGCTCAATATATTTCTATATCGGATCCCCGGACATAGAGACTTCCCAAGAAACTGCAAAGCATACGAACTCGCTCGTAACGGTACTACCAAACCCCTATCGATAGATAAGGAACAAATTGAAATATCTCTCGCCACATGAAAATTACACACAAATTAACTATCCCTTGAAAGTACCAACATTAGGTGGTCTACGGATAGCACATGCCATACGGCGTGTCAAGTTTGGCCAACCCTGAACTTAAAAACGCTGAAAGGAACTAATGTCCCTTAGAAGGGATCAACTAAATTTTGACATAGACGTTCTAACAGGTCACTGCCTAATTGGAAACTATGCCCGAAGACTAAGAATTTTCCATAACGACTTCTGCAGAACCTACAGAAACGAGGATGAGGTAGAATCCACAACACATCTTACCCACCTTTTCCTAGATAACTGGTTCCACAGTGACCTAGACGAGCTGTCAAAATGTTCGGTCTACCGAATACTCAGCTTTATAAATATCTCCAACTGGTTTAGATACAGTGGAAAAAAATAATTAACCCCTGGTATCACAATGGGACTAATTGCCCTAAGTGTGTCTTATAAGAGCCAGCCGCGTCAACCTAACCTAACTTATACTCTCCTTTTACTCAAAGCAGATTAATAGAAAGCAATATTAAACATTTCTAAAACTTTGTTGGTTTTAAATTTATTGCATAATACTCTCATCCATTTATTATAAAAAAAAAATGAAAAATTCAACATAATTTAATTTCAAGGATTTCAAATGATATTTTCAGATTTTCCTTTAAAATTTAATCGTTTAAACTTTATGTCAAACTTGTGTCACTCCGGTTTGCAAACGGGAACTGTCAAAATTAATGAAATGACTCAGGCTAGTAAGTAGGAGCTGCAAATAAAAAAAAAACAATAAGCTTAAGCTCGCGAGCAAAGTGCCAGGAAGCACTTGCTAGCCAACATTTCCGTTCACTGGTCATAAGTAATATATATGTAATAACCCTAAAAATCACTTTTGTGTATTTTATAATTTTCCGACGTATATATGTTAATGGAGTCAAAGTTTTGATGCGGTTCTTCTTAAGATGTTTTGTTTTGAAATCGGAAAACATTGAACAATTATGGCACCGTATCAGATAAGTTTTAACCTCACATCAAACATTTTAACAAATTCGTTATATCGCACCATTTGGCAACACTATTGAGAGCAAAAATCTCACTGAGAGCGCCTCTCGACTCTCAACATGGTAGCCTTTTTGAATGGTAAGATGCTCTTACGACAAAGATTTTAAGCTCATATTTTGTGTTGAAATGGCTCGTTGTGCTTGTAAGAATGCACTTAATTGCATTTATTGACGTGACGAAGTTATGTTGTACTGCTCTAGTTTCCAAAAAAGTTGAAAAATTAATTTTTTAAAATTACATCTGCGTTTCATTGAATTGTAACTCGCTTGGTATAAGAGCTATGATTAAAAAAATTGTATGACCATAAAGGTTAATTCTTTGACTATATTAAAAAAACAAAAAAAAAAATTTAATACGGCATAGGGACGTAGTGGGAGCTGCGTAAGAAACGCAACTGAGAATTTGTTACATGGAATTATTACTCGCTGAGTATTAGTGCTAGGATTAAAAATACGATACGCCAATAAAGGCCTACTCGAAGCCCTCACAACAAAATTAGACAAAAAATTTCTGACATCATGGGGACCCTGAGAGAGCCGCTCAAATATCGATAACGCAACATTCATGCAGCGGCGTTGCATTGAATTTTCACTTAATGAGTATATAACCTTCGATAAAAGTTTAAAAAGGAAAATAAAGTTTTTATACATGGCTTTCCGACAAAAATAAAAAAAAAATTCCGGCGTCGTCAGGTCGTGAATATAGTAGCTTGAGTAACTGAAATGTAATATCGTTGCATGGAATTATTACTCACTCAGGAGGAGTGCTACAGTAAATTTTGTTTTAGGAGAGCAGGGATGTGTTATTACGCTTCACAACTAAATTACAAAAAAAATTTTGTTGCCATGATTTCAGGGATGCAATCACATAATGCAGTTAAAATGCTACAGCCATGAAAAAACGTTGCATGGATTTTTAACTCTGTGACTACTACTGCAACGTTAAATTTTAAGGAACGAAAAGAAAGGTGAGGTCTTCGGGCATATGACAAAAATAAAAAAAAAAATTTGACGGCGTGTCAAAAACCCTCAGGGAACCGCCTAATGTGACGCATATGCATCACTTTTGCTGGATTAATTGAAATTAGAGCACAACCAATGGGGAAGCAAAAAAAAAGCTAAACGAAAAGAGCCAACTCCAAATCCAACAACAACTCCAACACCAACACCAACATCAACATCAACACCAACACCAACACCAACACCAACACCAACACCAACACCAACACCAACACCAACACCAACACCAACACCAACACCAACACCAACACCAACACCAACACCAACACCAACACCAACAACAACACCAACACCAAAACCAACACCAACACCAACACCAACACAAACACCAACACCAACACCAACAACAACACCAACACCAACATCAACACCAACACCAACACCAACCCCAACAACAACAGCATCAACACCAACACCAACACCAATACCAACAATTACACCAACAATAACAGCAAGAGCAACACCAACACCAATACCAACACCAATACCAACACCAACACCAACACCAACACCAACACCAACATCAACATCAACATCAACATCAAAATCAACATCAACATCAACATCAACATCAACATCAACATCAACATCAACATCACCATCAACATCAACATCAACATCAACATCAACATCAACATCAACATCAACATCAACATCAACATCAACATCAACATCAACATCAACATCAACATCAACATCAACATCAACATCAACATCAACATCAACATCAACATCAACATCAACATCAACATCAACATCAACATCAACATCAACATCAACATCAACATCAACATCAACATCAACATCAACATCAACATCAACATCAACATCAACATCAACATCAACATCAACATCAACATCAACATCAACATCAACATCAACATCAACATCAACATCAACATCAACATCAACATCAACATCAACATCAACATCAACATCAACATCAACATCAACATCAACATCAACATCAACATCAACATCAACATCAACATCAACATCAACATCAACATCAACATCAACATCAACATCAACATCAACATCAACACCAACATCATCAACATCAACATCAACATCAACATCAACATCAACATCAACATCAACATCAACATCAACATCAACACCAACATCAACATCAACATCAACACCAACATCAACATCAACATCAACATCAACATCAACATCAACACCAACATCAACATCAACATCAACATCAACACCAACATCAACATCAACATCAACACCAACATCAACATCAACATCAACAGCAACATCAACATCAACATCAACATCAACATCAACATCAACATCAACATCAACATCAACATCAACATCAACATCAACACCAACATCAACATCAACATCAACACCAACATCAACATCAACATCAACATCAACATCAACATCAACATCAACATCAACATCAACATCAACACCAACATCATCAACATCAACATCAACATCAACATCAACATCAACATCAACATCAACATCAACATCAACATCAACATCAACATCAACACCAACATCAACATCAACATCAACATCAACATCAACATCAACACCAACATCAACATCAACATCAACACCAACATCAACATCAACATCAACATCAACACCAACATCAACATCAACATCAACACCAACATCAACATCAACATCAACAGCAACATCAACATCAACATCAACATCAACATCAACATCAACATCAACATCAACATCAACATCAACATCAACATCAACACCAACATCAACATCAACATCAACATCAACACCAACATCAACATCAACATCAACATAAGCAACAACAGCAAGAAACTTCGTCACGTCAAAACCTACGGGTGTGTCCACGGCACAGCCAACTCTCTTTTTTTTTTTAAGATTAACTTTGGGATAAGACAACTAAGTATACTATTTTAATTCCAATTTTCATAGCTATTGACAAATTAAAGAGCTATCAAAATCGTTCCAGCGGTTACTGGGTTCGTAAACGCCAAAAAAGCCATGTATATCCTTTTATAAGAAAGAATACTTAATGCACACGCCTAGAAAATTCCTTTTTTTTAGCTTTGAACCAAGAATTTCAGGTGTAATAGGTATTTGTCAAGTCTGCCGTAGTTCGAAATGGGATTATAGATTAGTGGGAGGGAAGGGGCTATCGAGCACGCTACCTACTCGACTATCGAGGCACCAAACGCTTTGACCTTTCTTAATTTCATTCCTCATTTCCTTCTAGTCAACTGTGATAAAAAATGTATCAAAACTTACGACTCAGAGGTATTAGTTCGTGGTATAGAAGTTTGGTTTTATATTAGCTTGAATTGAATGTGTTTAAGGAATAACACTTGCCTTTGATTCAAAATGCTCCTGTTTCTTCCGATTTTCACCACGTTAAGAACATCCTACACAGTTTCACTTGATTGTCCTATCCTTTCCACTAATCTATTTTCCATTTTTGAATCAGGAAAACTTGACTGAGTAGATGTACCTGATATTTTTGGTCCAACAAAAAAATTTAAAGTAGCATTCATATATTTAAGATATGATTATTTACGAGTAAATGAGGAAAATGAAATAAAGTTATGTTGGTAAATACTTTCAGCGAGTACTAGGCTTAGGGCCCTTGCATTGCTGAACACTGAGCACTACCCCAGCGGACCCGTGCATAAAGAAGGCCCTGGTAACAATGACAACAACAACAACGATATCAGTTGCACAAATAATATCCGTTTCGCATTTATTATATTGTCTACTCTGTGTAGACAGAGTTCTTTGTTACTCTTGTATTTTTCAATTATGCTGAACTAAGCTAAAACTCTTTTTTCTTATGCCTCTCTTTTTCTCTTTCTTTATTACAGTGTAAATCAACAACAACAACAACAAAAACAACAACAACAACTACAACAACAACAACAATAACGACAAGAACGACAAAAGACGCTAGTAACTGCTGTCAACAGGAAATCTTATGAAGGCAACACAAAAGCGACAAGCGACAGCTTTAGTGCTTGTTTTCTTATTTTTCTAAAGCGCACTAATTGAAAACGTGCCACAACAATAACAACAGCAGCAACAATAACAACAACAACAATAGCAGCGGCAATAAAAACTTACAGCCTGATAATGACTGTAAAAATTGCAAAATTCTTTGGCGCCTCTAATAATGTTGGCTCTGCTGTTGCTGGTGTACCGCCACCGTTGCCACCACCAAATCCAACAATAAATGCAAGCAACAATTACTATCGCCAACAACAACAACAACAAAACGAACAACAGCAGCAACACTGTCATCCCTATTTGGATGACAATGAAGATGACAACATGTCTCTGTATTCAACGACAGCGTCCATCATGACCACACGTGATCATCCATTTAATAACTCGCAGCGCCCTCTGTTGGGCGATAAGAAGGCACAAGCGCAAATATTGACAACGCATCATCATCAAAAGAAGAAGAAGCAACAGCAAACAGCGACAGCAACGTATCACTTCGAACAACAACAACAACAAAAACTGCAAGAACAACAACATCAGCAGCAGCCACAATATATCTCTCCATATGTGCAGCAACAGAAACGTGATAGTGTCAAGGGCCTGCATGGCTTCAATGACTTTGATATTTTATCCCAGCAATATAACCAACATCTGCAGAGTCCACACATCGGTTACCCTTACGGTAGTCCACCATCGCCCACTGCAACGTCCAACGATTTCATATTTAGTGATGGTCAGCCAGCAATTACGCCCATGCAACATCAACCACATCAACATCATAATCATAATCATCATCATCAGCAGCAGCATTACCATCAGCAAACATCAACTCCACGTTATGGTAATGTTCCAACTTACGCACCCTCCAGCTCTTCGACGCTTGAATCTGCCCACTTGAATGAGCTTGACTATTATACCTCACCAAATGTTGCTGCTGGTGCTGCCATTCCTGGTGGTTGCATTGGTAAATCTTCACGTTTTGAAGACGATTTCTGCTGTCGTCGCAATGTAGAGTTCTCCAAAGATGGGGCTGCTGTTGCAGCTGCCTCATCATCATCGTGTTCCTCCTCCTCCGTTAGTAGTGGCCCCTTTATTTTCGGTGTACCGCTTGGGCAGCAACGTGATGGCTTGTCGCTGGTGAGTCGCATGCCCGCTGGTGGACGTGGCTTTGTCGGCGACTGTCTGTTAGAGCCGGCGTTGAGCAGCGACAGCGGTGTGAGTGTCGCAGGTGACAGTGGCAAGTTTGCGACCCATAACAATGGGCTCTTGATTCTGGTGAGTCTTATTTTAGTTATTTTTTTTTTTCATTACAAAGGTAGCTGGTTATCTTAGGGTACATATATGTGAATGGTCGAGTGAACTGCTTTAATGATCAGAGGACTCAAAGTAAATCTTATCACAGTACCTCCTATCAATTATTACTTCTTATAGACTTTAATTAATTGGACTAATTATTGGTAAATGATATTGGTCTATCAAGGTGTTTAGAAAGTTGTCGTAAATTGCTTTATTTCAAAATCCAACAATATTGGTATTAACACGTTGACTGCTATATGACCCACCGGTAGGTCACGCAAAAATTTCCTACAAGGCCATGTGACCCACCGGTGGTCACAGTCAGTAGAGATCTGAATAGATGTGTTTTATGTGGTTTGCTATTAAAACAAATTGTTTTCTTCTTTTCACCCAGTGGTAAGTCTTGAAATACAAAAGCCTCTTGTACCGTTCTTGAAATACTAAATTTACGTTTTTGGAAAAACTCTGGTTTTTATTAGCATATTTCTTTTAGATTAAATTTACATATAAATAAAAGAAAAAGAAACATACAAATAAAAGAAAAAGAATGATTCGACTTCAATAACTAAAGAAAAAGTAAGAAAAGATCATTTAAAAGAAACTAACGTTTTTTGTTGAAACAATCAAGACAGAATGTTGGATTTCCCTCATATGAACTACAATAAGTTGAAACTTTCTTAGCTTTTTTTGCAACGGATGCTCTTCCTTAATTTTTGCTGAGCTTATTGTAGCAGTTGGAACATCGTTTTCGTATTTTTCTGTTTGTTTTATCCACGGCTCTTAATTGCATCAATAGGTGTTTTCTGATAGGTACTGATTGAATTTCTTCCACCCCTAACCCACACAGACTTTCACAAATTGACTGTCTAAATTGGCCAATTCGAATGTTTTAACGCTGTTGTGCTTTGCAAACAACCAAAGTATTTACAACTGCTGTTGACAATAAAAACTCAAAAGCAATCTTATGGTACCAGCGAATTGTTTTTCGTAATGGCGTGAAAAAGCTAGCCATTTGATCGGACTCATTAATTCCTTGTTTAGCTCGGTTGTACTCTAAGATCACTTCAAGCTTTTTTATATCCTGGCCATCACGAGTTTTTTTTCCAGTTGAACGTTCTTCAAGACCGTGCTTTGTGCTCAACATCAAAACATCGCGTTTATCTCTCCATTTAGAAACAATTACAGCAGCACACTGCCGGCCAATAGTTTCGTGTTTGCGAAGCTTAGCTACAACAACATATTTCGGATTTCCAACTCTATTTTTGCGAAGAGTTCCAATAAGATAAGTTTTACGGTTGAGCAACAATTTTGTAAGGGATACAGATGTATAAAAAAAGTCTGTCAATTGTTCTGCCCTTGTCCAAATACTTTTTAGCCAGATCTACGACAATTTGAGTGCTGTGGGAAGTTGAAGGTGTTGGTTTTCCTCTCTGATTGTAGGAATAATTTTTCCCGGAGTAAATACAGCTAGTGTATGTATAACCATTCGGGTCACAGATTTTATATACTTTGACTGCGTATTTGTGGGACTTACCCGGATTGTATTGGCTAAACTTAAGTCTTCCACGCCAGGGAATCATTGACTCATCTACAGCCAGTACTTCTCCTGGGGTCCTAGGTCAAACAAAATTTTGCTTCAACATTTCCAATAAGCCACTTATTTTTCTTAAATAAACTTCAAAAGCAATTGGAATCTGTTCCGGGACATTATTTCTGGGATATTATTATAGAAGTTGTCCTTACTCTTATATAATGATATAGATGGGTATTTTACAATACCAATGTACATAACAATACTAAACAATTTTTTTATTTCTGATACTTCATTGTCCTTCCAATCTTTAGTCTTAGAATTTCGAGTAATTGTATTGTTTTCTACGTACTTATTGGCGTTCAAATTAGTTTCGGTAACAATTAATTGATATGCATCTTCCGTTACCATTAGACTAAAGAAATCAATGGACCTCATTTGGGAAAAAATTCTGTTTTCGGTTGTGTCGAGTTAAGGTGGTTCAAAATTAAACTCCTTCAGTGATACTTTTGTAACCTGTGCAAATTCATTTGAGGCTACTGTTCCAAATGGTGGAGGAAGAACATCCTCATCTTCAGTTTCTGAGTCAAACTCCTCCATCTCAATATTTTTATCGGAATCACTTGAATCATCATATGATGGAAGATATTCGTTAGATTCAGAAGCCTGGAAATCATCATTCTCATAATCAGAATCCTGGTTTCCACCTGCGTTTCCATAAAATACATTGGGTCTCATAGTGAAATTTTTATTTCTATTCAAAAATCTAAAAACAAAATGATAAACAAAATAAGCTGAAAGGAAAAAACGACTCTTCAGGAGTCATATTCGAAAAAGTACGACTCTATGACGACTCCGGCACACAATCCACACCAAAAAGTCACTAATTGTGAGTGCATTGGCTTTCCTAAATCACTCGCGGGTTTTCCGAACCTCAAATACGACAATTTTTGCATATTGACGTATCCGCCAATGTGTTGGCAAAGCTATGACGAGCAAACTGCCGAAAATGGCACTTAGACATAAATTTGAGCACCCGATGACAGATGTACCAACCCAGAAAAGAAAAATTTTTGACATTGTCTGAAGCCCGGTTTATATGAATGGGAAATCTGGGTATTTTTGGATTAGAAGGTATTTCTGGGCAAATGTCCACAGGTGTTAATAATGTATTGAGATCTTCAAAGCCAGATTTCTCGACTTAAGCTTTTATTCTTTAAATACAAAAAATCAAAAAATGGTGTCCACACGCCACTGCCATCGCACACACGTGCGCTTCAGCGTTGTCCGAACGCGTTGCTATGACCACTCAACTCTAATTTTTTGCCTTGTTACTCCATGCAACTCTTTCCAGTTCAGCACCTCAACTCAAACGATGTTGTTTGTAAGCGCAGACGACTTCGACAAAAGAAAGCCAATAAAAAAAAAATGGAGCAAAGAAAGAAATAGAAATAATTAAAAAAAAGAAGTCAGCAATAAAACCGTTTTGTATGCCAAAATTAATTCGTTTTCGCTGCGCGTTGCTTTTCGCTGCATGCACATTCATATAAACAGGGTTGCCAGATTTTTATCCACTCAGACTCTTTTACTACTTTTCTTTTTTAATTGTTTTTTGTTCTTTCTTTTTTTTTGCTTGTGTTTGGCATGCGTTTTTTATCTGCCCTCTGCTTCGCTCGTGAGTTTTTTTGATTTATTTCCTTTTACTTTTTCTTTCGTGAACATTTTAATTTAGCTGCATTAAGCGAAACAACCGCGAATGACCACAAAATGTTTAGATGTCTCTCTCTCTCTCTCTCAATATCCTTTTCTAAATTATTGTTGTTTTGCAAAAAATGTAGTAAACTACGCGTATACAACAACAACAACAACAACAAAAACGAAGCTAAGTTTTCTAAAAAACAATTGTTGCCACAAAGCACGGCCACAGCAGCTCGTTAAGTGCTTTCAGCGGACCAACGAGTAGACGGACAGTCAAACAGTGTGGCAGAGAGACAAACCGATAGAGTCAAACGCGAGGCTGGCGAGCATATCAGCCTAATGGCAGGACGATAATGTTTGTTGGTTATTCCACAGTGGGTAAAAAAAAAAAATAAAAATATATTTTTAAAAAATTTTGAAATTTATGGTTTATTTACAGTTATAAATTGCATTATTTTATAGAAATGGCTTATTTACAGTTATATAAGATTTATTAACTGAGAAAAAACTTTCAATAAGAAATAGTAGAAGTTATGTTAAGGTATCGTAGAGATTCGAATGGAACGATAAATATGAACAGTTGAATATGAATGTCATTGAATATGACAATGAAAATATCTGTCCTCGGAGGATACGAATATTGAAAATATTTTCGTAATTGAGTAACGTAGACATTGAAAAATTTCACAAAATGACAAAGCAAGCGCCTTTCACTTTGGTCGAGGCAGGAATTTTGAGATATATATACTAAGGTGTTATATACCTTAAAAAAACGATCGATAGGCCTTTTTGTGGCCAATAAATCTATAAACATATTTTTAATTTTTGTGCAAAAGAATTTTTGCCTTGATTGGAGTGAGTCACAAGTGTTCCACTAAGCATCAACGCATCCAGAAAGATTGACTGTTTGGTGCGGTTTATGGCATGGCACCATCATGGGACTTTATTTCCTTAGAAATGAGGAAAGAGACACCGTTACCGTTAGTGGTCCTCGATATAGAGTAATGTTAACCGACTTTCTGTGGCCAGAGCTCGACAATACCGATATTTCGAGCTTTGGTTCCAACAAGATGGCGCTACATGTCATACAAGCAACGCAACGCTCGAAGTGGTGAAGGAAAAATTTGGCGACTGGCTTATCTCACGGTGAGCGTTCATTAATTGGCCGCCGCGATCATCCGACATGATACCCCTCGGTTATTTTCTCTGGTCTGGAGCTATGTCAAGTCCTCAGTCTACGCTAACAAGCTAACCACTTTGGATAAAGTTAAGGCCAACAGTCCAGACGGTTTTGCCAGAATAACGTATCGTCATCAAAAATTGGACTGATCGCTTGAAGCACTGCCAACAAAGCGAGGGTGGCTATTTAAGTGACATTCCATTCAGTCAGAATCAATTTTGTATCTTACACCATTGTTGTTTTATCGAAATTTATTTTCCTATTGTTCTTATTGGGTTACTAACAGAAAGATTTCATAGATGTAAATTTTATCTCTTATGTCCTAAGAGGGTTAAAAATGGTTATAAATTGAATTTAAAGTTCAACCGTACTCGGAAGCGAAAGGAAAGAGAAAATTTTGGAATAGAGCATTTATTATTGAGGGGGTTCAAGTTAGTTATGGTTTATAAAGAAAGTCAGTTATTTAGCATTTTTCCATAACTGTTGATGCAACATCAGACTTAACGCGGAAATAGGAATTTTCATTGAATTTTGTTAAAACTTACGACTATTGTTAAGTAGAGAGTAATTTTATAAAAAATCATATGGGCATAATTTTATCTTCCACTCAATTAATCCTCACCTGTATATGGGACACAAAGTCAAAGCATAGTTGAAGTGTCAAACCAAGATTTTAAGCCAAAATGGTTTACGTCACTAGGTCACCATGGCATTGCAAACTTTTCTCGTCCAGTCGCTAAATTATCATAAAATGTCCTTAACACTCTTATGCCCAATATTGCCTATAGGCTTCTAAGTCCCGTTATTTTTATTTTATTGACCTGCGGTTTTTTGCATTATGTAGCCCATGAGTTGTTCAAACTAACAGCTTGTTCTATTGTAAACTGTACGCGTTCATTTAGTAGCCGTTCTCCGTAGAGTGAAATTGTCAAAATCAAAATCAATGTTGCCTAAAGATAACAACCTGTAACAAACGAACCAGGACGCCAAGAACTTTGAAGTTCAGTTTATATTTGAGTCAAGACTAACACATATTTGTTCTCAAAGAATGTATAGTCCCTCCCATTTTAATTCTTGCATGAAAGACGGTTAACGGGTTCTTTTTTTCGAATAATTTTTTTTTTTGTTTTTTTTGTTTTGAGTTTATATATGAAGTACTATATCTTTCAAATGGCCACCTGGACTCAGCTTGTAAATTTTAATCCTCTTTTTTAAATGTTCGATATTATTTCCGCATTATTGTCTTCTTCAATGTCGGCTTTGAAGAAGACAATGTGTGGGGTGGGTGTTACAGAGATTAAAATAAATCAGGTGCAGAGGGTTAAGGGTCAATCCTACCCAGACAAACACAAAGAAAAAGAAAAAAAGGAACTCGATGTGATGCGGACTGGTGATGGCGATGGGAGGGGAGGCGGTGTGATTTTTCCCATCCGGTCTTCACCCACCAAACCTTCTCCAATTTAAATATTTATTGGAGCCCTCAACGCTTTCGTCACACATAATCACAACTTGTGAAGAACAAAAAGGTTTACGTTGCAAAACGAAACAAAGTTTATTTTTTCTCGATTTTTAATCGTTCATATATATAATCACGTTTACAGAAATTACGCAGCACATTTTTTCAGCAACTTTCAACTGTTTTTGTTCTTTTCTACCACCGTGTTGCGGCCATCGACATTCAGCAGACAAGACAGAATCTCCCTTTTTCGATCGGCTGCTCTGCTGCAGCATCGTTTTTCGTTCATTTTCTTCTCTACTTTGTCTCTGACATAGCGACCAGGGCTAGTACAGACATGCGAAAAGGTGTGATTACACTGCGTACACACGGCGTTCACACGTGAATACACGTAGTTACGCGTAATTATTTTCTCATTATGCCTATGTTAGGAGCTAAATATTTCGATAAGTTGTCGTCAAGATGGAGTCTGGTGCACAACTTCAGCCTAGATGCGATAAGAATTTTGTTAGAACGTCCTTTGTTTTATTGGCTGATGCTGGCTCTAGCACGTGCTGGAAATTTTGGATTTTCTGTACTTGTCGAACCTGTAATGGGAGGAAAACGAGATTTTTCAACCGCGTACCGATGCGTGTGTCCAGATGGCGCTAATCAGAGGAAAAATGTAAAGATGTATCAAATAAAAAACATTTAAGTAACATCATGAAAATGGCCGTTGTGTCGTGTCGGTTCCCTGTCCAAATTTGAATTAAAATTCGCATTCACTTTTGAGCACGGGACCAAAACTGCACTTCACTTCCAAAACTTCACTTCGGTCAAGAGACAAACGTTGGCCGCCATACTCGACTTTTGAATTTGAATTCAAACTCGCCGTTGAACATGGAGGCCACCATCTATCTCTACTTTGAATTGTCACAAGGCAAAAAAAAAAAAAAATCAACACAATGTCATGGGATGTGTTCAGACGGCGTAACATCCGTCAACACTTGCAAATCAAGCTGTCAATGAATTGGAAAGTGGCTTGGGAGGTGTTCAGATGTTTTGACACAAGTCGCCCCTTATAAAATGCTGCTCTTCAGCTCATTAGCTCTTTAGTATGAAAATTAGTTTCGTCAGAAAAGAGGATTTTTTTTTGTTATTGCAAACATTCATGTTTTCCAAGACCTAAGTAGAGCTAACTCGTCCGCCGGCTACAGCTCTTGAGTCAATTCTACCTTGTACGAATGCAGAACCAAATAAACAGGTCTTTTTGCAAAGTACGAATTTAACTTTTGCTACGAATTTAACTAACGACACAAAAAAGTTAAATTCGTACTTCTATGCAAAGTACGAATTTAACTTTGAGTACGAATTTAACTTTGAGTACGAATTTAACTTTGGGTACGAATATAACTTTGAGTACGAATATAACGAACGACAATACGAATTTAACTTCAATTGTAAGGAAATAACTTTGACATTGACTTGGAAACACAGAAAAGTTGAAAAGTTTATGAAACATTTTAAAATATATTATAAAATTAAAAATATGCATAGAAATTATTAAAAGAGAAAATTTTGGAAATTCATCAACAGAAATTGAAATGTAGTGAAATGTTGTAGAAACATTTTAGCCACTTTAAATGAAAAGATTCTAATTTTCGAAATATAAACCTAGAATATGATTCATATCAATGAACAAGTAATTGATGCACCTTTCCAACGATATATCATTCATAAGTGCACACTCAAGATTTTAGCCAAAGGAAATTTTTGAAAAAGTATTGAAGTGTAGGCAAAAGGTACTAACTTTGAATGAAAAAATTCTAACATCGGAAATATAAACCTAGAACGGTATGTATACCACTGGACAGGTAATTGATGCACCTTTCCAACGATATATCATTCATAAGTGCACACTCAAGATTTTGGCCAAAGAAAATTTTTGAAAAGGTATTGAAGTGTAGGCAAAAGGTACTAACTTTGAATGAAAAAATTCTAACATCGGAAATACAAACCTAGAATGGTATGTATACCACTGGACAGGTAATTGATGCACCTTTGCAACGATATAGCATTCATAAGTGCACACTCAAGATTTTGGCCAAAGGAAATTTTTGAAAAAGTATTAAAGTGTAGGCAAAAGGTACTAACATTGAATGAAAAAATTCTAACATCGGAAATATAAACCTAGAATGGTATGTATACCACTGGACAGGTAATTTATGCACCTTTCGTTGGATGTATCGTTGGAAAGGTGCATCAATTACCTGTCCAGTAGTATACATATCATTCTAGGTTTATATTTCCGATGTTAGAATTTTTTCATTCAAAGTTGGTACCTTTTGCCTACACTTCAATACTTTTTCAAAAATTTCCTTTGGCCAAAATCTTGAGTGTGCATTTATGAATGATATATCGTTGGAAAGGTGCATCAATTACCTGTCCATTGATATGAATCATATTCTAGGTTTATATTTCGAAAATTAGAATCTTTTCATTTAAAAATGCTAAAATGTTTCTACAACATTTCACTACATTTCAATTTCTGTTGATGAATTTCCAAAATTTTCTCTTTTAATAATTTCTATGCATATTTTTTAATTTTATAATATATTTTAAAATGTTTCATAAACTTTTCAACTTTTCTATGTTTCCAAGTCGATGTCAAAGTTATTTCCTTACAAATGAAGTTAAATTCGTATTGTCGTTCGTTATATTCGTACTCAAAGTTAAATTCATACTCAAAGTTAAATTCGTACTCAAAGTTAAATTCGTACTGAAAGTTAAATTCGTACTCAAAGTTAAATTCGTACTCAAAGTTAAATTCGTACTTTGCATAGAAGTACGAATTTAACTTTTTTGTGTCGTTAGTTAAATTCGTACTAAAATTTAAATTCGTACTTTGCAAAAAAGTACGAATTTAAATTTTTACAGAGAAGAAATATTGGTTTGTGTCTTTGCTAAGTTAGCGTCGGATTTACGAATTTAACTTCACGCAGTTTTTCTTCAATGCTTCGATATTTTCAGTTAGACGTCCGTAACGAAGTCGCTGCTGATGACACTATAATTATTGAACGATTGAACGAGAATTTTCCCAATAAAATTCAAATGGTAAATTTTACGCGTATATAATTGTCAAATTTTGACATTTGATAACTGTCAAGGGACCAACTGTTAAATTATGGGACTTTTCTGAAACTCTTTACTTTTAGAAAATATGAATTTTCAATGAAATTCGACTGAAATAGATTTTTCCTCAATCCTGATATTTCATTGTTAATTTTGTTTTTTACATAGATAGAAATAAATCAGACAGATTACATGATAGAAATATTTAGATACATAGAAATAAATGATTAGAACAAAAAAAAATTTTAAATTTTCAATCCAAAAAAGAAAATATTTTAAGATAAAATTAAAATTGACTGACTTATAAATAAATCGCTGCTAAGTGATGTCTTTTTATCATGATACAATAAATACAGGTAGATTCGCTAGATGACAGCGTACTGCCGCGAATGTCAACACGAAGTTTACAACGCATATAAAATCTCAAAGCTATAAAAAATTTCATAGAAATTAAATATAAGCAAACAACTTTTTGACGTAGAATACGTCGTTCTCGGAGGTAAGTAGGGTGGTTGATAGTGATCAGGTGTCGGTATTTACATTACTTTTTGAGCCTTTGGTGGGCCTAAAGTACTAATCGTACAATGTTGATCTTAGCACTTGTTGGTCTGCTTGATCCTCAATGCGACAAAAATTCATGTTAGAACTGTCTAACTTATATCAATTTTACACAATTACATGAAATATAATATATGTGGCGTCCGTGGCGTAGTTGGTTAAAGTGCGTGGCCGCTATGTCAAAGAACTTTGGAAACCCAGGTTCGAAACCCAGCAGCGACAGAAAATTATTTGAATTAAAATAATTTTTCTGTACGGCCGCCACCTCTCTGCAGACAATGGCAAACCTCAGAGAGTAATCAAAATGCCATGTAAAGCTTCTTGAGAACGAGAACTTTCCGTTCATCGCCGTTCGGAGTCGGCGTTAAACATGTAGGTCCGGTTCTCGGTCAATTGTGTACAAACTTAATAACACGCACAACACGATTGATCATAAGAAGCTAGGTCAAAGTCCTTTCAAGGGCTGAAGTGGCCAGTTATTTATTTTATTTTTTTACATGAAATATAAAGCCAACATTTGATGTTTTTGTTTGCTTAAACTTGCTACCTATTTATCGACGGCTTCCGGTTTTTTCGACGGCGAAGACAGCGCCATCTAGCGTGAAGACATAAATCTTATAATTAAAAAAAGCATACTTTTGGGGGCATGTTGTTTTTAACAGACTCGCGTAGCCCAGTAATACTGAGTAATTTTGAGGGGCATGCTTTTTTAACAGAATCTGTTATTGAAATGTCAAACGCAGCCAATTAAATATCCGGGCATATAATCGACAATGAAATTTTGACACATGGGTTGTTGAACTTGATAGCATTGAACAAATTTTGTTTTCTTGTTTAAGTTTTCTACCTATTTATGGACAGTTTCCGGTTTTATCGACAAAAGCATAAAATTTGTATGGGAGCGCCCCTAAGGAGTGGTCGGAGGGAATAGGTGTCAGAGGCAAAAATGTTCCTTTTGCAAAAGTAATGGGGGTTGGTGATACATATTAACCCTCTCCGGCACTCTCTTAAAGGTCATATCCTCAGGTGTATGGAATAAATATTTTTAAAAAAGATGTCATCAAAAGCGAATTGAATAATTCTACGTCTTGTGTTACGACATAGTCGAAACTACTGTATCTTTTTTTTATATGGATTTTGACAGTTATGGCAGTATTAAAAGAGAGCACAGTCAGGTCTGCATCTACCTCTATTTTTTGTATCATGCTTTTTATGATAACTTTTTTCATCATTTAAACCACAGTGCGATGACAACCAAGATAGACAAAAAACCAGCATAAGTCAAGAGCACATAAATTGGAGTTGTTGTGGCACGTAGAAGTTTTGCAGCAGAGATGTTTTAAGTAACTGCTGCTATCAAGTGCAGAGTAACGAGAGTTGAAAACGATGATCATGCCGTTCATTAAAGACAATGTTAAGAGAGTGTGTAGCGGTTGTCTTGTTATAAAATAAAAAAATACAATAGTTTACAAAAGACGCTGAAAGTTTACAATCATAATATAAAAAAATTATTTATTTTTTCTCCACAAATAGAGTAAAAATATTTCACGGAGCTATAAAGTGAGTGTAAAGAACTAAATAAGATATTTTGATATCTACATATATGTATAAATAGGTGTAGGCAAAACAGTTAAGAACCATTTTCTCCCGTGTTTCTCCACCGAATTTGATATTTTTTTTTCAATCAATAAGAGTAAAGAGAAGGAGTGCACCGAGTATATATGGTGGGCGTGGCACATCCCATACAACCCAAATTTGTGATATCGAATAGCTTTAGAGTTCTAGGTCACACAGCCTCGGAAATAGGTATTCGATCTCAAATGACACGTACCATTCCACTGGCAACATTTTGTGGGCGTTGAAAGAGGGGCGTGGCACTTTTCAGCAGCACAAATTTTCGGTATAACTTTCGAACTATAAGTCACAAATCAATGAAACTCGGTAGGAACTTCCTATTAAGTCGTATTCTTCGACTGGAAAAATTAAACGAGCATTACACAAGCGGGTATGGCACCACCCATACAATTCAAAGTTTTTATATCGAATAGCTTTGGAAGTAAATGCCATATAACAATGAAACTCAATATGGAATTCCCACTTGGTGATATCATTCTAGAAGAAAGTAGAATTTGGGATGTAGAGTACTGGGACGGGCATTGGACTAAGGAGTGTAGGTCCGCATATATAAGCCAAATTTTTGATATCGAATAGCTTTGAGAGTAAAAGTCACCGAGCATGGATACTCAGAATGGAGTAACTATTTTGTGATTTTCTGCTGGTGATGCGTATGGTGCGGTTCGAGTTCAGTTACGTTTGCACATAAGTGAAGAATGAAAAAAAAAATGTTTTCAGTAAAAATTAAAAAAAAAAAAAAAAAAATAAAAATCAATTTTAAATGGTCGAATTTCGACCAAAGGCGACACTATTATCACTAAATAAACCTGAAGCCAACATTTTCGAATTTTATTTTCTATGTAAGTGGAAATTAAAAAAAGTCATCCAATAGATTATTGTTTTGACTTCATTACCATCAGAAGAATTTGAATTCTAGTTGCTTTGTTCGAACAAAAAATCTGAGAAGCTATGGAATATTCATCGATTATTTTTTGTTTTTAGTTTTAAGATCTGTTCGAGGGCCGCCTTATAAGTCGTGCTCGTCGGCAACACGAAGCATTGCCGAATGAAATTTGACAGTTTCATTCAAAAATTTGACATATTCTGACATAAACGTTCTCACAACATTTCGGCGTATGTCGCTTATTATGTTGTTTACAGTAGTTTGAAAAATATATTTCAGCAAGAACATAAAAAAAAACTAGTAAGAAATGATCTTCGACTGAGCCGAAGTTAAAATACCCCTACGTCCGAATTGAAATATATTCAAAGCCTTAAGTAGTCAAAAAAATTTTTATTTGTAAAAACATTTTCGTCATAGTTTAAACAGAAAATATTCTCTTTTGTTTTTTGATAAAGTCACTTTGTATGGGAGGTGGGTGTAGTTTTCACTCGATTTGATTGAATTTCATACACAGTATACATGTTACATATCAAAGTTCATATGCAAAATTTCAAGTCCATACATGAATTTTTGTGAAATTTAAAGAGATTTTACATTTTTGATAAAGTCACTTTGCATGGGAGGTAGGCGCGGTTTTCATCTGATTTGATTGAATTTCATATTCAGTGTGTATATTAAATAGCAAAGCTCATGTGGAAAATTTCAAGTCTAAATATTACTTTTTGTGGAATTCTAAGAGATTTTACCGTTTTGATAAAGTCACTTTGTATGGGAGGTAGGCGTGGTTTTCATCCGATTTGGCTCATTTTCGAACTTAATCTTTATTTTTTAGATACAAGCTTAAATATCGAATTTCGTGATGATAGTTTGAACATTACGGCTGTAATCGTGATCACAGACAGACAGACGGACAGACGGACATGGCTAAATCGACTCGGGTGGTGATGCTGATTAAGAATATATGTACTTTTCTATACCTACCACGCCTCCTTATGGGCGTTACAAACGGAGTGACAAAATTAATATACCCCGTTTACGTTTTTTAAACGTAGGGGTATAAAAATCGTACAGAACACGTGAACATTTTTGGGTGATGATTTTTTACGATTTTTTACGTAAATTGGCAAGAAAAGAATGCATCGATCAACTTAGTTCAACTTCTGGTGGTGGAGCACTACCTACAGCGACCTTAAAATACTGGTTCAATGAGATGGAGCGTGGTCGTCGTTATCTCCAAGACGGATTTCGTGAAATTCGTCCAAGAACGGCTGTTGGGACAGAAAACATCAATGCTATGCTTGAACTGTTGAAAACAGACCAGCATGTGACATAGCATTTGATGAAGTCATTCTTGGGTATAAGTGGAACTGACATACATTGGATTTTACATTAGCATTCAAGTGCAAGGAAATGTTGAAAAAATACAGCGGAGGTGGTTCGAAACAATATTACCACAGGTGAGGAATAATGGATTTAGTGATGTGGTGCACACGGGCTATCACGTATATGTCGTGTGTAAGAGGGACCGAACTTTTGCGACGCTACTAGGGAATCAGTTTGTGTTTGTACTTCAAACATACTAAGACGAAAATATTGCGCTTCTTTTGTAAGGTTTGCTAAAGCTGTGCAGCACTAATCTGCACTAATGAGTCCGAAACAAAGCAGCAATCCACTGTTTGGGTCTTGCAAAGTGAGCAAAATCCAACAAAAGTAGTTCGCGGATGGAGCACATCCAAGCAAACGGTTGACAGTTTGTTTCAGAAAAACGCAACTGCACTACTTGAGCAACAGAGAACTATTAATTCTGAATAGTGCTCAACCATTTGTTTGCCGGAAGTCTTCGGAGAATTGACGAAAACCAACCACCGAAGGAAGGTCATCCATTACATCCATGGGAGTTCCCACACGTTAGCTCAAACAAAAGAGTTTTTGAGCACTTAAAACTTGGAAACGATGAGTCATCCGCCTTACAGTTCCGAATTGACACGCAATGACTCTGTATTTCCTCATTAAAAAAAAAAATAAGGTCAAACGTTTTTTCCCCGCCCGAATAGGCCCTTGAGGGCTTCAAAACCCTGGTTTCGGAGATACCAACTTAAGAGTGACAAAACGGTTTCGAAAATTGTTTCAATCGAATGCAAAAGTATATTGATCATCTTGGAGAATACTTTGAAAAACAATAAAAGTATTTTTACTTATTAGCCACTGTTGAGTGGCTTTTCATTGTTAGGCGCAAGACTTAAAAAGCAACTCTTGTAGTTTGTAAATGTGTAAACTTAAATAGCAAAAATACATCTTTCAAATAAACAACCATTATGTATTCGATGTATTGTCCATTTTATGCGATTATGTTGCAAATCCTCTAACAAGTTGACTTTTTTATTTTTTAATAAAAACGACATTTACTGTGCATCACACGCGTTACACACACACACATATTCACACAAACATTCATGTTTACACACACACAGCCACGGATACATTCGCTACAAGCAGCAATTATTATGTCGAAAAAGTTTGGATGCTTCGCAAAATCCACAAAATATTGTTGCAAAGTTCACATACTCTGCAATACTTACACAAACACATACATAAACACGCATACATGCATACATACATACTTACATATACACATGAAAGCAAATCAAAACTAAGCCAACCACAAAACGTTGGCCAGTTCTAAGCGCATTTAGCGTAAAATGAAGTCAGCATTAACAGCTCTGACAACTTTGGTCAAACAAAATATAGCCACAAGCATGGCACAAGCTGACAAAAGCAACAACAACAACAATAAAAACTACAGCAAAAACAACTACAACAAAGAGTAGTGGGGATATTATGAATTTGAATTTTTTGTATTCCTTCTCGTTTTATATGCTCATCATTTTGTGCACTCAACTTTGCAATGAAGACCAGCATGCTTTCGAATAAAAAAAAAAAAAAAAAAAAATATATAAAAATGTAATTAAAAGTGTTCTCAGTCTCTGCCTTGTTTTAAGTACCGTCAAATTAAAGCAGCAAAATAAGTAGCGCAACAGCAAAGACACTATCAAAAACAAAAAAAAAAAGGCAAAAAAAAATATAAAAAGACAAACACATAAAAAAGTTACTACTACTAAAAGTAAAACGTTTTAAGGAAGAGAACTGCAAGTAGCGAAAAATGTCTACATAAATGCATGTGTGTGTGTGTGTGTGTCAGTCTTGGCTTTTTACCTACAAAAAGTAAACCAAAAAATAGACAGCTTTGGGTGCTGCACCACTTTTTGTTTATTTTTTTCCGCTATTTAACGCTCCTTTGCTTGCCGCTGCTATTAAATGCTTGTTGCTTTCAAAAGCATTGTAAAAATACTAATTATAAAGAATTAGCGTTGCAGAACAAAATGAAATAAGACAAAAAAAAAAAAAAAATAAAAATAAAGATACAACAAAGACATCACAATTAGTAGTTGAAGAGAAAATCATTTTAACGAGCTAAATAGTTGCGCGAAAGACGTCTTCTATTTCAAATTGGCCAACGGAGAGAAAACTACCAAAATTAAACTGATAACAATCGCGCCAAAATCAATAAAAGATTTCTTTTTGCAAAATACTCAAAGTATTTTTCAAGATGTTCATCTAAATGGTCATTAGCTGTTGATAGAGGTGAGAACATTAAATTGACACTTTGGGAAAATATACGGACAATATTTAATAAAGAAGCTAAATATTTCAAATTTCTTGAGGAATAATCTTGGTGTTCATGTTCATTCTTCTTTAAAAATACTCGTAAGTGTTGTTAAATAAAACGGTTAATACCCGGCAATTTTTGTTACGAGTTCCTAATAGCGTCGCATTTTCGAAAATGCATTGGTATTGCATGGAATTGTTACTCGCTCAGTATAGGAGCCAAGAGAAAAGTTATAAAGTTTAAAGGTTAATTCTTGATTTCATCACAAAATTAAAAAAAAAATATATAAGACGTGATTGGTACGCGAAAGGAGCTGCTTAAGCAACGAAACTGTATAATTGTTACATGGATATATTACAAGATAAGTAAAAGCGCTAAGGTAAAAAAATAAAATACGCCAGCAAAAATTGGTTCTTAGCCCTCACTACAAAAATAGACAAACAATTACAATGTCATGGCAGAGCCACGCCATTCTCCAAACTCCACTTTCCCCGCGAAAAAAGCTACTTCAAAACCGAAAATGCAATAATCTCGTTAGGGCGTTGCATAGAATTATTACTTTCTAAGTATATGCGCTACGGTAAATGTTATAAAACAAAAATAAAGACTGCACTTAGCTTTACGAGAAAAAAAAACAAAAAAAAAAATATATAAATATTTTAACATCAGAGTGCAGAGGTAGCAATATATGCAAAAAAAACTGCGATATTGTTGCATGAAGTTATTACTCGCTCATACATGTTTATACGGTAAATTTTATTTAACGACATCTAGGATTGGTTCTTTGGCCTCATAACAAAACAAAAATATTTGGCAATTGCAAGATGCAATCAATATGCAAAAGTGGTGCATTGAATTATAAGTCGATCACTATTGGCTCTACGGTAAATTTGATAAAATTAAAGTAAGGGTGAGGTTTTCGTCCACATGTTAAAAAAATCAGCGTTCCTCAGTGCATGTGCCTCCATGCTTCAAGTAACGTGATTGCATTATCGATGCATGGATTTATTACATGAACTAATGTTGATGTTAATGTACCAGAAGAAAGCAAACGTAATAGCAAAATAATGTCAACAAAAATAATAGCAAAAACAAAAGCAAAAGCAAAAGAAAAAGAATAAGCAAAATTAAAGCAAAAGCACAAGCAAAAGCAAAAGCACAAGCACTAGCACAAGCACAAGCACAAGCACAAGCACAAGCACAAGCACAAGCACAAGCACAAGCACAAGCACAAGCACAAGCACAAGCACAAGCACAAGCACAAGCACAAGCACAAGCACAAGCACAAGCACACGCACAAGCACAAGCACAAGCACAAGCACAAGCACAAGCACAAGCACAAGCAAAAGCACAAGCACAAGCACAAGCATAAGCATAAGTACAAGCACAAGCAAAAGTAAAAGCAAAAGCAAAAGAAAAAGAAAAAGCAAAATTAAAGAAAAAGCAAAAGCAAAAGCAAAAACAAAAGCAAAAGTAAAAGCAAAAGTTAAAACAAAAGCAGAAGCAAAAGCAAAATCAAAATCAAAATCAAAAGCAAAAGCAAAAGCAAAAGCAAAAGTAAAAGCAAAAGCAAAAGCAAAATCAAAAGCAAAAGCAAAAGCAAAAGCGACAAAAGCAAAAGCAAAAACAAAAACAAAAGTAAAAGCAAAAATAAAAGAAATAACAAAAGCAAAAGAAAAAGTATATAACTTTTGATTAAAAACTAAACGGAATTTCCAATTTAAACAAACCGTACTTGAGATGCAAGAGCAAAAGCAAAAGTGAACTAAAGCAAAAGCAAAAGTGAACGCTAAAGAAAAAGCAAAGGCAAAAGAAAAAGTATTTAACTTTTAATCAAAAACTAAACGGAATTTTCAATTCAAACAAACCGTACTTGAGATGCATTCAAAATCTGTATTTATTCCGGAATGTTACATCTGTCATCTGGTGTTCAAATATTGGTTTCAGCGCCATTTATCGGTAGTTTATGCGTGATAGCTTTGTAAAAAAGTCAGTGTTTATTGTGTTCTACGAATTTTGCAATTTTGAATTAAGTTGACCAAAGAAATTTTTCTAACAAAATATGAAGTGGAGCATTGTGGAGAAATATCGGAATTTACGGGAAACAACTCATGGTTTCTTAACGACGACAACGCACCTGCTCGCACATCTCATCTTTTACGCGACTTTTTGACCAAAAACAGCGTTCATATCATTTCGCATGCTCCGCAAGTATACACCCGACATGGCTCCTTGCGACTTTTTACTTCGCGATACCACTTCGCGGATTGCGTTTTGAGATGATTGAGGGGTTAAAGAAAAATTTCGAGAATGAGCTGAAGGTGATTCCAAAATCAGCGTATGAAAATTGTTTTCAAGATTCATAACAAATCAGTGCCAGTATGAACGCACATCGCAAGCATTCCGATGTTGTGTCGCACGTACTGCCAACAGCGAATACAATTGTGCTAGTAGTCTTTCGTAAGACTGGGTATTTCCCGTTTGCGTTGTTGGTTTGATTACCACCGCAAGTTCGTTTAAACTTCTGATAAGCAGTGGTAAGTATGATCGATCGTTCACAAGCAACGAAATAAAGTCATACATCGCAACCAAGAATAATATATAATATATTACGGCCCCTATTAGGTACGAAAACTCAACTTAAGTTGAGTGTGTAATTTGTAAATTTGTATTGTCTATTATACATTTGAGGTACATACGTGTCTGTCGTCTGACAAGTATGTATCCCAGAGATGTGTATGAATTTTTTGTGGTATTAGGTTTAACAATGCAACTCTGTGTCGAGTGTAAAAATTATCAAAAACTTACATCTGGTTTGAGCTAGTTGTATAGCGTCTTTTTCATACGAACTTTTTATTTGTTTATTGTTTTTTGTTAATTGAGTGAAAATGGATAAAAATACGTAAGTAAAATAAAGTATAAATACATATCTGTGGACATTTCACAAAACCACTTAAGTCGATATATGACAATTGTCCAGGATTTTTATCATGGGGATAATTTTTAACAGTGTTTCTTTTGGTCTTTTCCGCGTATTTCTACGTCATTTGGTTTAAGAGATATCATGTATGATAATTCAACTTATCTCAATTTTTTTTCAAATTACGTTTGACGAAACCACTTATTTGAGATATGTTCAAAAATGAGTTTAAATAAAAAAAAAAAATTATATTTATCTTTCGACAAAACAACTTAACTCGACATAGCACTCCCAATTTTCTCGTAATTTACTTTTGACAAAACATCTTATTTCGAAATAAGTTCTTGTGTCATATGCAAACATAAAAAAATAGCAATCTTAAGTTGAAATAAGTGTTTTTCACTTCATTATGCAATGGTCTTTCGTCGTGACAACACATCTTATTTCGACTTAAGTGCTTTCGTCAAAATTAAAAAATAAAAATACGTTGATACTTAAATTAAGTTGAGGGCTTTTATCAAGTCTAAATTTTTGAAAATATATAACTTAAGTTGTTTTTTGGGGAAATCAATCAAAATGAAAAGTGGTCGCATGATTGCAGCAATGGCGATGAATAAGCCAAACCTGAAAGAAAAATGTTCTACAACAAAAAACAGGAATAAGAAAAATATTAATACAGACCTGATAAGTAAAGATGGGTTGGTTTGGGATCCTCTTCCTAATGAAACGAACCAGTGTCCGTTTTCTGAACCAGTGTCCGAAAGCAATTTTCAAGAAATTTTTCGCACTTTAGATATAAAGTTCAAAAAACCTCAACTTGATCTGTGTACTCAGTGCGAAACTTTGAATACAAAAATTAAGAATACTAATGACGCGGAAGAAAAATCGGAGCTTCAGTTGCAACTTACCAATCACCATGATGCAGCAGATTTCGCCTATAATTGTAAAAAAAATGACAAAGAGCTTTCTAAACGTGACAAGTCAGTACAAATGTTTTCATTCGATTTACAGCAGTGCCTACCAACGCCATATTTAAATGCATCCATATTTTTTTATAAGCGTCCGTTGTGGACATATAATTTCACCATGCATGATGGTGCCACGAACAAAGCTCATTGTTATGTTTGGTATGAAACCATCGCAAAGCGCGGAGCAAATGACATCGGCTCTTGTATTTTCAAATGTCTTTTGAGCTTTCCAAATTCAGTAAAGCATGTTATTTTGTACAGTGATTCTTGCCCAGGTCAAAATCGGAACTCATTTATTTGTGCAATGTTCTCAAAAGTTTTAGAAGAACACCAGAGCATCGAAATCATTGATCACAAATTTCTTATTATTGGCCATACACATCTCGAGTGCGATACAGTACACGCCCAAATTGAAAGAAAAAAGAAAAACACTTCTGGTACTATTTAACATCCACACGACTGGGCAAATTTAATAGCTGCTGCAAACAAAAAATACATTGTACACGAACTAAAACAAGAAGACTTCTACGATTTTAAATCTACATTAAAGGATAACTACACTTGGAGGACAAATAACAGTGAATGTGAGTACAAAGTATTAGAGTGTAATTGCATTTAATGATTTTCTTGGTGTATTTTTTAAAAATATTCATAACGTTTTTTTTCAATCAATGAATGAATTTTTGTACTTTTTATGATTTTGGTTAAAATAAAGTTGACGCATTGTATGAAAAATCAACTTAATTCAAATATTTTCTTAACTTTGCATTTGAAAAAACATCTTAAGTCTACATAAGTGAGAAAAATTAAAATACATAACAGTCTAATTGAATTCGAAAAAAGCACATATATTCAGATAAGTTGAATTTTTTTTCAATATTCCATTTGGCAAAACCACTTATTTCAAATTTTTTTAAAAATGCAATAAAATAATAACTTTAAAAATAAATAGAATAATACCGAAAATAAAAAATAAATCATTTCATAATACAAAATTTTAACATTGACTTAAAAACGTAAGCAAACCATTGTGTGCAGCTCGGAAGTAGTTTTTTCGCTCTCTTGTAAAATTGGTTTTTTCGAGTTAAGTGGTTTTGTCAAATGTCCACAGATATGTTATGTATATGCATATATTATTATCCATATCATGTATATATTATTTGATTACCCAGCGGGAAAATAAAAAGCGCTCCTAGAAATAGCGTATTTTATGCGCTTACTTTGAGGATGTGCTTTTCGGAGTTCAAAGTTGTGGAGCTCATATTTTTATATACATTTTTTTTATGCGCTTCTTAAATGCAGCTAAAAAATCGTTTAAAAAGCGCTTCAACAAATAGGTAAAAAAGCTCTTTTATGTGTTAGTCCAAGGAGCGCTGTGTTAAGAAAAAAAAAAATAGATAAAAGCAAAGCGAGAAAATTTTATTTTTTGTCACATGCGAGGATTGAACTCAACTGCTGGCATTACAGCAAAATTTCTTTCCACTCTGCTATTTCTTTGCTTTATTACTTGTGAACAAAATACATATACACAAAAATTGAAATTAATGCGAACAGCTGACTCATTTCAATGAAAGTGTCAAAATTTCGGTGTAATCATGCTCTAATAGAAAAAGCAATTTTACACCACAGCTCAACTGAAAATGTATGTTATACGTAATATGGCAAAAAAGTTCAGTTGAGGTGTCTTAAGTCACGTCAACTTAAGTTGAGTTGTCGTACCTAATAGGCGCCTACGCCAACAGTGCGCAGAAATGAAAATCTACTGCGCAGCCTACGTCACGCGTAAGAGTCACGTGGCACTTGTTACGAAATATTCAATAATATAAGCAAAACACGAAAGGCCGGCGAAATAAAAGCAAAACAGCTGTGAAACTACTATCAAAACAAATCGAGCAACGTAGCTGCTTTTTTTCTGTGAAGGGGTATATACGGAAGTTAATGCCCCTATGATTTAATGGGATGCCCCCCACATGCAATGCCCCCCACATGCAATTTTTATTAAAGTTTGTATTAAAAAATATTTATATTCTATTCTGGACTAGTGTTCTTTCTTGAGAAATATTTGTTTCATTTTAAAAACAAACATTGCATAAGAAAATTAGAAGGTTTTCGAATGTAATCCCCATATAAAAAATTTGTACTACGTTTTTTTTGGTCAGTTTTCTTCTTTCTCACAGCTGACGTCACAACAAAGATGGTGGACATGCGCATGGTGTAATCTATTATATATTATTCTTGCATCGCAACTACTGCATACAAAACCAACGCTTTTATTGCAGTGATGCGAATGTTAAACTCACGAACAATAAAATCAGTGCAAACACTGCAAATTGACTACATTTTTAAGTCAATTTTGCAGTGTTTGCGCTGATTTCATTGTTCGTGAGCGTTCATTCGTATCACTACTTAGCCGAAGTTCAAATCAACATGCGATGGCATGGTATAATAATACAAGGTAGCATTGACAGTTTCTTGCGAAAACATCTCCTGTCAAAAAATATACTCAAAAAGAGAGCGCACACAATCGGCCATTGAAAACACAAACAATTCTGAAAACGTAGAAGTGAAAAAAAAAACAACAACTTCAGCAGCTGCAGATGCATTTGCACAAACAGTTCTTTTTGACAGTTTATGTTTTCTTGTAGAAGAGAAAATAAGCAATTGTCAATGCTACCTTGTATTATTATACCATGCCTTGTATTATTATACCATGATGCGATGGTATACGAGCCAATTACTCAAAAGAGCGCATATTTATATTCATTGCGTTCATGCGTTGCAGTGCATACTCATACTTGCTTTATACAAACAGAGGTATGAAGCACACATCGCATAGTGTTTGGCATTGGTTTGATCGGCTACTGCAAAATCATTGCCGTTGGAAGTGAATTCGATAGCGTAGAATGCGTTGCATGGTATTAATTGTGTGCGGGGTTCGGACTTGAAAATTAGTAATCGCAGTAAATTAAAGAAAAACTAGTAAGAAATGATCTTCGACTGGGCCGAAGTTAAAATACCCCCACGGCCGAACCAAAGTATATTGAAAGTCTTAAGCAATCAATAAAATGTTTATCTGTAAAAACGTTTTCGTTATATGTATTTTTAACAAAAAATATTCGCTTTTTTTTTTTTGATATAGTCGCTTTGTATGGGAGGTGGGCGTTGTTTTCACTCAATTTGGTTGAATTCCATACACATACACGTTATATATCATAAAGTCACTTTGTATGGGAGGTAGGCGTGGTTTTCATCCGATTTGGTTGAATTTCATACTTAGAGTGTATTTTGAACATCAAAACTCATATGCAAAATTGCTATTAATTTTTGTTGGGAGGTTTGTATGGGAGGTAGGCGTGGTTTTCATCCGATTTGGCTCATTTACGAACTTGACCTTCATTTTTTAGATAAAAGCTTAAATATTGAATTTTGTGATGATAGCTTTAAAATTACGGCTGTAATCGTGATCACAAACAGACAGATAGACGGACAGACAGACGGACATGGCTAAATCAACTCGGGTGGTGATGCTGATCAAGAATATATATACTTTTCTATACCTACCACGCCTCCTTATGGGCGTTAGAAATGGAGTGACAAAATTAATATACCCCCATATACGTTTTTTAAACGTGGGGGTATAAAAAACGCAGTAAAACGAATTATTTCGCAGTAGTTTTTTTTTTATAACAACCATGTATGTAAATTACATACTAATAAAAATATACCTAAATACAAATATATACATTAGTATATACTATATACTTGCATGTTGCAGAAACATATTTTTATACGGATTCAAAATAAATATGACTATTAATTTAACACCTATGCTGCCATCTTTCTAGTTTTTTATTTAATGATATTAAAAGTTTAGTTATACTTGACGTAATGCAACGTTACATAAGAAATTGCCTGTGTTTTCTGTTGCTTGTAAGATAAATACAAAAATAACCCTACAAACGTTTGTTGAGAATAAATTGCAGCAGATTTGAAAAATCCGCATTGACGCAGTAAAACATTCAATTTTGCTAAATAGCGCAGTAGATCTACTGCAATTGCAGTAAAGTCCGAAAACTGATTGTGTGTATAAGAAATTGGAGTATAACGCTGCAAAAGTCTGATATCGATCAATAATATAATGGGACCGTTGTCGTTTTAATGCAGAATTCCGAATACTTTTTGATCAAAAAGTATAATCCATTCCTCTTTGAGAATGGAGTATTTAAGTATTGCTCCTGGAGAAAGTAAAAGCTACGAAGGATATTGCATCTGTACTTCTTGGTCATTTCAACAGGTAAATGGAATGGGGCTTTCCGAGCTTGGTTCGTCATCAGTGCTCGAGTGACCTTTCTTAAATTCAGAAAACCACTGTGTGATCGTCAAAAATGATGGAGAAATGTCTTCCAGTGTTGAAAACATTTTTTCTTGATGTGAAGTATTTTATGGCCGAATGCCTCTTCAATTTTGCCTTTTTCACACAAGCTACCGATTCGTCTCTTTCCATAGACTGGCATATATGTACTTACGGAGCGTTCTATTAATAATTTGGTATGTTAACTAGTCAGTGGCAGTACCATAGCGTACGAGAAAACTTAGACCTGTTGGCGCCATCTCTTAAGCAGGTTGAACAATTTTTAAACTACTCTAGTAGATAGGAATTCCAGAGAAATATTTAGCCATAATTAATTTCACAAAAATTATTATTTAAATTAATTCAAATTTAGATTTTCATCAACTAGAAATTCTTTTAAATGTAATATTAAATTATTGAAAAAATGTTCACCATAGCTTTGAAGCCTTCCATAACTTCATGGCGAATGTATATAACCAGATAAGCACCTATTTTATTTTTTTTTTTTTACATTAAATTAATTTATTTTCAATATTGAATAAAGAATTTTTTTCACAACCACAACAAGAATTCCGATCAAATAAAAAAATTGTTGCAAATAAATATATTAAAAACAGAATCAGCGTGCAGCAATTGGCTTGGTGTTGGGTGTTAAACGGTAGCATTTACCGCTATTCAGATCGCTCTTGGAACATAAATGAAAAACAAGTGTTGAAAATTATTCACTAGGTAGTTCCTTTTGATGTGCGTTAAATTGCATAACATTTTTTTTTCAATATCGATAAATGTAAGCGAATACCTATAAAAACAGTCAACACACATATACGTACAATCAAAGCTACAAGCACATTGATACAAATAATATATTTATACACAAACAGAACCACACGACAGCACCAGCTGTATCTTTAAAAATTGTATTTAAATGAAAAATATTTCATTTGTTGGTAGTTTATTGAGTTTAAAATAAATGCTGTCGAAGTTATACGATTGTTGGTGGTTCGTGGACGTGTGTGTTTCTGTGTGTATTAGTGACGTATTTTTCAATTTCGCCTAAGGGGGGCAATCGGATATTAAAGTATGGTATTTGTTGGCTTTCAATGTTTAATGTTTGTGGTGTGCAAACAATGCGGCTCACTTTCAAATAAAAGCTCCGAATTTTCAAAATGTCTACGCTCTGTAGCAATATTTTTTAAATTTATTTTCTGTCTGTGTGTGTGCCTGCAAGGGACGAGAAGTTGTGCATGTGTATGTCTGCATATTGCTGTTAGCAGTACGTTTATTTCCTATACAACCGAATTCTGGGCATCCTTTGCGGTCAAGTGTAAACAATGTAAAATAGTTTAGTTCTAACAAATCGCATTGTTAACATTTTATTTCTATTATATCTATTGTTTGTTTTTTTTTTTTTTTTTTTTTTTTTGGTTTCGGATAAAATATGCAGTCAGATTTTTAAAATTTTATTGGCTCTATTAATATTTGTTGTATGCTAGTTTATCGATATTCCTAAAATTTGAAATAATTTTTAAGTAAACTTTTATCTGAATTCGATAAGTATAAAAATTAGATATGGAGGCTATTCAACAATTATTTTGCAATTTAATAAGTAATTAATACAGGGCTATCCAATAGGGACTTGACAACTTTGAATTAAATTCCTGAACGCACCCTTTCACTATTCATCGAACTATCAATGTCAATTTATTCAGTAAACTCAATTCTCTATTCATTTTTATCATGGTAAAGTACACGAACGATCAACGTCTGCAAATTACAAAAATTTACTACCGAAATTCGGAGTCGGTGATCGCAACTTTTTCGGTCGTAATTCTCGCCCGAGTAGACCGACAAGTGGACAAGTTTAGTGCAAAAATTTGAGTCTACATTTTCGTTGTGTGATGTTGCCGTGCCAATGAGACAATGGGTTGGTCGAAGTGCCAAAAATATCGCTGCCGTTCAGGCGTCCGTAGCAAACGATACAAAACAGTCAATTCCACGGGGTTCTCAAGAATTGGGCATCGCCCAGACCACTTTATAGCGAATTTCGCGTAAGGATCTTGGTTTACACCCATACAATATCAAGCTGACTCAAGAATTGAAGTCGATGTCAACCATTTGAAGCGACGTACGTTCTCCGATTGGGCTCATCGCAAAATCATCTTCAGTGACGAAGCTCAATTTTGGCTGAATGAGTTCGTCAATAAGCAAAATATACGTTATTGGTCGGATGAAAATCCACATTTGCTTCTTGAATCACCACTTCATCCACAAAAAATAACTGTTTGGTGCGGTTTGCATGCCGGCGGAGTCATTGGACCATATTTTTTCTTGACGATAACAATCGTAACGTTACTGTGAATGGCCATCATTATCGCGCCATGATTACCGATTATTTTTAGCCCGAATTGGAAGATTAGGACTTGGACGACATGTAATTCCAACAGGTCAGTGCTACAAGCCACGCAGCACACGTTAAAATCGATTTATTGAAGTTTGATGAGCATGTCATCTCAAGAAATGGGCCAGTCGATTGGCCGCCATGTTCGTGTGACTTAACGCCTCTAGACTATTTTTGGGGCTACGTCAACAAGCCGACGACGTTGGAAGAGCTCCGAGCCAACTTTGAACGCCAAATAGTGGTCATTTTGGAAGAAATGTGTGGCCGAGTCATCGAAAATTGGGTCCAACGAATCGACCGTTGTATACATGCCTGCGCTGGCCATATGAACGAAGTCGAGTTCCATTCATAAATATTTTGATTGTACTTCATTGCCGATAATAAAGATTTTGAAATCAGAGAACGCAAATAAACGAAACGATATACAATGCATCGAAATGGTACGAAAATAAGAAAAAAAAATTGTACATATTAAAATTGTAAAAATTACATCATGTTTTTTCTAAAAAGCAGTAAAACGGATTATTTTTAAATGTATTTTGCTTCTGAAAGTAATTTTGTTTAGTATATATTTTGCAAAAAAAATTTTCTTTACCTTAAAAAAAAACACCTAAAAACTCAAAAATTTGCAACTTTTGATAAGCTATAACAAAAAAAAAGAGTTGGCTGTGCCGTGGACACACCCGTAGGTTTTGACGTGACGAAGTTTCTTGCTGTTG